>CM067847.1:110416698-111019198 GCA_034509565.1 Triticum monococcum | reverse complement strand
CCGAAATAGCACTTTCTATATATTATTCTTTACCTCCGGACCATTCCGGAACTCCTCGTGATGTCCGCGATCTCATCTGGGACTCCGAAAAACTTTCGGATTATTGCATATTCATATCTTTACAACCCTAGCGTCACTGAACCTTAAGTGTGTAGACCCTACGGGTTCGGGAGACATGTAGACATGACCGAGATCGCTCTCCGGTCAATAACCAACAGCGGGATCTGGATACCCATGTTGGCTCCCACATGCTCCTCGATGATCTCATCGGATGAACCACGATGTCGAGGATTCAAGCAACCCCGTATACAATTCCCTTTGTCAATCGGTATGTTACTTGCCCGAGATTCGATCGTCGGTATCCCAATACCTCATTCAATATCGTTACCGGCAAGTCACTTTACTCGTACCGTAATGCATGATCCCGTGACCAGACACTTGGTCACTTTGAGCTCATAATGATGATGCATTACCGAGTGGGCCCAGTGATACGTCTCCGTCATACGGAGTGACAAATCCCAGTCTTGATCCATGTCAACCCAACAGACACTTTCGGAGATACCCGTAGTATACCTTTATGGTCACCCAGTTATGTTGTGACGTTTGGTACACCCAAAGCACTCCTACGGTATCCGGGAGTTACACGATCTCATGGTCTAAGGAAAGGATACTTGACATTGGAAAACTCTAGCAAACGAAGTACACGATCTTGTGCTATGTTTAGGATTGGGTCTTGTCCATCACATCATTCTCCTAATGATGTGATCTTGTTATCAATGACATCTAATGTCCATAGTCAGGAAACTGTGACTATCTGTTGATCAACGATCTAGTCAACTAGAGGCTTACTAGGGACATGTTGGTGTCTATAATTCACACATGTATTACGATTTCCGGATAACACAATTATAGCATGAATAAAATACAATTATCATGAACAAGGAAATATAATAATAATGCTTTTATTATTGCCTCTAGGGCATATTTCCGCAGTCTCCCACTTGCACTAGAGTCAATAATCTAGTTACATTGTGATGAATCGAACACCCATGGAATTCTGGTGTTGATCATGTTTTGCTCTAGGGAGAGGTTTAGTCAACGGATCTGCTACATTCAGATCCGTATGTACGTTACAAATATCTATGTCTCCATCTTGAACATTTTCACGAATGGAGTTGAAGCGACGCTTGATGTGCCTCGTCTTCTTGTGAAACCTGGGCTCCTTGGAAAGTGCAATAGCTCCAGTGTTGTCACAGAAGAGCTTGATTGGCCCCGACGCATTGGGTATGACTCCTAGGTCGGTGATGAACTCCTTCACCCAAATTGCTTCATGCGCTGCCTCCGAGGCTACCATGTACTCCGCTTCACATGTAGATCCCGCCACGACGCTCAGCTTGCAACTGCACCAGCTTACTGCCCCACCATTCAAAATATACATGTATCCGGTTTGTGACTTAGAGTCATCCAGATCTGTGTCAAAGCTAGCGTCGACGTAACCCTTTACGACGAGCTCTTCGTCACCTCCATAAACAAGAAACATTTCCTTAGTCCTTTTCAGGTACTTCAGGATATTCTTGACCGCTGTCCAGTGTTCCTTGCCGGGATTACTTTGGTACCTTCCTACCAAACTTATGGCAAGGTTTACATCAGGTCTGGTACACAGCATGGCATACATAATAGAACCTATGGCTGAGGCATAGGGGATGACACTCATCTCTTCTATATCTTCTGCCATGGTCGGACATTGAGCTGAGCTCAATTTTACACCTTGCAGCACAGGCAAGAACCCCTTCTTAGACTGATCCATATTGAACTTCTTCAATATCTTATCAAGGTATGTGCTTTGTGAAAGACCTATGAGGTGTCTTGATCTATCTCTATAGATCTTGATGCCTAATATATAAGCAGCTTCTCCAAGGTCCTTCATTGAAAAACTCTTATTCAAGTAGGCCTTAATGCTGTCCAAGAGTTCTATATCATTTCCTATCAAAAGTATGTCATCTACATATAATATGAGAAATGCTACAGAGCTCCCACTCACTTTCTTGTAAACGCAGGCTTCTCCATAAGTCTGTGTAAACCCAAACGCTTTGATCATCTCATCAAAGCGAATGTTCCAACTCCGAGATGCTTGCACCAGCCCATAAATTGAGCGTTGGAGCTTGCACACCTTGTTAGCATTCTTAGGATCGACAAAACCCTCCGGCTGCATAATATACAATTCTTCCTTAAGGAAACCATTAAGGAATGCCGTTTTGACGTCCATTTGCCATATCTCATAATCGTAGAATGCGGCAATTGCTAACATGATTCGGACGGACTTTAGCTTCGCTACCGGTGAGAAAGTCTCATCGTAGTCAACCCCTTGAACTTGTCGATAACCCTTAGTGACAAGCCGAGCTTTATAGATGGTCACATTACCATCCGCGTCTGTCTTCTTCTTAAAGATCCATTTATTTTCTATGGCTCGCCGTTCAACGGGCAAGTCAGTCAAAGTCCATACTTTGTTTTCATACATGGATCCTATCTCGGATTTCATGGCTTCCAGCCATTTGTCGGAATCCGGGCCCGCCATCGCTTCTTCATAGTTCGAAGGTTCACTGTTGTCTAACAACATGATTTCCAAGACAGGGTTGCCGTACCACTCTGGTGCGGAACGTGTCCTTGTGGACCTACAAATTTCAGTAGGAGCTTGATCAGAAGTATCTTGATCATCATCATTAACTTCCTCTCTAGTCGGTGCAGGCACCTCAAGAACATTTTCTTGAGTTGTGCCTTGTTCCGGTTCAAGAGGTAATACTTCATCAAGTTCTACTTTCCTCCCACTTACTTCTTTCGAGAGAAACTCTTTCTCTAGAAAGGATCCATTCTTGGCAACAAAGATCTTGCCTTCGGATCTGAGGTAGAATGTATACCCAATAGTCTCTTTAGGGTATCCTATGAAGACGCATTTTTCCAACTTGGGTTCGAGCTTTTCAGGTTGAAGTTTCTTGACATAAGCATCGCATCCCCAAACTTTTAGAAACGACAGCTTAGGTTTCTTTCCAAACCATAATTCATACGGTGTCGTCTCAACGGATTTCGACGGAGCCCTATTTAAAGTGAATGCGGTAGTCTCTAAAGCATAGCCCCAAAAAGATAGCGGTAAATCGGTAAGAGACATCATAGATCGCACCATATCTAATAGAGTGCGATTACGACGTTCGGACACACCATTACGTTGAGGTGTTCCAGGCGGCGTGAGTTGTGACACTATTCCACATTTTCTTAAGTGTGTGCCAAATTCGTGACTCAAGTATTCTCCTCCACGATCTGATCGTAGGAACTTGATTTTCCTGTCACGTTGATTTTCAACCTCACTCTGAAATTGCTTGAACTTTTCAAAGGTCTCAGACTTGTGTTTCATTAAATAGATATACCCATATCTACTCAAGTCATCAGTGAGGGTGAGAACATAACGATAGCCACCGTGAGCCTCAACACTCATTGGACCGCACACATCAGTATGTATGATTTCCAACAAGTTGGTTTCTCGCTCCATTGTTCCTGAGAACGGAGTCTTGGTCATTTTACCCATGAGGCATGGTTCGCACGTGTCAAATGATTCGTAATCAAGAGACTCTAAAAGTCCATCTGCATGGAGCTTCTTCATGCGTTTGACACCTATGTGTCCAAGGCGGCAGTGCCACAAGTATGTGGGACTATCATTATCAACCTTACATCTTTTGGTACTCACACTATGAATATGTGTAGCATTACGCTCGAGATTCATTAAGAATAAACCATTCACCATCGGAGCATGACCATAAAACATATCTCTCATATAAATAGAACAACCATTATTCTCGGATTTAAATGAGTAGCCATCTCGTATCAAACGAGATCCTGATACAATGTTCATGCTCAAACTTGGCACTAAATAACAATTATTAAGGTTCAAAACTAATCCCGTAGGTAAATGAAGAGGCAGCATGCCGACGGCGATCACATCGACCTTGGAACCATTCCCGACGCGCATCGTCACCTCGTCCTTCGCCAGTCTCCGCTTATTCCGCAGCTCCTGCTTTGAGTTACAAATGTGAGCAACTGCACCGGTATCAAATACCCAGGAGCTACTACGAGTACTGATAAGGTACACATCAATTACATGTATATCACATATACCTTTTGTTTTGCCGGCCTTCTTGTCCGCTAAGTATTTGGGGCAGTTCCGCTTCCAGTGACCACTTTCCTTGCAATAAAAGCACTCAGTCTCGGGCTTGGATCCATTCTTTGGCTTCTTCCCGGCAGCTTGCTTGCCGGGTGCGACAACTCCCTTGCCGTCCTTCTTGAAGGTTTTCTTACCCTTGCCTTTCTTGAACTTAGTGGTTTTATTCACCATCAACACTTGATGTTCCTTTTTGACTTCTACCTCTGCTGATTTCAGCATAGCAAATACTTCAGGAATGGTCTTTTCCATCCCCTGCATATTGAAGTTCATCACAAAGCTCTTGTAGCTCGGTGGAAGCGACTGAAGGATTCTGTCAATGACCGCGTCATCCGGGAGATTAACTCCCAGCCGAGTCAAGCGGTTATGCAACCCAGACATAGTGAGTATGTGCTCACTGACGGAACTGTTTTCCTCCATCTTACAGCTGAAGAACTTGTAGGAGACTTGATATCTCTCGACCCGAGCATGAGCTTGGAAAACCATTTTCAGCTCTTCGAACATCTCATATGCTCCGTGTCTCTCAAAATGTTTTTGGAGCCCCGGCTCTAAGCTGTAAAGCATGCCGCACTGAACGAGGGAGTAGTCATCGGTACGTGCCTGCCAAGCGTTCATAACGTCTTGTTCTGCAGGGAGAATAGGTGCGTCACCCAGCGGTGCTTGTAGGACATAATCTTTCTTGGCAGCTATGAGGATGATCCTCAGGTTCCGGACCCAGTCCGTGTAGTTGCTGCCATCGTCTTTCAGCTTGGTTTTCTCTAGGAACGCGTTGAAGTTGAGGACTACGTTGGCCATTTGATCTACAAGACATATTGTAAATATTTTAGACTAAGTTCATGATAATTAAGTTCATCTAATCAAATTATTCAATGAACTCCCACTTAGATAAACATCCCTCCAGTTATCTAAGTATAACATGATCCGAGTTAACTAGGCCGTGTCCGATCATCACGTGAGACGGACTAGTCAACATCGGTGAACATCTTCATGTTGATCGTATCTTCTATACGACTCATGCTCGACCTTTCGGTCTTCTGTGTTCCGAGGCCATGTCTGTACATGCCAGGCTCGTCAAGTCAACCTAAGTGTTTGCATGTGTAAATCTGTCTTACACCCGTTGTATGTGAACGTTAGAATCTATCACACCCGATCATCACGTGGTGCTTCGAAACAACGAACTGTCACAACGGTGCACAGTTAGGGGGAACACTTTCTTGAAATTATTATGAGGGATCATCTTATTTACTACCGTCATTCTAAGTAAACAAGATGCAAAAACATGATAAACATCACATGCAATCAAATAATAAAGTGACATGATATGGCCAATATCACATAGCTCCTTTGATCTCCATCTTGGGGCTCCATGATCATCTTGTCACCGGCATGACACCATGATCTCCATCATCATGATCTCCATCATCGTGTCTCCATGAAGTTTCTCGCCAACTATTACTTCTACTACTATGGCTAACGCGTTTAGCAATAAAGTAAAGTAATTTACATGGCGTTTCTCAATGACACGCAGGTCATACAAAAAATAAAGACAACTCCTATGGCTCCTGCCGGTTGTCATACTCATCGACATGCAAGTCGTGATTCCTATTACAATAGCATGAACATCTCATACATCACATATATGTCATTCATCATTCATCACAACTTTGGCCATATCACATCACAAAACACTTGCTGCAAAAACAAGTTAGACGTCCTCTAATTGTTGTTGCAAGTTTTTACGTGGCTGCAATAGGGTTCTAGCAAGAACGTTTTCTTACCTACGTGAAAGCCACAACGTGATTTGTCAACTTCTATTTACCCTTCATAAGGACCCTTTTCATCGAATCCGCTCCAACTAAAGTGGGAGAGACAGACACCCGCCAGCCACCTTATGCAACTAGTGCATGTTAGTCAGTGGAACCGGTCTCACGTAAGCGTACGTGTAAGGTTGGTCTGGGACGCTTCATCCCACAATACCGTCGAAGCAAGATAAGACTAGTAGCGGCAAGAAAGTTGACAACATCAACGCCCACAACAAATTGTGTTCTACTCGTGCAAAGAGAACTACGCATAGACCTAGCTCATGATGCCACTGTTGGGGAACGTTGCAGAAAACAAAAAATTTCCTATGGTTTCACCAAGATCCATCTATGAGTTCATCTAGCAACGAGTGATCGGATGCATCTACATACCTTTGTAGATCGCGAGCAGAAGCGTTCACTAGAACGTGGATGATGGAGTCGTACTCGCCGTGATTCAAATCACTGATGACCAAGCGCCGAACGGACGGCACCTCCGCGTTCAACACACGTACGGAGCGGATGACGTCTCCTCCTTCTTGATCCAGCAAGGGGGAAGGAGAGGTTGATGAAGATCCAGCAGCACGACAGCGTGGTGGTGGATGCAGTTGTCACGTACAGCAGGGCTTCGTCGAGCGTCTGCGCGAGAGGGAGAGGTGTAGCAGGGGAGAGGGAGGCGCCAAGGATGCAGGGTGCGGCTGGCCCCTCCCTCCCCCCCCCTTTATATAGGCCCCTAGGGGGGGCCCTTGGAGATTGGATCTCCCAAGGGGGGCGGCGGCCAGGGCTGGAGTAGCCCCTAAGGCAAGGTGGGGCGCCCCCCACCCCTAGGGTTCCAACCCTAGGCGCATGGGGTGGGCCTAAGGGGGCGCACCAGCCCACTATGGGCTGGTTCCCCTCCCCACTTTGGCCCATGGGGCCCTCCGGGATGGGTGGCCCCACCCGGTGGACCCCCGGGACCCTTCCGGTGGTCCCGGTACAATACCGGTGACCCCGAAACTTTCCCGTTGGCCGAAACAGCACTTCCTATATATTATTCTTTACCTCCGGACCATTCCGGAACTCCTTGTGACGTCCGGGATCTCATCCGGGACTCCGAAGAACTTTCGGATTATTGCATATTCATATCTTTACAACCCTAGCGTCACCGAACCTTAAGTGTGTAGACCCTACGGGTTCGGGAGACATGTAGACATGACCGAGATCGCTCTCTGGTCAATAACCAACAGCGGGATCTGGATACCCATGTTGGATCCCACATGCTCCTCGATGATCTCATCGGATGAACCACGATGTCGAGGATTCAAGCAACCCCGTATACAATTCCCTTTGTCAATCGGTATGTTACTTGCCCGAGATTCGATCGTCGGTATCCCAATACCTCGTTCAATCTCATTACCGGCAAGTCACTTTACTCGTACCGTAATGCATGATCCCGTGACCAGACACTTGGTCACTTTGAGCTCATAATGATGATGCATTACCGAGTGGGCCCAGTGATACCTCTCCGTCATACGAAGTGACAAATCCCAGTCTTGATCCATGTCAACCCAACAGACACTTTCAGAGATACCCGTAGTATACCTTTATGGTCACCCAGTTACGTTGTGACGTTTGGTACACCCAAAGCACTCCTACGGTATCCGGGAGTTACACGATCTCATGGTCTAAGGAAAGGATACTTGACATTGGAAAACTCTAGCAAACGAACTACACGATCTTGTGCTATGTTTAGGATTGGGTCTTCTCCATCACATCATTCTCCTAATGATGTGATCTCGTTATCAATGACATCTAATGTCCATAGTCAGGAAACCGTGACTATCTATTGATCAACGAGCTAGTCAACTAGAGGCTTACTAGGGACATGTTGGTGTCTATAATTCACACATGTATTACGATTTCCGGATAACACAATTATAGCATGAATAAAAGACAATTATCATGAACAAGGAAATATAATAATAATGCTTTTATTATTGCCTCTAGGGCATATTTCCAACAGGGTGGACCGGTTCTTGGGTGCTGTTCTTACTTGAACAAGCATCCCACTTATGATTAACCTCTATTGCAAGCATCCGCAACTACAAAAAAAGTATTAAGGTAAACCTAACCATAGCATGAAACATATGGATCCAAATCAGCCCCTTACGAAGCAACGCATAAACTAGGGTTTAAGCTTCTGGCACTCTAGCAACCCATCATCTACTTATTACTTCCCAATGCCTTCCTCTAGGCCCAAATAATGGTGAAGTGTTATGTAGTCGACGTTCACATAACACCACTAGAGGAGAGACAACATACATCTCATCAAAATATCGAACGAATACCAAATTCACATGACTACTAATAGCAAGACTTCTCCCATGTCCTCACGAACAAACGTACTACTCACAAAGCATATTCATGTTCATAATCAGAGGGGTATTAATATGCATATAGGATCTGAACATATGATCTTCCACCAAATAAACCAACTAGCATCAACTACAAGGAGTAATCAACACCACTAGCAAACTACTAGTACCAATCCCGGACTTGGTGACAAGAATTGGATACAAGAGATGAACTAGGGTTTTGAGAGGAGATGGTGCTGGTGAAGATGTTGATGGAGACTGCCCTCTCCCGATGAGTGGAGCGTTGGTGATGACGATGGCGATGATTTCCCCCTCCCTGAGGGAAGTTTCCCCGGCAGAACAGCTCCGATAGAGCCCTAGATTGGTTCCGCCAAGGTTCCGCCTCATGGAGGCGGAGTCTCGTCTGGAAAGATGGCTTATGATTTTTTCCTCATCGAAAGACTCCATATAGCAGAAGATGGCCATCGGAGGTCCAACAGGGGGCCCACGAGGTACGGGGCGCGCCCCCACCCTCGTGGGTAGGGTGTGCCCCCCCTGGTGAACTTCTTGCGCTCGGTATTTTTTTATTCTGAAAATGTCTTCCGTGAAGTTTCAGGACTTTTGGGGCTGTGTAGAATAGGTCTCTAATATTTGCTCCTTTTCCAGCCCAGAATCCCAGCTGCCGGAATTCTCCCTCTTTATATAAACCTTGTAAAATAAGAGAGAATGGGCATAAGTATTGTGACATAATGTGTAATAACAGCCCATAATGCAATAAATATCGATGTAAAAGCATGATGCAAAATAGACATATCAAGGACTCACAGCCGAACTATATCCGGCTCGAACTAGGGGCTGACGGTGGAGAATTTTGTTTCCCACCCGCCACCCACTTCATAGCCATGGTCGAGGATTTGACCGACAAGCTTGACTACGACCCCAAGGATATCGACGGTATGGACGACGATGCCGGAGAAGAAGAGGTCCAGAACCCGTCATTCATCGGACGCTGGACGGCCACTTCTTCGTATGATGTATACATGGTGTATGCACCAAAGGAGATGTGGCGCCCCAAGACCGGAGCTTCAGATGCCTTCCTTGTTTTCCGAGTTTCATCATGTGATTTTTTTTGCTTGTTGCATTGCATCATGTCATCATGCCATCTTTTTCTCAAAGCTAACTAAAATTCACTTAAATAAATGGCATGGATCTTTGGTCCATTCAAACCGAGGGAATTCACGTGGTGATTCTCTTTATTACATATCCTCCCAATATTAGGGAGCTATAATAAATATTCCATTCTTTTGGAATTAACCATAACACACGTGCAAAATAATTCCCATGCCTATTCCTCTTCGAGTTTGACCTTCAAATCTTGTCCAAAATACTTTATCTCTTTTATCGAGGCTCCTCTAAAAAACCAAACATTTTTGGACCTTCCCATACCTCACTTCCTATTCAAATCATTTGAATTTAAATCAAATGAGTTTGAATTTAATCTTTCAATCTTGGCCATTTCTATTTTCGCGAAATGAGCATTTTTTTGTGAGTCCGGGGAAATTATCCCCATGCGCTAATCCTTCCCCAACCCTCTCTTTCTTCTCCTCTCTCTAATTTCTTTTCTGTTAAAGTAAATAAGATTTTTAAGAGAGAGGGAGAGATAGCAGCAGTGCCCCTTGGACCTCAATGTTCAACCCAACAGCCTAGGACTCTCTTCCTCGCGCCGGCCCAAGGCCAAGGCCCAGCCAGCCGCCGCTGCTTAACCCTAACCCTAGGCCCAGCCACGCTCGAACCCCTTCTCCATCGATCCCTCTCCTCGATCTCCATCTTCCTCGCGCCGCCACGCACAGGAACCGCACGCAGACCGCAAATCCTCTCGCGTCCGCGCCCGATCTCCTCACCCCACTCCGTGCCTCTGCTCCGCGTTGCCTTCCTCTTCCATGGCCTCCCTCTGCCGAGCCCTACCACGTTCTCGTGCCCGCACCCATCGTCCTCGCGCTGCCATGGAGCTTCACTGCCGCCAAGCGCCACCATCGCGCACGCCTCCCGATCCGGCGTCCTGCTACCTCCTCCGCCTCGATCCGGTGCCGCCGGAGGCCACCCGCGTCGCCCAGGCGCCAGCTCCTCCTTCCACCTCGCCTCTCTGCAACCCCCGCGGATGCCATCTTCCAGCGCCGCCAGATGCCGTCCAGGGAACCCATGGCGCCGTCGTCTCAAGGCCACGCCGCCGGCGGGATCCTGCGTGCCTCCGCCCGGTTCGGCCTGCGCGTCCGTTCCCGCCGCCTCAAGCTTCGCCTGCATCCCCGTTGCTCCTCCTCATGCCTCGTTCTGGCATCATCCGCGACATCCGACGACCACGACGACCACAGGAGCCAACCTCTGCCATCTTCCTGGTCAAGTTGACGCCAGGGCCGACCCCAAGGCGTTCCTCTACTCCTCTCGCCTCGAGCCCCTGCCGCTGGCCACCACCTTCGTCTTCTGCTACTGCTTAACCGGTGAGCACAGGCCGCCGCCGCGTTGCCTTGCCTTCGCCTCCCGGCTTCGTCCGCGTCCCGCTCAACCCTGTGGACGCCAAGTACCTCTACTATGCCCCTGTACATCTACGACTGTGTGCCTCCACTGGTTACGCCAAGATCAGCTACGCCGGTTCGCCGAGTACCCTACCGGCAAGACCGACGCGGGAACGATTTCATACCGAAACGACAAGTCCTCTCCGAATCGTGTATGACTACCGTCTCAAAAACGAGACCGGCAAGTCCGGAGACTCCAAGTACCACGACAACCCCGGAGGAATTTGTATTCGTCAAGTTCACCTTCAAAACGAGTACCTCTACCGTCGACCCCGCGGACGTTAAGTTCCTTGCCGTGACCCTGAACATCTACGGAAACACGTCCAAGATAAACATGTACTACTACCGTCGCCGAGAACGCGAGAACCTCTACCGTCGACCCTGGAGCATGCGAGTAAAACTACCGTCGAGGACCTATAGTAACACTACTACCTCTGCTTCCCTCGACGAACCCGAACCATCCCGATTGCACGCTTCGAAGGTATAACCGCCGAGACGATGACCTGCGGAACGAATGCATGTTGTGTGATGTATGAGTTGCACCCTATGTTTGCACCATGTCCAAACCCGTGAGGACCCGGTTACCGGGATCACCCCACCATCTTTTGCACGCTCCCGCCACACTTCCTTTGCATCGGTATCTCCATGAGCTACCGGAACCGGAATGTTGCCATGGCACCATTTCCGTTGTCGTTGCTGTGGCACCCCTTTCGTTTCCGCCACGATGGCAAAGAAAATTGCATAAACTTGAACATGTCATCCGCATCATGTTAACAACATTAAGATGTTTAGAATTGTTGTTTGCATTAAATTGCTAGATGCACAGAGGATTTACCGCAATTGTTGTTTGATGTTTCCGGCCTCATTTAAAATGCCTAACTGTGTTTTTTCTCATGTTTCACCTCTTGTCATGTTAATCAACATTTAATATTGTTGGGTACATAAACGAGATTGAACTAAATAACTTGAATAATCAACATTTAATATTATTGAGCTCCACGTAATTGTAGTATTGTTTGATGTTCTTTGCCATGACATGCATATTTAAACCGGACATGCATCATACTTGGTTGTGCATCATGCCATGTTTATGTGGTGGTTGTTTACTATGTTCTTTGCTCCTTTCCGGTGTTGCTTCTTCGGGTTAGTTCTGATAACGTCGTGTTTGTGAGGATCCATTCGACTACGTCCGTTTGTCTTCTTCATGGACTCGTTCTTCTTCCTTGCGGGATCTCAAGCAAGATGACCATACCCTCGAAATCACTTCTATCTTTGCTTGCTAGTTGTTCTCTCTATTGCTATGCCGTAATACCTACCACTTGCTATATCATGCCTCCCATATTGCCATGTCAAGCCTCTAACCCACCTTTCATAGTAAATCGTTGTTTGGCTATGTTACCGCTTTTGCTCAGCCCCTCTTATAGCGTTGCTAGTTGCAGGTGAAGATGAAGTTTGTTCCATGATGGAACATGGATATGTTGGGATATCACAATATCTCTTATTTTAATTAATGCACCTATATACTTGGTAAAGGGTGGAAGGCTTGGCCTTATGCCTGGTGTTTTGTTCCACTCTTGCCGCCCTATTTCCGTCATACCGGTGTTTTGTTCCTTGATTTTACGTTCCTTACGCGGTTGGGTGTTATGGGAACCCCTTGACAGATCGCTCTGAATAAAACTCCTCCAGCAAGGCCCAACCTTGGTTTTACCATTTGCCTATCTACCACCATATACCCCTTCCCTTGGGTTCTGCAGACTTAATGGTCATCTTTATTTTAAGCCCCCACGGGCCAATGCTCCTCTGAGTGTTGGTACGAACTAGAGTCCTTTGCAGCGCCACCTCAGGGAAACTTGAGGTTTGGTTTTAGTTGTATGGAGTGCTCATCCGGTGTGCCCTGAGAATGAGATACGTGCGAATCCAATCGGGATTTGTCGGCACATCGGTCGGCTTTGCTGGTCTTGTTTTACCATTGTTGAAATGTCTTGTAACCGGGAGTCCGAGTCTGATCAAGTCTTCCCGCTAGAAGGAATATCCTTCGTTGACCGTGAGAGCTTGTGATGGGCTAAGTTGGGACACCCCTGCAGGGTTTGAACTTTCGAAAGCTGTGCCCGCGGTTATGGGCAGATGGGAATTTGTTAATATCCGGTTGTAGAGAACATGACACTTAACTTAAATAAAATACATCAACCGTGTGTGTAGCCGTGATGGTCTCTTTTCGGCGGAGTCCGGGTTGTGAACACGGTCACTACAAAAAAATACAGTTCCGTGATTATACGTGTTTGTCACAGTAGGTCGCTTTTTCGTCATGCATGTACATCCATGACAAATTTATGACAGAATCAAGATAGTCATACATGTGCTATCGTAGAAGTGTTCCATGACATTACCAAAATTATCATCACGGAAGTGTCCACTTCCATGACGATAAATCGCGCGTCATAGAAGTGCTTTCGTCAAGGGTGACCGACACGTGGCATCCACCGTAACGGAACGCCGTTAAGCTATCGGGTTGGGTTTTGGATCCGGTAACCCGTTAACAGCCCCGACCAATGGGGATTTTCCACGTGTAAAATCATCATTGGCTGGAGGAAACACGTGTCGGCTCATCGTTGGGACAGATGTCAATCACTCATTGGACGGAAGGAGCCTATGATACGTCGACACGTGGCACGACCCAACAGAGGCCCATTCCTGTGAAAAGGCCGGCCCGTTTGACTTGGTCAAAAGGTGGCGGGCCGGCCCATGGAAAGCCTGTTAACGGCTTGTTCGCATATAGCCCATTTACAGCCCGCTAACCCAAGGCCCATTACGCCCTATCCGAATTAGGCCCAGTAGCGTCATCTGGGCCATCCAATATGATTCCAGCCCGTTTTCACTTCTGGCCCATGTATGGCCCATGAAGTCTTTTGGCCCATATGAGGCCCTATGTAACTCTTGGCCTATTAATGGCCCGTGGTGAAACTGGCCCGTAATGAACAGTGTATCACTTTACACCCATTAACGGCCCTTGGTGAAACTGGCCCGTAATGAACAGTGTATCACTTTATACCCATTAACGGCCCGTTATTTCCTTGGGTCGTTTCCAGCCCATGTTATCTTTCGGCCTTCTCAGAGCCCATTTATTCTTGGGCTCATTTCCAGCATTCGTTTACTTACGGCATGTTACTGTCATTTTCTGCTTGTGGGCCAAATTCAGCTCGTGGTTACAGTCGGCCCATTTGTGGTCCGTTAATACGTTGGGCCATTTTCATAGCGTCATCAAATACGGCCTATTAACGATGGCCCGTTTACGGCCATAATGCGGCCTGTTATTGGCCCATGTTTGGCCAATCGATCATATGTCCCATATAAGGACCATTGATGATACGGCCCGTAGAAGGCCCATTGTTTCTACGGCCCGTAGAAAGCCCATTGTTTCTACGGCCCATAGAAGGCCTACTGTTTCTACGGCCCGTAGAAGGCCCACTGTTTCTATGGCCCGTAGGAGGCCCAGTGTCACTACAGTAAATATTAGCCCATGATTATTGTGGCCTAGTTTTAAAAAATAGGTTATTGCAGCCACTAGTTAACCGCGGAAAAAGAACTACAATGACTACAAGCAAACAAATAAACAAGACAACAAGGAAATAAATGAGCAAGCAACTAATGCTAGGCTATCACGGCTATTACACATATTACATCCACTGGGCATTAAAGTTCGCCACCAGTGCAAATATAGGGAACAAAGCAGCATATCATATACACTGACCGTCAAAATTGGCCACCAGTGCAAATAAATGCGGCAGCAAAACAAGAGCATAACTGAAACAACTTCAGAAGAGCTCAAGAAATGTTATCCTGGGTATCCATCATGCTGGCAATAAGCTTAGCAAGCTGATTAGCTTTGTCCTGTTTGGCGCTAAAATCCTCCAACACTTGCTGTTGCACTAGAAAGTATGCATCTGAATGCTCCAGGGACTTCCGCAGTCCTTCCGCTTCTTGTCGCGACACAGCTGAACGATGTCTTTCAGCTTGTAGTTGAGACTCAAGAAACCGAACTGATTCAGACAGTGAGTTTGAATAGCGTGTGCAAGCGGTAGTGGCTAGTAACTCCAACACTAAACCAAGACAGGATGTGTCACTATCCTAAACCTTATCTGCGTTACTTCCTTTACCGTTGCTTAATAAGGCACTCTTCCCCAATGTCAGCATTCTAAAAGAAGAAACAAGCAGACACATAACAAGTTTAGCATGTACTTGTATATGAAACTCATTTCGGTGAATCAGTTCATTAGTAAGGTGGACAGGATTAAACTACCAAGTCTTCTATTGGCAAGTACTAGTACATAATAAAAGCATCAAACAAACATATATCTATGTCCTATGGTAGCAATGGAATCTTAAATTAGAACAGTTGTTCTTCAGGTTTAGGCACTTGCTCTACATGAACAGAGTACAGTAAGACGCAAGAATATAATACTTAAAAATAGAAAATGAGCTCATAGACCTTACCAAATTCTTGGTTCGGGACCAGTACAGAACAAGGCATTCCCAGTCATCGTCCAGTAAATGTGTCTCAGGAGAACGTAAGGGAATTTGATGAGTTTCTTTGCCGGTGAAGTACGTTTTCTTCAGGTAATTCCGATACTGCCACAAAGCATTCTTGAAGATAGCAGAGGTATTAGCACAGGTTACCTCATCCTGAGTTTCCAAATCGGTCCTTCTCTATAGAGAAAAATGGGAAAATTTGTTCTATTATAACCATCATGGAGGTAGGATGTAGGGGACGAAGCAAAGTAATTGCCATGAATAACATTACTTACACATAACTCCTAGACAAACACCTGCAACTGGCATTTTCCTTCATCTTCAGTATAATATTTCCAAGATGGGAAGATACGCACATACGATTTAACAACATCAAATGCGATAGATGCTAAACTACGACTAGATGGTTGTGCTTCCTCCACAGGAATAGGCGTACTAACTGGTGGAGTTGGGGTTCGCCGTGATAGTACTGGCCCTTTGGGCACTGGAGCTGCCTTACTAACTGCTCTTGTTTGGGAGCTCTGTGGTGGAGATGGTGCTATGTCAACAGGAACTGGGTTACTATCGGCTGGGGTTGGGGTTAGATTGGGTGAAGCTGGTTCTCTGTCCATCGTAGTAGGGGTACAATCTGCGAGAGTTTGGGTTATGTGTGGTAGGGCTGGTTCTTGTGCATGTACAACCGGGGTGCTATCTCCACCAAGAGGTAGCACTGTTTTATTTGAAGACTGTGTTTTTAGTCCGCTAGATACTGGCATCACCCGCTCCAATTCAAATGGCTGATAAACAGGAAACATAGTTGAATGTACAGACATTGTATGAGAGATAGATGCAATAGATAGTATGGAAAAAAGAGGGCATGAAATAGTTGACATGTATATTGTTTAACTAAAACGGATAGCATGACATAATTTCACATATATGATGTCTATCTAAACTGGATAGCATAGCATAACATAATTCAAAGATATGATGAATAACTAAACAGGATCGCATGACATAATTCACCTACATGTTATCTAAGTAATCAGGATCACATCATTTAATTCACATATGTCATTTATAGGCTAAACAGAGGGCATTTGATATGATGTCTGAACTAAGAACATGGTTTTGAATATTGTGTATATGATGTCTAAACTATGCAATGCAAGACACCGTATGCATGATATGAGCAGTATAACTGTGCCAAGTTAGAGCATACAACTCAGTGGGGGAATAGGATTGATCATCTGTCTCTGAATCCATCTCTGAGGAGCTATCGGGACCCAACAAGAGATCTGCTTCGATAGGTAGCACTGTCTGCTCTAAAGGCCTTGTTTTCACTCCAGATTTTTCCATCTCCCACCCAAATGGCTGATTCACAGGAGGAGTAGTTTAATGTACAAACATTGTTGACAAATGGAAATGTAATGAAGAAAAGGATGGGCAAGATATCATTCAAATATATGATGCCTGGTTAAACAGGATGGCATTGCACATTTCACATATATTATGGCTGGCTAAAAGACATGAGACTGCATAATTCCCATATATGATATAGAAACTAAACAGGTGGCATTACAGAACATATCTAAACTAAGCAGATGACATATATGATGTCAAAAGTAGGCACTGCAAGGCAACATATGCATGATATGGCTAACATCATCATGCCAAGGTAGAGCAAACACCTCGGGGTAAATAGGAGTGGTCAGCGGCGTCCAAATCCGCCTCAAAACAGATATCTTCCTCCGGATTACAATCTGGAGAGGGGTGGGGAGGGTTTGCCATTGAACCCACCATGGAGCGATGTCTGCATGACATTGTATTGCCGCGCAAAACTCTTCTCTTTTTCTCTACATGTTCAGCATGACCGTGTATAATATCTGACATGCATACGAAAAAAATATGGTGAGATTATGTAAGAAGAGCATGCAGAAATTTAGAGTGATGGTAACAACCAGTGGATCGATGTTTTTCCGTTGAACCAAAATAGCCCTAATGGATCGACGTGAATGTATAGTAATAAGTGATGCAACAAGTGTACAACCTCTTTGCCATAGCCGTGTCGACCTCAGCATCATTGGGTTGATCGCTGAAGCAGTTGAGGCAGAGGTGGCTGTCGGAGGTGTGGAGGAAGATCTGAGGAATCTATAGACGGCGTCCAGGGCACTGCTCTGTTGTGATGGATCGTTCTGTCGTTGGAGCAACTCCGGTGAGCCGTAAGATGTCAAGGCTGAAGCAGCACAAGACAGACATCGTCAATCTCAAGTGGGATTCTAATAGCATCTCCAATAGATGATGTAAAATGGATGTAAAATTAACATCACCAAAAACCACCTGACTACAACAGATGAGGTAAAAACTGTTGACTCTAAACTTAACTGTCGAAACTGAAATTTACTGTGGAATCTGAATGCTACTGTCGAAACTGAACGCAATGGTAGCAGAGAGGCACTTGACATGTAGTTTAGGGAGGGCCTGTAGTTCATCTTCAACCTGCACCCCCTGAGCCGCCAGCCACCACCGGCCGAACCGCCGGCCCCAGCGCCGCCTCACGGCCCCGAAACAACTCGCCACCGCCGCCCCGGCCAGCCCCCTAGGCCCCCCACCCTGAACCCTAAGATAGATAGTGGGGTACCTCTCTGGCGAGCCCCTGTCCCCACTGCGGGTGGTTCTTCCTTAACTCCGGCGAGCCCCCCCCCCCAACCCCTGAAAATCGACTGACCCAAAAGTCGATTCAGTCGACTGAAGTGTGGCTTAATCGAAGCAGAGCAGCAGCACGAGCGAGGGGGAGAGCATCAATAGCAGCTGGGCAAGCGAGCGATCGAGCGAGAGCCGGAGCAGTAGCAGCAGATCCGGCTGGTATGGACACCGTCGCCGGAGGGGCCTCGCACTGGGGGAGAGCCGCCATCGATATGTCGCCCGCGGCGCCGGCTTCAAGGTAGTCGCTCCATGGGGGTGCGGGATGGAGTACCGTCAGCGCCGGGAGGTCGAGTTAAGGAGAAGGTGCGATGCGATAAGTGTACAACCTCTTTGGTGGCGCCGAGTAGGCCTCGGCTTCGTCCGAGGAGTCGGTGAGGATGCTGCGGTTCCGGTGGAGCAGGTTAAGGCGACGTTGTGGGGATGGAGCAGCCGCGATAGACGAGGCGATCATCGGAGTAGGTCCTTGGAGGTGGAGGATGGGGCGGCTGAACCGGCGAGACGGCGAGATGGATGACGGATCCTCATCCGGGGAGGTGGACGAGGTATGTCGAGCTGTTGCTGCGGACGACGTCGTCGGGGAAGAGGCTCCGGCTGGGCAGCGGTGACATGGCGGATGGAGGAGGGTGGGGTTTCGCGGCTGGAGCGGAGAGGTTATGGCGGCCTGGGATTTTGAATGGCGAAAAGGGGGCGATGGGAGGGGGTGAAGCATGACTTAGGAACGCGCTTGTCCAAAATGTAGGGTGTGTTACAAAAGTACCCCCCACCGATTTGAACTAGCGGCCCTTTCGGCTCAGGGTTAGAAGGGGGATTTCGCGTGTCAGAATTTGGCAGCTGGAGGGAGTTTTCACGCGCGTTGTAATTTCGGGATAGCAAGGTGCGGGTTGTGAAGGCGCCAGTTTTGGGAGCACGATATCTGAATTTTCGGGATATAAGAATACGCGGGTTGAATTTTAGGGACACGCCTAACATGTAGTAATATTGTACTTGTACGTACCAAATCAATTCGCACTTCCCTCAACCAAGAAGAAAACAAAAAAAAACTATTCACACCACACAAAGAGAGACTCTTGCCCCGTTTTACTATACAAATGTTATTCAAAGCTACTCCCTGCTTCCATCTATATAGGGCCTAATGCGTTTTTCGATTCTAACTTTGACCAAATATTAAAGCAATGATATATGACATGCAACTTACACAGAGCACACCGTTAAATTCATGTGTGAAAGGTTCTTTCAATGATATAATTTTGACGTTGTGCATGTCATGTACTATTAATCTTGTCAATAGTCAAATGCGGTCTTAAAAATCTCATTACGCCCTATATAGATGGAAGGAGGGAGTATGAATCCATGTTATGTCCGATTAATTTTTTTCGCTTGCTGTATAATGCATGTAACCTACTCATACCAACATTTTAGTGCTTTCCAAATGTCTATACTACTGCTGCAATTCGAACTAAATTTGAATTCGTTTCTCTATTTCAATAAGAATCTACAATCATGATTGTTGCCAACTTCAACCATCATAGTTTCCTTGCTATCCGCCAGATATAAATCAGACGGCCTATAATGCAGGATGGCAGGCACACCATCATCAACAACTCCGTTTTTTATAAGAGTAGAGATAAAATATATTACATGTACTATATCATGTTCATAACCACACCATGTGTATCACCGTTATATATATTCACACATCCGTCGGTTTGAAACACTATGATAAATTCTTCAAATATCTGAATTCGCTTTTTATAATGAAGTATATATGATCTCTATTCGTCTTGTACACCCACACAACCCTCTTATCTTTGTAGCTAGCGCTAACTTTCTCTTGTGCATGCACACGCCCGCATCCCTCTCAGCCTCCCTCAGCATTCTCTAGCTCCATCGCGCAAATTCGTCTTTTCACTTTAGGTCGTTCACCCACGGTGTGTGTAGGCCCCCCAGCTTCTTCTTTATGGCACACATCGATCGATATGCCTCTCTAGCCAGGTGTGCCTAACACAAACACAAGCTTCCCTCTTCTCTTGTCACCGTCCATGCCTCACTCCCACCACTCTTTTCATCGTTCTCGTACTCGCACACTCCTCCCCCTCGATATAGTATGCCTCTCATACCACCTCCTACATGCATCCCTCTCTCTCTATCCTTCTCCTCGTGCCTCATTTGCTTCTAACACACACATGCATGTATACCGATCGATCTCCCAACATATACCTAGATCGACTTTAACTACCCCCCCCCATCGATCGACGTACCTCACAAGTTATGTCTCTCCTTTCTCTTACAAAGGGCGATTGATCTTCCTATGTAGTTACGTCTGCTTACCACAGCCACATCGCCCCCTCATCATTCGTGCATGCCTCCTGACCCGTCTCTCACACGCACGTGCACAGACAACAAGCAGCCATCTCCTCTCTTATTGATATTGCGGGCGTGCCCTCTGTTTGTCTAGCAAGCCTATCCCACCATTTGTTAGAAGCAACTCCACTACCACCCCCTCCAACACTCTAGCTCTGTCTCTCTCCCAACCTTATTCATCTCCTGCACATATGCATGGATGCCGATCGATCTCTCTTAATACATGAGGCAGATCGATCTCCTTAATACATGAGGTAGGCCTCTCTCCTCCTCCACACATATACCAGCCATTGTACCTCTATAGTTAATTGGGCCTCCCTCTTCCCCGACCACACACCGATAGTCGAGCGCTGCAGGTAGGTATCCATGCCACAGAGACAAACTGCACATGTCCCATCTCACGTTCCAGTAGGCCAGCCACTCTATATCTTTGACGTGGGCACACACAAATTTGATGGCACTCTTTATCGGTCGTGCGCGCGCGCACACACACACACACACATCACCCCTTTCTTTGATTCTATGGACACCTCAAGCTGATGATACCTCCACTCTCTTCTCGTGGATCGCCCCTCTATATATATGTTATATCCAGGACTCTATTTCACACACATTGCATATGTTAAATTTTTTGATTGACCCCCCCCCCCCCAAAAAAACTCTCAAGAACCCACACACTATATCTCTCTAGGTTTGTATCTCTCTCACACAACCCCACGTAGGTGGTGTACGTATACAAGAAGAGAATAGGTGCACCGTGCACGTACTCACGCTTCGTGCCCAGCCACACCCGTGCAAGTACACAATGGAGCTCATTTCTCCGCAGAAGCTGAATTTGTTTTTGAAACATCAAGTGGCCAGAGACTCGAAAACTTATTTGCCCATTAGTGACTTGTCAGGGCGGTGGATTTTAGTTTGTACGATAATGCTGCATCCACCTAAAGTAACGAAAGTTCTTACGTAAACTTCCTAGTAATTCCCCCTTCGTAGGTGCAGCATTACTCCTAATATTTGAAATATCAGTTTGAAACTTGTAATATTGCCGTGTCCTATTCCTGCGTTTTCAAAATCCTGCGAATCAAACAGGTCCCGAGTTGGTGATGATGTTGTGCCTCCCATCTTTCACCAATAGCCATCGGATCTAAATCTGACGCATACAAACCAAGCTTCTCCATTTTTGCAAAAAGATGCCCGCACGTGTTCCCTGTTTACAAACAACTCCTTGTCTCTCACAATCAGCCTCATCTCCTCCCCACCACATCTAGGAGTAGAAGGCCATGGAAAAATCTGGCACGATGGCCGCTGCCGGAGCCGTCCACCCCCAATCTTGGTGTTCCGTGCAATGCACGGGCATCTACGCACGGGAAATTATGTCGAACAGAGCTAGTTGTAAGTAGGCTAGCTCTACAGCCATGATGATAGTGACTGCAGACGGTGAGGCTGACTATGGTATGCCGAACATGGCGCCTATACTCAGGTGTCATCTCCGGCGCAGGGTCTTGTCACTTCACTGTGAGGAGCAGCACGTAATAATTTGACCAACGGGTAGTACATTGCTAGTACTCCTACTACTACATTGGTAGTACTACTAGTAGTACTAGTAGCACCACCGTATGGATTTAGGAGTACTACCACGTCCATCTGGATTTTAGTATTTGACTAGCAATATCAAGTAATGCATGTCACCAAAAATGTACTACTCCCTCTGTAAATAAATACATGGTGTTTTATTCCTGTCGGCGAGAGAACTTAATGTTTTTTTGCTACTCCTAACCAGAGTACTAATAGGATTACATGCGATGAACTAAACACTGCATGTCATGTTTGGTAGTCTCAAGTCATTGAAAGCATGCACGGCCCACATCTCTCATTGGTTGATATGTCACGAAATAAGAAACAAGGAGGGAGTTAATGCACCATGCCTAAGTATTTTGGGATTATTTGGTCGTCGTAAGGTGTCTTACACAACATTTTTGTTTACATGCATTAACATTTTATTAGTTAAATCAAAGGTCAAAACTTGGCGCAAAATGCAAAGGGGACCAATAAACCAGTAAACATCAAACTTCTCTCGTTTGGCCCCAACTAGAGGTCCGGTGAGATGACTATACTGCACCGGCATGGAGGGGGACGCAGCTTCATTGACTTACGGCAACTGCCTTTGGGTGAATGACACGTGGCCCTAGGGGGTGGCTGGCCCACCTATCATACAGCCAAAGGCAGGTGCAGTAGAGGGCCGAGGAGTAGTATGAAATCCTACGCACCTACGCACGCTAACCAAGGGCTGAGTGATCACTCGAATCGCAAGATCAGTTGACTAGAAGCTACGCTAGACCCATGGAGGCGATGAGCGCGAGCATCAGCCGGCTGTGCCAGATGGTCCACAATGCCGGCCTGCGGCCCGGCACCGAGGAACGTCTCCAGGTAGTATTGCTCGAGGCCACCAGGGCGAGGGGCCGCTTGGACGACAGCTTCGTCTCCTTGTTCGACGAGGTTCTCATCAGTTTCCTCGACAAGTTCACCGTTGTCAAGAAGCTTGCGGACGACTTTGACGTAAGCCTCCAGCCGACGCGCCCAGGCTCTGCGATGCCCGCCACCCTCAACGGCCACTATGGTAACAACCTCTTCGATGCACTGGTGGCCCTGCGACTGCCCGTCGTCGCGCCGGAGAATGTCCACCTCGAGGTCACGCTCGCCGCGTAGCGCCTGGCGCATCAAGACACCATCGACATAATCACCCACATCTACGCGCGAATCGTCTACAAGGACTACTACATGCAAGAGGAGGACGATAGGACGCTGGCCTTCTTGGAGCGCAGGGCAACCTTGGACGGCACTGTTCAGAAGCACGTTGAGCTCGCCGCCAACGCCACTGCTCCTCACACGTCGGTTTGTGACCCGGCGCACTAGGGCGTGAGGATGTCGTTGAACGTTGATGGATCCGTATGTATTTTTATCTTTCCGTCAAATCCATGTAGTAGTATATGATACTACAGTAATTATCTTACCTTTCGCATCAACTTCATAATTTTCGTATGTACTCCATGCATGAACGGCGCCAGAACCAAACTTCTCATTACTCTAGGCAAAATCATTATTTTCTATCTATCGGTCGCGCCATGGAGCAGAACCAAATTTTACAAGTTACGAGTTCAAAAGGAAAAGCCTGCCGTGTTCACGTCGCACCCCCACACAGTTGGTCCGGCATGCTGCTCAAGCGGGAATGCGTGCGCTGTTGCATTTTCACTTACAAGTGGGACCGCAGTTGAGCAAACCGACTATCGGCAAACCCCCACCCCGCCCACCGCGTGATGGCTGAGAAAACAGGAGGGAGAAGAGATGGATGTAGCACGGACTCCAAGAAAATTGGTGTCGGATGGGACTCTTGTGAGTGGCGTGTGCCGTACTGCTAGACGTGAATGCTAGTTATGGCCCATGCCACCCCACTATATCGAGCCTATATCGAGATACGTAGAACAAATTTCCTGCAGTCCGTGCTTAGCCCTCCTCTATCTCTCTTCTCAGCCAGCCAGTGGACGCATGGAGCCCATCGTCTGTTTGCTCACATGCGGCCCCACATGTCAGTGAAAACGCAAGAGGACCCACTGAACCTACACATCATTCACCTCGACGTGCTGATGATGAAAAACAAATCCAATAAAGATCTTCGGTGGCCGCTTTTGGAGTTACTCAAGAGTTGTAAGATTTTATTTACAATTTAACCCAAGATGCACATCTCGTGGCTTCAACTACCACTCTATTTTCTTTCATGACATGACCTAGATGTTGGATGTCCCACGTGTTGGCAAAAGGAGGAAGAACCCGATGAAATCTTCGGTTCTGCTCTCGGATTAGACTAGTTGTGCTAACTTAAAAAATTTATTGTGTACTCCCTCCGTTCCAAAATACTTGACTTCCATTTGTCCAAAAATGGATGTACCTATATACTAAGACATGTCTAGATACATATATATTTTGACAAATAGAAGGCATGTATTGTGCAACGGAGGGAGTAGAATGGATGCAAGTTTTTGTATTGGGAAGAAGAGTACATCCATATATTGATAGAGCGCAATTTAGTAGATGTTCTATCACTTTTAGCTAGCACAGAGGCTAGAGATGAGATTAGTGCACTTGTTGATACTCCTACTAGAATAGAGGCTAGACATGAGCCTAGATGCGAGGAAGCAACATCTACTTCTTTACACTCGAAGAAGAAAGAAGCACGCAAGATCGAGCCTCCGCAGATCAACAATGAATGCATCGAGAAGGCACTAATCCAACTTACAAGAGTAGTAAAATGTATTCTTGTGGTTCTTGTTTTCTTTGGTCTTGCTTTTCTAGTCAAAATTATCATTGGAGTTCATGCAAAACGGAGGAGCATTTGGGGTCGTGCGTTGGAGTTGGCCTTACAAGTGGGACCGCAGTTAAGGAAACCGACTATCGGCAAACCCCCACCTCGCCCGCCGCACGATGGCTGAAGTTAGAGAAACGACGAGGTTGAAGAGATTGCTCTAGCACGGACTCCAAGAAATAATATGGTGTCAGATGGATGTCGTGGTGGTAGCTTGTGCCGTACTCCTGGACATGAATGCTTGTTCTGGCCCATTCCACCCTACTAGTCCTACTACTTACTCCTACTAGTATATAGTATACTAGTATCGAGGATTCGAGGTGCTGGTTACGTACAATGAGCACATTAACATATGGCTACATTAAAAACACCCGCCCGACGCGCGAAGCATGTGAAGCTAGTACAAATTTAGAGAAGCGACTCGAAAGCAATTCAAAAATTTAGTAAGTTTATCACAGGCATAGCATTTTATTACATACAACAGGTCATCAACCCACATCGACAACGAGGATACATTATAAATACTAAAGTTTTCACCACACAACAAATAACAAGCCATGAAATGAACTTCAACTCAACCATTCCGCAGCGTTGGAAATGCTTGCTTTGAACCACAAGTGATTCTCTGGGACGGGCCATCCGTTGTCGATCTGGAGACCAACGCAGCACCGATTATCCAGGCTGAAGTGGCCTACTATATCAGTACCAGGGTAGGGAACCACCCAAATGTCCGAGGTATAGACATAGTTGCTTCTCATAAATGTGTCAACAACAGTTGGATCGCCTTTCACCATCATCGGATAGTTTTGTCCAAGGAAGAGCGAGTTTTCTCCAAGACTATCAATTCTGTGCTAGGGAGGAGTTGGCGCTAGGACACTAGTATCCATCCCGAATATCATGCAACGGGTGTTGGAATAGGTCCGGAGAGTGCGACCATGGGAGACACCTTCTTCCTTAGCAGTAACATCATTAGTGGGTTGTATACACACAAGAAGAGGTGATCAATTGGAATTAGTTGCCAGGCGCCACAGAGTATATGGGCGCTGCTCGTGATCATCACCATCGGCATCTCCCCCTTAGTTATAAATTTTTTCAAGTATAGGTTGTGGGATGTTCACAGGACCTTGGAAACACAACAAGAAGGTTAATTAGTAAAGGGAAACTTGCTAACCCGCATGCATGTGGATGAAACAATTATAATTACGGTGGAAGACAAACGTACCGAAACTACTAGGATGCCATGCAAAAACAGTGCCACGAGTGGTGGCAGCAAACACAAGGCCCTCATATTGAATTGCATCACAGTACCCATCCGTGTACAGAAACTGATTTTTGAGCAATATCCATCGAGTCGAACCCCGAAGGACGGCAACAAGCTTGTCGAAGATAGCAACAACTTGATAGTTGTTGTAATTCCAAGAGCGGTTGGGAACTCGACAAATTGCTATCTTCCTTAGAAGACAGTCACCATGATCGTATTTGAACGTGCGTACATTACCGGTGTGCTCAACCTCTGGGCAGTGTGCTGAGATTTTTGGAAGTGGAACCCGGTGACGAGTGTAAACTTTCACAAGTTCCCACTCGCAGTTGGACCCAATGTAAACAACCCAATCTCCATTTGCGCCCGCCCAAGCCTTGCCCTCAAGCGATGGCATCTTAACATCATACGTATCATTATCAAGCGGCATCAACTGGCACAGGGCGAGGCCTCCGTCGTGCCGGTGCCAGTCATCAGGGTCACGACAAAGAAGATAGGGGAGATCAAACCGCTCCTTGACTCTTGGGTTCTTTGTAATGATGTTATTAGTTGAGTCAAGAATGGGCTTGAACGAACCTGCCATGCTAGCTGAGGTGATGACGTCGAACCGATCAATGAGTTCCTCCACCATGTCATCTTTCAGATCGGGGCAAGAATAATGGGGTCGTTTCCAGCCTGTTCCCTCCATGGAGAAGACGATCGAACAATGGCAGAAGAAAGGGTGAAGGGCTGAAGGAAAATGGAGGAGGGAGAGGAAGAGCGTGCGACATCAGTTCCAAATCGAGAGGGAAAGGCGAAGAGTCGATGGATGGTTGCGAGTTTGCCATGGTTCACGAAGAGGCGCCCCGGCCTACACGTCCGTTCGGAAATACTCCTACTACTCGCCGTCGTCTCACTGGTATGTTGGAACAGGACCACATGTCAATGAAACATGGTGTGTAATTTCTCATGCAAAATGCGATCTGGCCACGTTGGCCTGAGGTGCCGCATTAGTTATCGACCTTTATTTTTTTAATGGCGTGCCGATCAGTTTTGAAGCACGACTAACTGGTATTGTACGTGGAGAGGATGATAGCAGGGACCTGCCAAGGTCATGGCAGTACGCAAGCAAGTGCCTCCTTATTTCAAGCCAATAAAAAATGGCTCCTCCTAGTGGATTTCTAACATCTGGGTCCCATGCCATTGTCAATGTAGTCAATAGACGAGAGAATTGCACAACAAGCGGCTGACACCAGGGACCCAGCAGCTCGCCCAGTTATTTTTGTTTTGGGTTAATTTGATAAATGCCACTCCAAATCTGGTGTATCCGAGAAATGCCACTGCAATTTCCAAACTTTTAAAAATGCCATTTCATGCCATTTCTAGTGGCATTTTTCGAAGTCTGGAGTGGTGTTTTTCAAAGTTTACAAACTGCAGTGGCGTTTTTCAAAGTTTGCAAAAATTGCAGTGGCATTTTTCAAAGTTTGGAAATTGCAGTGGCATTTTTATGAATCGCCATAATTGGAGTGACATTTATCTAATTTGTTTTTGAGACGGAAGCAGGGTGTCAACTGGGCTGTGCGGGACACTCTGGCCTATCTAGATAGCCTTTTCTTTTATGTTTACCACAGACCAGCCCAGTAGTTTTTTTCTTTCTGAAAATGGCTAGCCCAGTTCTTTTGTGATTTGTCAAGTAAGTTGCTTTATCAGGCCTGTTGGGCTGCAAATCTTTCAAGACGAGGAGAGCTTCATTGGGCCAGCCGAGAAAATGGCCTATCAGTAATGAGAAATGGGTTGTATATTTTTAAAACACATCAAACCGGCAATTATTTCCAAATATCTTTTTTTTTCATTTCGAGATTTTAAATTGCATTGATTTTTATGCATGAACAATTTATTGGATTTTATATTGATATAAATTTATTTTTAAAATCAGTCTGAATGCGACTAGAAATTTCGGGATTAAAACAGTGCAGACCGCACCGACATATGCAAAATTTCGTATAATTTTTTAACCGTGGCCACAATATGGGCTGTAATGCTAACATAAAGAATATGGGCTCCAAAAAACCTGTAAGAATTAGCAAATTGGCTGTAAATTATTTGAAATAATGGCAGATGGGTTGTACGCTGTTTTCCACAGATTTGAGGCTTTCCACAGATGGCTTGTATACTGTTGGATGTCAATCCAACGGCCATCGTGCTTCTTCAATCTCTGCTCTTCCTGCTCCAGCCGCTCAAACAAGCACCGGTGGGACTGCCTGCTCCCTCCTCCCCGTGGTCGGCTGTGTTGCCACGCAGGCCTCACCGCCCCACTGTACCCCATCGCTAGCCTAGCCATCCCTCTACTCACCCACACCTGCTGTTATTCTCCGGCGATGGCAGACGAACCAGTAAACCCTCGTACAGTCGTACTCCCCTCCGCGTGGGAAACAAAAACAACGGCCGAGTCTTCCATGCCTCTGTGTTGTTCCCTTCCTAGGCCTCGCCGTCGTCCACCGCCCTGGTGCTCTCGGCGTGGCGTGGTCAGTGTGGTCAACGACCGACATGCATCTGAAGTGGACTGTACGTGGAGAGGCTGACAGCTGGGTCCACGGCCGCATGCAAGGAAATGCCTCCTTATTACGCGCAAAATAATGGTTTCCTCCACCTGACATCTGGGACCCACCGAAACGGCCTCTGTATTTCATGAAAAAAACGTTACCGGCGCTGACAGCTCGGACCCACCAGCTATATCTTCGCATGCAAGGAATTGCCTCCTTATTACGCACAAAAAAATGAATACTCCCCCTGGTAGCTGGGACCCAGTATAGTGGGCCTACTAAGTTGACGGGGACGAAGGGATTTGTCAACTTAGTCAATATGCACGATTCTAGCTCGACTGACCGTATGATGTCCATCCAACGGCCGTAGTGCTTCTTCAACCTCTGGTCTTCTTGCTCCAACCGCCCAAAGCAGCGTCGGTCGTGCCGCCTGCTCCTGCCTCCCGTGGCCGGCTGTGCTACCGCGGAGGCCTCACCGCCCCCATACTACTCCCACCGCTGGCCAGGCCATCCCTCCACTCCAATCACTCACACCCCCTGTTATTTTGCGGCAACGGCAGCGCAGCCGAACCAGTGAACCCTGGGCATCCACTGCCGCGTCTTCCCTTGCTCCGCGTCGTCCCCTTCCTAGGCCTCGCCATCGTCCACCGTCGTGGTGCTGTCGGCACGGCGTGGTTAATGTGGTCAACGACTGAATTCCATCGGAAGAATACTGTATGTGGAGAGGCTGACAACTGGGTCCACCGCAGCCGCAAGGAAGTGCCTCCTTATTACGCGGAAAATAATTATTCCTCCACCTGACAGCAGGGACCCACCGGACGCACACCAGTATATCGTGAAAAAACATTTGCCCCTGACTGCTGGGACCCACCCGACGGGCCACCGTATTTCGCGAAAAAATGTTCCCCCTGTTGTCAGCTCGGACCCACCGGAAGTGCATCCTTATTACGCACAAAAAATGAATACCCCCTGCTAGCTGGGACCCACCTTGGTGGGAGGCTGACTTGTGGGCCTACTAAGTTGACGGGAACGGAGGGCTTTGTCAACTTAGTCAATATGCACGATTCTAGCTCCAATGACCGTATGATGTCCATCCAACGGCCATAATGCTTCTTCAACCTCTGGTCTTCTTGCTCCACCCGCCCAAACCAGCGCCGGTTGTGCCTCGTGCTCCTGCCTCCCATGGCCGGCTGCGATGCGGCGGAGGCCTCACCGCCCCCTACTACTGTTGGGGATCGTAGCAGAAATTTAAAATTTTCTACGCATCACCAAGATCAATCTATGGAGTAATCTAGCAACGAGGGGAAGGAGAGTGCATCTACATACCCTAGTAGATCGCTAAGTAGAAGCGTTGCAAGAACGCGGATGAAGGAGTCGTACTCGCAGCGATTCTGATCGCGGTTGATTCCGATCTAAGCGCCGAACAACGGCGCCTCCGCGTTCAACACACGTGCAGCCCGGTGACGTCTCCCACGCCTTGATCCAGCAAGGGGAGAAGGAGAGGTTGCGGAAGACTCCTTCCAGCAGCATCACGACGGCGTGGTGGTGGTGGAGGAGCGCGAAACTCCAGCAGGGCTTCGCCAAGCACTACGAGAGACGAGGAGGGAGAGAGGTAGGGCTGCGCCAAGAGGGAGATGATCTCGTCTCTCTTGCAACCCCCAATACCTCAAGTATATATAGGGGAAGGGGAGGGGCTGCGCCCCCATCTAGGGTTCCCTCCCTAGGGGTGGCGGCAGCACCAAAACCCATCTAGGGTGGCGGCCAAGGGGGGAGAGAGGGGGGCGCACCTAGGGTGGGCCTTAAGGCCCATCTGGACCTAGGCTTTGCCCCCTCCCACTCTCCCTTGCGACTTGGGCCTTGGCGGGGGGGCGCACCAGCCCACCTGGGGCTGGTCCCCTCCCACACATGGCCCACACAGCCTTCTAGGGTTGGTGGCCCCACCTGGTGGACCCCCGGGACCCTCCCGGTGGTCCCGGTATGTTACCGATAGCACCCGAAACCTTTCCGGTGACCAAAACGGGACTTCCCATATATAAATCTTTACCTCCGGACCATTCCGGAACTCCTCGTGACGTCCGGGATCTCATCTGGGACTCCGAACAACATTCGGTAACCGCGTACATACTTTCCCTATAACCCTAGCGTCATCGGACCTTAAGTGTGTAGACCCTACGGGCTCGGGACTCATGCAGACATGGCCGAGACAACTCTCCGATCAATAACCAACAGCGGGATCTGGATACCCGTGTTGGTTCCCACATGCTCCACAATGATCTCATCGGAAGAACCACGATGTCAAGGATTCAATCAATCCCGTATACAATTCCCTTTGTCTATCGGTACGATACTTGCCCGAGATTTGATCGTCGGTATCCCGATACCTTGTTCAATCTCGTTACCGGCAAGTCTCTTTACTCGTTCCGTAACACAACATCCCGTGATCAACTCCTTGGTCACATTGTGCACATTATGATGATGTCCTACCGAGTGGGCCCAGAGATACCTCTCGTTACACGGAGTGACAAATCCCAGTCTCGATTCATGCCAACCCAACAGACACTTTCGGAGATACCCGTAGTGCACCTTTATAGCCACCCAGTTACGTTGTGACGTTTGGCACACCCAAAGCACTCCTACGGTATCCGGGAGTTGCACAATCTCATGGTCTAAGGAAATGATACTTGACATTAGAAAAGCTTTAGCATACGAACTACACGATCTTGTGCTAGGCTTAGGATTGGGTCTTGTCCATCACATCGTTCTCCTAATGATGTGATCCCGTTATCAACGACATCCAATGTCCATGGTCAGGAAACCGTAACCATCTATTGATCAACGAGCTAGTCAACTAGAGGCTTACTAGGGACATGGTGTTGTCTATGTATCCACACATGTATCTGAGTTTCCTATCAATACAATTCTAGCATGGATAATAAACGATTATTATGAATAGTGAAATATAATAATAATAATAACTAATTTATTATTGCCTCTAGGGCATATTTCCAACAGTCTCGCACTTGCACTAGAGTCAATAATCTAGTTCACATCGCCATGTGATTAACACTCACAGGTCACATCGCCATGTGACCAACATCCAAGAGTCTACTTGACTCAATGATCTAGTTCACATCACTATGTGATAAACACTCAAAGAGTTCTGGGTTTGATCGTGTTATTCTTGTGAGAGAGGTTGTAGTCAACGGGTCTTGCCATATTCAGATCCCTATGTATTTCGCAAAACTTTATGTCATATCCTAGATGCTGCTACCACGTTCCACTTGGAGCTATTCCAAATTTTTGCTCCATTATACGTATCCGGTATCTCTACTCAGAGCTATCCGGATAGCTGTTAAGCTTGCATCGACGTAACTCTTTACGTCGAACTCTTTATCACCTCCATAACCGAGAAACATTTCCTTATTCCTCTAAGGATAATTTTGACCGCTATCTAGTGATCCACTCCTAGATCACCTTTGTACCCTCTTGCCAGACATGTGGCAAGGCACACATCTGGTCCGGTACTCAGCATGGCATACCATATAGAGCCTATGAAAAAAGCATAGGGGACGACCTTTGTCCTTCCTCTTTCTTCTGCCGTGGTCAATCTTCGAGTCTTACTCAACTTCACACCTTACAACTCAGGTAAGAACCCCTTCTTTGACTGATCTATTTTGAACTCCTTCAAAAACATGTCAAGGTGTGCGTTCTTTGAAAGTATCATTAGGCGTTTTGATCTATCTCTATAGATCTTGATGCCCAATATGTAAGCAGCTTTATCCAGCTCTTCCTTTGAAAATCACTCTTCAAACAACCGTTTATGCTTTCTAGAAATTCTACATCATTTCGAATCAACAATATGTCATCCACATATACTTATCAGAAATGTTGTAGTGCTCCCACTCATTTTCTTGTAAATACAAGTTTCTAGCAAACATTGTATAAACCTAAAAGCTTTGATCACTCCATCAAAGCATATATTCCGACTCCGAGATGCTTGCTCTAGTCCATAGAAGGATTGCTGGAGCCAGCATACCTTTTAGCATCCTTAGGATCGACAAAACCTTTTATTGTATCACATACAACCTTTTCTTACGAAAACTGGTAAGAGAACTCATTTTGACATCCATCTGTCAGATTTCATAACCGAAAAATACAGCTAATGCTAACATGATTCCGACGGACTTAAGCATCGCTACGGGTGAGAAATTCTCATCGTAGTCAACTCCTTGAACTTGTGAAAAGACTCTTTCCCACAAGTTGAGCTTCATAGACGGTAACACTACCGCCCACGTCCGTCTTCTTCTTAAAGATCCATTTATCTCAATGGCTTGCCGATCATCGGGCAAGTCCACCAAAGTCCATACTTTGTTCTGATACATGGATCCTATCTCGGATTTCATGGCTTCTAACCATTTGTCGGAATACGGGCCCACCATCGCTTCTCCATAGCTCGTAGGTTCATTGTTGTCCAACAACATGATATCTGAGACAGGATTACCGTACCACTCAGGAGTAGGTTCGATAGCAACTTGATCCGAAGCTTCATGATCACTATCATTAACTTCCTATTCAACAGATGTAGGCGCCACAGAAAACATCTTTCTGTGTTGCATCACTCTCTGGTTGAAGTAAAGGTTCGACAACCTCATCAAGTCCTATCTTCCTCCCACTCAATTCTTTCGAGAGAAATTCCTTCTCGAGAAAGGACCCGTTCTTAGCGACAAACAATTTGCCCTCGGATCTGAGATAGAAGGTATACCCAACTGTCACCTTTGGGTATCCTATGAAGATGTGTTTGTCCGCTTTTGGGTTCGAGCTTCTCCGACTGAAGCCTTAAGTATCGCAGCCCCAAACATTAAGAAACGACAACTTTGGTTTCTCGCCAAACCAATGTTCATACGACGTCGTCTCAACAGACTTATATGGTGTCCTATCTAAAGTGAATGCAGCTGTCTCTAATGCATAACCTCAAAATAATAGCGGTAGATTGGTAAGTGACATCATAGATTGCACCATATCTCATAAGGTTTGATTATGATGTCCGGACACACCATTACGCTGTGGTGTTCCAGGTGGCTTCAAGTGCGAAACAATTCCACAATGGCTTAAGTGATTGCCAAACTCATAACTCAGAAAATCCCCTTTTGATCAGATCGTAGGAACATGATCTTCTTGTTATGATGATTCTTAACTTCACTCTGAAATTGCTTGAACTTTTCAAACGTTTCAGACTTGTGCTTCATTAAGTAAATATACCTATATCTACCCAAATCGTCAGTGAAGATGAGAAAATAGCGATATCCACTGCACACTTCAATTCTCATTGGATCACACGCATCAGCATGTATGATTTCCAACAAGTCACTTGCCCGTTTCATTGTACCTGAAAACCGGGTCTTAGTCATCTTGCCCATGAGGCATGGCTCGCATGTGTCAAGTGATTTAGAATCAAGTGACTCCAAACATCCATCGACATGGAGTTTCTTCATGCATCTTATGCCAATATGACCCAAGCGGCAGTGCCACAAGAAAGTGGTACTATCATTATTAACTCTACATCTTTTGGCGTGAACATGTGTATTACCACGACCGAGATTCAATGAACCATTCACATAGGGTGCATGACCATGAAAGGTATTATTCATGTAAACAGAATAACCATTATTCTCTAACTTAAATGAATAACCGTATTGCAATGAACATGATCTAATCATATTCATGCTCAACGTAGACACCTGATAACATTTATCTAGGTTCAATACTAATCCCGAAGGTAGATGGAGCGTGCGATGGTGATCTCATCAACTTTGGAAACACTTCCAACACACATCGTCACCTTGCCCTTAGCCAGTCTCCGTTTAGTCTGTAGCTTTTGCTTCAAGTCACCAATAATAGCAACTGAACCGGTATCCAATACCCAGGTGCTACCAGGAGTACTAGTGAGGTACACATTAATAACACGTATATACTTTGTTGAAGGTGCCAGCCTTCTTATCTACCATGCATTTGGGGTAATTCCGCTACCAGTGACCGTTCCCCTTACAATAGAAGCACTTAGTCTCGGGTTTGGGTTCAACCTTGGGTTCCTTCACTGCAGCGGCAACTGGTTTGCCATCCATGAAGTTTCCCTTCTAGCCCTTGCCCTTCTTGAAACCAGTGGTCTTGTTAAACCATCAACACTTGATGCTCCTTCTTGATTTCTACCTTTTGCGGTCTTAAGCACCGCGAACAGCTCCGGGATCAACTCCATCCCTTGCATGTCATAGTTCATCATGAAGATCTAGTAGCTTAGTGATAGTGGCTAGAGAACTCTATCAATCACTATCTTATCTGGAAGTTTAACTCCCACTTGATTTAAGTGATTGTAGCACCCAGACATTCTGAGCACATGCTCACTAGCTGAGCTATTCTCCTCCATCTTGTTGGCAAAAGAACTCGTCAGAGGTCTCATACCTCTCCACACGGGCATGAGCCTGAAATCCCAATTTCAGCTCTTGGAACATCTCATATGTCTTATGGCGTTCAAAACGTCAGTGGAATCCCGATTCTAAGCCGTAAAGTATGGTGCACTAAACTATCAAGTAGTCATCAGGATGTGTCTGTCAGGTGTTCACAACATCCACAGACGACATTGTAGGGGTTTGCACATCGAGCGATGCATCAAAGAAGTAAGCCTTCTATGCAGCAGTGAGGACACTCCTCGGACTACGGACCCAGTCCGCATCATTGCTTACAATATATTTCAACTTGGTCTTTCTCTAGGAACGTATTGAAATAGGGAGCTACAACATGAGCTATCTACAACATATTTGCAAAGATAATTTAGACTATGTTCATGATAATTAAGTTCATCTAATCAAATTATTTAATGAACTCCCACTCAGATAGACATCCCTCTAGTCATCTAAGTGAAACATGATCCTAATCGACTAGGCCGTGTCCGATCATCACGTGAGACGGACTAGTCATCAACGGTGAACATCTCATGTTGATCGTATCTTCTATACGACTCATGTTCGACCTTTCGGTCTTCCGTGTTCCGAGGCCATGTCTTTACATGCTAGGCTTGTCAAGTCAACCTAAGTGTTTCGCATGTGTACTGAGGCCATGTCTGTACATGCTAGGCTCGTCAACACCCGTTGTATTCGAATGTTAGAATCTATCACACCCGATCATCACGTGGTGCTTCGAAACAACGAACCTTCGCAACGGTGCACAGTTAGGGGGAACACTTTTCTTGAAAATTTAGTGAGGGATCATCTTATTTAAGCTACCGTCGTTCTAAGCAAATAAGATGTAAAACATGATAAACATCACATGCAATCAAATAGTGACATGATATGGCCAATATCATTTTGCTCCTTTTGATCTCCATCTTTGGGGCTCCATGATCATCGTTGTCACCAGCATGACACCATGATCTCCATCATCATGATCTCCATCATCGTGTCTTCTTGAAGTTGTCTCATCATCTATTACTTTTACTACTATGGCTGACGCTTTAGCAATAAAGTAAAGTAATTACATGACGTTTATGTTGACATGCAGGTCATAAATAAATTAAGACAACTCCTATGGCTCCTACCGATTGTAATACTCATCGACATGCAAGTCGTGATTCCTATTACAAGAACATGATCAATCTCATACATCACATATATCATTCATCACATCCTTTTGGCCATATCACATCACAAGGCATATGCTGCAAAAACAAGTTAGACGTCCTCTAATTGTTGTTGCAAGTTTTTACGTGGCTGCTATAGGTTTCTAGCAAGAACGTTTCTTACCTACACGAAAACCACAACGTGATATGCCAATTTCTATTTACCCTTCATAAGGACCCTTTTCATCGAATCCGATCCGACTAATCTGGGAGAGACAGACACCCGCTAGCCACCTTATGCAACTAGTGCATGTCAGTCGGTGGAACCAGTCTCACGTAAGCGTACATGTAAGGTCAGCCCGGGCCGCTTCATCCCACAATGCCGCCGAATCAAAATAAGACTAGTAACGGCAAGTAAATTGACAATATCGACGCCCACAACTGCTTTGTGTTATACTCGTGCATAGAAACTACGCATAGACCTAGCTCATGATGCCACTGTTGGGGATCGTAGCAGAAATTTAAAATTTTCTACGCATCACCAAGATCAATCTATGGAGTAATCTAGCAACGAGGGGAAGGAGAGTGCATCTACATACCCTAGTAGATCGCTAAGCGGAAGCGTTGCAAGAACGTGGATGAAGGAGTCGTACTCGCAGTGATTCTGATCGCGGTTGATTCCGATCTAAGCGCCGAACAACGGCGCCTCCGCGTTCAACACACGTGCAGCCCGGTGACGTCTCTCACGCCTTGATCCAGCAAGGGGAGAAGGAGAGGTTGGGGAAGACTCCTTCCAGCAGCAGCACGACGGCGTGGTGGTGGTGGAGGAGCGCGGAACTCCAGCAGGGCTTCGCCAAGCACTACGAGAGACGAGGAGGGAGAGAGGTAGGGCTGCGCCAAGAGGGAGATGATCTCATCTCTCTTGCAGCCCCCAAATACCTCAAGTATATATAGGGGAAGGGGAGGGGCTGCGCCCCCATCTAGGGTTCCCTCCCTAGGGGTGGCGGCAGCCCCAAAACCCATCTAGGGTGGCGGCCAAGGGGGTAGAGAGGGGGGCACACCTAGGGTGGGCCTTAAGGCCCATCTGGACCTAGGGTTTGCCCCCTCCCACTCTCCCTTGCGCCTTGGGCCTTGGTGGGGGGGCGCACCAGCCCACCTGGGGCTGGTCCCCTCCCACACTTGGCCCACGCGGCCTTCTAGGGCTGGTGGCCCCACCTGGTGGACCCCCGGGACCCTCACGGTGGTCCCGGTACGTTATCGATAGCACCTGAAACCTTTCCGGTGACCAAAACGGGACTTCCCATATATAAATCTTTACCTCCGGACCATTTCAGAACTCCTCATGGCGTCCGGGATCTCATCCGGGACTCCGAACAACATTCGGTAACCGCGTACGTACTTTCCCTATAACCCTAGCGTCATCGAACCTTAAGTGTGTAGACCCTACGGGCTCAGGAGTCATGCAGACATGGCCGAGACAACTCTTTGGTCAATAACCAACATCGGGATCTGGATACCCATGTTGGTTCCCACATGCTCCACGATGATCTCATCGGATAAACCATGATGTCGAGGATTCAATCAATCCCGTATGCAATTCCCTTTGTCTATCGGTACGATACTTGCCCGAGATTCGATCGTCGGTATCCCGATACCTTGTTCAATCTCGTTACCGGCAAGTCTCTTTACTCGTTCCATAACACATCATCCCGTGATCAACTCCTTGGTCACATTGTGCACATTATGATGATGTCCTACCGAGTGGGCCCAGAGATACCTCTCCGTTACACGGAGTGACAAATCCCAGTCTCGATTCATGCCAACCCAACAGACACTTTCGGAGATACCCGTAGTGCACCTTTATAGCCACCCAGTTACGTTGTGATGTTTGGCACACCCAAAGCACTCCTACGGTATCCGGGAGTTGCACAATCTCATGGTCTAAGGAAATGAGACTTGACATTAGAAAAGCTTTAGCATACGAACTACACGATCTTGTGCTAGGCTTAGGATTGGGTCTTGTCCATCACATCATTCTCCTAATGATGTGATCCCGTTATCAAGGACATCCAATGTCCATGGTCAGGAAACCGTAACCATCTATTGATCAACGAGCTAGTCAACTAGAGGCTTACTAGGGACATGGTGTTGTCTATGTATCCACACATGTATCTGAGTTTCCTATCAATACAATTCTAGCATGGATAATAAACGATTATCATGAACAATGAAATATAATAATAATAACTAATTTATTATTGCCTCTAGGGCATATTTCCAACAACTAGTTCCACCGCTGGCCAGGCCATCCCTCTACTCACCCACACCCACTGTTATTCTGTGGTGACGGCAACCTCACACCGCAGCGAACCAGTGAACCCTCGTACTCCTCTACGCGTGGGCATCCACTGCCACGTCTTCCCCGGCTACGTGTCGTCCCCTTCCTAGGCCTCGCCGTCGTCCACCGCCCTGGTGCTCTCGGCGCCGCGTGGTCAACGTGGTCAAGGAATGGCTTCCATCGGGCGTGGACTGTACGTGGCGAGGCTGACAGCTGGGTCCACGGCTGCAGCAAGGAAGTGCTTCCTTATTACGTGCAAAATAATTATTCCTCCACCTAACAGCGGGGACCCACCGGACGGGTCACCGTATTTCATGAAAAAATGTTTGCCCCTAACTGCTGGGACCCACCAGCTACATCTTCGCACGCAAGGAAGTGCCTGATAGTTGGGACCCACCTGGTCAAAGCGTACGTAGCGTTGTCATTCTGGTCGCGAACATGTACGTACATATATACTGGTGGATGTAGAGGCGTGCACGTGTCGTAGTAGAGGTGCACACGTAGCATGTACACGTACGTACAACGACTAGGGTGCAAGAAAGAAAATACGGCCACATATGTGTACATACGGGCGGGGTCTCGAACGTCTACTCACACATACGTACGCCCGGGGCTCGTGTACATGGCTGGGTCGGAACGGAGAAACAACGTCGTCGTTGTGTTCATGGGGAGGCAACGGAATGCGTCGTGTTCATGGGGAGGCAACGGAATGCGTCGTGTTCATGGGGAGGCAACGGAATGCGTCGTGTTCATCGGGAGGGCTTGGACGGAACAGGCGATGGAAACGAGGCCTGGCGTACTGCGGAACGGAGGAAACAGCCTTGTGTTCGACCAGCCACGTTAGAAACGGGATCCTGTTGATCGGGAGGGGTCTGGCGTACCGCAAAACGGAGGAAACGGACCTCCTACGGTCGAAACGGGGGTCCTGTTCATCGGGATGGGTGTGGCGTACCGCAAAACGGAGGAAACAGACTTGTGTTGGAGCGCTATGGTCGAAACAGGGGTCCTGTTCATCGGAGGGGTGTGGCGTACCGCAAAACGGGATTCCACGGGATACTGTTCATCTCCATCGTCGACCCCCTCCAGCCTCCACGAGCTACTGTTCATCCACCGTCGACCTCCTCCAGCCTCCACCTACGACTGTTCATCCACGGGCTCCTGTTCATCCAGCCTCGATCGCGCGCTACTCCACCGGCTACTGTTCAACCAACCCTTTCCACGGGCTCCTATTCACCCACCCCTCCACGGGCTACTGTTCATCCTGCCCTCCACCGTCTACCATTCATCCTGCCCTCCACGGGGTGGTCCTATTCATCCAGCCCTCCACAAGGTCCTGTTCATCCAACCCCACCGGGAACTGTTCATCCACCCCCCCCCCCCCCGCAACGCTCACTGTTCATCCAGAGGCAGCATCGATCGACTTCAGTTAGCAGCAGTAGCGAAGGAATCGCTCGATCGGGTTCAGTTAACAGCCATCAATCGATCGCTCAGGTTCAGTAACACGTAGCCTGCAGTGCAATCGCTCGGGTTCAATTAGAGCCAACGCCTCGCACACGCGCGCGTACGTGTACGAGAGAAACGCGCATCGCTTGGCCCCCGACCTCCCACCGTAACCGGGAACTCCCCGAAATTTTCCTCGCCCTTGCTTCTACCATGGTTTTTTCCGTCATGGACGGACCAAAGAATGTCATGCAGCTGCATCTCCGGCCTGCCCAGGACGAAAAGCCCATTTCCTGTCATGATTTTTTGTCATAGAAGTAGGAGCCCACCACATCTATGATGATACCGGGTTTTGTCACAATTATCGTCATAGAAGTGTCATATGTATGACACAAAAAAATTTCGTTCGGCCCAAAATGTCACGGATGTGTCTTTTTTTGTAGTGGGTTCTTGTGTTATGGTTGTGCGTAAGTAGATTCAGGAGCACTTCTTGATCACTTCTAGTTCACGACCATTGCATTGCTTCTCTTCTCGCCCTTATTTGCGTATGTTAGCCACCATATATGCTTAGTGCTTGCTGCAGCTCCACCTCATAAACCCTTTCCTACCCATAAGCTTAAATAGTCTTGATCTCGTGGGTGTGAGATTGCTGAGTCCTCGTGACTCACAGATACTTCCAAACAGATGCAGGTGCCGATGATGCCAGTGCAGGTGACGCAACCGAGCTCAAGTGGGAGCCCGATGAAGATCTTGATCGTAGTCTTGTTTCGTTTCCAGTACATGGGATGATGTAATGGAGCCCAGTCGGGGCGATCGGGGATCTAGCATTAAGGGTTGTCTTTATTTATGTTGGTTCCGTAGTCGGACCTTGATTGTATTCTGGATGATGTAATGCTATATTTATGTATTGTGTGAAGTGGCAATTGTAAGCCAACTCTTTATCCCTTTCTTATTCAGTACATGGGATGTGTAAAGATTACCCCTCTTGTGACATGCCTACTATGAGGTTATGCCTCTAAGTCGTGCTCCGACACGTGGGAGATATAGCCGCATCATGGGTGTTACAAGTTGGTAATCAGAGCCTTCCCCGACTTAGGAGCCCCCTTCTTGATCGAATCGCTGACGTTGTTGAGTCAAGAACAAAATGTTTTGAGTCTTAGGATTATATATATCGGAGAGTAGGATTCTTTTTACTCCCCAGTCCCTTCGTCGCTCTGGTGAGGCCTCCTGACATAGAAGTTTTGACTCTTCTCTCCTCAAATTTCATGAAAAAAATTTAGGATCACGCGGGTATCTTGGAATCGTTTCGATAGTCTTGTGGCGAGAACATTGTTCTTGGTGCCTCCTGACATTTAGGGGTTGTGGCACTGTCCCAGGGAGTTGAGCTCCGAGGTGTTGTCGTCACAATTTTATCGTTGCAGTTCTGGAATACCTGAGTTCGCCGGCATCGAAAATCTCTTTTATGCAGTTGTTGGTGAGATAACCTTGATGCCACCCAGTACTGGGGCAGGAGTTCGGGAGTATTGCCATAACTCGTATAACGGATGCTTTTCGAAGGTTGAGGTAAATGATTTCTGAAGGTTTCTTGGTTATGTGTTGAAGGATGGATACAGCTGGATGTAGGATTTGCTAGTATGGGTGAGATATTATGCTTCCCCTGTATCCCCAACACCTGATTGCATAACCAGAAAGTTTCGGGAGTTTATAAGTGGGAATTCAAGTATATCATAGGATATCCTTCCAACAGACACATGATACGATATGGGATCTATTATATGTTTGTTTCCGGCTTATTCTGCAAGCCAATCCTTTATTTTGTTTTGAGTTGTGGTGTTTGAGTTGCTTCGATGTCAAGTGTTGATTCCATACTTTCCCTAAGTGGTGTGCTCATACTTCTATGTGAATACCAATCCTTCTTGATCATCAAGGTTGTCTTTTCAGTTCTTTCCAACCGGTGTTTGTCTCATCCGTCCCCAAGTTGCCTTTGTTTTCCCGCCCACCCACCCCTTTTTATTCAAGGACTCAGATTTCTTAATCAAGTATCCATTTTATTCATGCGAAGTCTCTTCATTCTTTTCCGTCAATGTTTTACCCGGTGTTTCCTCATGAAGATGCTAACGGAGCCTCAAGTTCATCATTCTTCGTTCTTTTCCTTCTCCGGTGGATTCAATTCAAGCTTTGTCAATCATATCCTTTCCCTCATCTCAAATGCTTTCTCATGTCAGTGCACATCTTAATCATTCACTTCTCGCTATTCAATTATTCCAGAGTGCTGAAGATATCTCAGAATATTCAAGTTTCCATTCTCAATTCGCTCAAGTTCTTTTGAGGATGTTATCTCATTCAAGCCATTTAATTCAACCAGCGCATTCTCTCTTTTAAATCGATTCAACGGTTGCTTCTTTTGAGTGGGCCCTAACCCATAGGTCTTTTCCCAAGATCTTACCTGACTCTTCTAACCTTTTCGGAGTTACTCTCAAATTCTTTTCCAAGTTTGACGTCAGAATGAGTTATCATCAGTCTAATGCCTTCTCCAAGATCTTTCACATTCTTTTCATCATTGGTTCAAACTTTCTAATTTCCATTCCGGAGTGCCTCAACAATTCAAGGTGGTGTTTCTCATCATCATTATTAACATTTGAAGACCGAAGAAGAGTTCCTCTTAAATCCTTACCCGTTCTTCCAAAGATTCATGGTGCTAGCTTTATGCCATCCTCTAATCATTGTTTTCGATTGTGAGAATTCTTTTCAACCATCCGGAACAATTCAGGAGTCTTTTCAGTTTGATTCTCCGGAGCCCATCATCTCATAATTATTCATTCCAGCTTTCAGCTCTCGTTCTCCAAATCATACCGGTGCATCATTCAAGTTTTCTCTTATTAGCTCGTGATCTCTTCGTTCTCATGTATCTAAATTCCCTCAAGTATCAACGTCATTTTCTAATTCTTGCCGGTGTTTCTTTATCTTTTCTTCTTTCATTTCAATTCTTATGGTGGTTCATTCAAGAGTTCTATTCCTTGTTTATCATATCAATTCATTCGCTCTTTCAAATTCCAAGCGGTGGTTCATTGAAGTATTTTCTCAAGTTTGCGCTATATCTCTCCTTTATCATTTCCAATGAGAATAAGTAGTATGCCAAATCCGTTGCTTGTCATCAATCTAAATTGGTGAAGGATAAGCATAATGTAATTCTTATTCTTGTTTCATCGAGTAAATTCAATTCTTATTCCGGAGGTTCATCAAATTCTCGGTTTCAATTGTTTCATCCTTCTTCCCCGGAGTTCCAATCTCTCTAAATTATATCATCGCAAAGGTCCATCTAAATCATTGCAAGGCTTCACCTTGTGTTTTCAACTTCTCTTTCTTTTTATCATCATTTTCTTACCGGGGTTCTTCATGGAGGCTCTACATCGTGGTTCGTCAAGGATTCTTTTCATTCTTCTTTTGTTCTTCAAGTTTTCTCTCGGAGCTAAGATCCGCCAAGCTATACTTCATTTATTCTTCATCGTGCATTCCAAAGTGCACTTCTTCCTACCTTATCTCTTGAGATGGTGTTATGTCATTCTTGTTAATTTCCCTTTATGTTTCACGATTCTCAAATGTCAAGAAGGACATATTCTAAATCCATCACTTTCTCTTTGTTCAAGAGATCGTTTCAACCAATCAATCTCTTCGTTGGAGTATCTTGGTTTAGATTTCACCGAAAGCCTTCCATTGGCAATGTTGCTATTGTGATGCTTATCAACGATCCAATCTTCTCCTTCCTATCCCGGTGAAATAAGCTTCTTGTCTCCTTGTTGATATCAATCCAATCTATTGTTTCCGCTAGTGGCAGAATTTTACCTCAAATTTCGAGATGTTTTCCATAAGCCCACAACAAGCTTACTCCTTTCATTGTTGGTTTTTCCAACAACTCTGTTCCACCCTTCTCCTAAAGATGCTTTTTCAAGCTCATTTGAGGTAGAATATGTTGTTTTATCCTCCGTTCTTTTGATTCCATTCTTACATTTGTTCCGGAGGTAGTGTGTTGATTTCATCAAGTATCCACTCATCTTGTCAAGTTCATATTCTATGCCTTCCATTTCCAACCGGAGTGTTGTCATATTTGATCCTTATCGTTCCTTGTACATCTCGTTTCAACCGGAGTGCTTGCATGTACTTCTTGTCCATTGCAACCTTTTTTTCTTATGTCTTTCACCTACAAGGTTCTAGTAATGTTCCTTGTTCCTCTTTTCTAACGGAGTGTTTACAATTTGTTCAACTCTGTTGTGTTCTTTCTTTCAGCTTTTCATCTTCTCAAGGTCCGTGGTTTCACTCGTTTGTCAAAGAAGCAACTTTGTTTTACCTCTTTCTCTTCCGTTTCCCTCCGGTGACATCCTAGATCTCGGGACGAGATCCTCTTGTAGTGGTGGAGTGTTGTGGTGCCCCAGGACCGGAGCTTCAGATGCCTTCCTTGTTTTCCGAGTTTCATCATGTGATTTGTTTTGCTTGTTGCATTGCATCATGTCATCATGCCATCTTTTTCTCAAAGCTAACTAAAACTCACTTAAATAAATGGCATGGATCTTTGGTCCATTCAAACCGAGGGAATTCACATGGTGATTCTCTTTATAACATATCCTCCCAATATTAGGGAGCTATAATAAATATTCCATTCTTTTGGAATTAACCATAACACACGTGCAAAATAATACCCATGCCTATTCCTCTTCAAGTTTGACCTTCAAATCTTGTCCACAATTCTTTATCTCTTTTATCGAGGCTCCTCTACTTCCTATTCAGATCATTTGAATTTAAATCAAATGAGTTTGAATTTAATCTTTCAATCTTGGCCATTTCTATTTTCGCAGAATGAGCACATTTTTGTGAGTCCGGGGAAATTATCCCCATACGCAAATCCTTCCCTAACCCTCTCTTTCTTCTCCTCTCTCTACTTTCTTTTCTGTTAAAGTAAATAAGATGTTTAAGAGAGAGGGAGAGATAGCAGCAGTGCCCCTTGGGCCTCAATGTTCAGCCCAGCAGCCTGGGACTCTCTTCCTCGCGCCGGCCCAAGGCCAAGGCCCAGCCAGCCTCCGGTGCTTAACCCTAGGCCCAGCCACGCTCGAACCCCTTCTCCATCGATCCCTCTCCTCGATCTCCATCTTCCTCGCGCCGCCACCCACAGGAACCGCACGCAGACCGCAAATCCTCTCGCGTCTGCGCCCGATCTCCTCACCCCACTCCGTGCCTCTGCTCCGTGTTGCCTTCCTCTGCCATGGCCTCCCTCTGCCGAGCCCTACCTCATCCTCGTGCCCGCACCCATCGTCCTCGCGCTGCCATGGAGCTTCGCTGCCGCCAAGCGCCACCATCGCGCACGCCTCCCGATCCGGCGTCCTGCTACCTCCTCCGCCTCGATCCGGTGCCGCCGGAGGCCACCCGCGTCGCCCAGGCGCCAGCTCCTCCTTCCACCTCGCCTCTCTGCAACCCCCGCGGATGCCATCTTCCAGCGCCGCCAGATGCCGTCCAGGGAACCCATGGCGCCGTCATCTCAAGGCCACGCCGCCGACGGGATCCTGCGTGCCTCCGCCCGGATCGGCCTGCTCGTCCGGTCCCGCCGCCTCAAGCTTCGCCTGCATCCCCGTTGCTCCTCCTCATGCCTCGTTCTGGCGTAATCCGCGACATCTGATGACCATGACGACCACAGGAGCCAACCTCCGCCATCTTCCTGGTCAAGTTGATGCCAGGGCCGACCCCAAGGTGTTCCTCTACTCCTCTCGCCTCGAGCTCCTGCCGCTGACCACCACGTTCGTCTTCTGTTGCTGCTTCACCGGTGAGCACAGGCCACCGCCGCGTTGCCTTGCCTTCGCCTCCGGGCTTCGTCCGCGTCCCGCTCAACCGTGTGGACGTTAAGTACCTCTAAGACGGCCCTGTACGTCTACGACTGTGTACCTCCACTGGTTACGCCAAGTACCCCACCGGCAAAACCGACGTCTGAACAATTGCATACCGAAACAACAAGTCCTCTTCGAACCGTGTATGATTACCGTCGCAAGAACGAGACCGGCAAGTCCGGAGACCCCAAGTACCATGACAACCCCGAAGGAATTTGTATTCGTCAAGTTCACCTTCAAAACGAGTACCTCTACCGTCAACCCCGTGAACGTTAAGTTCCTCGCCGTGACCCCGAACATCTACGGAAACACGTCCAAGATGAACATGTACTACTACCGCCGCCGAGATTGCGAGAACCTCTACCGTCGACCCTGGAGCATGCGAGTAAAACTACCGTCGAGGACCGATAGTAACACTACTTCCTCTACTTCCCTCGACGAACCCGAACCATCCTGATTGCACGCTTCGAAGGTATAACTGCCGAGACGATGACCCGCGGAATGAATGCATGTTGTGTGATGTATGAGTTGCACCCTATGTTTGCACTGTGTCGAAGTTGTCACTTGCTCGGTCCTCCTCGTTTGCCGCTAACCCGTGGGGACCCGGTTACCGGGATCACCCCACCATCTTTTGCACGCTCCCGCCACACTTCCTTTGCACCGGTATCTCCATGAGCTACCGGAACCGGAATGTTGCCGTGGCACTATTTCCGTTGTCGTTGTCGTGGCACCCCTTTCGTTTCCGCCGCGATGACAAAATGCTTCATATCATGCTCTTGTCAACTTTTAATAAAAATTGCACAAACTTGAACATGTCATCCGCATCATGATAACAACATTAAGATGTTTAAAATTGTTGTTTGCATTAAATTACTAAATGCACATCAGGATTTACCGGAATTGTTGTTTGATATTTCTGGCCTCATTTAAAATGCCTAACTGTGTTTTTTTTTCTCATGTTTCACCTCTTTCCATGTTAATCAACATTTAATATTGTTGGGTACATAAACAAGATCGAACTAAATAACTTGAATGTGGTGTTCCGTCAATATGTTGCATATTGAGCTCCACTTAATTGTAGTATTGTTTGATGCTCTTTGCCATGCCATGCATATTTAAACCGGACATGCATCATATTTGGTTGTGCATCATGCCATGTTTATGTGGTGGTTGTTTACTATGTTGTTTGCTCCTTTCCGGTGTTGCTTCTTCGGGTTTGTTCCAATAACGTCGTGTTTGTGAGGATCCGTTCGACTACGTCCGTTTGTCTTCTTCATGGACTCGTTCTTCTTCCTTGCGGGATCTCAGGCAAGATGACCATACCCTCGAAATCACTTCTATCTTTGCTTGCTAGTTGTTCGCTCTATTGCTATGTCGCGATACCTACCACTTGCTATATCACACCTCCCATATTGCCATGTCAAGCCTCTAACCCACCTTTCCTAGCAAACCATTGTTTGGCTATGTTACCGCTTTTGCTCAGCCCCTCTTATAGCGTTGCTAGTTGCAGGTGAAGATGAAGTTTGTTCCATGTTGGAACATGGATATGTTGGGATATCACAATATCTCTTATTTTAATTAATGCACCTATATACTTGGTAAAGGGTGAAAGGTTCGGCCTTATGCCTGGTGTTTTGTTCCACTCTTTCCGTCCTAGTTTTCCGTCACACCGGTGTTATGTTCTTTGATTTGGCGTTCCTTACGCGGTTGGGTGTTATGGGAACCCCTTGGCAGATCACTTTGAATAAAACTCCTCCAGCAAGGCCCAACCTTTGTTTTACCATTTGGCTACCTACCACCATATACCCCTTTCCTTGGGTTCTGCAGACTCAAGGGTCATCTTTATTTTAAGCCCCCCCCCTCGGGCCAGTGCTCATTTGAGTGTTGGTCTGAACTAGAGTCCTTTACAGCGCCACCTTAGGAAAACTCGAGGTTTGGTTTTAGTTGTACGGAGTGCTCATCCGGTGTGCCTTGAGAACGAGATACGTGCGACTCCTATCGGGATTTGTTGGCACATCGGGCGGCTTTGCTGGTCTTGTTTTACCATTGTCGAAATGTCTTGTAACCGGGAGTCCGAGTCTGATCGGGTCTTCCCGCTAGAAGGAATATCCTTCATTGACTGTCAGAGCTTGTGATGGGCTAAGTTGGGATACCCCTGCAGGGTTTGAACTTTCGAAAGCCATGCTCGCGGTTATGGGCAGATGGGAATTTGTTAATATCCGGTTGTAGAGAACTTGACACTTAACTTAATTAAAATACATCGACCGCGTGTGTAGTCGTGATGGTCTATTTTCGGCGGAGTCCAGGAAGCGAACACGGTTCTTGTGTTATGGTTGTGCGTAAGTAGATTCAGGATCACTTCTTGATCACTTCTAGTTCACGATCGTTGTGTTGCTTCTCTTCTTGCTCTTATTGTGTATGTTAGCCACCATATATGCTTAGTGCTTGCTGTAGCTCCACCTCATAAACCCTTTCCTACCCATAAGCTTAAATAGTCTTGATCTCGCGGGTGTGAGATTGCTGAGTCCTCGTGACTCACAGATACTTCCAAACAGATGCAGGTGCCGATGATACCAGTGCAGGTGACACAACCGAGCTCAAGTGGGAGCCCGATGAAGATCGTGATCGTAGTCTTGTTTCGTTTCCAGTTGATCAGTAGTGGAGCCTAGTCGGGGCGATCGGGGATCTAGCATTAGGGGTTGTCTTTATTTATGTTGATTCCATAGTCGGACCTTGATTGTATTCTGGATGATGTAATGCTTTATTTATGTATTGTGTGAAGTGGCGATTGTAAGCCAACTCTTTATCCCTTTCTTATTCAGTACATGGGATGTGTAAAGATTACCCCTCTTGCGACATGCCTACTATGCGGTTATGCCTCTAAGTCGTGCTCCGACACGTGGGAGATATAGCCGCATCATGGGTGTTACAGGAGAACAGCGGCGAGGACAAGGAAGATCTAGGTGAGGATAAACCTTCTGAAATACAGTACAAGCGTCGGCGTCAATGGTGCCGCTCTAAGTCACGCCACAGAAAAGACAGCAGTGCCGACACTGAAGAAGACAACACTCCAGAAGGTGTCGAAGACAACGAAGACCCCGTCGGTACAGCTAATGAACAAGACGAACGGGAAGGCGGGCAGGTTAGCCCCGGTAAACAGGCCACGCATGAAGATTTGGAGGACGATAATTACCTTCCGCTCTCCGAGGACGAGGTGAGCCTCGGCACCGAGGATTTCATCGTGCCCGAGGAACCTCTTGAGCAGGAGCGCTTCAAGCGCCAGCTAATTGCCACTTCACGGAGCCTGAAAAAGAAGCAGCAGCAGTTTCAAGCTAACCAAGATCTACTAAATGATAAATGGACCGATGTCCTAGCAGCCGAAGAGTACGGCCTCAAGCGCCCAACCAAAAGCTGCCCAAAGCATAAATTGCTACCTCAGTTCGACGAGGAGGTGCCGGAATACATACCTCCATTGTACAAAGCGGCTGACCGACCACCACGTGGTCGGGACAAAACGGCAACTCACACCGAACACCAGCCAACCCCGCCTCATTGCACAGGTAGAGGTAAATTATCCCACGGTCATACATATGACCTCCGGCAAATCCTGAACAATAAAGCAGGATATACTAGATCAATCTACAGATCGCGAGGACGTGCCTCGACACGCGATGACGGCCACCTATTCGGACGTGACAAGTTTAGTCATGCGCGGGATGAAAACCGCAGACGGACTCCATCAGAGCTACGTCGCAATACGGCCCGATATAGAGGCGCCGCACACCCTCATTGCTTCACCGATGAGGTCCTGGATCATGAATTACCATAAGGGTTCAAACCCATTAATATAGAATCATACGATGGAACCACGGACCCCGCGGTGTGGATCGAAGACTTCATTCTCCACATTCATATGGCACGTGGCGATGACCTCCACGCCATCAAATACCTCCCTTTAAAACTCAAGGGGCCAGCTCGGCACTGGCTCAATAGTCTACCTGCAAATTCTATTGGCAGCTAGGAGAACTTGGAAGAGGCCTTCCTCGATAACTTCCAAGGTACGTATGTTTGAAATCCGGACGCTGATGACTTAAGCCATAGAGTTCAACAGCCCAGAGAGTCCACCACGAAATTTTGGACAATGTTCTTAACTAAAAAGAACCAAATCATCGATTGTTCGGACGCCGAAGCTCTAGCAGCCTTCAAACACAGCATCCGCGATGAATAGCTCGCTCGCCACCTCGGCCAAGAAAAGCCAAAATCCATGGCTTCCCTCATGGCACTCATGACACGCTTTTGTGCAGGCGAGGACAGTTGGTTGGCCCATAGCAAAAACAATGCAAGCGACGCCGGCACCCTTGAAGCTAAAACTAGCAAAGATAAGTCTCGACGCAACAGATACAAACATCGAAACAACAGCGATAACACCGAGGACACGGCAGTCAATGCCGGATTCTGGGGCTCTAAGTCCGGTCAGCGGAAGAAGCCGTTCCAAAAGAACAATTCAGGCCCATCCAGTTTGGACCGCATACTTGATCGTCCGTGCCAGATTCATGGCACCCCAGACAAGCCACCCAATCATACAAATAGAGATTGCTAGGTTTTTAAACAGGCCAACAAATTAAACACCGAGAACAGGGAAAAAGGATCACAAAGTGAGGACGACGACGAAGAGCCCCAGCAACCGAACACAAGGGGACAGAAGAAGATTCCCCTCAGGTCAAAACGGTGAACATGATATACGCTACCCACATCCCTAAGAGGGAGCGCAAGCGTGTGCTCATGGATGTCTACACGATAGAGCCAGTCGCCCCAAAATTTAATCCATGGTCTTCATGCCTGATCACTTTTGATCACCGGGATCATTCGACTAGTATCCGGCACGGTGGCTCAGTCGCACTGGTCTTAGACCCAATAATTGATGAGTTCCACCTGACTCGCGTCCTTATGGATGGAGGTAGCAGCCTTAATCTACTCTATCAGGATATAGCGCCAGAAATGGGCATTAACCCATCAAGGATCAAGCCTACAAGGACTACCTTTAAAGGAGTCATACCAGGTATAGAGGCCCGCTGTAAGGGCTCAATCACACTTGAGGTTGTCTTTGGATCTCTGGACAGCTTACGAAGCGAGGAGTTAATCTTCGATATCGTCCCATTTCGCAGCAGCTATCATGCACTGCTCGGACGAACTGCGTTCGCTTGATTCAACGCGGTACCAGACTATCCTTATCTCAAGCTCAAGATGCCCGGTCCACGCGGCATCATAATAGTTAACGGAAATACAAAATGCTCCCTCCGTACAGAAGAGCACACAGCTGCCTTAGCAGCAGAAGTACAGAGCGGCCTTCTCAAGCAGAACCTTAACTCAGTTGCCTAGCCCACGGACATCGTTAAGAGGGTCCGAACTACTTTGCAGCAGGAGAGCTCGTCTCGTCAGGAGCTCGACTAGCAATTCGGCCTCCGTCGCAGTTCCGATCAAGTGGTGGCATTCGTGCCGCGCGTACATAACTACGCACTCAAAATCCCATGGGCATCGATGGAGGCATAGCTACCTTGTGGTCTGTAGTACGCGCGGCTCAACCAACGTCGGACACACATATACTTTCATTTTTACTTGTCTCCTTTTTAGGTCTCAATCCCACAGGCACCATCTGATGGCCTGGTCATCGGTCCTCTTGAAGGATAAACACACCAAGACGGCGAGAAACGCAGATGTATGGGTGACTTTTTAGATGATTCCGTTAACGATAACTTTACCTGTTTTTCAGGACCCACACGCAGCTCTCCCTTAGTTTCGGCATGTCAAATAGCCTGTTGCTTATCGCACTACATGTATCAATGCGCCTTGGCGTACTAATTAAATTACAACTAGTCGTCAACCCGTGCACTTGCACGGGCTAGCATTGTTGAATAAGAATATCCTAGTGATTAATTTTTTTACAAATAACATGCCATATTAGTCCATGGCAGCTAAGCAGAGGAATAGACAATATAAGAAAAATATTTAGATCCTCTAAAACTTTTGTAACTAAGTAGAAGAATGGCTAATATAAGAAATTGAGAATAAGAACTTATAGTGCTGTTCGGTAGAAACATACTAACAGTCTTCATAAAGGCGTCCGATAAAAAACAATATAACAAACAACACAATTATGATCAGGTTTAAAGTCACATATACTCCTCCAATGGAATTGGGGGCCCATATATAGATTTGCCAATTGTTCATATTTTACTTACAAAACAACAATGGACCATACACTACTGAACTGACCAAGAGCCCAGATCTAAATTTGGAAGTTGTTAATAAAGTATGTATATTTATATGCTTTTTCTACTTTCTTTTGTATCTGCTTCGTTGGAGGAACATGCTATAGAATTTAGTATGTAATATAGAATTTAGTATGTATATATATAATCATGATGTAGCATGTGGACAACTATAAAAATATGATCTAAAATATGACTCAGATATGAGAACGCAATACAGGTTCCACTTTTAATCAATTAACCTATTTAAATCCTTATAATAAATGGTATCACGTATCACAGAGAAAAAGGGAGATATTTGATGGACAATGATGCCGTCTTTAACAAAATAGTGGTGAGCCTATCTGTAGAAAAATATTCTACATAGTGATGAGGTCTGCACTAATTGCCCGAAATATGTTGATCACGAAATTCATCCATAAATAACTACATAAACAATTTGCCAATATTTTGATGAGGTGAGTGCTACTGCTGCAGCTATTTCCAGCAAGAGGCCATGACGTATCTCCATGTATCTACCAAACAAACATGTCTTGAAAGTGTCAAGGCAAGATATAGGGGCACCAATGTAATAGATGTTAATGTTCTTAATTAGAAGTAACGATTAAGGGCATGATATGAACGTTAAGGGCATGTTGTCCCAAGAAATAAAGCACAACTATGAAGGTAAATGAAACTCTTAGCCGAGGTACGTCTGCATGAGATATTACAACTTGCTCTGGTCGTATACAACTTCCTACAAACTTAAAGCCACATATATCCATTTCCTCAAGCGCCATTGTCGACCATGGCCGCTTCTCTACCCTTGGCCACTCGATGCAAATTTAATCCAAACCAAGTTTGGTCCAATTGATATAATCCAGTCTTGGAATTGGTTGTTGTTACAATACGCAGATCGGATGTCTATACTTAAATCGTCTTCTACCTGGAAACATTGAAAAACTAATTTTGATATTTCATATGCAAAAAGTAATCGATGATGGGAGCACCCAACACTATTTAAACAGACAGTAGAATAAAACATGTCAAAGATATTTAATAACCAGTCTTACTGTCAGTATATATCTATATTCAGATGAAAACTAAGAAGATCTAGCGAGAATTACCAAAACTATATGACCTGGGTGCATAAATCTCACAAAGAAAAATTAAGATCGTTGGAGACCTCAGTGTCTCAAAATCCTAATGATTATAAAATTTCAGTGCTAGAAAGTAAATAATCACAGCTAGTACTTAGTAACACGCATAAGAAATAGAGTAGATTCAGATTGTCGTTTTGAAAGAACAATAGGTGAGAATGCCAGTGAGCTATCATGTAGCTGAAAGGGAGCAATCAATGGAAGCTGCAGATACCAATACATCTATAGGAAAAGTAGCATCTAATTGTGTCACATAAGGGAATCGAATCTCATGCCAAGATATATAAGGTCTGCATCATGGCCACACATATGCTTTGTCACAATGAGTGGAGTCAATCTATCCGAGAAGCTCATGTCTAGATAAAGGTTAGTACCTGGGTACCTATAATGTTGTGATGGAAGCCTGGGGCTGGTAATGGAGAAATAGATGGTTTAGCCAGAGCGACATCTCCACATGTGATTTACATATAGAAAATAACATAATTGTTACTTATGTGAAGTAGTAACTCACAACATTTTAGTCATGCTGAAGGGTACAAATTTTTGCATACTTATCAATTTCAGTTAGTTTTTTCAAAAGAAAAAAATAAGTTATTGTGTTCAACTGCAAACATGAGTGCAGAATTCATGTGAGAGATAATCACTAGTAGAAAAAGGGTCAAACGTGAAGCACATTAGTGCCGGTTCCAATGGCTAGCCGGGCCGCTTTCATTAGTACCGGTTCGTGGCGAACCTTTAGCACCGGTTCGTGCCACGAACCGGTACTAATGAGAGTGGTGGCAGGATGTTGTCAGACTGGGGCCCCTCCAGCCCCTTTAGTACCAGTTCTTGGCACGAACCGGTGCTAAAGGTCGTCCTACATAAACCCTTCGTCCACCCGAGCTCGCTCTGTTCTTCCCCTTTCCCCTCTCCTCTCTGTTCTTCCCCTCTTCCTCTCGAGCTCATCACACATTTTGCCCAAAATTTGTCAAGATTTGAAGGCCCCCATCCATTCAAATGATCACAAAGGTTAGCAACTTTGTCCTTTCATCTCTCATTGCTAGATTAGCTCTTGCAATGCTTTATATAGTGATTAATTTGTGAGTTTAGTAATTTGGGAGGATATATATATGTGCTAGTATTTGATTTATATGCAATTTGAGGCCAACAATAACACTTAGTTTGCATATGTAGGTGTGGTTTACTTAGTGCCTTCTAAATCTCCGTTGTAACCACCGTCGATCGCCCGCACCGTCCCGTCGCCGGCACCACCTTGTGGTGAGCCTCTTGTTCATGAAATTTTATATAAAAATTGATGTTTGTGTGATTTGGATATATAGTTACTCGTATAATTATCTTACCCGTACGTTGTTTGTTATACATATAGTGCCATGGTTTTGATATCCGTCCCCGTCGGCCCTTGTCCTTGTTATGATTCGGATGTGGTATATATATTCTCTTTTAAAACTAGTTGCATTTCGTGTTTATGAAAAATTATGCCCATCAAGTTGACATAGAAATTTTTTCTAGGAGGTATGTGAACCGGAAATTCCAACCGACCCTATTGTCGAGAGGTTAAATTTAGTTGAAAGAGAAAACGAGTACTTGAAAGAAAAATTGAAAAGAATTGAGGGGGAGAATATGGAATTGGAGTTGCATGTTGCCGATGTCGTCGATGATCATAAGATCAAGATGGAGAAAATGCGCTTGTAGATTAGAAAGATTAGAAAATATGCCATCGATAGTGAGGCTTGGTATCATTATGCTGTTGGATCCATTCTTACCTTAGTTGCGATCTTGATCGCATTTGTTGTTGCATTTAAATGCTTTAGCTAGAGAGTTATTTGTTTGTTGCATTTAAGTGTTGTATGAACTTTATGTATGGACTTGTATTAATTTGGTCTATTCGGTGTTGTGTAATGAAGATGAGCCGGCAATGGATGTACGATGACCGATGCTCTCCCCAGTTCGTTGAGGGCGTGCATACTTTTCTGCTTGCGGCTGAGGCAAACAAGCGGGAGGATGGTTTTATGCCTTGTCCATGTGCTGGCTGTAAGAATGGTCACAATTACTCTACGTCAAGAACCATTCACGTCCACCTGTTTAAGTCCGGTTTCATGCCCCACTATAATGTTTGGACCAAGCACGGAGAAAGAGGGGTTATGATGGAAGACAATGAAGAAGAAGAGGACGACGACAGCTATCCTGGCCATGGGTTCCCTGAATACAATGATACAACAATGGGGGGAGAAGCTGAGCCGGTAATTCGGGAAGAAGCTGAGCTGGCAATGCGGGAAGAAGCTGAAGATGAGGCATCAGATGAGCCCGTTGATGATCTAGGTCGGGCCATTGCCGATGCAAAGAGAAACTGCGCAAGTGATTTGGAGAAGAAGAAGTTGCAGTGCATGTTAGAGGATCACAAAAAATTGTTGTACCCGAATTGCATAGGTGACAAGAAAAAGCTGGGCACCACACTGGAATTGCTGCAATGGAAGGCAGAGAATGGTGTATCTGACAAGGGATTTGGAAAGTTGCTGGTAATGATAAAGGATATGCTTCCAAAGGACAACGAATTACCCAAGAGTACGTACGAAGCAAAGAAGGTTGTCTGCCCTCTAGGGTTAGAGGTGCAAAAGATACATGCATGCCCTAATGATTGCATCCTCTACCGCGGTGAGTACGAGGATTTGAACGCTTGCCCGGTATGTGGTGCATTGCACTATAAGATTAGCCGCGATAACCCTGGTGATGTCGAGGGCGAGCGCCCTAGGAAGAAGATTCCTGCCAAGGTGATGTGGTATGCTCCTATAATACCATGGTTGAAACGTTTGTTCCAAAACAAAGAGCATGCCAAGGCGATGCGATGGCACAGAGAAGACCGTAAGAAAGACGGAAAGTTGAGAGTACCCGCTGACGGGTCGCAGTGGAGAAAAATCAAAAGAAAGTACGGGAAGGAGTTTGCAGATGAAGCAAGGAGCGTATGGTTTGGTCTAAGCGCAGATGGCATTAATCCTTTTGGGGAGCAGAGCAGCAACCATAGCACCTGGCCTGTGACTCTATGTTTGTATAACCTTCCTCCTTGGTTGTGCATGAAGCGGAAGTTCATTATGATGCCAGTGGTCATCCAAGGCCCTAAGCAACCCGGCAACGACATTGATGTGTACCTAAGGCCATTAGTTGAAGAACTCTTACAACTGTGGAATGGAACAGGTGTACGTGCGTGGGATGAGCACATGGGGGAAGAATTTGACCTAAAGGCGTTGCTGTTCGTGACCATCAATGATTTGTCTGCTCTCAGTAACCTTTCAGGACAGACAAACAAGGGATACCGCGCATGCACGCACTGTTTGGACGATACCGACAGTATATATTTGGCTAATTGTAAGAAGAATGTGTACTTGGGACATCGTCGATTTCTTCCGAGCAGGCATCCCGTAAGAAAGAAAGGCAAGCATTTCAAAGGTGAGGCGGATCACCGGACGAAGCCTCGCCACCGTACTGGTGCTGATGTACATGATATGGTCAAGGATTTGAAGGTGGTCTTTGGAAAGGGTCCTGGTGGACAACCTATTCTGAATGACACTGATGGACGCGCACCCATGTGGAAGAAGAAATCTATATTTTGGGACCTGCCCTATTGGAAAGACCTAGAGGTCCGCTCCGCAATCGACGTGATGCACGTGACGAAGAATCTTTGTGTGACCCTGCTTGGCTTCTTGGGCGTGTATGGGAAGACAAAAGATACACCTGAGGCACGGGAGGACCAGCAACGTATGCACGGAAAAGACGGCATACATCAGGGTCATGCAAACTACGCTCTTACCAAAGAAGAGAAGGAAATCTTCTTTGAATGCCTGCTCAGTATTAAGGTACCGTCTGGCTTCTCGTCGAATATAAAGGGAATAATAAACATGGCAGAGAAAAAGTTCCAGAACCTAAAGTCTCATGACTGCCACGTGATTATGACACAACTGCTTCCGGTTGCATTGAGGGGGCTTCTACCGGAAAACGTTCGATTAGCCATTGTGAAGCTATGTGCATTTCTCAATGCAATCTCTCAGAAGGTAATCGATCCAGAAATCATACCAAGGTTAGAGAATGATTTGGTGCAATGTCTTGTCAGTTTCGAGTTGGTGTTCCCACCATCCTTCTTCAACATCATGACGCACGTCCTAGTTCACCTATGCGAAGAGATTAACGTTTTGGGTCCTGTATTTCTACACAATATGTTCCCCTTTGAGAGGTTCATGGGAGTCTTAAAGAAATATGTTCATAACCGTGCTAGGCCAGAAGGAAGCATCTCCAAGGGCCGTCAAAATGAGGAGGTCATTGAGTTTTGTATTGACTTTATTCCTGACCTTAAGCCGATTGGTGTTCCTGAATCGCGGCATAAGGGCAGACTGGATGGAAAAGGCACGCTAGGAGGGGAACAAATAATATGTATGGACGGACATTCTCTCACTGAAGCACACTACATAGTTCTACAGAATTCCGCCTTGGTGGCTCCGTATATGGATGAACACAAGAATTTACTACGCTCCAAACACCCGGAGCGGTCTGATGACTGGATTACGCGTGAACAAACTAGGAGTTTCGCCAGCTGGTTGCAGACACGTACCATGCATGACACCTCTATTGAAGATGACCTGTACTTGCTGTCCTAGTTACCATCTTCGAATATAATGACTTTCAAAGGGTACGAGATAAATGGTAATACATTTTACACGATCGCCCAAGATAAGAAGAGCACCAACCAAAACAGTGGTGTCCGCTTTGATGCAGAAACCAAGACGGGAAAGGAAACATATTATGGTTATATACAGGAGATATGGGAACTTGACTATCGACGTGGTTTGAAGGTCCCTTTGTTTCGGTGCAAATGGGTCAATATGACACGAGGCGGGGTAACGGAAGACCCGCGGTACAGAATGACAACAGTGGATCTCAACAATCTTGCGTATGCAGAGGAACCATTCGTCCTAGCCAATGATGTGGCACATGTTTTCTATGTGAAGGACATGTCTACCAAGCCAAGAAAAAGAAAAGATAAGGAAGCGAATGCATCGTACGATGAGCCAAAGCGGCACATAGTTCTTTCTGGGAAGAGAAACATCGTGGGAGTGGATGAGAAGACAGACAAGTCATAAGATTATGAAAAGTTTGATGAAATTGCTCCATTCACAGTGAATATTGACCCGAGCATCCCGTTAAATGATGAAGATTTTCCATGGTTACGGCGCAAAGGGACACACACGAAGAAAAAGTTTCACACCCAAAGATCTGGGATGTGATCGGCTTCACTATCATCACTTTCTTCTGTGTTTCACACCCAGAAGGGAATCTCCGTAATAGTTAGGGTAGTTAATTATGTGTTTTAGCATTTGAAACGCGAAGAAATTTTATGTGCAAAGAAATTCTTTCATGCCTTTACTGATTTTTAAAGTTAAGTTATTCACAAACTAGTGATTCAAACTAATTTCAAATAATTCAAAATTTAAACTATTCAAATTTGAAAACTACGGGCACTAACAGAAAGTTTGTAATTTTTTGTACCTAAAGCAAAAATATTCACAAAGAAACTCTAAATACACAAAAAAAACAACTCAAAAATAAATAAAGCAAAAAAATAAAAAAAGCCCGCCTACTAGGCCAGAGCGGCCTGCATACGACTAGAAACCCAACCTGTTGTTGGGCCAGGATGCAGGCCCGCAAAGGCCCAGTAGGCCAACAGGGCAGCACAGAACATGTAGGCCCAGTAGGCCTGCTTTGGAGAGGAGCTCGAGAGAGCTACCGCACGGGGGTTTATAAACCAGTGCGGTCGCCCCTCGGCTAGCGAGGTGGGACTAAACTTGCGCACCGCACCTGCGCCAGCGCACCCCCTTTAGTACCGGCTCGTGGCACCAACCGGTACTAAAGGGAGGCCTTTAGTACCGGTTGTAGCCACCAACCGGTACTAAAGGGGGTGCGGTTCCCGCCGCTTGGCCTGGCCAAAACAGGCCTTTAGTACCGGTTGGTGGCTCCAACCAGTACTAAAGGTCCCTTCTATATATACAACACTTACGAAAATTTCATTCTCCCTCTGTTTCTTCTTCTGTTTCCCCATTGAAGCACCGCCCGCGCGCCCCGATCGATCGATGTCGTCGCCGTCGCCGCGCCCGTCCCCGTTGCCGCCCCCGTCCCCGTCGCCGCCCCGGGCCCGTCCCCGTCGCGCCGTCCCCGCGTCGCCGCCCCCGCGCACGCCCCAGCCTGTCGCCGCCCCCGGCCGTCACCTCGCCGTCGCCGTCGCCCCGCTGTGAGCTCTCCCCCTCTAACCCCTCTCCCTCGCCCCCGGCGGCCACCATGGACACCGCCCCTCCCCGAGCCCATACACACACACACAAGCATGATGAACACACACACACACATACATATGTATGAATTGATGCATGTATATATTAGTATATACGTATTTTGTATGTTTAATTAGTTTAGATTTTTTAGATTATTATTTTTTCACTAGTATATATGTATGAATGCATGTTAGATGGATATAATTAGTGTTTAATTAGTATGGAATTTTTTATATAATGTTGTTTTTCAGTTTTTTAATGGATGTATAAAAGTTGTGTTTTCTGTTTTTAGTGTTAGATGCTTAATTAGTATGAAATAGCATATAGAATTTTGACATATGCAATGATAGCATAATTAGTGTTATATAGAAATGTTAGAAATTTTAGTTATCAAAATCCAATCATTAAAAAAATGTTACTTTTTGCGGGCATATAGCTAGTATTTGTTCTCGACGATACCCGACCCTCATCCTCGCCGTTAACCCATCTGCGACGACGTCCGACTGACCCATGTCCAGGACTGGGCTCCGCCGGGCTGGCACTGGGAGGTGCTGCCTGGAGGGGCGCGCCGCTTGATGAGGAACCCGGCCCCGGGTCCCGTCGTCGACCCTGATCTCCTTTGGTGGCGTTCGCGTGGGCCAGTTTTGGTGCGGAGGGAGCCGGCCCTACCGGAGGTGGTACGTCGCCGTGTCAGGGAGGAGGACGAGCACGTCCATCGCTACATGGTTGCGTTAGAGGGCGGCAGGTTCTCCAATACCTGGCAGTTTCTTTTGGGATCTCGCTTCCGCTATGATCCTGTGAGGGTTCCTTCTCTTTGGGTGTCCACCGCCCGCGCCGCAGTATTCGATCTTTAATTAGCTACCTAGCCAGTGATGTACTATTCAATATTATATATTATTCGAGACGATGTATTCGAGATTATATATATTATTCGAGACGATGTATTCGAGATTATATCTATTATTCGAGACGATGTATTCGAGATTATATCTATTATTCGAGACGATGTATTCGAGATTATATCTATTATTCGAGACGATGTAATTTGAATACTAAATTGTTTTATATTTATTTTGGCATAGTTAAATAAAAGCTATGGCGGACAATACCGATAGAGAGGGAGAACAGACCATGTTCGATATCATACGCGGGCCAGATGATGATCAGAATGAAGAAGATTATGACGGCTCCGAATTTCTAAACAACACTGGAGAGGGTGATATGATATTCGATCGCGACGACCGAATGGATGAAGTCATGAACTACGATTATGACAATGACGAAGAACATGTTGATCCTGAAACAACAAAGACCGGCGAGGTATATATATTTATATAAGCAGGCATCTGGTGATCATCACATGTTTTAAATGAGTTGAAGATATATTAACGAATCGATCTTTCTTCTTTCAGCCATCCGGATCGAGCAAATCTTTAGGCAACAGGACGAAACGAGGCCCGAACAAAAAGTTGAAGGAGGGCATAAAGTATAATATCGAGGCAATCAGACCTAATGGTGAACCATTAGCGCCTAAGAAGATTGCGGACAAGTTCGTTCGTCAGTGCGGAGTTCTTGTGAAGGACCAACTCCCGATCTCCCTTCAAGAATGGAGAGAGCCAGCAAAGCCACGTCCAGATCTTACTTTTGTCGACGACAGACAAAAAAGTCTGCTTTGGGATACTCTCATGGAACATTTCACCCTACCAGATCATTCCACAGAAGCAGATGTGCAGAAAGTCAAGGACGCTGCTCTTAGGAAGATGGCGGTTGCATTCAAGAACCACAAGAATCGTGAATGGGACAAGTACGTCAAGGGAGGAAGGAAGACTCCAGTATTCGAGGGAACACTAGAGAATCAAAGTGCTCATTGGGACGATTTCGTGAAATTCAAGGATTCAGAATTAGCTAAGGAACGGTCGAGAATAAACAAGAAGAATGCCAAAAAAAGGGATAAGTTCCATAAGCTGGGGCCAGGTGGCTACGCGGTGGCAATGCCTAAGTGGGATAAGTCTGAGAAAGAGATGGAGGATGGAGGTGTCACTCCGGTTACTAAGAGCTGGCCCCCCAGGTGCAGGACTTGGTTCTATGCGCATGGGGGGGGGGGGGTTGGACCCGAAGACAGGCAAAGTTTCGACGAAGGCATGCCTGAACGGAGCCGACGATAATATACTTGTTGCAATAGAAGAGGCTCGAACGGGGGTGTTCCAGCCCAACAGAGAGAACGACGAGCTTACGCGTGCCCTGGGAAATCCTGAACACCCGGGAAGAACACGAGGCAAGGGCGCTATTCCGTGGTATGAGGGGTTTTCGGACTGGAACGCCGACTATAGAACCCGTGCGAGAAGGAAGATTGCGGAGGAGAAGCAGAGGAAGATGGAGGAGGAGAAGAGGAAGCTGGACTATGAACGCCTTCAAGGCCTAGAATCAGCGCACACGGACTTGGTAGTCAAATTCCAGCGGCAGCAGGAGCAGATCGACTCACTTAGCCAGCAAAGGGGGTCTCAGCAGCTGCAGCAGCTAGCGGATAATCCAGCATTGGATACCACCGCCCCATCCATGCCGAGAAGCAGCATGGGTTCCGGCCCGTTTGACGCAATGCTGGATAGATACCCCGTGGATGACATCGCGGAGAACACTAACTGCGAGCTACACTACAAAATTAAGAACATATCCTTGAAGGTGGCGGACGGCGTTGCTTATACAAATTCCCCCGATGCAACCTTCCATTGCAACCCGATTCCAGCAGGCTATGCTCGTGTCGTGGTTGATGAGGTGGTGGACCAATATTCGGGGCTAGAGCTTGACATTCCTGGAGGTGACGAGGAGCACACACTCGGAGATGCCAAACATCGTATCATCCTATGGAGAAAGGATGGCATCATCTTTCGAAGGCCACCAACACCGCGTCACCCGACTCCTCGTCGAAGTCCGCCACCGAGTCAGCAGACTCCCGCTCCTCCAAGTCCACCAACGCGTGAGGCCACTCCTCCTCCTCCAAGTCCGGCAAAGTGTCAGGCCACTCCTCCTCCAAGTCCGACACAGCGTCAGACGTCCACTCCTCCTCCAAGTCTGGCACAACCTCAGGCCATTCCTCCTCCAAGTCCGGCACAGCTTCAGGCCACTCCTCCTCGTCCAACTCAGCCCCATCAGCCGTCTCGGCCGCCTCAGCAATCGCAGAAGAGACACCCCGCAGCTATGGTGCATAGCGGTACGAGTCGAGGTCATAGTACAGGAAGTACAGGCGGAGGCAAGCGATATAAATATGGTCCAAACCTCACTACTCCTCTTCCTGAGAGGGCTTACGACAGGTCCAAGGAGCAAACCAATGCCATAGTGCGGGCAGAAGTCGACGCCCATTTTGGACCGAAACCGCCACTACCGCCAAGGGAGAAAGTGCCTGTGGAAGTAGTTGACCACTTCATTCGTATGGCTCAACCACCAGCTCCTAAGCCTGTTGACACAGACTATGAGCGCCACATCAGGAAGTTACATCGACAACGTCTACAGAAGGAGGCGAGCTCGAGCTCGAGCAAACAACAAGCAGCTGTCAAAAATGCGGGAAAACCGTTGCCCAGCTAGGAAAACAGGCGGCGCAATCGATCCCCCCGCTTGTTGTGCCGCCAACAACACGTGACAGTACGCACGCCCAATATTATTGTGGGCAAACAGTTTACATTCCCGAGGTGGGCGATGTGGTAATAACCCAGGAGCATATAATGCAGGCTAAAACTCTCAACATCACTATTGGACAACTCCTCGAGATCGAGGACATGCCTGTGCTTACAGAGGAGGAAATAAAACGGAAATATGCCCGGGGCCAACCTTTGGTCAAGCCAGAAGAGGTCAAGAAGCTCCCAACGAGAATGTATGAATTGCATCAATGGTACATGGACATTACCAAGAGATCCGATCGAGAGTCCCTCATGGTGCAAGTCAAGAAGGATCATTACTACCATCAGAAACCTGTGACCGTTGAGTATTCTGAACTGTTTCAGTTATACAATCAAGACGCACTCGACAAATCTATCGCCAGTTGCTATTGTCTGTAAGTGATTTCTTTCTGTAATTTAAGTCTCAAGCTAGCTGTAGTGATCCTTTTGATCAATCATTACCCGTAATTATCCTCACTATATTCTTTTCTATGGTATTATGCAGGATGAAGACGTATGAAATGAGAAAAGGTCGACGCTATGGCATTGGGTTCATTGACCCAAACACCGTTAATGAATACACATGGAAAATAAACAAGCATCATGAAAAGCAGGTAGAGGACATCATTATAGAGTTCTTGAAGCGCCTCAAATACAATGAAGATATACTACTTACTTACAACTTCTAGTGAGTCACACTTTCTTGTACTACAAATTCTCTATTTTTGCCTACTAGCTAGCTACATGTTTTTGCTTACATATGCCCGCTTAATTAAGACATGCAAACGTGTGTGCATGCAGATTTCACTGGATCTTGTGTATCGTTAAAGTTGACGCCGGAACAGTTGAAATACTGGACTCACTACTCAAAGCAAATAGTGACTATAACATCTTGTTTGGGATAGTCAACAGGTAATTTCAATCATTATTAACTATATATCTCGGCCTATTTAGTTCGTCATTTCATGATATGAACTATTTAATAACCCCTTTATTCATTTTCTTTGTCGGCGGGCAGGGCTTGGGCAAGGTTCATCAGCGTCACAGAAGGCGAATGGAAACGACAGCTGAAATGGTTTCGACCCAAGGTAAGTAATTAAGTAGTACTAGCTAGCTAGCTAGCTGCCATCTCTTTAATTATCATGCTTGATTAATTATTATCTGATCAAATTAAATTCCATTCTTGTAATAAAGGCCCTGAAGCAGGCATAGGGGACTAATCTGTGTGCATTCTGCGTTTGCGAGAACATTCGCATGATGGCGTCCGAAAGGAGCAGATCTCAAAGACAGGAATGGGTACGCTTGTCAGAACAGTATTCACAATTTTTACACCATTATCGATATCTAGTCACACAACTAATACACATGCATATTGATCTCCTTCTTAACAGTTCACAGAGGTGCGGGACAAGCTCCTAAAAATGGAGCGCGTAGAAGCACTTCAAGAGGAAATAGCGGGATTTTTGCTCGACCAGGTCATAAATCCGAAGGGAGAATACTATTACCCGCTACCGCCCCCAACAACCAGGTCATGAACCACTTCCAATTGTCATCGTGCTCCGAAGGCACCAATTAGGCTAATGCCACTGGCTCCGAAGGCAACATGCATATGTAGGAGAAATTGTATATAGCTATACATGTGTGTATGTGTGAATTAATATGGTGGTTTGTGAGACATTGATGATATATATATGATTGGTTCTACTAGGAATTCTATATATATATATATATATATATATATATATATATATATATATATATATATATATATATATATATATATATGCATAACGTGTACAATGTGTAGTATCGTAAAATACCAGCAAACGAAAAAGAATTAAAATGGAAAACACAAAATTAAATGAAAAAGAAATCATACCAAACCCCCCCCCCCCAAACATTTTAGTACCGGTTGGTGTTACCAACCGGTACTAAAGGGCTCCCGGCCCTCGGAGCTGGCTCGTGCCATGTGGTTGCCCTTTAGCACTGGTTCGTGCTGAACCGGTACTAAAGGGGGGGGGGGCTTTAGTGCCCACACTTTAGTGCCGGTTATGGAACCGGCACTAAAGGGCCTTACGAATCGGTGCTATTGCCCGGTTCTACACTAGTGAATGTCGTCCTCATCCAAATGCATGATTATCAAATTGTGGTTTGAAACTGTAAGATTTCAGTTAAGTTAGGAAATCAAAGGATTATTGTCACAGTGCTATAAAACCCAAAAATGCTAGATCAGTAAGCAACTTCTATGGAACTCAAGTTAAAAGCTCGGGTCGCCTAGCCTTCTTAGGGAAAATGACCACTAATATCTGCCATATTTAGTCATCAGTATAGATTCTGGATTGAGCCATTTATGAAAGAGGACATATAAAAGATGTACTGGGTAATTTCAAATTAGTATACTCCAGTTTTCTAAGCATTGCAAGACAACAGTACAGAATCAGTCCAAGAAACAAACATAAGTAAATGTGCATTGTACCAAGAAACAATGGATCTATACATTGATTTTCCCAAAAAAATGCATTAACTATGGGGCAACATGAAGAGGAATTCGAAGAGGTAGAAACCAAAGGTGAGGGGAACTGATTCCGTACCTAGAGCCAAAACTGTGATCAATAAACCGACTATCATGAAATCGGATGTAGTTTAAATCACTTGGAATTCTAGATGAAGATTGTACATAATATCTGCAATCTATTTACAAATGGTATGGTAGTGCTTAAGTTTGCTCACGTATTTTTTTACAACTCCTGTTCTAGAGTACTATTTTCAGAAGTATATGTAGTTTTTTTTACAGTTCCTGTTCTAGAGTACTATTTTTAGAAGTAGATATATTGGGATGCTCTAACCATTCTATTGTGCACAATGGACCACATAAATCTGCTAATTTCAGGAAAAAAACGAAAATAGCTCACAGTATTTTGATAATTATCAACGCAAACAGCTCCGGCCTTCAAATATGGAAATCACTAATAGGGCAGTCTGATACCATAGCTGAAAATGTATTAATATACGCAGCATCTCTAAAATCTAAACACTGGAATTAAAAAGTAAATATCATGGACATTATTAGAAACAAACCTAGGAAATATGGATTTCTTGATTATATTTGAAGAAAAATTCATATGCATTTATAACTAAGTACACCATACATCTATAGCTTTACTTTTTGCATGTGCGACAATTTTAATATCTTACTAATGATCTACCAATGAAAGACTATGCACTATATATTCCATGGTACCAACAGATACTGTAAGAAATAGCGTTTACTCGTAGAAAAAACATACAAAAAATCTCTATATATGAACCGTCAACTAATTCTGTCATCTAGCAAAGACGGTTTCATGGGAAGACATAGATGTGAAGTTTCACATAAACAGTATATGTAAACTGGCTCGTGGGTGCTTGATGTATATGCAGTTTAACAAAAACTTACTGTGGGGCTACCACTTTAGGCGATGCCGAGCACCTAGCTGCTTATCCTCCACTCCCCAAAACGTATAATCTAATAAGGAGAAGAGAATTGCTGAAAGATAGACACGAGAATACCTAGTTTTTCTTGATGAGATGTTATTTATCAAGGCGACTTATTAGTTTCTCGCTCAGGAGATGAACTTGAATATGATTTGGACTGTGAGTAGCGGTGCGGCTAGTCCAACGTAATTCCTCAACTCGGAGCATCGGGTTCCATGGCTGCTTCCTTTCGTCAAACACTCAGGGATACGTACACCTCAAATCTGATCCATCAACCATATTGGATTCAAAAACCAATAATAAGAGGAGAATTGAAGGCTGGGGAGAAAGGAGAGGCAGAGAGATGGGGCTGTAGCATGGATGGATCTTTGAAGTCTAGGACAACATTAGAGGAGATGTCGGGGAGGAGGGAGAGCGAAGGAGTTGGAGGAGGAACACGTACCAATGGGGAATAAGAGATACGGGACAGAGATTGGAGAGAGGAAGATGCTATTTTTTCATAGAAGGAATTATGTAAAGAGACCAGCGTGTGCGTTCAGGATTCCATGAGGAATTGCATGTTATGCTGCAGTACATCCACGCATGACCTTTTTTTAGGGAAACACATTACCTAATTAACATGGAAATATCAGGTTTGAAAAAAAACATGGGAGGATCACATGGATTAATCTCCACCGTAATTTAACTTGGTTTCAAGGCAGCCTCTAATTAGAAGATTAGATGGATTAATCTCCACCGTAATAATTCGGTCCCACCAGATGAACGGCTCGTAAATTCTAATTAACGTGGTAAGCTTTAGGGAGTCTATAATTAGTATAGGTATAGATATAGATGAGAACAATCTGCGGCTGGAGCTGTAGGACTCCAGCTTTTTACCTTCGTACCTTTTTTGTTTTATTTTTTCCAGATCCCCTATGGATAACCCTATCAGGTAGCACCCGTACACTTTGGTACATTTTCATGTTCGCCAGGGGTTGCATAGCACCCCGCACTATGGCAACAAAAGTCCGAACACTTTTTATACGTATAGTTCGGCACCCCGAATTTAGCATTATATGAATTGGCTCCGAATCATGTCTTTGGTAAATAGTTGGGTTGCCCGGCTCATGTGCTTTCTACCTTACGTTCCGCTATATCGGCTAAGGTAGTAAAGGGAGAACTACTGCGATTATGCCTTGGTTTATCCAAAGGAGCACCTCAGTAGAGAAAGCCGAAAACTGACTGTCATGATGCGGCGAGAGCCGGTCAGCTGTTCGGAGGTTGCAAATCGTTGGAGATTTCTTCCGCATTACGCAAAGGATTGGTACTTCTCGATCAGACGCCAATAGCACCCTAGTTCGGATACTAGGGGTTGCGCCCATGTTTTTATTGTCGCACTCCTATGGCTAAGTGAGGGCGTTACAGCCGCATAGTCTGGTTGTCTGGTTCGTTGCGCTAAACAAATCCTTCAAGGACCATCCCGAACACCCCCGTACTACCTATGTGGGGGCAGAAGTCGACGACTAGTTAACCCTCAGATTTTATACAACACGGCCGCACATGAAGTAAAAAATTAAAAACATAACAAACATTATATTGCATAAACATTTTATTTCATCATACAAGGTAGAGGGGGCTCGAATACATTCATTCAAAGATGGTGTCCTTCCCACAATGATCCGCAACAATGCGGGACCCCTCTAAGATATCGCCGAAGTATCGCTCAGGTGTGTGGTACTCCTTGCCCTCCGGCGGCCCCCGGTCACTAGCTTGACAGCGTCCAGCTTCGCCCACCAGACCTTGCAATAAGAGAAGGCCAGATGCGCGCCTCGATGCAGACGAACTGTGACAGCCTGGTTTTTGCCCTCTTTCTTTTTCGCCTGATTTTCATTTCATTTGGTTTTGAAAATTGGAGTTTTGAATCTTTTCATATGGACTTAAACACTTGGGTACCCCTTGACTTTCACCCAAGTGCCTCATATCCTTCCCTAACTATCACTTTCTCTCTGGTTCACCTCAAAATAAAATTTTGAATATTTTTCTTAAATGAAAAATATTCATTTCCCTTTCTTAAACCCTAGTTAGCTCAATGTGCTCCAAAGCAACCTCAATTTTTCTTGCCCCCAAAAATCTGAGAAAATTCACAAATATTCTTTGAACCCTAGGGCACCTTCAAGAGCAAAAATATTTCATAACTTTTTGGAATACTTTTGCTACAGAAAATATTTTCTGTTCTGGACAGAAATGGTAGTTTCTACAACAACTACCATTTTACTCTATCCATTGTGGCTGATTTTTCTTGTGCATCATCACCTTAGTAGATGATTGCTACCCTCCAACCAGCTCCAAACTCTCAGTAGTTTGACCTCAGTAAGCTCTCAAAGTTACTGACCAGAAACTTACCAGGAAGATGAAATCTATTCTACTGCGTCTAAGTCCAAACCAAAGTGTGGTAAACTCTAGAACTACCACGAACTACAGGCCAGACATGAAGTTTGGGCTTAGGTCGGCCTGAGGTCGGAGTTCATGCGGTGACCGCGTTCGTCCAGGCGTGTTGGCTTACAGCCGATGCGCTCTGCGACGCGCCCGAGTCTCTGTTGATCGCGTGCTCGCTTCCCCGCCTGCCTAAACTTGCCAAACCTCGCCACAATCATCGTCCGATCTTCTTAACTCTCTCCTGGCGCTCGCCGACACCGGAGCTCGCCGCAGCGAGCACGGGCGTTGTCGGGGATATACCCCGTGGCGTAACCCGACCAGAACTATAACCCGGCCAGACTTGGGGATTCACCGGCGGCCCGCACTGACGAGACGGTTTACAAGCAACCAGACTGAACATTATGACTCACTGGTCACCCAGCGGGGGGGACAGACGGATGACAAGGCCCAAGTGCCAGAAGGCCGGTTTATGTTAATGGTGGGCCGGTTTAAGAAAAAAGGTGTGAGGAATATTTCCCTTAAAGTTGCCACCTTCAGTTGAACCATTAATTTAAAAACTCAAATCTTTCATGGATACTCTCAAACCGAAACCACATCTACGAGCATAGCATGGCAATATAAGCATAACGTAGAAGTAACTCCCAAGGGGTTGATAATAAAAAGGGTAATAGGTTCTACCTCATCATCTACTTCCCAAAACCCACATGTTAAGAAATCCTACTCATGCAATGTTTGAGGATTGACACTAATGCATAAAAACTGGGTATGAAAGAGTATGATCAATGTGTTACTTGCCTTGCTGACGATCTGCAAATCCTAAAGACTCATAGTAGCACGCTTCGCACTCGAATTCTATCGCAAATAAACAATAGCATACATAAGCAAACAAGCAAAGATGCAAAGGGAAAAGTTTGAATAAGAAGATCTAACCAGAAAGTTCAACTGAAGAACTCCGGTTTGCAAAAAGAATCAAATAAAAAGGAGCAACGAAACTCAAACTACGAAAGAAACAAGATCCGATTACTAATCTGGACTAAAGTCAAATTTTATAGTACCAAAATCTTGTTCAAGTTGGTTAAACAGAAGAGGGCTTCGATACAAAGATCTAGGCGCTTGTTTCACCCGATATGGATAAACGACCGAAAAACTAAACTAAAACGAAGTTTAGGGCAGGAATCGTGATCGAAAACAATCACGGAAAAACCCTGGAAAATAAAACGAGACGAACAGGCTAACGAACGAATGTTCGTTGTCTGCGGCTAATTGACGAACATCGTTCGTTAAAACGAACGTACTGACGAATGTCTGCTATTTAACTAAACCGAAGGAAAAACGAACAAAATCGATCTAAAAAGCCGATCTAGGGTTTTTCGAAAAAATAAAACCGGGGTTAACCGAAGAAAACCGACCGGCCAACGGTCAACGGCGGTGGCTCGGCGAGATCCAACGCGGCGGCGGCGAATCCGCCAACGGCGGGCAGTGCGAGGCGGCGGCAGCGCTAGGGTTAGGTGGGCGGGGCGCGACGCTGGATGGGCTGGGGCGGCCGGCTCGGGCGGGCTTTAAAGGCCTCCGGCCGCAGTGTCCTGGACGGAGACGGCCCGTTAGGTCGGTTCGGATTTTTTTAAATAAATCCTGATGCGGAAAAACAAATAAAATAAATACTAAACGGAGTCCAAAAATCCTGAAATAAATTTTCACGTTCCTCTAATAATATTGCGGACAAAGTGAACATTTATGTGGGTCTCTAATGCAATTTTGAAAACACATATTTTTCCTAATTCAAATAAAATAGCAACAAAAATCCAAATAAAATTACTTATTTGATTTTAATATTTTTCCTCTAATATTCCATTTATTTTGGAGAAGTCATATTATCTCCTCTCATGTATTTTAATTGGAAATATTTTACGGGAGGAAAATAATTAAAACCAAAATGATCCTTGTTTTGATATTTGATAAAATTCAAATATCAAAAACGTGAAATCCTCAACCCTCTCCGTGGGTCCTTGAGTTGCTTAGAATTTCGAGGATCGCAAAGCAAAAATGCAGTAAAATATGATATGCATGAATGACCTATGTATAACATTCCAAATTGAAAATTCAGGATGTTACAAACCTACCCCCCTTAAGATGAATCTCGCCCTCGAGATTTGAGTTGGCTAGAAAATAGGCATGGGTGGTCTTTGCGTAGATCATCCTCTCATTCCCAGGTGGCTTCATCCTCGGTATGGTGGCGCCACTGAACTTTGCAAAACTTTATAACCTTGCTGCGGGTAACTCGGCTCGCAAACTCGAGAATCTTGACTGGTTTCTCCTCATAGGTCAGATCACTATCCAACTGAATTGCTTCCAGGCGCACTGTATCTCTTAGAGGGATATCGGCCATCTCTGCATGGCACTTCTTCAACTTGGAAATGTGAAACACATCATGAACTCCTGACAGTCCTTCGGGTAACTCCAACTTGTAGGCTACCTCTCCCATACGTTCCAAAACACGGTACGGTCCTACAAATCTCGGGGCTAACTTTCCCTTAACTCCAAATCGCTTAACTCCTCGGAGCGGTGACACACAGAGATATGCTCTGTCTCCGACTTCATAGACTACCTCCTTGCGTTTTGAGTCTGCATAGCTCTTCTGTCTAGACTGTGCTACCTTCAGGTTGTCTCGAATCAGCTTAAGCTTCTCTTCGGACTCCTTAATCAAATCTGGCCCAAACAACTGATGGTCTCCAACTTCATCCCACATTAACGGTGTCCTGCACCTTCGTCCATACATGGCTTCGAACGGTGCCATCTTCAAACTGGCCCGGTAACTGTTGTTGTATGAGAACTCCGTGTAGGGCAGGTTGTCATCCCAACTAGATCCATAGTCTAGCGCACAAGCTCTCAACATGTCCTCCAGAATCTGATTGACTCTATCGGTCTGTCCATCTATTTGCGGATGAAAAGCGGTACTGAACTCTAGCCTAGTACCCAAAGTCTGGTGCCAAAACTTTGAAGTAAACTGTGTTCCCCTATCTGATATGATGGTCCTCGGAACTCTGTGCAGACATACGATCCTGGTCATATATATCTTGGCCAACTTCACACTTGTATAGGTGGTTTTCACTGGGATAAAGTGAGCCACTTTGGTCAGGCGATCAACTACTACCCAGATAGAGTCATATCCCAGTCGGGTCCTAGGTAATCCGGTGATAAAATCCATGCCAAGCTTATCCCACTTCCATTCGGGTATCGACATAGGCTGCAGTAATCCTGCTGGCTTCTGATGTTCTGCCTTCACTCTCTGACATACATCACATATGGCTACATACTCGGCAATATCCTTCTTCATACCGGTCCACCAGAAACGCTCCTTCAAATCCAAATACATCTTGGTGTTTCCGGGGTGTATCGAGTATGGCGAGTCATGAGCTTCCTGAAGTATCAACTTCCTAATCTCTGCATTATTGGGCACATAAACTCGGTCCTCAAACCACAAGGTGTCGTTCTCATCCTCAGAAAAACCTTTGGCCTTTCCTTAGCTCATTCTCTCCTTTATCTCAGCAATTTCCTTGTCATCCTTCTCAGCTTCACGAATCTTTCCCAACAATGTAGACTGAACTTCCATTGCTGCAACAAAACCTCTAGGAACAATCTCCAAACGAAGCTCCCTGAGATCTTCTGCTAACTCCTTTGGCAAACCTCCTGTTACTAAGGTATTGGCATAACTCTTCTGGCTCAAAGCGTCTACTATGATATTGGCCTTACCTGGATGATAGTGCAACTTCATATCGTAATCCTTTATGAGCTCCAACCATCTCCTTTGCCTGAGATTTAACTCCTTCTGTGTGAAAATGTACTTCAAACTCTTATGGTCCGTGTACACATCACAATGGTTTCCAATAAGAAAATGTCTCTAGGTTTTGAGTGCATGCACTATAGCTGCTAACTCCAAATCATGCGTGGCATAATTCAACTCATGCGGTCGAAGTTGAAGTGAGGCATATGAAACAACTCTTCTGTCTTGCATAAGTACTCCTCCAAGTCCTAAGCGTGATGCGTCGCAATACACTTGGAAATCCTTGCGTATATCTCGCAGAATCAGCACTGGGGCTGTAGCCAAACGTCTCTTCAACTCCTAAAAACTTGCCTCACATTCTTCAGTCCAATGGAACTTAGTGTCCTTCTTCAACAACTCCATCATGGGCTTCGCAATCTTAGAGAAATTCTCAATGAATTTTCGATAATATCCCGTGAGTCCAAGAAAACTGCGGATTTCTCCAACTGAGGTGGGTGATAACCAATCAGTGACTGATTTAACCTTGGTGGGGTCTACTGTTATACCTTCTCTTGATATAACATGTCCAAGGAATCCAACTTCCTTCAACCAAAACCCACATTTGCTGAACTTGGCGTATAACTGATGTTCCCTGAGCTTCTCGAGAACTAAACGCAAATGCTCCTTGTGCTACTCTTCATTCTTCGAGTATACCAGAATATCATCAATAAACACCGAAACAATTTTATCCAAGAACTCCATGAATACCTTATTCGTCATGCTCATGAAATAGGCAGGGGCATAGTCAATTCAAATGACATAACCGTGTACTCATATAGCACGTACCTTGTGGTGAAGGTTGTCTTAGGTATATCATGTTCTCGGATTTTTTAGCTAGTGATATCCTGATCGCAGATCGATCTTGGAAAATACTTTAGCTCCTTGCAACTGATCAAACAAATCATTGATCATCGGCAGTGGGTACTTGTTCTTGATCATCACTTCATTCAATGCGCGATAATCAACAACCATTCTCAGAGATTTATCTTTCTTCTCAACCAAGAGCACTGGGGCTCCCCATGGTGATGAACTTCGTCGAATGTAACTGTCGGTGTCAAAACCGGCGTATCTCGGGTAGTCCCAAACTGTGCGTCTAAGGCGGATGGTAACAGGAGGTAGGGGACACGATGTTTTACCCAAGTTCGGGCCCTCTTGATGGAGGTAAAACCCTACGTCCTGCTTGATTTATTCTTGATGATATGAGTATTACAAGAGTTTATCTACCACGAGAGCGGAGAGGCTAAACCCTAAAAGCTAGCCTACGGTATGATTGTATATTGTCCTACGGACTAAAACCCTCCGGTTTATATAGACACCGGAGGGGGGCTAGGGTTACACAAGGTCGATTACAAAGGAGGAGATATACATATCCGTATTGCCTAGCTTGCCTTCCACGCCAAGTCGAGTCCCATCCTGACACGGGACGAAGTCTTCAATCTTGTCTCTTCACAATCCAACAGTCCGGCCAAAGGATATAGTTCGGCTGTCCGGAGACCCACTAATCCAGGACTCCCTCAGTAGCCCCTGAACCAGGCTTCAATGACGACGAGTCCGGTGCGCAGTGTTGTCTTCGACATTGCAAGGCGGGTTCCTCCTCCGGATATACCATAGAAGAGTTCAAATAAAGGGTAGTGTCCGTCCCTGTAAAATAAGTTCCACATACCACCGTAGAGAGAATAATATTTCCACAAATCTAATCTGATGACACGTTTAGGCAACATGACATCATGCCATGGCTCGGCGATTATTCGAATCATTTTTCTTTGACTAGCACTGCACATAGCGCGAGGTAGTTTCTTGACATGTCTTGTCAAAGCAGAGATCGTGTTCCCCTTATCACGGGATTCTCATCAATACGGGCGTGGGAAACCCAACCACGCCATCGATTACGACGCTTGGGGGATAACCGAGTTTTACCAGGCTAGTGGGGGCGCATAGTTTCGGCCGCCCTTATAAAGGGATAAGGTTTAACCTTTCTCTACCCACGCCTTCTTCCTCCTTGCTCATCCGTTCTTGCGCACTCGAGCTCCAATGCCCAAGTCCGCATCCTTCCCTCAATCTTCCCCAAACATGTCCGGAGTGGGGGGCAAATGGATGGCTTCCTCTGTTACGGAGGGGCCCATCAAAAAGCTGCGCGGCGCCGGATACTTAGCCACGAATATCGCGCATCGGCTGCCTGCTGCGGGGCAGATCGTTCCTACCCCGGAACCTCATGATAGGGTAGTTTTCCTCCACCACTTCCTCCATGGACTGGGGTTTCCCCTCCATCCATTCGTCTGTGGCCTCATGTTCTACTACGGGCTAGACTTTCATGATCTGGCCCCGAACTTCATCCTCAACATTTCAGCGTTCATCGTCGTCTGTGAGGCTTTCCTCCGCATCCGGCCTCACTTCGGCCTGTGGCTGAAGACCTTTAATATCAAGCCGAAGGTGGTGGGAGGCCAACAAGCAGAATGCGGTGGAGCCATGGTGGGCAAGATGCCCAATGTTATATGGCTTGAAGGCTCCTTCGTGGAGACCATAAAGGGGTGGCAATCGGCGTGGTTCTACATCACCGAGCCGCACGACACCAAATGGGTGGCTACCCCCAAGTTTCGATCCGGATTCCCCACACGGCTCACTTCCTGGAAAGAGAAGGGCTTGTCGTGGGGTTCATCGATGGAGCTGGACGGACTCCAGAAATGTATCCTGAACATGGCAAGCAAGAAGCTCAAGCTTGTCAACATAGTCGAGGTCACGCTCGTCCATCGGATCCTCCCGTGCCAACAACGGGACTTCAACTTGTGGGAGTTCGACCCGGCCCAGCACCAAACTCTGAGCGAGCTCTTCGACACGACACACAAGGACGTCTGGAAGGTGCTGTTCAAGGGCGCAGAGGTCCCTCCCTCTCTCACCGAGGACCGCGGGTTAAGCGCGAAGCGTCGAATGCATTCGGTGAGTTCCATACATCTGGTAGGATATCTATTTCCCCTAGCTTAACCATGTGCGGGGTCTGAGCTCCATGCCTTTGACAGGACTGGGTGGAGGATTCGGGGCAGATTAACTGTCCGTCCCCTTTGCCCGAAGACATTGCGGACGCTCTGCTGACAGAGATGCTGACTCCGGCTCCTTACAAGGTGCCGGAGAAGACCAAGGAGGCCAAGGGAACCCGAAAGAGTTCCCGACGCCAGGTGTTATCGGACTCATTGTCCGATAACTCCGCGACGCACTCCTCCCCCGAAGGCGAGGAGGAAGATGAAGATGATCCCCCTCCAGTCAGGGGAGACAAGAAAAGGAAGGCTGCCCCAACCAGGGGGGGCCAAGGGTCCAAGAAGGGAAGGACTCTCCTTCCGGACTACTCCACCACCGTCGCCGAAGGCGAAGACGAGTGGCTGCTCAGGGACAAGCCCCTGGCGAAGTCGTAAGTATTCGGATGCCAGAGTAACTCATAGCATACCTTTGTCGCACCGCCTCTCCTAACGCCGAATTATGACTATGCAGACCACCACGAGCCCGTATCGACGTATCGTCGGACGGCTCCCTGGGCTCGTCGGATATGGATAGCGATCCACTTCCGACCGCCACCTCCCCTTGCCCTACGGACAACGCCAAGGTATTGTCTCAAGAGGCACCGGGTCAAGGGGAAATAGTCCCGGAGGCGCCTCAAGGTGACCTTCCGGACTCCGGGAGTAGAGGGAGCAAAGCTCCTGAGGGCTCCGAGTTCGGCCCTCAGCTGAACACCGCGCCGGAACCTCCAGTGATTCCGGACTCGGGCAGGCGGCCTCCCTCCAAGAGGAGCAAGACGCCTATGCCGGTGACCTCTGTCCATCCAGAGGCATCGGACAATCTGCTGGGAGCGCTTTGCAGCGCTTCCATCGACGAGGAGCACCGCACTATTATGAGTGCGGTGGTCCAGAAGGTTCAGTCCGCCAAGAGCGGACCGACTGAAGCATGTGCCAGCCTTCTAACAGGCTTTGAGGTAAGTTTTTGAAATATAGGAGAAATATTACCACATAGACAGTAGCCCCTGATGCTCTGTTCGGTGTTCACAAAGAAAAGCCGAACAGAGGATCAAACAATATCACAGGAGTCTAATATAAGTATGTCTATATGCGTATGCAGGCTTCGCTGCTGGCCTCTGCCGCACTGACTGCGGAGGTCGCCACACTGAAGCAGGACCTCAAAGAGTCCAAGGAAGAGCTCGGCCTTGCCAAGAGGCAACTCGAGGAGAACAAAGGTAAGTAGTACCTGGTCTATGGATATAAAAAGAATGCGATTGCAAAATGACAGGATTATCGTAAATTTGCCAGGGGCCACGACCGAGGTGGCGACCCTGAAGCAAGTGCTATCCGAGGCCGAAAACAAAGCGGCCAAGGAGCGCACCGAGCGGGAAAGGCATGAGGCACGGGGGGGGGGGGGCGAGGTGCAGCAAGAGCTCCACGCTCTCGTGACGAAGCACGAGGCGCTGGAGCTTGACTTGAAGACGCGAGAGTCCGAGCTTGCCACGGCCCTTGAGAGTGCAAAGAGTGCCAAGGCTGAAGCCCAAAAGGCCCTCCAGGAGATTGATGCGATGAAGAAGATAGTGGCGGGTAAGGCATTCTATATGCAAAGTAAGCATGTGAAAGTAAATTACTTGTTACTTACCCGAATCCGGAGCTCTCCAGGAGCATTCGCAGATTTTCCCCGCAGCGTGTCGGATGCCGCAAAATTTTACTAGGCCGAGGAGGGAAGCTCGACGGAGAAGTTGTTCTGGGCCCAGTATACTGGGACCGAACACCCAGTACCTATGAGCGACCAGCTAAAGCAGCTGGTCGAGCTGCACAAGGCGGCCGAACAGGCCATGAAGGGCTTGATAGTCCGGATGTGGCCTGGCGACGCCCTTCCCAACAGCTACTTCGACCTGGTGAGGCGGCTTGTGGATGCCTGCCCACGGCTGGAAGTTATCAAGCGGTTCGTCTGCATCGAAGGTGCACGCCGGGCTTTCGCCCGTGTGAAGGTGCAATGGGCCAAGATGGTCGCCGTGAAGCTGATCAAGGAAGGGCCGCCGGAGGGCAAGGAGCATCACCACCCCGAGATGTACTATGAGGGTGTCCTGAAGGGTGCCCGTCTCGTAGCAGACGAGTGTACGAAAGATATAATATTGGGTAATTAGATTTATGCCCCTAGTTGTGTCCCACTCGTCTGTTTTACCCCTAATTCCCAAAAGTCACCGGTTCTGTCCAAGTCACTTTGATCCTCTTATGCTTTTGCCCTTTGACCGTTTGACCGTCAGTTTGAAAACTTCATAACTAATTCATACAAAATCAAAAAAATGCAAATAAGATACCAAAATGTTTAGAAAAACATCACCTATATGTCAGTGTCATTTGCATTCATGAAAAAAGTGTTGGAAAGTGCACATCCGAGTTTTAGCTCTTTTGATACCACCATGAATAGTAAACTCTAAAAAAATTCAAAAAAATATGGTGCTAAAGAACGAAAAGTGTTCTAAGTGCTTGCCAAGTTTCATTACGGAATGACATTCCTAGAAGTCATGGGAAAAAATAATCTATTTTGGAGTGCTGATTGTTTTTTTGCCGCGGCACCCACGAATGTTATTCCCTGATGAAACTTGGCAGACACTTAAAACATTTGTCATCTTTGCCACCAAATTATTTTTGAATTTTTTTGAACTTTTTTAGATTTTACTATTCATGGTGGTAGCATAAGAGATAAAACTCGGATGGGCACTTTCCAACACTTTTTTCATGGATGCAAATGACATTGACATATAGGTGATGTTTTTCTGAACATTTTGGTATCTTATTTGCATTTTTCTGATTTAGTATGAATTAGTTATGAAGTTTTCAAACTGACGGTCAAACGGTCAAAGGGCAAAAGCATAAGAGGAGCAAAGTGATTTGGACAGAACCGGTGACTTTTGGGAATTAGGGGTAAAACAGATGAGTGGGACACAACTAGGGGCATAAATCTAATTATCCCTATAATATTTGAGTGAACTTGCTTGTGTAATCCTGTATTCATGAAAACTTGTTCATATGCGCTATGCAACGCTTGTTTGAATTTAAAATATTACCTTCTGTTTGGCTGTTTATCAAATCTGAGAGATGGCTAGTCGTCGGCTTCTGCCCCCATGCCACGAGTGCTGGGGTGTTCGGGATAAACCTGAGCACTCTTGTTCCCATTTTTGCGTCCTTCGAGGGAGGTGCTCAGCACAACGAGCAAGGCAATCAGACTATAATGCGTTATCACTCTCACTTAGCCATAGAATTCTGTAATTTTAAATTTCGGCGAAGCCCCTAGTATTCGGAAGACCGAATCTGGGGCGCGATACATGCCTTAAGCCAGACAGAGCCGACTCCTCGCTCTAAGCGGCATAAGTCTTTAAGGACTCGAAAACCTCTCGAACAGCAACCAGTCTCTCGCCTTATCATGACAGTCAGTTTTAGCTTTCTCTATTGAGGTGCTTAGCCCAGCAGAACCGGGGCACAATCGCAGTAGTTCTCCCAGTGCTACCTTAGCCGATATAGCGGAACGTAAGGTACCAAAACATGGGAGCCGGGCAAACCCAACTATTGACCCAAGACATGATTCGGAGCTGATGCATATAATGCTATAAGTTCGGGGTGCCGCACTGTTGAAAGTGTTCGGACTTCTCACGCCATATTATGGGGTATGCTTAAGCCCCTGGCGTATTGGCCGTACCAGAGTGTATGGGTGTTGGATGTCATAAATGAACATATATATATATATATATATATAAGAATGCAATAAAAGCCTTAATGCAATGCATTGTTTATTAAAAAATGTGCGTCAGAGCAGAATGATACAGGTAGTGCGATAAGCAAAAAAGTAGGACTATCTCCCCTCCAAGGGCAAGCTGAGGAATAATATTAAAGCAAGTATTTCACTTGTTATCGTAATCCACCTGGGAGTTCCGTGGTGTGATGTAGCTTTCTGCCTCCTTGGTTGCTGCATCATGTGTTCGGCAATCATGCTGCCGGACAGGGTTTCCAGAGATTAATGTCCTAAAAGAGAGGAAAAATAGCAAAGCGCGAAGCCCCTAGTGCAGTTTAAGCCGCGTCTTGGAGCGTGTCGTAATCGTTCCCCCTCCCTACCTGTGCCCATGGTATTTCTAATGCGTAGTTTTGTACGCGTGGCACGAGTTTCGCCGTTTGGCTTGGGCCAGGGTGGGGGCCGCATTTCTATGCCAGCTCGGAACGTGCTAGGCGATCCTGTTGCCGATTACTCCGGGCGCGCTTGAAGGTGTTCAGGTCCTTAAACGCCGAACTAGTGGATTGCCTTAAGAGGCTGCTTTGCGCTTCCGCTGCGAGGACCGCAGTGTGCTCCTCCGTTCGGAGAGTGAACTCTGTGTTTCCATTAACTGTAATGACCCCCTGAGGTCCTGGCATCTTGAGCTTGAGGTATGCATAATGCGGTACCGCATTGAATCTCGCAAATGCGGTTCGCCCGAGCAGTGCATGATAACCACTGCGGAACGGGACTATATCGAAGATTAACTCTTTGCTTCGGAAGTTATCCGGGGATCCGAAGACCACTTCCAGTGTGACTGAGCCTGTGCAGTGGGCCTCTACACCTGGTATGACGCCTTTAAAGGTCGTTTTTGTGGGTTTGATCCTTGAGGGGTCTATACCCATTTTGCGCACTCTGTCTTGATAAAGCAGGTTCAGGCTGCTGTTGCCATCCATAAGGACTCGAGTGAGGTGAAATCCGTCAATGATTGGGTCTAGGACCAGTGCGGCGAATCCGCCATGACGGATACTAGTGGGGTGGTCCCTGCGATCGAAGGTGATCGGACAGGAGGACCATGGGTTGAACTTTGGGGCGACTGGCTCCAACGCATATACGTCCCTGAGTGCATGCTTCTGCTCCCTCTTGGGGATGTGGGTTGCGTATATCATGTTGACCGTCCGCACTTGTGGGGAGAACCTCTTCTGTCCTCTGGTATTCGGCTGCCGGGGATCCTCCTCGTCATCGCTATGTGGCCCCTTATATTTGTTTTCGGCAATTAACTTGCCGGCCTACTTGAACACCCAACAATCCCTATTGGTGTGGTTGGCTGGCTTGTCGGGGGTGCCATGTCTTTGACACGAGCGATCGAGTATGCGGTCCAAACTGGATGGGCCCGGAGTGCTTCTTTTGAATGGCTTTTTCCGCTGACCGGGTTTAGAGCCTTTGAATCCGGTATTAACTGGCGTATCCTCGGTATTGTCGCTGTTAATGCGGCGCTTATGTTTGTTGCGATGTGACCTACTATTGCCGTCCTTGGTATCCGAAGTACCATGGTTCTTTGATATGTTATTACTGCGAGCCAGCCAGCTGTCTTCTCCCGCACAAAAGCGGCTCATGAGTGTCGTGAGGGCTGCCATAGATTTCGGCTTTTCCTGACCAAGGTGCTGGGCTAGCCACTCGTCACGGATGTTGTGCTTGAAAACTGCTAGAGCCTCTGCATCCGGACAGTCGACGATTTGATTTTTCTTTGTTAGGAACATTGTCCAGAATTGCCCGGTCGATTCCTCTGGCTGCTGAATTATGTGGCTCAAGTCATCGGCATCTGGTGGTCGCACATAAGTGCCCTGAAAGTTGTCGAGGAATGCGGCTTCCAGATCCTCCCAACAGCTAATGGACTCTGCTGGCAAGCTATTGAGCCAATTTTGAGCTGGTCCTTTGAGTTTGAGTGGGAGGTATTTAATGGCGTGTAGATCATCACCGCGTGCCATGTGGATGTTCAGGAGGAAATCCTCGATCCATACCGCATGATCTATTGTGCCGTCGTATGATTCTATATTTACGGGTTTGAAACCCTCTGGGATTTGATGATCCATTACTTCGTCTGTGAACCATAAGGGGTGTGCGGCGCCTCTGGACTGGGCCATATCGCGACGCAGCTCTAATGAGTCTTGCCCGCTGTGCTCGGCCCGGCCGGATGTACTTTTACTGTATCCGGCGTGACGATTATTGTCTCACATAGTGGCGCGCCCTCGTGATACGTAGATTGATCTTGCATGTTTTGCTTTGTCCTCCAATACGTCTCGCAGGTCTGGCGTATTTCCCCATGCCTTTTTATCTGAATGGCGTCGGGGTGCAGGCTGAGCTTTTGGCTGGAATACCTCTCTGTCGCGGCCACGAGGTGGCCGGTCAGCCGCGTCATACGCTTCTTCCTCTAGTCGGGGTAGCAACCTGCATTTTGGGTAACTCTTGGAGGGGCGTTCGAGTTTATATTCCTCGGCCGCCAGGACTTCAGTCCATCTGTCAGCTAGCAGATCTTGATCAGCTTGAAGCTGGTGCTGCTTCTTCTTAAGGCTATTTACCGTGGCTATAAGCCGGCGCTTGAAGCGCTCTTGTTCGACGGGATCCTCTGGCACGACAAATTCGTCATCGTCGAGGCTTGCCTCGTCTTCGGAGGGAGGCACGTAATTATCATCTTCCTCATCTGCCGCTCTCTTAGGAGGGCTGGCCTCTCCATCCTCCTGTCCTAAATTGTGCTGGAGGGGATTATTGCCATCTTCGGCACTATCCGGAGTGCTATTATCTCCTGTGCCGGTATCACCACTTTTGCTTTGGCGGGGCTTAGAGCGGCGCCACTGACGTCGGTGCTTGGGTCGCTTCTTGGAGGGGTCATCCTCCGCTGTCTCGTCGCCATTGCCTTCTTTGGGTGTGTCCACCATGTATATATCGTATGATGAGGTGGCTGTCCAGTGCCCTGTGGGCAGTGGTTCCTCTTTGTCTCCCGCATCATTGTCCATACCGTCGATGTCTTCGGAGTCAAAGTCGAGCATGTCGGTTAAGTCGTCAACAGTGGCTACTAAGTGCGTGGTGGGTGGGGAGCGAATTTCTTCGTCGCCCGCATCCCGATCCTGCCGGACATAGTTCGGCCAGGATCCTCCTGGCAAGGAGAGAGACCTTAATGAGTTCAGTATGTCGCCAAAGGGCGAGTGCTGAAAAATATCCGCGGAGGTAAACTCCATGATCGGCGCCCAATCGGATTCGCTAGGAACGGGCGTAGGCGGTTCGGAGTCCGTGGCCGGAGAAGGATTCGGCAGTTTGACAACACGGCTCTCGTGCAGGGTAAGGTCGATGTTCGGCTCAATCGCCGCTGAGGATAAGGCCTCCGTGGTGGGCTCCATCCACCCGTCCATGGATGGCGCAACTGGCTCCGAATTGAGGGTCGGAGCGGCTGCCGGTGCGATCTCCTGAACATTGTCCGATGGTAGAGCTAAATCGTACTCATCGTGACCGTGTGACGCACAAGGCAGGGGCTCGAATCCGTCGAAGATCAAGTCTCCGCGGATATCGGCCGTGTAGTTTAAGCTTCCAAACCTGACCTGGTGGCCAGGGGCGTAACTTTCGATCTGCTCCAGATGGCCAAGCGAGTTGGCCCGCAGTGCGAAGCCGCCGAATACAAAAATCTATCCAGGGAGAAAAGTCTCACCCTGGACTGCATCGCTATCGATGATCTTAGGAGCCATCAAACCTAACGACGACGACACAGAGGAACTCTCAATGAAAGCACCAATGTCGGTGTCAAAATCGGCGAATCTCGGGTAGGGGGTCCCGAACTGTGCGTCTAAGGCGGATGGTAACAGGAGGCAGGGGACACGATGTTTTACCCAGGTTTGGGCCCTCTTGATGGAGGTAAAACCCTACGTCCTGCTTGATTTATTCTTGATGATAGGAGTATTACAAGAGTTGATCTACCATGAGATCGGAGAGGCTAAACCCTAAAAGCTAGCCTATGGTATGATTGTATATTGTCCTATGGACTAAAACCCTCCGGTTTATATAGACACCAAAGGGGGCTAGGGTTACACAAGGTCGGTTACAAAGGAGGAGATATACATATTTGTATTGCCTAGCTTGCCTTCCACGCCAAGTAGAGTCCCATCCGGACACAGGACGAAGTCTTCAATCTTGTATCTTTATAATCCAATAGTCCGGCCAAAGGATATAGTCTGGCTGTCCGGAGACCCCGTAATCCCGGACTCCCTCAGTAACCTTTCTCCAATAACTCCTTGATCCGCTTCTTAATCTCCTCCAGATCATTCGCGGGCATCCGGTATGGTCTCTTCGATATCAGTCCGGTGCCTGGCAACAACTCAATATCACGATCTGGCGGCATTCCTGGCAATTCTTCTGGAAATACATCCAAGTAATCCTTCACTATATGCACTTCTTCCTGAACAACTCCCGTGAGAGAATTTAAGTGAGTCCTCTTAGGAGTATGTCTGGATACAAACTTAATCCTTTTTCCCTCCGGGGTGGTGAGTAGAATTGACCTACTGGCGCAATCAATGTTTCCTTCATACTTCGATAACCAATCCATCCCCAGTATCACATCCAATCCTTGGGATTCCAAAATTACGAGGTCTGAGGGGAAAACATGGCTGCCAATGGTTAAAGGTAACCGGTCGCACCATCGGCTGGCCATATACTATGCACCTGATGAGCTCACTAGCAGGGGTGTCCTAAGGGCTAAGGTGGGTAACTTAAACTTGTCCACAAATCCCCTTGAAATGTATGAATGCGATGCACCAGTATCAAAAAGAATGAGAGCGGTAAATGACTTAACCAAAAACTTATCGATCACTGCATCTGGCTGCTCTCCAACCTCCTCCATGTTCACGTGGTTCACTTGTCCCATATTGAAAGGGTTGGGCTTCTTCCCCGAGCTTCCATTACCATTGCCATTCTTCAACTCTGGACAATCATTGGAGTAGTGCCCAGTCTTCCCGCGCTTGAAACAGGTAATGTGACTCTGGTCCTTCTTGGCGGGTGTGGCTGGGTTAGAGCGGTTCTGATTGCTGCCTTCTCCATTTCCGTTTCCATTCTTGGGGCCACTATGGTTATGAGAACTTCCTCCATTGTGAGCGTGGCCTCCATGGTTATGGGTGTATCCTCCCGAGTTCGGGGTAAAACGAGGATTCTGTGATGCTCCTGTATTGTACTTCCCTTGTCCATACTTCCTCTTGCGGCTCTCAATCTGCTGATGCTTCCCTTCGATCATAAGAGCCTTATCGACCAACTCCTGGTAGTTGTTGAATGTTGCCACCATTAACTTCATGCTCATCTCATCATTCAGCCCTTACATAAACTTCTCCTACTTCGCGGCATCCGTGGCCACATCATCTGGGGCATAGCAAGATAACTTACTAAACTCATCCACGTACTGAGCTACAGTATGATTCCCCTGACGCAAGTTGTGAAACTCACGGTTCTTCATGCTCATAGCTCCAGATGAGACGTGGGCTGTGCGGAAAGCTTGCTGAAACTGCTCCCAACTGACATTTGCTATAGGAAAAGTGGTTGTGTAATTCTCCCACCATGCGGCTGCGGGTCCATCCAATTGGTGTGCGGCAAAACGCACCTTCTCAGCATCTGTGCAACCAGCAGTGGTTAACTCCCTTCCAATCCTGCGTAGCTAGTCATCCGCAACTATGGGATCGGTGCTACTAGAAAACACCGGCGGCTGTAACCTCAGAAAACGGGCTAAGTTGTCAACTGGAGGTGGTGGCGGAGGGTGGTTGTTGTTGTTGTTGTTGCCTTGGTTCTGAACTAACAACTGCATCAAGGCATTCTGCTGCTGGATCAACTGAGTGAGCTCCGGTGGGAAGACAAATCCGGGGTCACGTCTTGGAGGCATCTGATGGGTTTAGAGGGAAGAGATTAGAATAGAATGAGGTCTAAGGAGAAAGCACTACCCATATGCACATGAGACAAACACAATCATATCATATCACTCAATCAATCAAGCAAGGGCATACAATCGATCTAGCTATCGCTACAATGCTCGAACTATTTTATATACATGGGGGAACACTACTGACCATATGGTGGTCCACTAGAAATTTTGATCGGTGGAAGACTCCATGATATCCGCTCCAGCTTTGTCTTCATAGTCATCATCACTACCATCGGGGTCGGAGTCAGTGTCGTCAATGATGATGTAATCTTCAGAACGAATCTCCTTGGGTTCGTCGTCTTCTCCTCCTAGCGCGGGGTCTCCCATAAAAACTCCTAGCTTCCTCACCAGGTCGTCATTCATCTCCGCATGTATCGCCATTTCCTCCTCATATACATTGCGTGTAGACTTGAGTTCCTCTTCTAGCTCTGTGATCCTGGTCATCGCCTTCTTCAAATCTATCATGCTTGCACACATCTGGTTCTCCTGGCGACGTATGTGATGGTTTAATTCCTGGATGAATGCTGCAATGGACCCGTCCTTCCTGGTGCTGATCATCTCCCATTGCTCATCTCGGCGTCCACATATCTGGTAGATAGTGTCCTTAAGCTCCTTGTGGTAAACTTCGCCGATGCGTCCCATGGCGATGTGGGCTGCCATGCTCTTTCCTGGACTCCAGGTTGGTGCATCAAAGGAAAACGCTATGGGCTCAGTGACTGGCGTGAATGTCCTTCCTGGAACTTGAACTCGAATCATCCAACGTTCCTCTTCTGGTAGTGTGGCGGTGTAGGTCCCGGTGAAGCTTGGTATTCCAATGTTTAGGTACCTAGTGACTTCCTTCAAGTGTTGTCCAAACGGGGTGTCTTCATTCGGCTGTGTAAACTTGTTCCTTGAGTCCGCCATCCTAAAGGGTAGAAAATCGAGATGAGTCAGAAATGAGTAGAGAAGAGTGATCCTAAAGTGTACACTTGGAGAGGTTTGCGCACTTTTCCCCACAAGACTCGATCTCCTCCGTTGGATTTCTCGCACTACATGGTGTTTGAGAAACGGATGACCGAGACACAGTCTTTTACAAGCATTAACTCTAACCCCGGGTAGACCGTACCAACCTACATCCCCTACATCTGCTAGTCTACCACTAGAAGAGGTCACGCAACTTACTCAACTATGCTAGAGCCCATAATGGCTTGTGGTTGCACACGAAAGTTTCAAGCATGAACAATCTTATGATCCCTTTGAGCCTGGGTGGCGGACCATAGGAGGATCACACGGTATAACCCCGGGATCTCCTAGGACAACACTGTTATAACCCCAGGTGCCCATAAGCAATCCACCCAGATGTGTATTAAAGTTGCCACCTTAAGTTGAACCGTTAATTAACAAACTCACATCTGTCATGGATACTCTCAAACCCAAACCACGTCTACGAGCATAGCATGGCAATATAAGCATAACGTAGAAGTAGCTCCCAAGGGTTTCATAATAAAAAGGGTAATAGGTTCTACCTCATTATCTACTTCCCAAAACCCACATGTTAAGAGATCCTACTCATGCAATGTTTGAGGATTGACACTAATGCATAAAAACTGGGTATGAAAGAGTATGATCAATGCGTTACTTGCCTTGCTGACGATCTGCAAATCCTAAAGACTCGTAGTAGCACGCTCCGCACTCCGGGAATTCTATTGCAAACAAACAATAGCATACTTAAGCAAACAAGAAAAGATGCAAAGGGAAAACTTTGAATAAGAAGATCTAACCAAAAAATTCAACTGAAGAACTCCGGTTTGCAAAAAGAATCAAATCAAATGGAGCAACGAAACTCAAACTACGAAAGAAACAAGATCCGATTACTAATCTGGACTAAAGTCAAATTTTACAGTACCAAAATCTTGTTCAAGTTGGTTAAACAGAAAGAGGGCTTCGAGACGAAGATCTAGGCGCTTGTTTCACCCGATTTGGATAAACGAGCGAAAACATAAACTAAAACGAAGATTAGGGCAGGAATCGTGATCGAAAATAATCGCGGAAAAACCCTAAAAAATAAAACGAGACGAATAGGCTAACGAACGAACGTTTTTTGTGTGCAGCTAACTGACGAACAGCGTTCGTTAAAACGAACATACGGACGAACGTTCGCTGTTTAACTAAACCGAAGAAAAACCGAACAAAACCGATCTAGGGTTTTTCGAAAAAAAGAAAACCGGGGTTAACCGAAGAAAACCGACCGGTCAACGGTCAACGGCGGCGGCTCGGCGAGATACAACGCGGCGGCAGCAGGGCGGTGGTGCGAGGCGGCGGCACAGCAGCGGCGACGGCGCGGGTGGCGCGAGGCGGCGGGGCGAGGCGACGGTGGCGCTAGGGTTAGGCGGGCGGGGCGGGGCATGACGCTGGGTGGGCTAGGGCGGCCGGCTCGGGCGGGCTTTAAAGGCCTCCAGGCGCAGTGTCCTGGACGGACACAGCTCATTAGGTCGGTTTGGATTTTTTTTAAATAAATCTTGACGTGGAAAAACAAATAAAAAAATACTAAACAAAGTCCAAAAATCATGAAATAAATTTTCACGGCCTCTAATAATATTGCGGACAAAGTGAACATTTATTTGGGCCTCTAATGCAATTTTAAAAAATGCATATTTTTCCTAATTCAAATAAAATAGCAACATAAATCCAAATAAAATGACATATTTGATTTTAATATTTTTCCTCTGATATTTCATTTATTTTGGAGAAGTCATATTATCTCCTCTCATATATTTTAATTGGAAATATTTTCGGGGAGAAAAATAATTAAAACAAAAATGATCCTTGTTTTGATATTTGATAAAATTCAAATATGAAAAATGTGAAATCCCCAACTCTCTCCGTGGGTCCTTGAGTTGCTTAGAATTTTGAGGATCGCAAAGCAAAAATGCAGTAAAATATGATATGCATTAATGACCTATGTATAACATTCCAAATTGAAAATTTGGGATGTTACACTCCCAAGCCACCTCTACTTCAATGAAGTATTGGCACCAAGGCCTCACCTTTACTTGCACAATTTCTCTCCACCACAAAGCTAATCCATCACTCAAACCCTGACAATCCACGGCCACACCACTCCTAAAACCCAAGCTACATTTGAGTCTCTCCATTGCTCTCGCCTTCTTTTTTGTTTCGGAAATAACCACCGCTGGGTTCTGTGACTGTATTAGGTCCCTTAAATCGCCAAATGTCGAGTCCAACCCCAACCTTCAACAGTTCCACGCCAGAATATTCATGGCGACTGGCGGCCCCACACTTCGGGGTCCGCCGATGTATCCATGTTTTCAGATATGCGATCAAACACTTTAGACATTTTCCACTTCATGTCATGAATAAAGGCATTGTTAGAAGTCTGCTTATCCGGATCATCTTTCACCACCCAATACTGCCTCAGACCCCTCTTGTGTCCTTCAAATTCAAACCCTGGTTGTGTCTTTTCATGATGAATTTCCCTATATTCCTGCCTTAGTTTCCTATTAAAAGTACCCCTCTTCCTCCTATTTGTACCCTCATGTCTCGTACCATATCTGACCTCATCTCCTCTTTGATGATCTGCTATATGATCAAAAGTAGCATGAGCACTGTCTTTCCCTTTCCTCTCTCAATTTTGGTCCCAAGAGCCACTAGCTCCCTTTCACGCCCTCTGTCTAATCCTTGCCTCGGTTTATAGTCCTTCTGATTCTCATATCTCACCTTATCTTTAAGAGGGCTAGTTACTTCTCCCCTACTAGCTTTGGCGCCAATGCTAGTGCGTGGTCTAGTTGAGTTTGAAAACTCGGCCTGTAGATTACGCTTTGTTGGAAGTTCCCTGTTCATCTTGTTTGCCTGATGCCTCGGGTCACTCTCGCCTGTACGTTCGCTTCCCTGACTGTTGTTATTGCTTCCTGCCTACCCCTATGACCCTCCTTTTGTATTGCTATTCCTGCCAGGCGACGCTCTTAGCCACCCTCCCCACTACGAGGTGGAGTCTATAGGAGGACCACGGTCAAAGCAAAAATGTGGCACCTTTTCATAGTAAAAGTCAAACCAAGTACCCATCTTATCTTTCGGTGAGGTCTTAAGATAAAAGCCTCTCACCAAGGGTTCATAAACAGGAATTTTCGCATGAACCCAAAGGTACTGTCCTTGTGCAACCCCATCTTTATCAGCATCCACTCGCACAATTTTACCTAGCTAGTTGCCAAGTGCTTTACCAAAAGCTTTAGTTCTTTTGTCATGGGGTAAATCATCCACTCGAACCCAAACGTCCACCTTGTCAAAGACCATCTCCAAAGGTCTGGTGTTTCCTTCATACTCTTTCAAAATCAGGACACTGAAATCATACTGCCACGACGCATTGGTCATCATGTGTTTCCAATCCCCCTCACTGCCAAAGTGAACTTCAAAAGTGTTTGAGCCAAGCTCTCTAAACTTGGCCTCTTTGTGCAATCGCCATGCCCTCTACATTGTTTTTCCACAACACTCATTATCATTGGCCTTGTCAAGAACACCTTTCCCACTGCCGACCACCTTTAATTCTTTGGAAATATCTTTTCTGGCTCAGCAAACACAAACCCCTTTGATTCCTTGTCCATCAAAACCATACCACCCAGTCTTGCCGAAAGACTCAACGTTTGGTCTGGAGTCTTGCTTTCCACCGGGGATTTGGAAGAGCCTCGACTAGCAGATTCTCCCACCTTGCGCGCCAGCGTACGCGCAAATCCCCCTGTTGCAGTCTCCACGTTCTTCTTATTGGAGGCCAAGGCCTCAGCCGCCATGGCTGGGGTCGTTGTCCTCCTCTGGTTTGTAGCTCCTGACATCACAAATGCTGGGCCTATCATAGTCGCCGCTTTCTTTTGGATCGCCTCCCCGCCCACCGTCGCGGTGGGTTTGGCTTGTTTCATTGGAGTAGCCACCGCCGCCGATGAAGATCCCCATCTTCTCCGAAACCCTAGTCGTCTTTCCTATTGTTTTCTGCGCCATCAGCTCTGCCCCTAGCGGAAGAGAAACACCACCAGTCCATGTCTAGGGTTGCGCCCTCGCCTCCCTAGCCACCATTGTAGACCCACCACCCCCGCAAGCCAAAACCCTAACCCTAGCACAGGTGGACAATTGCCATGCAATCGCCTCTTGTCGCCTTAGAGCTTTCCTGCGTGGTGGACCCTCGTGCCTAAGCAATCGGTGTTTTATTAGTCTGTGGCTTGCGCTACGGTATTTACTCCCTGTTTTTTCATTTACAGAAGTCTGCACGTCATCCATGAGCTCAGGAAACCCCTGCAAGAACGTTGCCAAGCGGCGCCAATTCGTCACCAAACACCGCACCATGATCTAGCAAACAGACAACCATGCCGGGTTGCACAACCGATCGCGGTCATCGGCGACAACCATGCTAGCTGCCTACGCGAGATCGCCGGCCGCCCCCGAAACCTACAAACGCAAGCTCCCAATCGACCAGTGCAGCAACATCATACGTACTTATTATATATATATATACGTGCGCGCATGGACACAATCATCAGCACATCAACCATTTCTCGAGAGCTGAGGTGCACCGATCGATCGTCGCACGCCATGGTGGCTATGGCGCCCGCTGCAGGGCTGGTCCTGGCTTCGCTCGCCGTGGTGCTGGCAACCACGCTGTGGACGGCGGCGGTGCACCTGGTGTGGCGCCCCTACGCCGTCGCGAGGGCCTTCCGGCGGCAGGGGATCCGCGGGCCGGCGTACCGGTTCTTCGTCGGCAACAACGAGCAGGTCATGGCGATGCGCGCGGCCACGGCCGACGACGTGCTCGACCTCGGCTCCCACGACATCATCGCGCGCGTGATGCCGCAGTACAAGGCGTGGGTGGCGTCCTACGGTAAGGTTTTCCTCTCGTGGTCGGGGTATACGCCGTCGCTCTGCGTCGGCGACCACGACATGGTGAAGCAGATCCTGTCCAACAAGACCGGGCTGTACGGCAAGCCCAACCCGGGGCCCAACTTCCTGGCCCTGCTGGGCAAGGGCCTCGTCTTCTCCGACGGCGACGACTGGGCGCGCCACCGCCGCATCGTGCACCCGGCGTTCACCATGGACAAGCTCAAGATGATGACCAGGACGATGGCGGAGTGCGCGGGTGACATGGTCCGGCCGTGGGAGGCGCTCGCCGCGGCGAGCGACGGCGGCGTGGCGAGGGTGGACGACGTCGGGCAGCAGTTCGTGGAGCTGACCGCCGACGTGATCTCGCACACGGCGTTCGGGAGCAGCTACAGGGAGGGGAAGGAGGTGTTCGTGGCGCAGCGGGAGCTCCAGTACATCGCCTTCTCCACCATGAACAACGTCCGCGTCCCGGGCCTCGAGTACCTCCCCACCAAGACCAACCAGCGGCGGCGGCAGCTCACGGGCAAGGTGCGCGGCACGCTCATGGCGATCATCCGCGAGCGGCAGGCCGCCGCCAAGGAGGCCAAAGGCTACGGCAACGACTTGCTTGGCCTGATGCTCGAGGCCAACTCGTCGGCCGGCGCCAGCGGGCAGAAGGCGGCCGCCATTAGCATGGACGAGATCATCGACGAGTGCAAGACCTTTTTCTTCGCCGGGCACGACACCACCTCCCATCTCCTTACCTGGGCCATCTTCCTCCTCGGCACGCACCCGGAATGGCAGCAGAAGCTGAGGGAGGAGGTCCTCCGAGAGTGCGGCGGCACGGGGACGCCGCTGCACGGCGACGCGCTCAACAAGCTCAAGCTGGTAAGCCCCTGCCTGTCCCATCATTCTGACCCACTTAATGCACAGTCCACAGCGACGAGTGACACGCACTTCACCTGTGATCGATGATGGCAGACGACGATGGTGCTGTACGAGACGCTGAGGCTCTACGGCGCTGTGATCATGATCGCGAGGGAGACGAGGGCGGACACGGAGCTCGGCGGCGTGAAGATCCCCAAGGGCACGACCACCATGATCCCGATGGCGATCATGCACCGGGACGAGGAGGTGTGGGGCGCGGACGCCGGCGAGTTCAAGCCGGACCGGTTTCAGAACGGCGTGGGCAGAGCCGCGAAGCACCCGAGCGCGATGCTGGCCTTCTCCGCCGGCCCGCGGTCGTGCATCGGGCAGGACTTCGCGATGCTGGAGGCCAAGGCGACGCTCGCCGTGATCCTGCGCCGGTTCGAGTTCGAGGTGGCGCCGGAGTACGTGCACGCGCCGGCCGAGTTCCTGACGCTGCAGCCCAAGTGCGGGCTCCCCATGCTGCTCAAGCTCCTCGGTCAGTAGAGCAGCTGCCTCTTTGAACGACTACTGCTATAGTGGAAGTACTCCAAAATAAGTACATGAGTGATTTGGTCACAAGTGGGCTTGTATCTTTTTGGTTTGGGGTTTTGAGCTGTGGGCTTGTATCTTCACTACGTATACCTCTAGCATTTGTGAGCAGAACACTGTGAGGTGTTTTTATAAGTGCTGCTCATTGAGGTTTCTCCTAGTCCTCTCTCTGATTGACAAATTTTGCCAAGGTTTATCCTCACTCCAGCTAAAAAGAAAAAGGTTTATCCTCACTCTAATTAAACCAATCATAAAGGTTTACCAGCCAGGATTAAATTAATCGCCGACACTGATTAAAGTAATCATGCAGATTTAAGATCACCCGCACTATCTAAACTAATTACAAAGGTTTTAGCCACCGTCAGCCGAGAGGGATTTCACAGCGACCCCTCCATCTCCCATCGATTTCGTTTGCACAAATCCTGCCACAGGATCCTTGCCGCGTCGGATTCGCAAACCCGTTCGCTATAAGGGAAACGCCGGCGAACCATATATTCAAAGTACTAGAGCAAGCCCATTGGCTAGCAGCGCACCCCTTCGCCCAGCTGTTAAAGATTATTATTATTATTATTATTATTATTATTATTATTATTATTATTATTATTATTATTATTATTATTATTATAAGAGATTGTATTTTTATTTATTTAAGAAATGGCATTTTTATTTTTTTTATTATAAGGGGTGGCATTTTCATTTATTTAAGAGATGATATTTTTATATTAAGACATAGCATTTTTTAAATATTAAGAGAAGGAATTTTTATTTTAAGAGATAGTACTTTCAATTTTGAAGAGATGCATTTTTTTAATATCAAGAGCTGGAATTTTTATTTTAAGAGTTGGCAATTTAAATTTTTAAGAGTTGGCATTTTTTTATATCAAGAGATGGAAATTTTATTTTAAGAGATGGCATTTTAAATTTTTAAGAGATGCCATTATTTTAATATCAAGAGATGGCATTTTAAATATTTAAGAGATGACATCTATTATTATTAAGAGATAGAATTTCTATATTAAGAGATTGTATTTTTTGTAAGAGATGACATTTTTAATTTTTGAGAGATGGCAGTTTTATTATTAAGAGATGGCATTTCCAATATTTAGGAGATGACATTTATTACTATTAGAGATGGCATTTTTATATTAAGGCATGGCATTTTATTATTAAGAGATGGGATTTTTATTATTAAGAGATGACATTTTATTATTAAGAGATGACATTTTTTATTATTAAGAGATGTCATTTATTATTGTTAAGAGATGGCATTTTTATTATTAAGAGATGGCATTTTCTATTATTGAGAGATGGTATTTATTATTATTGAGAGATGGAATTTTTTATTATTAAGAGATGACACTTTATCCCGAGGAATCCCAGCATTTAATTTTTTTAGCATGGCATTTTTCATTTGTATAGTTCATATAACTCTTTTTAAATCATACTCATTTGCATATCTTGTAAAATTTTGAGAGATGGCATTTTTTATATAGTAGCCTTACGATTTTTTTCATAAGTTAGTTCGTGGCAATTGAGTGTCTTTTTTGTTTATGCCATTTTTGGAAAAAAAAAGGTTAAACTGGGCTACTGGCCCAAACACAGGGTCGTGCTGGAGGCATCGAGCTAACCAGGCGAAAGCGTTCGCTGGACGCAAACCCACTAGCTAACGATCGCCATGTAAGGGCGTCCAAGGTTTATTAGGGCATTGATAACCCATAAGTATAGGGGATCGCAACAGTTTCGAGGGTAGAGTATTTAACCCAAATTTATAGATTCGACACAAGGGGAGCCAAAGAATATTCGAAGGTATTAGCAGCTGAGTTGTCAATTCAACCACACCTGGAGATTAATTATCTGCAGCAACGTGATCAGTAGCAAAGTAATATGATAGTTTTGATAATAATGACAACAGTAACAGTGACGGTAACAGTGATATCAGTAGTTTTGTAGCAAGTGCAATAGTAACGATAGCAATGGTAACTTAGCAAGAACAATATAAGATAAATTCGTAGGCATTGGATCGGTAACTTGTTGCATGATATTCATCATGAGACAGTTATAACCTAGGGCGATACGGCACTAGCTCCAGTTCATCAATATAATGTAGGCATGCATTCTGTAAATAGTCATATGTGCTTATGGAAAGAACTTGCATGACATCTTTTGTCCTACCCTTCCGTAGCAGCAGGGTCCTATTGGAAACTAAGGGATATTAAGGCCTCCTTTTAATAGAGAACCGAAACAAAGCATTAACACATGGTGAATACATGAACTCCTCAAACTACGGTCATCACCGAGAGTGGTCCCGACTATTGTCACATCGGGGTTGCCAGATCATAACACGTAGTACATGACTATAATTTGCACGATCGGATCTAGAACATGGATATAATGGTGATAACATAAACGGTTCAGATCTGAAATCATGGCACCCGGGCCCAAAGTGACGAGCATTAAGCATCGCAAAGTCATAACAACATCAATCTTAGAACATAGTGGATAATAAGGATCAGGCCCTAACAAAACTAACTCGATTACATGATGAATCGCATCCAAATCCTCACCGACCAACGAGCCTACGAAGGAATTACTCACTCCCGGTGGGGAGCATCATGGAATTGGCGATGACGAATGGTTGGTGATGACGAAGAACGAAAATCCCCCTCTCCGGAGCCCTAAACGGACTCTAGCTCTGGCCTCCCGATGAAGAATAGGAGGTGACGGAGGCTCCATCTCGTGGATCGCGATAATTCTTTCTCCCTGATTTTTTTCTGGAAAAATAGGATTTTATAGCGTCGGTTTCAGGGTCTGCGGGGCCACCAGGTGGGGACAACCCACCTGGGCACGCTAGGAGGGGCGTGCCCTGGTGGGTTGTGCCCACCCAGGTGCCCCCCTCCGATGGATCTTGGCTCCAGAAAATCTTATTTTTTGTATAAAAAATCCTCGCAAAGTTTCGTTCCATTCCGAGAACTTTTATTTCTGCACAAAAACAACACCATGGTAGTTCTGCTGAAAACACTGTTAGTTTCATGCAAATCATGCAAATTAGAGTCCAAAACAAGAAGAAAAGCGTTAGGAAAGTAGATACCTTGGAGACGTATCAACTCCCCCAAGTTTAAACATTTGCTTGTCCTCAAGCAATTCAGTTGATAAACTGAAAGTGAGAAAGAAAAACTTTTATGAACTCTTTTGCTCTTGTTTGCATAAATAAGCTTAAACAACACCCAGGTTTTCAGCCAACATTATAACTAACCATGCTGACAATAACTCTTAAAAATTATATTAAATCATATCAATGGCATAATCAGCTAGCGAGCAATAATAAGATATCTCAAACGGCAACACGTTGTCAAAATAACTATGATATAATATGACAATAATCGTATCTCGCTAGCCCTTTCTGAGACCACAAAACATAAATGCAGAGCACCTCCAAAGTTTAAGCAGCGACTAAACATTGTAATTCATGGTAGAAAAGATTCAGTCATGATGCACCCAACATTAGCTACACACAATGCATAAGCATGATAGCAGTGCTCTCATGTTCTGGCGCTTATTTTTAAGGTGACGACACAACATAAAAGTAAATAGATAGTCCCTTCGCAGAGGGAAGAAGTGATTTGCTGAGGTGCTAGAGCTCAAGTTTTTAAACAGAGGTAAATGATATTTTTCACACATGGACCCTTCTCATTTACTTCACGACTATCAGTTATCAATATCTTCCATGCTAAGCACGCTAGTGGCGATTCCCAAGCGAGTGGCGATTCCCAAGCGATAAAAGTAAAGGTTTTGACTCCATTGGGAGTTTTTGTTTGATTATTTGTAAGATTTTTCTGTTTACGGTTTGGGACTGGGAAACCCTATTATCGCCCTTTTCTCGTGTGATGGCGAGTGAATAAACAGTCGACCTGAGAATAACCCGCTTAGCATGAAAGATACCGACCACCCCCTGTCGTTCCATGAACGATCCAGACACATAAAAAGGATATTTATTAGAACTTTTTAGAGGTGGCAAATGAAAATTTACTTAGGACGGCAGGGTAATACCGGATATAGGTTGGTATGGTGGTCTCATCTGGAATAACTTTGGGTTCAAGGTTTTTGATGTACAAGCAGAATTCCCACTTAGTACGGGCGAAGGCTAGCAAATAGGTTGAGAAGCGGCCAGCTAGAGAGCAACAACGGTCATGAACATGCATTATGCATAAGTAACATTGGACACTAGCATGAGTAGGATATGAACACCATGAACATAAACATCATAGAGGCTATGTTGGTTTTGATTCAACTACATGCATGAACATGTGCCAAGTCAAGCCACCCGAACATTCAGAGGAGGATACCATATCATCATACTACATCACAATCATTTTAACGCAATATTGATATCCAAGATAAATCATTATCCACTCCTAGCTACTTATACATGGCATGAGAAACTAAAATCTCTAATTTTCATTGCAAACATGTTTAATCATAATGGGCTGAATCATGGATACTAGGTTAAACATATTTACACAAACGAAAAAAGTCGAGTGCATGAACATGTTGCCTTTCACTTGTCGGTGTTTACACCATGAACGATATGAAAAAATGCGTGGACTAAGCTGGAATCTGTAAAACATTTTATTCAACAGGAGAATAGAAGGTAAAATGGACTCTTTATTAGATCAACAGTTAGTCATATGAGAGTCACTCAACATTTTCATCGTGGTCTTCTTCTTGATACGACTCGAATGAACAGAAAATAAATTCTGAGAAACACACTGAAATTCTTTTGGATTTTTTGGTTTTCTTGAACAAGCAAATAAAAGAGAAAAGCAAAAACGAGAAAAACTATTTACACGGGAAAGCTCCCAACAAGCAAAAAAAGAACAAGGAAATCTTTTTGGATTTTCTTTTAAATATTACAACTAAGCATGCATAGAAAGTAAACTAACTATAATGAACTATTTTTTTTTGGTTTTTCTAAGGTTTTTTCAAACACACAAGAAGAAAGCAAGAAAATAAAATTAAGCATGGATGATACAATGAAAAAGTGTAAACACCGACAACTGAAATGAGATGTGTGAACATGAATGTAATGTCACTAAGAAACACGTACTCCCCCTAACTTAGGCTTTTGGCCTAGCTTGGTAATCGATCAGTAGTCTGGATAGTAGTCGGGGTGCTGAGGAGCGGGCATCCATGCATCCCACTGCTGAGGCTCCTCCTCTGCTGCAGCCTGATCGTTCCGGTAGGCGATGATGTCCGCAGGCATAATCCTATATCCGCGCCTGGCAACAGGATCAAACAAAGCAAGAGCAAGCAATGGAATAATATCACGAGTTTCAATGCTGAAAACCAAGTTATAAGGAATAGGGATGTCAGGGTAATCTCGTCCAATAAAATGGTGGTGTTCCATGGCTGCGCGGTCTAGGTAAACCTTGGTCAAAGGGTAATCATGAAGGCGTATCTCAACATTGAAGTGAGCCGCCAAACGAGTAGCGAAAATCCCACCATGTATTTTACCCTTGGACTTATTAATGTGGATGCAGCGTGCCACAATAGCTCCCAAGCTATAAGTGTTGCCGCCCTCTAGTGCACGACGTAAAACAGCAAGGTCTGGTGAACTAAGTGCATCCACCTTCTCTCTAGCAAGCAAGCATTTTGCAATGAAAAGAGCAAAGTAATGAACAGCAGGAAAATGCAAGCCAGCGACAGTGATAGCCGACACCCCTCTCTCATCTCCCACTGATAAGGTATGATAAAAGGCCTCAAACTCTGTCGGTCTAGGCTCAACTAAGCTCCCGTCCGAAGGGATAATGCATATGTTACAAAATTCAGTAAGTGGTATCTGATGGGTTTCGGCATATAAACTAAACTGCACCTCAGGGGGATTATTCCTAGGAAGGAAAGTAAAACTTTGAACAAAGGTATTTGTGTGGAGATGATACTGTTCACATTCAGCTGCGATGAAGTCGGTGAGGCTGGCATTAGCAACATATTGTGTGAACTCCTGAAGGATTCCAGCCTCTTCCATGAACTGGGTGTGTGGCCATTCACAAGGCCGTACTTCCACCAACCTCCGAGGTTGGAGATCACTGTCAGACGACTCCCCAATAACTCCCTTAGAGTTCTTCTTGGAACCAAACTTCCTAAAGATATTCATGTTTTTCCTATGAACAAAAATTCTGAAATTTTTAGTCCACAAAAATTTTCTCAACAAAACTTCAAAAAAAAGTGATACCAACTACTCATAGGGATACATAGAAAAATCTTAGAAAAACAAAAAAAATTCAACATGCCAGCTCATCTACAACAGCACCAAGAGTAGCTAATTATTCCAAATATAAACAACTAAACAAAAAATAATTGGACAAACGATGGAGCCACATACCAAGCAACTATCCCCCAGAACAGTTTCAGCAATGGAGCTTCGAGCAAAGAGATCAAAATCCGCGGGTTTCAGAAATGGTGAATTTTTTCTGAAGGTAAGTGATGATGTGGTGTGAAGGGATAAGTGAGGGGGGCCACATGGGGACCACAACCCACCAGGGCGTGCCTGGGGGTCCTGGCGCGCCCAGGTGGGTTGTGCCGACCTGGTGCACCTCCCTCTGATATTATTTGCACTACAAATTCTTAAATATTCAGAAAAAAATCGTATTAAATTTTCAGAGCATTCTGAGAATTTTATTTTTGGGTCATTTTTTATTTCACGAGAAATTAAGAAAACAGACAAAACATGACATTTTATTTTATTTAACTAATAAAAATAGAAAACAAAAGGTAGGGACAAAAGGTAGTGCTTACTAAATTTGTCAACTTCATACCGCTCAAAAATGATCCATTAATAAGGTTGATCAAGTCTTATTAACAACCACTTTCGATTGGCATGAAACCGAAGAACTATCGTAAATCACTAAGTTACTGTTGGGGAACGTAGTAATTCAAAAAAATCCCACGACCACGCAAGATCTAACAAGGAGATGCATAGCAACAAGAGGGGGGAGTTTGTCTACGTACCCTCGTATACCGAAAGCGGAAGCATTTAGTAACATTGTTGATGTACTCGAACGTCTTCATGATCCAACCGATCCTAGCACCGAACGTACAGCACCTCCGTGTTCAGCACACGTTCAGCACGATGATGTCCCTCGAACTCTTGATCCAGTTGAGGACGAGGGAGAGTTCCGTCAGCACGACGGCGTGGCGACAGTGATGATGAAGCTACTAGCGCAGGGCTTCGCCTAAGCACTACGACGATATCACCGAGGTGGTAAAGTGTGGAGGGGGGCTGTAGCGACCCGACCCGAATGGATCGAAGTCTCTGTGCTTAAGTGTCATTCCTGGATCGGTATGCTGACACACACAGTACTCGAGGATTTATAATAGAGGTAAATCACATGTATAGAGTAACGTAAATACTATTACCTCAATCAGTATAGCGGAAGTAACAACAAGGTTGTGGAGTTCCCAACAACACCAACGACAAAGTTAAGTGTAGACATCGTAACCCTATCATATCACTTACTCGTCGTAAAATTCCTGCAACATAAGACATTGCAGCCATGTAGGTTAGTACATTGAATGTACTGGCAAATTCACACCATAGAGTAATAATGAAAATGTTTATCTCTATATGCATATTTGGCTGGTGGACGCTCTAAGTTTCATTTTTTGAATAAAGCTAATTTTTCCCTACAAGGCTACAACAAAGAAATAAAATTTATTTACTACTAAGTTAAATTACCCATATTGAGAAGGTAAATCAATAAACTTCCAAAATTCCCGCTTGAGAGGAGAAATATATTTTTTAGTGAATCTAGTCAAACCAAAATATTGATTTAACTCAAATTGGATGATTTTTGAGACTATATGGGTCTATATTTATAGATTGAAGAGAGGCTTAGGGATCAAAGGCTAGACAACGTGGTACTAAACGTAGACGAAAAAAAGCGCATGGGCCTAAAGCTTCGGTCGGCCCGCCGCGCGCATGCATGCGGCAGTTTTTTTTTCAAACACAAAAAAAATTAAGATTTTTTTTTGCAAACATAACCAAAAAATAAATACAGTATAGGCCGGCATGAGTACACTATGCACGTGGGCGACGGATAAAATTGGGCCGCACATACATTTTAAAAAAAATATAGAAACAGAAAGGAAAACAAAAATAAAATTTTATATAGGCATATTATATATCAAAATTTTCAGAAAATGATTTCCTCAATGATGAACATATTTTGAGTCACAAATAACTTCCATAAAAAATTAAAAAAGCAAACAGTACTAGTGGTTCATTTAAAAACCAAATAAAATATTTTAAAAATACCAAAATAATTTTAGATTCATTTTTATCCAATTTTCTATTGTAGGGAATCATTTTACCCTATTTTCCATATATTTTATTTTTGGAGAAAAATAATTTGAATAAAAACCAAATAACTCCAAATTGAAAGGGGTTTTCAAAATAACTTCAAAGGGACTTTCAATTTGATTTCTTTGAAACTTCCAACTCTCTTTCTTAGAATTTGAAGAAGTCATTTTATCTTCTCTCATGAAACTCATCCAGTTGCATGAAGTTTTCGAATTTGAAATAGTTCCAAATGGATTTCAAATCTTTTCAAACCATTTTTATTTATTTAAATGGAAGAAGTCATATCATCTTCACTCCATGGTTTTGTGATGAAATGAATTTGAATTCATGGAGATCATAAATGCAAGGTGAAAGTTTGGGAAAGTCCTTTTATTCCCTCTCATTTAACTTTCTACAAAAATTCAAATTTCACTCAATTTCACACAAGTAACCACACCACAATCAAACAATCAATCAAAACTATTTATTTAATATAACATTCAAATTTTGGAATTTTGGGATGTTACAAACCTACCACCCTTAAAATGAATCTCTCCCTCGAAATTCGGAGAGGCTAGCAAGAATTAGGTTGGGTTCGGGGTCTCCTCAAGATCAAGCAATTATCATGAAGGTCTCGAGTGCTACCACCCTTAGAAGCATGATTACGGTCCCATCAAAACTCATATACTCCCTCCTTATTGTTGGCAGTGTCGATCTTCTCCGATCTTCACGATAATTCCTTCTCTGGGCTCTTCCGGCAGTGGCATAACCTTTTTCCTCAATTCCTGTGTCCTTTCATTCTTGGTACGGTTCTTTTGTGACTAGGTTTTCTTAGCTGACGGGTCTAGCGCCAACACTAAACAGCTATCGATATCTCATGGTGGTCATCAGACAATTTGACTGGGTCCCTGCAGAAAACGAATCGGGGCTTCATTCTCACTGTATGGCCTACGATTGGCAACAGCTGCCTTGTACAAGGGGAAAAATTGTCATACCATTCTAAGGTTCAAACAAGGTTTTTGATATCGTCGTCTCTCTCTACTATGGGTAAGTCACTCAGGTTTACCATCCCATATAGCAGAGGCAAATAATAAGAGTAAGTCGGCATGGTGATCAACCCATTGCACACCCAAATTATTACCTTGTATATGGTTTAGTGAATCTTGCATTCTAACACCCGGTCATCCTCACAAGCATTGCGGAATTTCTCTTATCGACGAACTAAGTTCGAATATATCAATTACTTCTGCAAGCTGAACAAACATCTATCGTTTCTTCACACTCTCAGGTTTTGCATAACTCCTATAAGATCGTTTGTCGATAAAGGCATATCCTCTTCCAGGGTTTTTCCTTCAGCAAGAGTGTGCTTGCTTCTTGGCAGGTCTGTGGGTTATGGCCCATCTCATCACTTGTAAAACATTGAACTCATCCTGGGGTTACAATTGATCCGTTTTACCACATTATACCTGCTTTATATCCAATAGTACTGCATCCCTTCATATTCTTGGGGTATCCCACATATCGAGATAAAACTCGTACTTATTTTTGTCCGAAGTCCACTCCATGGAATATTATCTTTTCCAGGGGTAAAATGTCCTCACGGGGTACTACCACCCTTGAAATGCACAAATTCTTCCATAGACCATATTTCTCATATCCTCAAAAAATGGTTAAAATCCTTCTTCATAGAGTAACAACTCATAAAATCCAACGTATGAAATCATGACACATGAACTTTATGATTTCATGAACTTATTACAATCTCTTGCATATCCATTACATGCCTCAACTCAACACCTCAATAGTAAAAAGAAATGTTCCAACTACTACTACTATTTAGCACAAGCCTCCTTCTCTTTGGTACAATCTCTGGCAAAGTGCCTTGCTTCGTTACAATGAAAACATATTACTTCTGACCAGTCTCGAGGTTTCCTTGTGATTATATAGCCTCCTTGGGCCCTCGTCTTCCCTTTTGGGCAATCGCCGAAGTGGTGTCCTGAATCTTTGCACCTGAAACATGTGATATGACTCAGGTCCTTCTTTGTAAAAATTGGGTTGTTCCTGGAATCCAATCTATTTCTCTTCCTGGACTTTTCCGTGCTAATCAGGGCTTCTATTTCTTGCGGGTCATACTCTACTTCCACTGTGAGGAATGCTACTAGATCCTTCTTCGGACAATTCTGGGAGATGTGTCCTTCTTCTCCACATGAATAGCATGACTTGGTGTAGGGTTTAATTGGGTCTTCTTCGGGTGTGTCCTCCACCTCTTCCTTCATCATGGGTTCTTCTAAAAATTCCATGATAGCTCCTTTCATTGCTTCTTTCTTCTGTTGGATGGTTCTTTAAACCAAGGGGTAAATGTGACACTGAGCAGGTAGTGGGTAGTCCCTTCACACAAGAAATAAGTAATCTGACTAGTTGGGCATTCTTCAGCTGGTTGACTTTCTTCACAATAAGGGCACTCATCCTTGTGTTCTTTATGGTTGTGTCCTAGTTCTCCACAGAGCTTGAATGCACAAGGTTTCTTCATATTATTTCCATAAGGCTTCAATTTCTGGGACACAAGCCGAGACTTTACCATAGTCAACTTAAATTCTTCCCAAGTGGTTACTCTTTGCCATCCATTAATGGTTTGGTAAATCCTCCACCAAGTAGTAGCACCTCTTTCAAAGCACTGAAGAGCATGTTGGGGCATATCCTTTCCAGCTATAGTGCTATTCTTCATGTGATCTTCCATGTTCTGAATCCATCGGTCCGTCTCCAATTGAGTCATCGATCCAGAAAATATGAGTTCATATCCATTCATCCTCTATTGGGTCCAGGGTTTCGGGTGAGATAAGAGAGATAGAGAGGGATACACACAATACAAACAATAGTTTGAAGAGACAGATTTTATTTTGTGGCAGTCAGAAAAACATCAAACAAATGGCAGCTCACAATCGTCGCATCTAACGTAAGTATATAACGGGGGTTTGGTCTTTTTCTAATCGTGCTTGCTGATCTTCTCAAGTTCTTCTACCAGGTCATTTCTGTTGACGTGAAGTCTCTAATGACGTCCTTTAATATTCTGGAGTTGCATTCCAAACTTCTAGGTTTCAACATCCTTGGCATGAACCATGGTCCTACTGTCCTTCAGTTCCTATCGAATCTCCGGTATCTCGAGGTTTTGATCCTCCACTTGGCTACTTTCAGCTTCTGGGTCCCGAGTGCTTCACGAAATGCTTCCTTGCCTAATAGGGCTTCCTGAAGGTCCATCTTAAAATTCTTGATGTAATACTCCAGATCCTGGCGATACACTAGCTAAGGTTAAAACTTCAACTTTTGCTGATAGGTGCTCCATTAGCCCCTTTTTCATCCAATCCTTCCGAAGAAATGCATGCTTAACTCAGCACGGTGACAATAGTATAAGCGGGTGATAACATCATGGATAGTCGTATTTATGCCCATGTCATTGCCATGAGTTATCATTCCATAGTTGATATCTCCTGCCTTAGGGTTTTCTTGACAAAGACTTTGAGTTTTTAATGCTCCGTGTTCCGGTCTTTCTCCGACACACCTTGATCTTTGGTATTGACAGCTTCACTAGTCTGACAAGTTTCATAAGGGTAGCCTTCCTAGGTCATACCAATCTAGAAATTCTTCATAGCCTTCAAATTCTCCTACTCTTCGGAGTCTTCAACCGTTGTAGTTTCCATTATCATAATGCATGGTAAAATTCTCTTTATTCCGAAGTGGTCTTAGTTGTCTGATATCTTGTACTTCTTGGAGTGGTCTCATCAGCTGAATCTCCGTGGTCAAAATGGGAAAGGGTATGGTCTAACTATTTGAGATGAGAGGAAATACTTGGTAAAGCTTAGGAAAGATGAGAGTTAAGGGGTCTTTTTTGAAAATAAAGTTTTAAAGAAAATCTTTTCCTATGGGCTTGCCAGTTTCTAGAGGTCACGTCCTACAGTCAACATGTGTTCTGATACCATCTTGTAGCGACCCGACCCGAATGGATCGAAGTCTCTGTGCTTAAGTGTCATCCCTGGATCGGCATGCTGACACACACAGTACTCGAGGATTTATAACATAGGTAAATCACATGTATAGAGTAACGTAAATACTATTACCTCAATCAATATAGTGGAAGTAACAACAAGGTTGTGGAGTTCCCAACAACACCAATGGCAAAGTTGAGTGTAGACATCGTAACCCTATCGTATCACTTACTCGTCGTAAAATTCCTGTAACATGAGATGTTGTAGCCTTGAATGTACTGGCAAACTCACATCATAAAGTGATAATGAAAATGTCTATCTCTATATGCATATTTGGCTGGTGGAGGCTCTAAGTTTCATTTTTTGCATAAAGCTATTTTTTTCCTACAACAAAGGAATAAATTTTATTTACTACTAAGTTAAATTACCCATATTGAGAAGGTAACCCCAACTCAATCCCAAAATCATCAAATCATTAATAACCCAACAATTTCATTAAATAGCGTGATGAGATCAATCAATAATTCAAATACCAGATACTCAAATTGTCCATAACCAGGGACACGGCTAATCATGATTAGTTTGTACACTCTGCAGAGGTTTGCGCACTCTTCCCCACAAAACTCGACCACATCCATGATGGGAAGATCGAGACATAGTCGTTCTGAAGCATTACCTCTTTACTCTGGGTAGACAATAGCACCTACTTTCCCCTACATCTACTAGCCTACCACTGAAAGAGGTCACACAACATACTCAACTATGCCAGAGCCCATAATGGCTTGTGGCTGCACACGGAAGTTTCTAGCATGAACAATCTTATGATCCCTTTGAGACTAGGTGGCATTCCATAGGGTGATCACACGGGTACTCCGGGATCCCCTTGGGCAAGCACTTGGTTCTCCAGGTGCCAGGGCAAGCCACTGGGTTCTCCAGGGTGCCCCAACCATTCCACCCAGATGTGTATTGAAGTAGCCACCTTAAGTTCCCCTTAGTTAATATTACTCTCGCAACTTTTGTGATTCTCACATACAAATCCCTGTCTACAAGCATGGCTAAGCAATATATAACAGAACGAATATCCCTAGGGTGTTTCAAGGATCATAGGTTCCTACCTCATGAACTAAATAGCAAATCCCAATTCCCAAATCCTACTCATGCAAATTTGTAAGGGTAAAACTAATGCATAAAAATTGGGTATGAAAAGTATGATCAAGGTGTGAACTTGCATTATACTGTTGATGAAGATTCTTCGCACTCATAATTCCGGATAGTTCTACTCGTCACACTCCGATCAATCTATCGTAAGCAAGCAATTTTATCCACACATAAGCAATCACTCAAAGACCAAAAAATGCAAAGGAAGATTGCAAAAACTCCAAAAGAACTGAATCAAATTATTTTGCAAGATCAGATCCTAATTTCGGTGAAAAAGTGTGGTGATGGCTCAAGATGATAGATTACATCTAGGATTCAATTGCAATAAGGAATCAATTGAAAATGCGCTACCATTTACAAGATATGATCAAATGAAGGTTCGAATAGTTTGAAAGGTTCCAAAGTTGAAACTAATGATGCTACTGGATGTAGGAATTCAATATGAATATGTAGGAAAAAATTACTAGATTGGAAATCACGGATCAAAAGATACAAGTAATAGCATTGAATCTGCTTAGAATGCTGTGTGATAACTCTTTTTGGACTGGTAGAGAAATCTGACTATGACCAAAATTATATGTTGAAAATATAACACTAATTGTATGAACGGAAAGATTTTTTCGATACGAATCCAACGCAATTGGATTCATCGCAAACAGAGTTACGCATAAAAAGATATGATCAAAAGAAGTTTGAATATGAATCTAAACAAATTTGAAAAATTCAAAAAGTTGATCGGGTAGGTTCACTAGATAGGTGAAATCAAGACGAAACTGTAGGCGTTGGTTTTATCTAATTTGGATAAACTGGTGAAAAGTTATGGTTATTTGAAAAATCATGGGAAGCTGTTTTACGGAAGAAAAATAGGTATGACTAAAAGAATTTTAGGTCTAATGTATAAATACAAACACTAATTGATAATCTAATTATTCTACGTATATTAGTATAGAAATACTAACTAAGGAAGTATAAAAGAAAATACGAAGAGAATACCTTTAGAAGGTAAAGAAAAGACGACTTCGAAGAGAGGAGACAACTTCCAAAATTCCTGCCGGAGAGGAGAAATATATTTTTCTTTAGTGAATCTAGTCAAATCAAAATATTGATTTAACACGAATCAGATAATTTTTGGAGGCTCTATGAGTCTATATTTATAGGTGAAAGAAAGGCTTAGGGGTCAAAGACTAGGCAATTTGGGACTAAACGTAGACGAAAAAGAGAAAATAGAGAAGAGAGAAGCGCATGGGCCGAAAGCTTCGGTCGACCCGCCCCGCGCGCGTACGGCAATTTTTTCTTACAAACACAAAAAAATTAAGAATTTTTTTGCAAACATAACTAAAAGATAAATACAGTATCAGCCGGCCTGAGTACACTGTGCACGTGGGCGACCGATAAAATTGGGCCGCACGTACAGTTTTTCTTTAAAAAATAGAAACAGAAAGGAAAACGAAATTAAAATATAATTTTATATAGGCATATTATATATCAAAATTTTCAGAAAAATATTTCCTAAATGATGAACATATTTTGAGTGGCAAATAAATTACACAAAAAAATTAAATAAAGTGAACAGTACTACTTGTTCATTTAAAAACCAAATAAAATATTTTAAAAATACCAAAATAATTTGAAATTCATTTTTCTCCAATTTTATACTGCAGGGAATCATTTTACCCTATTTTACATATATTTTATTTTTGGAGAAAAATAATTTGAATAAAAACCAAATAACTCCAAATTGAAAGGAGTTTTTCAAAATAACTTCAAAGGGACTTTCAATTTGATTTCTTTGAAACTTCCAACTCTCTTTCTTAGAATTTGAAGAAGTCATTTTATTTTCTTTCATGAAACTCATTGAGTTGCATGAAGTTTCCGAATTTGAAATAGTTCCAAATGGAATTCAAATCTTTTCAAACCCTTTTCATTTATTTAAATGGAACATGTCATATCATCTTCACTTCAGGGTTTTGTGATGAAATGAATTTGAATTCATGCAGATCATAAATGCAAGGTGAAAGTTTGGGAAAGTCCTTTTATTCCCTCTCATTTAACTTTCTAAAAAAATCAAATTTCACACAATTTCACAGAAGCAACCACACCACAATCAAAAAATCAATAAAAACTATTTATTTAATATAACATTCCAAAATTTAGAATTTTGGGATGTTACAGGGGCACCGCACACAGCTAAGAGATGTCTGTTGTGCCTTTGGGTTGCCCCCCCCCCCCCCCCCCCCCGCTTCTGTATATAAAGGGGGAAGAGGAGGCCGGCCCCTTAGGGGCGCGCCAAGTGTGGGGAGTCCTACTAGGACTCCCTAGTCCTAGTAGGATTCCCCTTCTCCTTTTTTTCCTTTTCCGGAGTAGCAAAAGGGGGAAAGATAGAAGGAGTAGGAGAGGGAAAAGGGGGGGGCGCCGCCCCCACCCCTTTTCCAATTCAGATTGGCAAGGGGGGTGCGCGCCACCTCCTGGCCGGCCCTCTCTCTTCTCCACTAAGGCCCATATTGGCCCATTAACTTTCGGGGGGGGGGGGGGGTCCGGTACTCCAAAACTTTCCAAAACCATTCCGGTGTCCGAATGTAACCTTCCAATATATGAATATTTACCTCTCGACCATTTAAAGACTCCTCGTCATGTCGGTGATCTCATCTGGGACTCCGAACAAACTCTAGTCATCAAATCACATAACTCATAATACAAATCGTCATCCAACGTTAAGCGTGCGGACCCTACGGGTTCGAGAACTATGTAGACATGACCGAGACACATCTCCGGTCAATAATAAATAGTGGAACCTGGATGCTCATATTGGCTCCTACATATTCTACGAAGATCTTTATTGGTCAAACCGCATAACAACATACGTCATTCCCTTTGTCATTGGTATGTTACTTGCCCGAGATTCGATCGTCAGTATCTTCATACCTAGTTCAATCTTGTTACCGGCAAGTCTCTTTACTCATTCTGTAATGCATCATCCCGTAACTAACTCATTAGTCACATTTCTTGTAAGGCTCACAGTGATGTGCATTACCGAGAGGGCCCAGAGATACCTCTCTGTTACACGGAGTGACAAATCCTAATCTCGATCTATGCCAACTCAACAAACACCATCGGAGACACCTGTAGAGCATCTTTATAATCACCCAGTTACGTTGTGACATTTGATAGCACACAAGGTGATCCTCCGGTATTCGGGAGTTGCATAATTTCATAGTCAGAGGAACATGTATAAGTCATGATGAAAGCAATAGCAATAAAACTAAACGATTATTATGCTAAGCTAACGGATGGGTCTTGTCCATCACATCATTCTCTAATGATGTGATCCCATTCATCAAATGACAACACATGTCTATGGTTAGGAAACTTAACCATCTTTGATTAACGAGCTAGTCTAGTAGAGGCATACTAGGGACACTCTGTTTGTCTATGTATTCACACATGTACTAAGTTTTTGATTAATACAATTCTAGCATGAATAATAAACACTTATCATGGTAAAAGGAAATATAAATAACAACTTCATTATTGCCTCTAGGGCATATTTCCTTTAGTTACCTCAATGGGGATATGAATGTCCCCAACAATAAGCATTTCATATTTCTTTTTGACAGTAGGTAGAGGTATTTGAAAGCTTCCAATAGTGATTGTCGAAGATTTATTATTCACTTGGAATTGTTTCGTCGGAAAGTGCACCGTATGCTCATTACCATTGATATGAAAAGTGACCTTGCTTTTATTGCAATCAATAATAGCCCCTGCAGTATTCAAGAAGGGTCTACCAAGGATAATTGACATGTTGTCGTCCTCGGGCATCTCAAGTATAACAAAGTCAGTCAAAATAGTAACATTAGCAACAACAACGGGCACATCCTCACAAATACTGATAGGTATGACAGTTGATTTATCAGTCATTTGCAAAGATATTTCAGTAGGTGTGAGTTTATTTAAATCAAGTCTTTTATATAAAGAGAAAGGCATAACACTAACACCAGCTCCTAAATCACATAAAGCGGTTTTCACATAATTCTTTTTGATGGAGCAAGGTATAGTTGGTATCCCCGGATCTCCAAATTTTTTAGGTACTCCATCTTTAAAAAGTATAATTAGCAAGCATAGTGGAGATTTCAGCTTCCGGTATTTTTCTCTTATTGGTGATGATGTCTTTCATATACTTTGCATAAGGAGGCATTTTAAGGATATCACTCAAGCGAGTACACAAAAAGACTGGCCTCAGCATTTCAGCAAAGCGTTCAAATTCTTCATCATCTTTCTTTTTACTTGACTTAGGTGGAAAGGGCATAGGTTTTTAAACCCACGGTTCTCTTTCTTTACCGTGTTTTCTAGCCACAAAGTCTTTTCTATCATATCTTTTATTCTTAGGTTGTGGGTTATCAAGATCAATAGGTGGTTCTATCTCAACATCATTGTCTGGTTCTTTATTATTTGGTTGAGCATCTTCATGAACCTCATCATTATCTTTCTCATTATCAGAAGGTGAGTATTCATTACCAGACCGAGTTTCAGTATCAGAGATAGAAGTTTCATTATCATTATCAGGAGGTTTTTCTATTTCAGGTTCACTAGAAGCATGCAAAGTCCTATCATTTTTCTTCTTCTTTTTCTTTTTAGAAGGACTACGTGCATTAGTGTTATTTCTTTGTGAGTCTTGTTCAATTCTTTTTGGGTGTCCCTCAGGATAAAGTGGTTCCTGAGTCATTTTACCTCCTCTAGTTGCTACTCTAACAGCAAAGTCATGTATATTATTATTCATTTCATCAAGCAATTCTCTTTGAGATTTAGCAACTTGTTCTATCTGAGTTTGAACCATACAAGCATGATTTCCAACACCTCTAACATCATTTGAGATTCTAAATAACAAGTCACTCAAGAGAGCAATCATATCAGAATTGTATTTCAATTGTTTCATAACATTTGCATTGAAGTGATCTTGTTTTCTAATGTAATTTTTAAAATCATAAAGACATTGGCTAGGATGCATATTGTGAGGATTGTCATTATCATTGAACTTCATTAGATAATTTACCTCTACCACCTTAGGCAGTGGTGGTGTATTAAGCCCATGTATTTCTTTAATAGGAGGTACATTTTTGACATTCTTAGCTTTAATACCTTTTTCCTTCATAGATTTCTTTGCCTCTTGCATATCTTCAGGACTGAGATATAATATATCCCTCTTCTTTTGAGTGGGTTTAACTGGTTGTTCAGGAAGAGTCCAATCATCATAATTTTTCAATATATTATTCAATAATTCTTCTGTTTGCCCAATAGTTCATTCCCTGAAAACACAACCAACACAACTATCTAGGAAATCCCTAGAAGCATCGGTTAGTCCATTATATAAGATATCAAGTATTTCATTTTTCTTAAGAAGATGATCAGGCAAAGCATTAAGTAATTGGCAAAGCCTCGCCCAAGCTTGTGGGAGACTCTCTTCTTTAATTTGCACAAAGTTAAATATTTCCTACAAGGTAGCTTGTTTCTTATGAACAGGGAAATATTTTTCAGAGAAGTAATAGATCATATCCTGGGGACTACGCACACAACCAGGAGAAAGAGTATTGTACCAAGCTTTAGCATAACCCTTTAATGAGAATGGAGAAAATTTGAGAATAAAGTAATAATGAGTCTTCTCATCATGAGGAAAAAGGGTGGCTATGTCATTCAACTTAGTAAGATGTGCCACAACAGTTTCAGTTTCATAACCATGGAAAGGATCAGATTCAACCAAAGTAATTAACTCTGGGTCGATAGAGAATTCATAATCCTAATCATCAATAAAGATTGGTGAAGTAGCAAACTTAGGATCATATTTCATTCTAGCATTTAGAGATTTTTCTTTATACTTGCATAATAATTTCTCTAGATCGTATCTATCCCTACAAGAAAGAATATCTCTAGTTGTCTCCTCATTCATAACATAACCTTCCGGTACCTTGCTACCTCTTGAGCACTGCGTTGGTTTTCCCCGAAGAGGAAGGGATGATGCAGCAAAGTAGCGTAAGTATTTCCCTCAGTTTTTGAGAACTAAGGTATCAATCCAGTAGGAGGCTACGCGCTAGTCCCTCGTACCTGCACAAAGCAAATAAATCCTCGCAACCAACGCAAATACGGGTTGTCAATCCCTATAAGGCCACTTACGAGAGAGAGATCTGATAGATATGATAAAGATAATATTTTTGGTATTTTTATGATAAAGATGCAAAGTAAAATAAAGGCAAAGTCGATAACAAAGGAAATAACTAAGTAATAGGAGATCAATATGATAAAGATAGACCCGGGGGCCATAGGTTTCACTAGTGTCTTCTCTCGAGAGCATAAGTATTCTATGGTGGGTGAACAAATTACTGTTGAGCAATTGATAGAATTGAGCATAGTTATGAGAATATCTAGGTATGATCATGTATATAGGCATCACGTCCGAGACAAGTAGACCGACTCCTGCCTGCATCTACTACTATTACTCCACCCATCGACCGCTATCCAGCATGCATCTAGAGTATTAAGTTAAAAACAGAGTAACGCCTTAAGCAAGATGACATGATGTAGAGGGATAGACTCATGCAATATGAAGAAAACCCAATCTGGTTATCCTCGATGGCAACAATACAATACGTGCCTTGCTGCCCTTATTGTCACCGGGAAAGGACACCGCAAGATTGAACCCAAAGCTAAGCACTTCTCCCATTGCAAGAAAGATCAATCTAGTAGGCCAAACCAAACTGATAATTCGAAGAGACTTGCAAAGATAACCAATCATACATAAAAGAATTCAGAGAAGATTCAAATATTATTCATAGATAGACTTGATCATAAACCCACAATTCATCGATCTCAACAAACACACCACAAAAAGAAGATTACATCGAATAGATCTCCACAAGAGAGGGGGAGAACATTGTATTGAGATCCAAAAAGAGAGAAGAAGCCATCTAGCTAATAACTATGGACCCGTAGGTCTGAGGTAAACTACTCACACTTCATCAAAGAGGCTATGGTGTTGATGTAGAAGCCCTTCGTGATCGATGCCCCCTCTGGCGGAGCTCTGGAACAGGCCCCAAGATGGGATCTCATGGATACAGAAAGTTACGGCGGTGGAATTAGGGTTTTGGCTCCGTATCTGATCGTTTGGGGGTACGTGGATATATATGGGAGGAAGGAGTACGTCGGTGGAGCAACAGGGGGCCCACGAGGGTGGAGGGCGCGCCTGGGGTAGGCAGGCGTGCCCCCTACCTCGTGGCCTCCTGTTTTGTGCCTTGACGTAGGGTCGAAGTCTCCTGGGTCTTATTCGATGAGAAAATCACGTTCCCGAAGGTTTCATTCCGTTTGGACTCCGTTTGATATTCCTTTTCTTCGAAACCCTAAAATAGGCAAAAAAAACAGCAATTCTGGGCTGGGCCTCCGGTTAATAGGTTAGTCCCAAAAATAATATAAAAGTGGATAACAAATCCCAATAATGTCCAATAACAGTAGATAATATAGCATGGAGCAATCAAAAATTATAGATACGTTGGAGACGTATCAAGCATCCCCAAGCTTAATTCCTGCTCGTCCTCGAGTAGGTAAGTGATAAAAACAGAATTTTTGATGCGGAGTGCTACTTGACATAATTTTAATGTAATCTTCTTAATTGTGGTATGAATATTCATATCCAAAAGATTCAAGGCAAAAGTTCATATTGACATAAAAATAATAATACTTCAAGCATACTAACTAAGCAATTATGTCTTCTCAAAATAACATGGCTAAAGAAAGTTATCCCTACAAAATCATAGTCTGGCTATGCTCTATCTTCACCACACAAAATATTTAAATCATGCACAACCCCGATGACAAGCCAAGCAATTGTTTCATACTTTTGACATTCTCAAAACTTTTTCAATTTTCATGCAATACATGAGCGTGAGCCATGGACATAGCACTATAGGTGGAATAGAACAGTGGTTGTGGAGAAGACAAAAAGGGAGAAGATAGTCTCACATCAACTAGGCGTATCAACGGGCTATGGAGATGCCCATTAATAGATATCAATGTGAGTGAGTAGGGATTGCCATGCAACGAATGCACTAGAGCTATACATATATGAAAGCTCAAAAAGAAACTAAGTGGGTGTGCATCCAACTTGCTTGCTCATGAAGACCTAGGGCATTTTGAGGAAGCCCATCATTGGAATATACAAGCCAAGTTCTATAATGAAAAATTCCCACTAGTATATGAAAGTGATAACATGAGAGACTCTCTACTATGAAGATCATGGTGCTACTTTGAAGCACAAGTGTGGTAAAAGGAGTAGCATTGTCCCTTCTCTCTTTTTCTCTCATTTTTTATTTGGGCCTTTTTTCTTTTTTTTCTTTTTTTGTGGCCTCTTTTCTTTCTCTTTTTTTTATTTTTCGTTCGGAGTATCATCCTGACTTGTGGGGGAATCATAGTCTCCATCATCCTTTCCTCACTGGGACAATGCTCTAATAATGATGACCATCACACTTTTATTTTTCTTACAACTCAAGAATTACAACTCGATACTTAGAACAAAATATGACTCTATATGAATGCCTTCGGCGGTGTACCGGGATATGCAATGCATCGAGAGTGACACGTATGAAAGAATTATGAATGGTGGCTTTGCCACAAATACAATGTCAACTACATGATCATGCTAAGCAATATGACAATGATGGAGTGTGTCATAATAAACGGAACGGTGGAAAGTTGCATGGCAATATATCTCGGAATGGCTATGGAAATGCCATAATAGGTAGGTATGGTGGCTATTTTGAGGAAGGTATATGGTGGGTGTATGATACCGGCAAAAAGTGCGCGGTATTAGAGAGGCTAGCAAAGGTGGAAGGGTGAGAGTGCGTATAATCCATGGACTCAACGTTAGTCATAAAGAACTCATATACTTCTTGCAAAAATCTACGAGTTATCAAAGCAAAGTATTACGCGCATGCTCCTAGGGGGATAGATTGGTCGGAAAAGACCATCGCTCGTCCTCGACCGCCACTCATAAGGAAGACAATCAAAAAATAAATCATGCTCCGACTTCATCACATAACGGTTCACCATACGTGCATGCTACGGGAATCACAAACTTCAACACAAGTATTTATCAAATTCACAACTGCTCAACTAGCACAACTTTTATATCACCATCTTCATATCTCAAAACAATTATCAAGTATCAAACTTATCATAGTATTCAACACACTCATAAGAAAGTTTAATATTAAACTTGTATACCAAGCATATTAGGATTTTAAGCAAACTACCATGCTATTTAAGACTCTAAAAATAATCTAAGTAAAGCATGAGAGATCAATAGTTTCTATAAAACAAATCCACCACCGTGCTCTAAAAGATATAAGTGAAGTACTAGAGCAAAATTATATGACTCAAAAGATATAAGGAAAGCACATAGAGTATTCTAACGAATTCCAAATCAAGTATGGCTCTCTCAAAAGGTGTGTACAGCAAGGATGATTGTGGTAAACTAATAAGCAAAGACTCAAATCATACAAGACGCTCCAAGCAAAACACATATCATGTGGCGAATAAAAATATAGCTCCAAGTAGAGTTACCGATAGAAGTAGACGAAAGAGGGGATGCCTTCCGGGGCATCCCCAAGCTTTGGCTTTTAGGTGTCCTTAGATTATCTTGGGGGTGCCATGGGCATCCCAAATCTTAGGCTCTTGCCACTCCTTGTTCCACAATCCATCAAATCTTTACCCAAAACTTGAAAACTTCACAACACAAAACTTAAAGTAGAAAATCTCATGAGCTCTGTTAGCGAAAGAAAACAAAAGACCACTTCAAGGTACTGTAATGAACTCATTATTTATTTATATTGGTGTTATAACTAATGTATTCCAACTTCTCTATGGTTTATAAACTATTTTACTAGCCATAGATTCATCAAAATAAGCAAACAACATACGAAAAACAGAATCTGTCAAAAACAGAACAGTCTGTAGTAATCTGTAGCGAGCGCAAGATCTGGAACCCCAAAAATTCTAAAATAAATTGCTGGACGTGAGGAATTTATCTATTAATCATATTCAAAAATAATTAACTAAATATCACTTTCCAAATAAAAATTACAGCAGTTCTCGTGAGCGCTAAAGTTTCCGTTTTTTTACAGCAAGTTCAACAAGACTTTCCCCAAGTCTTCCCAACGGTTCTACTTGGCACAAACACTAATTAAACACAAAAAACACAACCAAGACATAGGCTAGATAAATTATTTATTACTAAACAGGAGAAAAAATCAAGGAATAAAAATAAAATTGGGTTGCCTCCCAACAAGTGCTATCGTTTAACGCCTCTAGCTAGGCATAACAAGCAAGAATAGATCTAGGTATTGCCATCTTTGGTAGGCAATCCATAAGTGGCTCTCATAATAGATTCATAAGGTAATTTAATTTTCTTTCTAGGAAAGTTTTCCATGCATTTCCTTAATGGAAATTGGAATCTAATATTTCCTTCCTTCATATCAATAATTGCACCAATCGTTCTAAGGAAAGGTCTACCAAGAATAATAGGACATGAAGGATTGCAATCTATGTCAAGAACAATAAAATCTACGGGCACATAATTCCTATTTGCAACAATAAGAACATCATTAATTCTTCCCATATGTTTCTTAATAGTGGAATCCGCAAGGTGCAAGTTTAGAGAGCAATCATCAAAATCACGAAAACCTAACAAATCACACAAAGTCTTTGGAATCGTGGAAACACTAGCACCCAAATCACATAAATCATAGCATTCATGATCTTTAATTTTAATTTCAATAGTTGGTTCCCACTCATCATAAAGTTTTCTAGGGATAGAAACTTCCAATTCAAGTTTTTCTTCATAAGATTGCATCAAGGCATCAACGATATGTTTAGTGAACGCTTTATTTTGACTATAAGCATGAGGAGAATTTAGCATGGATTGCAACAAGGAAATACAATCAATTAAAGAGCAATTTTCATAGTTAAATTCCTTGAAATCCATAATAGTGGGTTTAGCAACATCTAGGGTTTTAATTTCTTCAATCCCACTTTTATCAAATTTAGCATCAAGATCAACAAATTCCGAATTCTTAGAACGCCTTCTAGGTAAAGGTGGATCATATTCATTCCCATTATTATCAAGATTCATATTGCAAAACAAAGATTTAATAGGGGACACATCAATAAGATCTTCATCATTATTTTCATAGGAACTAGAAGAACACGCTTTTATAAAGGCATCTTTCTTAGCACGCATCCTAGCGGTTCTTTATTTGCACTCATCAATGGAAATTCTCATGGCTTTGAGAGACTCATTGATATCATGCTTAGGTGGAATAGATCTAAGTTTCAAAGAATCAACAGCAAGAGAAATTCTATCAACGTTCCTAGCCAAATCATCAATCTTAAGCAATTTTTCTTCAATCATAGCATTAAAATTCTTTTGCGAAGTAATAAATTCTTTAATACTAGATTCAAAATCAGAGGGCATCTTATTATACTTTCCATAAGAATTGTTGTAGGAATTACCATGATTATTAGAGGGATTACTAGGATAAGGCCTAGGATTGAAATTTCCTCTATACGCGTTGTTACCAAAATTGTCCTACCAACAAAATTCACATCCATAGATTCATTATTATTTTCAATCAAAGTAGACAAGGGCATATCATTAGGATCAGAAGAAACACTCTTATTAGCAAATAATTTCATAAGTTCATCCATCTTTCCACTCAAAACATTAATTTCTTCTATCGCATGCACCTTTTATTAGTAGATCTTTCAGTATGCCATTGAGAATAATTAACCATAATATTATCTAGGAGTTTAGTAGCTTCTCCTAAAGTGATTTCCATAAAAGTGCCTCCCGCGGCCGAATCTAAAAGATTTCTAGAAGCAAAATACAATCCGGCATAAAACATTTGTATAATCATCCATAAATTTAAACCATGAGTAGGGCAATTACGTATCATTACTTTCATTCTCTCCCAAGCTTGTGCAACATGTTCATGATCAAGTTGCTTAAAGTTTATAATATCGTTTCTAAGAGAGATGATCTTAGCGGGAGGAAAATACTTAGAGATAAAAGCATCTTTGCACTTATTCCATGAATCAATACTATTTTTAGCCAAAGATGAAAACCAAGCTTTAGCACAATCTCTAAGCGAAAAAGGGAATAGCTTCAATTTAACAATATCATTATCCACATCTTTCTTCTTTTGCATGTCGGACAAATCAACGAAGCTATTTAGATGGGTATCGTCATGTTCACTAGGAAGGCCGGAAAACGGATCTTTCATGACAAGATTCAGCAAAGCAGTATTAATCTCACAAGATTCAGCATCGGTAAGAGGAGCAATCGGAGTGCTAATAAAATCAATGTTGTTGGTATTGGTGAAGTCATACAATTTAGTATTATCTTGAGCCATCGTGACAAGCAGGCAAACTAACACACAAGCAAACAAAAAGCAAGCGGGCAAAAAGAGGCAAATAGAGAAAGAGAGGGAGGATAGAGAGAGAGGGCAAATAAAACGGCAAGGGTTAAGTGGGGGGAGAGCAAAACGAGAGGCAAATGGCAAATAATGTAATGCGGGAGATAAGGGTATGTGATGGGTACTTGGTATGTTGACTTTTGCGAAGACCTCCCCAGCAACGGCGCTAGAAATCCTTCTTGCTACCTCTTGAGCACTGCGTTGGTTTTCCCCGAAGAGGAAGGGATGATGCAACAAAGTAGCGTAAGTATTTCCCTCAGTTTTTGAGAACCAAGGTATCAATCTAGTAGGAGGCTACGTGCTAGTCCCTCGTACCTGCACAAAACAAATAAATCCACGCAACCAACGCAAATAGGGGTTGTCAATCCCTATAAGGCCACTTACGAGAGTGAGATATGATAGATATGATAAAGATAATATTTTGGGTATTTTTATGATAAAGATGCAAAGTAAAATAAAGGCAAAGTAGATAACAAAGGAAATAACTAAGTAATAGGAGATCAATATGATAAAGATAGACCCGGGGCCCATAGGTTTCACTAGTGGCTTCTCTCGAGAGCATAAGTATTCTACAGTGGGTGAACAAATTACTGTTGAGCAATTGATAGAATTGAGCATAGTTATGAGAATATCTAGGTATGATCATGTATATAGGCATCACATCCGAGACAAGTAGACCGACTCCTGCCTGCATCTACTACTATTACTCCACTCATCGACCGCTATCCAGCATGCATCTAGAGTATTAAGTTAAAAACAGAGTAACGCCTCAAGCAAGATGACATGATGTAGAGGGATAGACTCATGCAATATGAAGAAAACCCCATCTGGTTATCCTCGATGGCAACAATACAATACGTGCCTTGCTGCCCTTACTGTCACCGGGAAAGGACACCGCAAGATTGAACCCAAAGCTAAGCACTTCTCCCATTGCAAGAAAGATCAATCTAGTAGGCCAAACCAAACTGATAATTCGAAGAGACTGTCGGTGTACTAAAGTAGGGGTACCTTAGTATCCCGAACTTGTGCACGGGCAGTCGCAGCGTCCCGCGGCAATGCTTGCCGGGCGACCGCCAAGATCCTCCGTAGTTCCTTTGGAGCCATTCAAGAACAAAGTATCCAAGGCCTCGGCAAGAGGAGCTTGCCGGGAGGGAGACAAGACCCCGGCAAGAGGAGCTTGCTGGGGAGGCCAATCAAGACATATCAAGGAACTCGCCGCAGCACACCACGTGTCCCGGCAAGACCCAGTGAGCGACAAGCTCCTGGACGCGGCAAGATAATAACCGCGGCAATATAATAACCACGGCAAGGCACTTGCCGCGGCAAGCTTCCATCCTGTACCTGCGCTCCAACACATCCGCCAACGTGTCGCTCTGGGACCCTTCCAGGCGTACGTGGCGGAAGGCTGTGCAGCTAGAGGTACACGGTGGCAAGCGGCGCTGGCAAGATAGCCATCGTGGCAAGCAATGGCGTCCCTAGCGGTCCCTTTCTGCACCGTCTAGGCGACACAGACGGGCATTTAATGCCTTTGTCCCCTGCCGTCAGGGTTAGGTATGATACAACTGTAGTAAGCGGTGGTGCCAACCACCACTTCTTTTACTCTTTTACCCTCATCTCTGTTGCCACCTGTCGGTGACCCCTTTGACATATAAAAGGAGGCCCATGCGCAACAGAGAGGGGGGGACGATCATTCTCACGCTTGGTCTCACTAGCCATCCAAGTGTACAGTAGCATTCATCGCTCCCGAGCAAGAACACAATACAAATCAAAGCAGAAGTAGGGTTTTACGCATCCGTGCGGCCCGAACCTGGGTAAACTGATCACGTCGCTCGTGTGTTCGCCTCGATCTGCTCTTCGTGCACTCTCCGCCCCCTGCCGAACCAAAAGGGGCCCCGGTCCGCCGTGGTCCCATAGGTGTCCGTGGGATTAGCACCCCCGACATCTCTGGCGCGCCAGGTAGGGGGTGCGTCGAGGCTATGTGAACCTAATCCGGCATTCGCACAAGCCGAATCTTCATCATCTTCATCAACATGCCGCCGAAGAAGAAGATTTCGGAGGCAGCTGCTCCGTCTGCGCCGAGCCCACCATCGCCGGAGCGAACGGCTGGTGGGGTAGACGCCAGCGGGAGAACGCACGCCGACGAGGAGGCTCATGGTGCCGCTAGGTCCAAGGACAAGACTGCGCTGCACATCGGCGGCGCGGTCGGCTCCCACAACGACCGAGCGCACTCCAAGACCTCGGCGTCCGTACACGCACCGCGCCCATCTCAGGAGGCGCGGGACCAGCAGCGTCATGGTACTCACGGTACCATACATTTGCTGGGCCAAGATCAAGTTGGCGGATCCTGGAGCGCTCAAGACCAGCATGCGCGCCAACATGCTGGCGCGAGCGTGGCACGGTCGCTTGGACGAGATATTGCTCCTTCTAACGTAGTTAGAAGTCCGAGCATATCCCGTTCCTCGCACCGTTCGCCGCCGCCGCCCGCCACTCCGGCAGAAGCGTTGGCACGGGCCCAACTGCTCCTAGATTACCCTCCAGCGCCAGAGAAGATCGATGACTAGAGGGCCACTATCCAGAGCCTCATCGGCTTCGCCAACGGCGACGACCCGCGGCAGCCGAGCGCATCGCAGCCGCGGCAAGTCAGTCAGGCGCGAGCCGGTGGCGACAAGACCGGGGAGGGTGCAACCACTATGCACTCTCCGCCTTGAAGGCCGAGATCGCCGACTCGCCGGATCCACCTCGACAGCGACTCCACTGCGTCATCAGATCCGCGAGCTCGTCGCGATCAGCGCCAAGTTCTTCACGAGAGACAGCAAGAAGACGCTGGAACACGCATCGAGCGCCGAAGAGAAGCGCGATGTCAATCAGACCTGCGCATTGGGCCTTCTGTTGACATGCATGCGCCTGGAGAACCAGGCGACTTACTGTACGCGGTAGGTTGCCCTGCGTTTACCCGTGAGCTGCGGCAAGTCCAGTGGCCCAGCCAGAAGCATTTCAAGCCAGACGTACCGGAGAAGTACGACGGCAAGTCGCACCCGTCAGAGTTCCTCAGCATCTACACCATTGCGGTGCAAGTTGCCGGGGGGCGAGACGACAAGGTCCTTGCCAACTACTTCCCGCTTGTGCTCAAGCCCGAAGTCAGGTCCTGGCTCATGCACTTGCCGGACAACTACATATCCTCTTGGGCGGACTTATGCCATCAGTTTGTCGGCGCCTTTACGGGCGGCCACAAACCACATGGCCAAGAGAGTGACCTCCACCTGCTTGCCCAGTAGGAAGGAGAGCCCCTGCGCAAGTATATCCAGAGATTCAGCCATGTACAGTGCAACATCCCAGACATCCACCCTGCCGCGGTTATCAGCGTGTTCCATCAGAACGTGCGTAATCGCAGGATGCGGGAGGAGATGGCGATGAGTAGAATCAGAGACGTCAGCGAGCTATATGCCCTGGCCGACAAGTGGGCACGCACTGAAGAAGGGAGGAAACTCCCCGGAGAGAAGACTGGAGCAGGGGGATCTGACAGTGAGGATGCTGCCCCGGCAAAGAAAAACCGGAGGCGCAACAGGAAGAAGAAAGGCAAGGAGGTACTAGTCGTTGAGCAGTCCGGCAATGACGATGGCGCCAAGCAAGCCAAAGTTGGCAGCTCCGGCAAGGAGGTTGCCGCATGCACCAACTGCCAAGCTGTGGTGGCCACCGACAAGCAGGACGGCTCCGACAAGCAGTACTGCAAGATCCACCGCACCAAGGGCCATGACCTCCAGAGCTGCAAGAAGGTCGAGCAGCTTGTCTAGCAACAAAAAGCTGAGTACGAGCGGCGCGACAAAGAGAGAGCCCAAGGAAGCGGTGGAGAGGCCGGCAAGAAGCGCGCTAGCCGGGGAGGACGCTGCGGCAAGGCCAAGCAACGGCAAGGAGACAGACCTCCCCGCGGCCGCGACAAGGATGAAGACGAAGACGACGACGAAGACATGGATGATGTTGAGAATAGTGAGCAGGAGTTTCAGAAGGCTACCGAAGTCTTGTGTGTTGACGGCGGTGCTTCTCTGCATACTTCCCACCGCCAACTCAAACAGTGGTTGTGGGAAGTTAATGCGGCAGAGCCACCTGTCGAATCACGCAAGCTTCTGAAATGGTCCAGCACGCCTATCATCTTTGACATTGAGGACCACCCTGATCGCACAACTGCGGTCGGGTGCTTGCCGTTGTTGGTCTCGCCAACAATCCGCAACCTCAAAGTCACTAAGATGCTAGTTGACGGCGGGGCCAGCTTAAATCTGATCTCCTCCGCTGTGCTCCAGAAACTCCAGATCCCGGATAGTGAGCTCGAAGAGACCGGTACATTCCAAGGAATTAACCCGGGAAGGAGCAAGCCGAAAGGGAAGGTCACGTTGCCGATGACATTTGGCAGCGAGCTGAATTTCAGAACGGAGAGGGTCACTTTTGACGTTGCCGACTTCCCATTGCCTTACAATGGGATACTTGGCCGTCCAGCACTCGCCAAGTTCATGGCAGCCTCTCACTATGCATACAACATGCTCAAGATGCCAGGCCCGATAAGCGTCATCTCTGTTCCTGGCGACAAGAAGGATACCCTTATCTGCTCCGACAAGATCCACCGGGAAGCAGCAGCTGCAACAGATCGCAAGACACTTGCCGCTGAAGCTACCGAGGGGGAAAAGAAGACCAAGTCCGGCAAGAGCTCTGATGCCTACTCCGGCAAGCGCACCTCCTCGGAGTGCTGCGCTGCCATCGAGGACGCACCATCGAGCTCCACCGGCAAGTGTAAGAAGGCTATGGCAGCTCCACCACATACCAAGAAGGTGTCCGCCAAGGAGGACGGCACTGGTGGTACCTTCACCATCAGTGCCACGCTTGACCCTAAATAGGAAAGCGCGCTCATTACTTTCCTGCGGGTGAATGTCGACGTGTTTGCATGGCAACCGTCTGATATCCCCGGTGTTCCCAGGAAAGTAATTGAGCACCATCTTGCCGTTTGTCCTCATGCGCGGCCCGTCAAGCAGAAGGTCAGGAAACAAGCAGTGGAGCGCCAAGAATTCATAGCAGAAGAAATCAAGAAATTGGAAGCAGCAGGCCTTGTCAGAGGAGTGCTCCATCCCACGTGGTTGGCCAATCCTGTTGTAGTGCGCAAGGCAAATGGAAAATGGAGGCTTTGTATTGACTTTACTGATGTTAATAAAGCTTGTCCCAAAGACCCATTTCCCTTGCCGCGCATTGACCAGATTGTTGACTCCACAGCCGGATGTGATTTGCTTTCATTTCTTGACGCATATTCAGGATACCATCAGATCTTCATGGCAGAAGAGGATGAGGAGAAAACAGCATTCATTACTCCATGTGGCACATACTGTTTCATACGGATGCCTTTCGGATTAAAGAATGCTGGTTCAACATTTGCAAGAGTAGTCCATGTCGCTTTGAAGCTGCAGATACACAGAAATGTAGAAGCCTACATGGATGACATAGTGGTCAAGAGCAAGGACAGGGCGACTCTGATCCAAGATTTAGAAGAGACTTTTTCAAATCTGCGCAAGATCAACCTCAAGCTCAACCCCGCGCTACTGCTAAAATTCTATCTATAAGCTTTCTCCTATTAGTGATCGATCCTTGTGAGCACACAAATGATATTAGAGTGATCATTTGGTTATTATGTGATGTTCCCTTTACTTCTTGATACTTTACAAAACCCGGGATGCATTAGTATCCTCCTGAGTCAACACATGCTCATTATACTGAAATCCTCGTTACCGGCTTTGTTCCTTTTTCTTGTTGTTGTGTTCTGGCATCCCCGTGATGTATTCATTTGTGTCTAGACAGACGATGATGGATGTCGTCACACCGATACAGCCCTAATAATATCTCTCCATCGTCGGAGGAGCAAATCCCACTCTCAAGCTATCTAGTCCCTTGTCAAACTTTTCAATGAACCTGTAAGTTGTCATTATGATCACCATGTTACAGGTGGCGTTTGAGCAACCGCAAAGCCCACCATACAGTAACAAGTGACTACAACGCTCCCATGGTCTAAGGAGCAAAATCACACATTAACACTCTATGTTATTACAATTGATTATAGAAGAGATCACTCAATTCATAACAGACAAATTTGGGTCGCTTCAATATGATCATTTTCTAATGTCATAATCTCAATGTTGTTTTAGGACTATCGTTTAACACTACAAACAATATCCTAACATCCGGAAAACGTGATCACCAACAACACTTGAGCTAGCCCTAGAGGCAAGACTAGGAATCTTTTATTTAACTGTTTATCATTCCACATGTGCATATGAGTTTTCTAATGAATCACGTATTCTGGGATCATAACGGTTATAGCATAGAATATAAATTATTTAATCATGAACACAGAAATATGATAATACAAATATTATTGCCTCTAGGGCATATTTCCAACAAGGTATTGTTGTTGAAGCCTTGGTGGAGAAATACATTGGACTTCCCACTACTTTGCGGAGATCAACTAAAGTTGAGTTCAATGTCAAGAAGTTAGTAAATGGAGGCATTCCGCGGATGCTTAGTAGTGTTGGGAGGGAGACACTAATCAAATATGTTTGTCAAGCCTTTCCTACATACTCAATGAGTTGCTTTCGTTTGTCTAAAAAGTTTTGCAAGAAGCTCACAGGAGTCATTGCCCGCTTTTGGTTGGGTGGAGATGAGAATAAAAAGAAGATGCACTGGAGGAAATGGGATGAAATCGCTATACCCAAGGGAGAAGGAGGAATGGGGTTTAGGGACTACCAATTATTCAATCAAGCCTTTCTTGCAAAATAGGGCTGGTGCCTGATTACGAAACCGGACTCGCTTTGTGCCCGAGTACTTAAGGGGTGATGCTACCATGATAGAGACTTCATGTCAGAAGGGAAGAAGAGGAATTCCTCCCACACTTGGCAGGCTATATTGCATGGAATGGTGGCATTGGAAAGTGGCCTGATTAAGCGGGTGGGGTATGGATCAACTATTGACATGTGGAATGGCCCATGGATTCCAGACAATTTCTCTTCAAAACCGCTGGTTCGGCTGCCTGAAGATAGTGTCACACATGTGGAAGAGCTAATTGACTCGGCAAATGGTGATTGGAATCAAGTGACCATTGATGAAAACTTCATGCCTACTGATGCCATAGCTATTTCTAGGATTCCAATTTGCCATACTCGGGAGAACAAATGGGCATGAAAGCATGATAAGTTGGTTTTTTTGGTGCGTTCAGCCTACAAAGCGCTGTTGCATGTCAAGAGACAAACAATGGAGCATCGAGTTCGTCGGGGTCCAATCAGCACTAGCAGAAACTTTGGAAGATTTCAGTGTCGCCGAAAGTTCGGAATTTCTGGTAGAGAGTGATGCATGAATTTGTGTCATGTAGAGCCATTTTAGAGAGATGACATATTGAGCAAATTGGCTTTTGTGAGGACTGCGGAACTAATGAGACAATTGATCATGCACTTTTTCGATGCACTTGGGCCAGACTGTTCTGGGTAGAACTAAAACATTATCTGCCGGTGAGAATCCCAAACCTCCACTTGGAGTCTTGGGCTATTGATATCATTGACGGTGTTCATGTCTCTGAAGCACATGCTGCTATCCTTTTATGTGGGAGTTGGACGGTCTGGACAAAGCGCAACAACCGATGAAATGGGGAATACACTTGCTCAATAGTGGCTTCGGTAAGATGGGTAGTGGATACCATTCTTGATCTTGCATCCATCGAAATATCAAGACCAAATCGCCGGGATCCAGTGGAAAGGATTGCTTGGACGCCACCGGTAGTAAGTTTTGTCAAAGTAAATATCGATGATAGTTTCTTAGTGCAAGGACATCAAGGCAGTACATGAGCTATCATTTGTGATCATACTGGTGTGTTGGTTCACGCCCAGGCCTTCTGGTACAACCATGCTCAGAATGTAGACACCATGGAAGCCCGGGGTATTAGGGATGTCATTCGGTTGGCGCGGTAAGGGCATCCACAATGTTGGTTTTTCTCGCATCTAACGCCGCTGTCGGTGTCAAAACCGGCGGATCTCGGGTAGGGGGTCCTGAACTGTGCGTCTAAGGTTGATGGTAACAGGAGAAAGGGGACACGATGTTTACCCAGGTTCGGGCCCTCTCTATTGAGGTAATACCCTACTTCCTGCTTGATTGATCTTGATGAATATGAGTATTACAAGAGTTGATCTACCACGAGATCATAATGGCTAAACCCTAGAAGTCTAGCCTTGTATGACTACGTTATTGAGTATATCCTTTCCGGACTACACCCTCCAGTTTATATAGACAGCGGAGGGATCTAGGGTTACATAGAGTCGGTTACATAAGATGAAATCTTCATAGTTTTTCGCCAAGGAGAGTCCCATACGGACATGGGTACAGTCTTCGGTCTTCATATCTTCACAGCCCATCAGTCCGGCCCATAGATAATAGGCCGGACGCCCAAGGACCCCTTAGTCCAGGACTCCCTCAGTAGCCCCTGAACCTGGCTTCAAATGACAAGGTATCCGGTGCGTGGTGCTGTCTTCGACATTGCGAGGCGGGTTCCTCCTTCTGAACTCCCAAATAGTCTCCAGACGAATTGATCGTGTCCGGACCTGTAACACACACCGCACACAACCGCAGAGAGAATATAATAACACACAAGTCCAATCTGCTGATAACTTTAGTAATATGACGTCACGCCTGTCCGGTCATAATTTTGAACCGTTTTTTTGCCCCATGTTTCGAGACGTGGTTGCCATTGGCACATCTTGTCAAAGCAGAGATCGTGCCCCCTTATTACGGGATTCTCATCAACACGGACGTGGGTAACCCGACCGTGCCGTTTACATAGCCCTTGGGAGCAGGCGAATTTTAAGGCGAATGGGGGGCGTTCGATATTCACCACCCTTATAAGGAGATAAGATTCTCCTTTCTTCTCCCACGCTTTCTTCCTACCTCTCCGTTCTTGAGCTCCAACGCCCAAGTCCTTATTCGTTCCCATTCAAACAAACACCCAACCATGTACAGATCCGAAGCCGGCGGCAAGTGGATGGCCTCCTCCGTTAAGAGGAAAGATATAGAGGAACTCCGAGAGGCTGGATACCTGGCTAAGGAGATCGTTCACCGACTTCCGGCCAAGGGACAGATCGTCCCCACCCCCGAGCCTCATGAGAGAGTGGTGTTCCTCACACATTTTGTCCGCGGGCTGGGATTTCCTCTCCACCCGTTTGTCCGCGGATTGATGTTTTATTATGGGCTAGACTTCCATGATCTAGCCCCCAACTTTATCCTCAACATCTCGGCATTTATAGTCGTGTGCGAGGCCTTTCTCCGCATCCCACCTCATTTTGGCCTATGGCTGAAGACCTTCAATGTGAAGCCAAAGGTGGTGAGCGGTCAACAGGCAGAGTGCGGAGGAGCTATGTTGGGTAGGATGCCCAACGTCACCTGGCTCGAAGGTTCTTTCGTCGAAACGGTGAAGGGGTGGCAATCAGGGTGGTTCTACATCACCGAGCCGCGCGACACCAACTAGACGATGGCCCCCGAATTCCGATCCGGAGTTCCGATGCGGCTCACCTCCTGGCAAGAGAAGGGCTTAACCTGGGGTTCTCCGGGCGAGCTGACAGGGCTCCAGATGTGTGTCGAGAACATGATATCCAACAAGATCAAGCTTGTCAATGTGATCCAGGTTATGCTCATCCGCCGGATCCTCCCGTGCCAACGCCGGACTTGCTATTTGTAGGAATTCGGTCCGGCCAAGCACCAGACGCTACTAGAGCTCTTTGGCACAACGCACGAGGATATCTGGAAAGTGCTCTTCAAGGCCGGCGAGATGCCACCACCTACAACTAAGGATCGTGGGCTTAGCTCAAAGCGCCAAGCCAATTCGGTAAGTTCTTTCACGCTCTCAAGGCATAATATTTACTAGCGTATTGTGAGAAAGAAGTCTAAGCTCTCCTATCAATTTTTTCCTTAGGCATGGACCGACATAGCAAGCTAGATTAACTGTCCAGCCCCGCTACCCGCAGACAAAGAGACCCCACTCCTAACGAACATGTTGTTCCCTGTGTTGGGGAACGTAGTAATTTCGAAAAATTTCCTACGCACACGCAAGATCATGGTGATGCATAGTAATGAGAGGGGAGAGTGTTGTCTACGTACCAACGCAGACCGACTGCGGAAGCGATCACACAATGTAGAGGAAGTAGTCGTACGTCTTCCCGATCTGACCGATCCAAGCACTGTTACTCCGGCACCTCCGAGTTCTTAGCACACGTTCAGCTCGATGACGATCCTCGGGATCCGATCCAGCAAAGCGTCGAGGAAGAGTTCCGTCAGCACGACGGCGTGATGATGATCTTGATGTACAACCGACGCAGGGCTTCGCCTAAGCACTGCAACAATATGATCGAGGTGGAATTTGGTGGCAGGGGGCACCGCACACGGCTAAGGAATGATCACCAAGGATCAACTTGTGTGTCTAGAGGTGCCCCTTGCCCCTGTATATAAAGGAGCCAAGGGGGAGGGGTGCGCCGGCCAAGGAGAGGGCGCAGGAGGAGTCCTACTCCCACCGGGAGTAGGACTCCCCCCCAATCCTAGTTGGACTAGGTTTCCCAAAGGGGGAAAGAGAGAGAGGGGGGCCGGCCCCTTCTCCTAGTCCTAACAGGACTAAGGGAAGGGGGGGTGCGCGGCCACCTATGGGCTGCCCCTTTTCTCCTTTCAACTAAGGCCCATGAAGGCCCATATGGCTCCCAGGGGGTTCCGGTAACCTCCCGGTAATCCGGTAAAATCCCGATTTCACCTGGAACACTACCGATATCCAAATATAGGTCAATCTTTATGTCTCGATCATTTCGAGACTCCTCGTCATGTCCGTGATCACATCCGGGACTCCGAACTACCTTCGGTACATCAAAATGCATAAACTCATAATAACTGTCATCGTAACGTTAAGCGTGCGGACCCTACGGTTCGAGAACAATGTAGACATGACCGAGACACGTCTCCGGTCAATAACCAATAGCGGGACCTGGATGCCCATATTGGCTCCTACATATTCTATGAAGATCTTTATCGGTCAGACCGCATAACAACATACGTTGTTCCCTTTGTCATCGGTATGTTACTTGCCCGAGATTCGATCGTCGGTATCCAATACCTAGTTCAATCTCGTTACTGGCAAGTCTCTTTACTCGTTCCGTAATACATCATCTCACAACTAACATCTTAGTTATAATGCTTGCAAGGCTTATGTGATGTGTATTACCGAGAGGGCCCAGAGATACCTCTCCGACAATCGGAGTGACAAATCCTATTCTCGAAATACGCCAACCCAACATCTACCATTGGAAACACCTGTAGTACTCCTTTATAATCACCCAGTTACTTTGTGACGTTTGGTAGCACCCAAAGTGTTCCTCCGGCAAACGGGAGTTGCATAATCTCATAGTCATAGGAACATGTATAAGTCATGAAGAAAGCAATAGCAACATACTAAACGATCGGGTGCTAAGCTAATGGAATGGGTCATGTCAATCAGATCATTCAACTAATGATGTGACCTCGTTAATCAAATAACAACTCTGTGTTCATGGTTAGGAAACATAACCATCTTTGATTAACGAGCTAGTCAAGTAGAGGCATACTAGTGACACTCTGTTTGTCTATGTATTCACACATGTATTATGTTTCCGGTTAATACAATTCTAGCATGAATAATAAACATTTATCATGATATAAGGAAATAAATAATAACTTTATTGTTGCCTCTAGGGCATATTTCCTTCAGTCTCCCACTTGCACTAGAGTCAATAATCTAGATTACACAGTAATGATTCTAACACCCATGGAGCCTTGGTGCTGATCATGTTTTGCTCGTGGAAGAGGCTTAGTCAACGGGTCTGCAACATTTAGATCCGTATGTATCTTGCAAATCTCTATGTCTCCCACCTGGACTAGATCCCGGATGGAGTTGAAGCGTCTCTTGATGTGTTTGGTCCTTTTGTGAAATCTGGATTCCTTTGCTAAGGCAATTGCACCAGTATTGTCACAAAAGATTTTCATTGGACCCGATGCACTAGGTATGACACCTAGATCGGATATGAACTCCTTCATCCAGACTCCTTCGTTCGCTGCTTCCGAAGCAGCTATGTACTCCGCTTCACATGTAGATCCCGCTACGATGCTTTGTTTAGAACTGCACCAACTAACAGCTCCACCGTTTAAAGTAAACACGTATCCGGTTTGCGATTTAGAATCGTCCGAATCAGTGTCAAAGCTTGCATCAACGTAACCTCTGACGGTGAGCTCTTTGTCACCTCCATATACGAGAAACATATCCTTAGTCCTTTTCAGGTATTTCAGGATGTTCTTGACCGCTGTCCAGTGATCCATTCCTGGATTACTTTGGTACCTCCCTGCTAAACTTATAGCAAGGCACACATCAGGTCTGGTACACAGCATTGCATACATGATAGAGCCTATGGCTGAAGCATAGGGAACATCTTTCATTTTCTCTCTATCTTCTGCAGTGGTCGGGCATTGAGTCTGACTCAACTTCACTCCTTGTAACACAGGCAAGAACCCTTTCTTTGCTTGATCCATTTTGAACTTCTTCAAAATCTTGTCAAGGTATGTGCTTTGTGAAAGTCCAATTAAGCGTCTTGATCTATCTCTATAGATCTTTATGCCTAATGTGTAAGCAGCTTCCCCGAGGTCTTTCATCGAAAAACTTTTATTCAAGCATCCCTTTATGCTATCCAGAAATTCTATATCATTTCCAATCAGCAATATGTCATCCACATATAATATCAGAAATGCTACAGAGCTCCCACTCACTTTCTTGTAAATACAGGCTTCTCCAAAAGTCTGTATAAAACCAAATGCTTTGATCACACTATCAAAGCATTTATTCCAACTCCGAGAGGCTTACACCAGTCCATAAATGGATCGCTGGAGCTTGCACACTTTGTTAGCTCCCTTTGGATCGACAAAACCTTCTGGTTGCATCATATACAACTCTTCTTCCAGAAATCCATTCAGGAATGCAGTTTTGACATCCATCTGCCAAATTTCATAATCATAAAATGCGGCAATTGCTAACATGATTCTGACAGACTTAAGCATCGCTACGGGTGAGAAGGTCTCATTGTAGTCAACGCCTTGAACTTGTCGAAAACCTTTTGCGACAAGTCGAGCTTTATAGACAGTAATATTACCGTCAGCGTCAGTCTTTTTCTTGAAGATCCATTTATTCTCAATTGCTTGCCGATCATCGGGCAAGTCAACCAAAGTCCATACTTTGTTCTCATACATGGATCCCATCTCAGATTTCATGGCTTCAAGCCACTTTGCGGAATCTGGGCTCACCATCGCTTCTTCATAGTTCGTAGGTTCATCATGATCTTGTAGCATGACTTCCAGAATTGGATTACCGTACCACTCTGGTGCGGATCTCACTCTGGTTGATCTACGGGGTTCAGTAGTATCTTGTCCTGAAGTTTCATGATCATCATCATTAGCTTCCTCACTAATTGGTATAGGTGTTGCAGAAACAGTTTTCTGTGATGTACTATTTTCCAATAAGGGAGCAGGTACAGTTACCTCGTCAAGTTCTACTTTCCTCCCAGTCACTTCTTTCGAGAGGAACTCCTTCTCAAGAAATGATCCATTCTTAGCAAAGAATGTCTTGCCTTTGGATCTGTGATAGAAGGTGTACCCAACAGTCTCCTTTGGGTATCCTATGAAGACATATTTCTCCGCTTTGGGTTCGAACTTATCAGGTTGAAGCTTTTTCACATAAGCATCGCAGCCCCAAACTTTAAGAAACGACAACTTCGGTTTCTTGCCAAACCATAGTTCATAAGGCATCGTCTCAATGGATTTTGATGGTGTCCTATTCAACGTGAATGCGGCCGTCTCTAAAGCATAACCCCAAAACGATAGCGGTAAATCAGTAAGAGACATCATAGATCGCACCATATCTAGTAAAGTACGATTACGACGTTCAGACACACCATTATGCTGTGGTGTTCCGGGTGGCGTGAGTTGCGAAACTATTCCACAATTTTTCAAATGTATACCAAACTCGTAACTCAAATATTCTCCTCCATGATCAGATCATAGAAACTTTATTTTCTTGTTACGATGATTTTCAACTTCACTCCGAAATTCTTTGAACTTTTCAAATGTTTCAGACTTGTGTTTTATTAAGTAGATATATCCATATCTGCTTAAATCATCTGTGAAGGTGAGAAAATAATGATATCCGCCACGAGCCTCAATATTCATCGGACCACATACATCGGTATGTATGATTTCCAATAGATCTGTTTCTCTCTCCATAGTACCGGAGAACGGTGTTTTAGTCATCTTGCCTATGAGGCATGGTTCGCAAGTACCAAGTGATTCATAATCAAGTGGTTCCAAAAGCCCATCAGTATGGAGTTTCTTCATGCGCTTTACACTGATATGACCTAAACGGCAGTGCCACAAATAAGTTGCACTATCATTATCAACTCTGCATCTTTTGGTTTCAACATTATGAATATGTGTATCACTACTATCGAGATTCATCAAAAATAGACCACTCTACAAAGGTGCATGACCATAAAAGATATTACTCATATAAATAGAACAACCATTATTCTTTGATTTAAATGAATAACCGTCTCGCATTAAACAAGATCCAGATATAATGTTCATGCTCAACGCTGGCACCAAATAATAATTATTTAGGTCTAATATTAATCCCGAAGGTAGATGTAGAGGTAGCATGCCGACCGCGATCACATCGACTTTGGAACCGTTTCCCACGCGCATCGTCACCTCGTCCTTTGCTAGTGTCCTCTTATTCTGTAGTCCCTGTTTCGAGTTGCAAATATTAGCAACAGAACCAGTATCAAATACCCAGGTGCTACTGCGAGCTCTAGTAAGGTACACATCAATAACATGTATATCACATATACCTTTGTTCACCTTGCCATCCTTCTTATCCGCCAAATACTTGGGGCAGTTCCGCTTCCAGTGACCAGTCTGCTTGCAGTAGAAGCACTCAGTTTCAGGCTTAGGTCCAGACTTGGGTTTCTTCTCCTGAGCAGCAACTTGCTTGCTGTTCTTCTTGAAGTTCCCCTTCTTCTTCCCTTTGCCCTTTTTCTTGAAACTAGTGGTCTTGTTGACCATCAACACTTGATGCTCCTTCTTGATTTCTACCTCCGCAGCTTTCAGCATTGCGAAGAGCTCGGGAATAGTCTTGTTCATCCCTTGCATATTATAGTTCATCACGAAGCTCTTGTAGCTTGGTGGCAGTGATTGGAGAATTCTGTCAATGACGCAATCATCCGGAAGATTAACTCCCAATTGAATCAAGTGATTATTATACCCAGACATCTTGAGTATATGCTCACTGACAGAACTGTTCTCCTCCATCTTGCAGCTATAGAACTTATTGGAGACTTCATATCTCTCAATCCGGGCATTTGCTTGAAATATTAACTTCAACTCCTGGAACATCTCATATGCTCCATGACGTTCAAAACGTCATTGAAGTCCCGATTCTAAGCCGTAAAGCATGGCACACTGAACTATCGAGTAGTCATCAGCTTTGCTCTGCCAGACGTTCATAACATCTGGTGTTGCTCCAGCAGCAGGCCTGGCACCCAGCGGTGCTTCCAGGACGTAATTCTTCTGTGCAGCAATGAGGATAATCCTCAAGTTACGGACCCAGTCCGTGTAATTGCTACCATCATCTTTCAAACTTTGCTTTCTCAAGGAACGCATTAAAATTCAACGGAACAACAGCACGAGCCATCTATCTACAATCAACATAAACAAGCAAGATACTATCATGTACTAAGTTCATGATAAGTTTAAGTTCAGTTAATCAAATTACTTAAGAACTCCCACTTAGATAGACATCCCTCTAATCCTCTAAGTGATCACGTGATCCAAATCAACTAAACCATAACCGATCATCACGTGAGATGGAGTAGTTTTCAATGGTGAACATCGTTATGTTGATCATATCTACTATATGATTCAAGCTCGACCTTTCGGTCTCTGTGTTCCGAGGCCATATCTGCATATGCTAGGCTCGTCAAGTTTAACCTGAGTATTCTGCATGTGCAAAACTGGCTTGCACCCGTTGTAGATGGACGTAGAGCTTATCACACCCGATCATCACGTGGTGTCTGGGCACGACGAACTTTGGCAACGGTGCATACTCAGGGAGAACACTTCTTGATAATTTAGTGAGAGATCATCTTATAATGCTACTGTCAATCAAAGCAAGATAAGATGCATAAAAGGATAAACATCACATGCAATCAATATAAGTGATATGATATGGCCATCATCATCTTGTGCTTGTGATCTCCATCTCCGAAGCACCGTCATGATCACCATCATCACCGGCACGACACCTTGATCTCCATCGTAGCATCGTTGTCGTCTCGCCAATCTTATGCTTCCACGACTATCACTACCGCTTAGTAATAAAGTAAAGCATTACATCGCGATTGCATTGCATACAATAAAGCGACAACCATATGGCTCCTGCCAGTTGCCGATAACTTGGTTACAAAACATGATCATCTCATACAATAAAATTTAGCATCATGCCTTGACCATATCACATCACAACATGCCCTGCAAAAACAAGTTAGACGTCCTCTACTTTGTTTTTGCATGTTTTACGTGGCTGCTACGGGCTTAAGCAAGAACTCATCTCACCTACGCATCAAAACCACAACGATAGTTTGTAAATAGACTCCGTTTTAACCTTCTCAAGGACCGGGCGTAGCCACACTCGGTTCAAGTAAAGTTGGAGATACAGTCGCCCGCAAGCCATCTATGTGCGAAGCACGTCGAGGGAACCGGTCTCGCGTAAGCGTACGCGTAATGTTGGTCCAGGTCGTCTCGTCCAACAATACCGCTGAACCAAAGTATGACATGCTGGTAGGCAGTATGACTTGTATCGCCCACAACTCACTTGTGTTCTACTCGTGCAAATAACATCAAACCATAAAACCTAGGCTCTGATACCACTGTTGGGGAACGTAGTAATTTCGAAAATTTTCCTACGCACACGCAAGATCATGGTGATGCATAGCAACGAGAAGGGAGAGTGTTGTCTACGTACCAACGCAGACCGACTGCGGAAGCGATCACACAATGTAGAGGAAGTAGTCGTACGTCTTCCCGATCTGACCGATCCAAGCACCGTTACTCCGGCACCTCCGAGTTCTTAGCACACGTTTAGCTCGATGACGATCCTCGGGCTCCGATCCAGCAAAGTGTCGAGGAAGAGTTCCGTCAGCACGACGGCGTGATGACGATCTTGATGTACTACCGACGCAGGGCTTCGCCTAAGCACTGCAACAATATGATCGAGGTGGAATTTGGTGGCAGGGGGCACCGCACACGGCTAAGGAACGATCACCAAGGATCAACTTGTGTGTCTAGAGGTGCCCCCTGCCCCTGTATATAAAGGAGCCAAGGGGGAGGGGTGCGCCGGCCAGGGAGAGGGCGCAGGAGGAGTCCTACTCCCACCGGGAGTAGGACTCCCCCCCAATCCTAGTTGGAGTAGGTTTCCCAAAGGGGGAAAGAGAGAGAGAAGGGCCGGCCCCTTCTCCTAGTCCTAATAGGACTAAGGGAAGGGGGGCGTGCGGCCACCTATGGGCTGCCCCTTTTCTCCTTTCCACTAAGGCCCATGAAGGCCCATATGGCTCCCAGGGGTTCCGGTAACCTCCCGGTAATCCGGTAAAATCCCTATTTCACCCGGAACACTTCCGATATCCAAATATAGGCTTCCAATATATCAATCTTTATGTCTCGATCATTTTGAGACTCCTCGTCATGTCCGTGATCACATCCGGGACTCCGAACTACCTTCGGTACATCAAAATGCATAAACTCATAATAACTGTCATCGTAACGTTAAGCGTGCGGACCCTACGGTTCGAGAACAATGTAGACATGACCGAGACACGTCTCCGGTCAATAACCAATAGCGGGACCTGGATGCCCATATTGGCTCCTACATATTCTATGAAGATCTTTATCGGTCAGACCGCATAACAACATACGTTGTTCCCTTTGTCATCGGTATGTTACTTGCCCGAGATTCGATCGTCGGTATCCAATACCTAGTTCAATCTCGTTACTGGCAAGTCTCTTTACTCGTTCCGTAATACATCATCTCACAACTAACATCTTAGTTATAATGCTTGCAAGGCTTATGTGATGTGTATTACCGAGAGGGCCCAGAGATACCTCTCCGACAATCGAAGTGACAAATCCTATTCTCGAAATATGCCAACCCAACATCTACCATTGGAAACACCTGTAGTACTCCTTTATAATCACCCAGTTACGTTGTGACATTTGGTAGCACCCAAAGTGTTCCTCCGGCAAACGGGAGTTGCATAATCTCATAGTCATAGGAACATGTATAAGTCATGAAGAAAGCAATAGCAACATACTAAACGATCGGGTGCTAAGCTAATGGAATGGGTCATGTCAATCAGATCATTCAACTAATGATGTGACCTCGTTAATCAAATAACAACTCTTTGTTCATGGTTAGGAAACATAACCATCTTTGATTAACGAGCTAGTCAAGTAGAGGCATACTAGTGACACTCTGTTTGTCTATTTATTCACACATGTATTATGTTTCCGGTTAATACAATTCTAGCATGAATAATAAACATTTATCATGATATAAGGAAATAAATAATAACTTTATTGTTGCCTCTAGGGCATATTTCCTTCAGTCTCCCACTTGCACTAGAGTCAATAATCTAGATTACACAGTAATGATTCTAACACCCATGGAGCCTTGGTGCTGATCATGTTTTGCTCGTGGAAGAGGCTTAGTCAACGGGTCTGCAACATTTAGATCCGTATGTATCTTGCAAATCTCTATGTCTCCCACCTGGACTAGATCCCGGATGGAGTTGAAGCGTCTCTTGATGTGTTTGGTCCTTTTGTGAAATCTGGATTCCTTTGCTAAGGCAATTGCACCAGTATTGTCACAAAAGATTTTCATTGGACCCGATGCACTAGGTATGACACCTAGATCGGATATGAACTCCTTCATCCAGACTCCTTCGTTCGCTGCTTCCGAAGCAGCTATGTACTCCGCTTCACATGTAGATCCCGCTTCGACGCTTTGTTTAGAACTGCACCAACTGACATCTCCACCATTTAAAGTAAACACGTATCCGGTTTGCAATTTAGAATCGTCCGGATTAGTGTCAAAGCTTGCATCAACGTAACCTCTGACGGTGAGCTCTTTGTCACCTCCATATACGAGAAACATATCCTTAGTCCTTTTCAGGTATTTCAGGATGTTCTTGACCGCTGTCCAGTGATCCATTCCTGGATTACTTTGGTACCTCGCTGCTAAACTTATAGCAAGGCACACATCAGGTCTGGTACACAGCATTGCATACATGATAGAGCCTATGGCTGAAGCATAGGGAACATCTTTCATTTTCTCTCTATCTTCTGCAGTGGTCGGGCATTGAGTCTGACTCAACTTCACTCCTTGTAACACAGGCAAGAACCCTTTCTTTGCTTCATCCATTTTGAACTTCTTCAAAATCTTGTCAAGGTATGTGCTTTGTGAAAGTCCAATTAAGCATCTTGATCTATCTCTATAGATCTTTATGCCTAATGTGTAAGCAGCTTCCCCGAGGTCTTTCATCGAAAAACTTTTATTCAAGCATCCCTTTATGCTATCCAAAAATTCTATATCATTTCCAATCAGCAATATGTCATCCACATATAATATCAGAAATGCTACAGAGCTCCCACTCACTTTCTTGTAAATACAGGCTTCTCCAAAAGTCTGTATAAAACCAAATGCTTTGATCACACTATCAAAGCATTTATTCCAACTCCGAGAGGCTTGCACCAGTCCATAAATGGATCGCTGGAGCTTGCACACTTTGTTAGCTCCCTTTGGATCGACAAAACCTTCTGGTTGCATCATATACAACTCTTCTTCCAGAAATCCATTCAGGAATGCAGTTTTGACATCCATCTGCCAAATTTCATAATCATAAAATGCGGCAATTGCTAACATGATTCTGACAGACTTAAGCATCGCTACGGGTGAGAAGGTCTCATTGTAGTCAACGCCTTGAACTTGTCGAAAACCTTTTGCGACAAGTCGAGCTTTATAGACAATAATATTACCGTCAGCGTCAGTCTTTTTCTTGAAGATCCATTTATTCTCAATTGCTTGCCGATCATCGGGCAAGTCAACCAAAGTCCATACTTTGTTCTCATACATGGATCCCATCTCAGATTTCTTCAAGCCACTTTGCGGAATCTGGGCTCACCATCGCTTCTTCATAGTTCGTGGGTTCATCATGATCTAGTAGCATGACTTCCAGAATTGGATTACCGTACCACTCTGGTGCGGATCTCACTCTGGTTGATCTACGGGGTTCAGTAGTATCTTGTCCTGAAGTTTCATGATCATCATCATTAGCTTCCTCACTAATTGGTATAGGTGTTGCAGAAACAGTTTTCTGTGATGTACTATTTTCCAATAAGGGAGCAGGTACAGTTACCTCGTCAAGTTCTACTTTCCTCCCACTCACTTCTTTCGAGAGAAACTCCTTCTCAAGAAATGATCCATTCTTAGCAACGAATGTCTTGCCTTCGGATCTGTGATAGAAGGTGTACCCAACAGTCTCCTTTGGGTATCCTATGAAGACACATTTCTCCGCTTTGGGTTCGAGCTTATCAGGTTGAAGCTTTTTCACATAAGCATCGCAGCCCCAAACTTTAAGAAACGACAACTTCGGTTTCTTGCCAAACCATAGTTCATAAGGCGTCGTCTCAACGGATTTTGATGGTGTCCTATTCAACGTGAATGCGGCCGTCTCTAAAGCATAACCCCAAAACGATTGCGGTAAATCAGTAAGAGACATCATAGATCGCACCATATCTAGTAAAGTACGATTACGACGTTAGGACACACCATTACGCTGTGGTGTTCCGGGTGGCGTGAGTTGCGAAACTATTCCACAATTTTTCAAATGTATACCAAACTCGTAACTCAAATATTCTCCTCCACGATCAGATCGTAGAAACTTTATTTTCTTGTTACGATGATTTTCAACTTCACTCCGAAATTCTTTGAACTTTTCAAATGTTTCAGACTTGTGTTTTATTAAGTAGATATATCCATATCTGCTTAAATCATCTGTGAAGGTGAGAAAATAATGATATCCGCCACGAGCCTCAATATTCATCGGACCACATACATCGGTATGTATGATTTCCAACAGATCTGTTTCTCTCTCCATAGTACCGGAGAACGGTGTTTTAGTCATCTTGCCTATGAGGCATGGATCGCAAGTACCAAGTGATTCATAATCAAGTGGTTCCAAAAGCCCATCAGTATGGAGTTTCTTCATGCGCTTTACACCGATATGACCTAAACGGCAGTGCCACAAATAAGTTGCACTATCATTATCAACTCTGCATCTTTTGGTTTCAACATTATGAATATGTGTATCACTACTATCGAGATTCATCAAAAATAGACCACTCTTCAAAGGTGCATGACCATAAAAGATATTACTCATATAAATAGAACAACCATTATTCTTTGATTTAAATGAATAACCGTCTCGCATTAAACAAGATCCAGATATAATGTTCATGCTCAACGCTGGCACCAAATAACAATTATTTAGGTCTAATATTAATCCCGAAGGTAGATGTAGAGGTAGCATACCGACCGCGATCACATCGACTTTGGAACCGTTTCCCACGTGCATCGTCACCTCGTCCTTTGCTAGTGTCCTCTTATTCCGTAGTCCCTGTTTCGAGTTGCAAATATTAGCAACAGAACCAGTATCAAATACCCAGGTGCTACTGCGAGCTCTAGTAAGGTACACATCAATAACATGTATATCACATATACCTTTGTTCACCTTGCCATCCTTCTTATCCGCCAAATACTTGGGGCAGTTCCGCTTCCAGTGACCAGTCTGCTTGCAGTAGAAGCACTCAGTTTCAGGCTTAGGTCCAGACTTGGGTTTCTTCTCCTGAGCAGCAACTTGCTTGCTGTTCTTCTTGAAGTTCCCCTTCTTCTTCCCTTTGCCCTTTTTCTTGAAACTAGTGGTCTTGTTGACCATCAACACTTGATGCTCCTTCTTGATTTCTACCTCCGCAGCTTTCAGCATTGCGAAGAGCTCGGGAATAGTCTTGTTCATCCCTTGCATATTATAGTTCATCACGAAGCTCTTGTAGCTTGGTGGCAGTGATTGGAGAATTCTGTCAATGACGCAATCATCCGGAAGATTAACTCCCAATTGAGTCAAGTGATTATTATACCCAGACATCTTGAGTATATGCTCACTGACAGAACTGTTCTCCTCCATCTTGCAGCTATAGAACTTATTGGAGACTTCATATCTCTCAATCCGGGCATTTGCTTGAAATATTAACTTCAACTCCTGGAACATCTCATATGCTCCATGACGTTCAAAACGTCATTGAAGTCCCGATTCTAAGCCGTAAAGCATGGCACACTGAACTATCGAGTAGTCATCAGCTTTGCTCTGCCAGACGTTCATAACATCTGGTGTTGCTCCAGCAGCAGGCCTGGCACCCAGCGGTGCTTCCAGGACGTAATTCTTCTGTGCAGCAATGAGGATAATCCTCAAGTTACGGACCCAGTCTGTGTAATTGCTACCATCATCTTTCAAACTTTGCTTTCTCAAGGAACGCATTAAAATTCAACGGAACAACAGCACGAGCCATCTATCTACAATCAACATAAACAAGCAAGATACTATCAGGTACTAAGTTCATGATAAGTTTAAGTTCAGTTAATCAAATTACTTAAGAACTCCCACTTAGATAGACATCCCTCTAATCCTCTAAGTGATCACGTGATCCAAATCAACTAAACCATAACCGATCATCACGTGAGATGGAGTAGTTTTCAATGGTGAACATCGTTATGTTGATCATATCTACTATATGATTCATGCTCGACCTTTCGGTCTCTGTGTTCCGAGGCCATATCTGCATATGCTAGGCTCGTCAAGTTTAACCTGAGTATTCTGCATGTGCAAAACTGGCTTGCACCCGTTGTAGATGGATGTAGAGCTTAGCATACCCGATCATCACGTGGTGTCTGGGCACGACGAACTTTGGCAACGGTGCATACTCAGGGAGAACACTTCTTGATAATTTAGTGAGAGATCATCTTATAATGCTACTGTCAATCAAAGCAAGATAAGATGCATAAAAGGATAAACATCACATGCAATCAATATAAGTGATATGATATGGCCATCATCATCTTGTGCTTGTGATCTCCATCTCCGAAGCACCGTCATGATCACCATCGTCACCGGCACGACACCTTGATCTCCATCGTAGCATCGTTGTCGTCTCGCCAATCTTATGCTTCCACGACTATCACTACCGCTTAGTAATAAAGTAAAGCATTACATCGCGATTGCATTGCATACAATAAAGCGACAACCATATGGCTCCTGCCAGTTGCCGATAACTTGGTTACAAAACATGATCATCTCATACAATAAAATTTAGCATCATGCCTTGACCATATCACATCACAACAGGCCCTGCAAAAACAAGTTAGACGTCCTCTACTATGTTTTTGCATGTTTTACGTGGCTGCTATGGGCTTAAGCAAGAACTCATCTCACCTACGCATCAAAACCACAACGATAGTTTGTCAAATAGACTCCGTTTTAACCTTCTCAAGGACCGGGCGTAGCCACACTCGGTTCAACTAAAGTTGGAGAGACAGTCGCCCGCAAGCCATCTATGTGCAAAGCACGTCGAGGGAACCGGTCTCGCGTAAGCGTACGCGTAATGTTGGTCCAGGTCGTCTCGCCCAACAATACCGCTGAACCAAAGTATGACATGCTGGTAGGCAGTATGACTTGTATCGCCCACAACTCACTTGTGTTCTACTCGTGCAAATAACATCAAACCATAAAACCTAGGCTCTGATACCACTATTGGGGAACGTAGTAATTTCGAAAAATTTCCTACGCACACGCAAGATCATGGTGATGCATAGCAACGAGAGGGGAGAGTGTTGTCTACGTACCAATGCAGACCGACTGCGGAAGCAATCACACAATGTAGAGGAAGTAGTCGTACGTCTTCCCGATCTGACCGATCCAAGCACCGTTACTCCGGCACCTCCGAGTTCTTAGCACACGTTCAGCTCGATGACGATCCTCGGGCTCCGATCCAGCAAAGCGTCGAGGAAGAGTTCCGTCAGCACGACGGCGTGATGACGATCTTGATGTACTACCGACGCAGGGCTTCGCCTAAGCACTGCAACAATATGATCGAGGTGGAATTTGGTGGCAGGGGGCACCGCACACGGCTAAGGAACGATCACCAAGGATCAACTTGTGTGTCTAGAGGTGCCCCCTGCCCCTGTATATAAAGGAGCCAAGGGGGAGGGGTGCGCCGGCCAGGGAGAGGGCGCAGGAGGAGTCCTACTCCCACCGGGAGTAGGACTCCCCCCCAATCCTAGTTGGAGTAGGTTTCCCAAAGGGGGAAAGAGAGAGAGGAGGGCCGGCCCCTTCTCCTAGTCCTAATAGGACTAAGGGAAGGGGGGCATGTGGCCACCTATGGGCTGCCCCTTTTCTCCTTTCCACTAAGGCCCATGAAGGCCCATATGGCTCCCAGGGGGTTCCGGTAACCTCCCGGTAATCCGGTAAAATCCCGATTTCACCCGGAACACTTCCGATATCCAAATATAGGCTTCCAATATATCAATCTTTATGTCTCGATCATTTCGAGACTCCTCGTCATGTCCGTGATCACATCCGGGACTCCGAACTACCTTCGGTACATCAAAATGCATAAACTCATAATAACTGTCATCGTAACGTTAAGCGTGCGGACCCTACGGTTCGAGAACAATGTAGACATGACCGAGACACGTCTCCAGTCAATAACCAATAGCGGGACCTGGATGCCCATATTGGCTCCTACATATTCTACAAAGATCTTTATCGGTCAGACCGCATAACAACATACGTTGTTCCCTTTGTCATCTGTATGTTACTTGCCCGAGATTCGATCGTCGGTATCCAATACCTAGTTCAATCTCTTTACTGGCAAGTCTCTTTACTCGTTCCGTAATACATCATCTTACAACTAACATCTTAGTTATAATGCTTGCAAGGCTTATGTGATGTGTATTATCGAGAGGGCCCAGAGATACCTCTCCGACAATCGGAGTGACAAATCCTATGCTCGAAATACGCCAACCCAACATCTACCATTGGAAACACCTGTAGTACTCCTTTATAATCACCCAGTTACGTTGTGACGTTTGGTAGCACCCAAAGTGTTCCTCCGGCAAACGGGAGTTGCATAATCTCATAGTCATAGGAACATGTATAAGTCATGAAGAAAGCAATAGCAACATACTAAATGATCGGGTGCTAAGCTAATGGAATGGGTCATGTCAATCAGATCATTCAACTAATGATGTGACCTCGTTAATCAAATAACAACTCTTTGTTCATGGTTAGGAAACATAACCATCTTTGATTAACGAGCTAGTCAAGTAGAGGCATACTAGTGACACTCTGTTTGTCTATGTATTCACACATGTATTATGTTTCCGGTTAATACAATTCTAGCATGAATAATAAACATTTATCATGATATAAGGAAATAAATAATAACTTTATTGTTGCCTCTAGGGCATATTTCCTTCACCCTGCGCCTTATGACATGCCAGAGAAGAAGACCAAGAAGGCGTCCAAGGGGACCAAGAGTGGCCTTCGTCGAAAGGATACTTCGGACCTGTCGTCCGAAGACGAGACTGGCCCTTCGGTCGCGAAGACGGCGACGAGGAGGAGGAAGAAGAAGACAACTCACCCCCCCCCCCTGAGGGAGGAAGGAAGAAAAGGGTGGCCTCCATGAACCTGGAGGCGAAGGCACCCAAGAGGGGGAAGGGCTCCCTCGCAGATAACTCGACGTGGGATGTCGATAGCAGTCCAAAACAAATGCCCCGAACCAAGCCTCGGGCCGCTTCGTAAGTACCAAAGACCTTATGCTCGTCCAAATGTATGGCCCTTCCCCTTTGCCATATTGATATGTTTAATTTATGCTATTGCAGTCTGGCCCGCAACAGTTCTCTACAATCCTCGACAAAGGGCTCTCTAGACTCAAAGGAGATGGCTAGCATGTCGCCGCCACCTTCTCACTCTACCTCGCCCAAAGGCGATGACGAGGTGGTGTCCCAAAGGGCCTTTCCCGACCAAGGGGAGGCTCCGAAGATCGTCAGGGCAGTGCCCAAGGATGACTCCACGGCCGCCGAACACATGGGGGAAGAAGCCCCCATGGGGACTGATGGTGGGGGCCGAGTTCCATTCGGCTCTCAGCCGGATATCATTCCGGAGACCTGCACGGCTTCGGAGTCCGGTGAATGGCCTTCTCCGAAAGGAGGGGGTGTGCCTGTTCCGCTGCTGACCTCTGTCCGACCAGAGGCGCCGGATGATCTGCTGGAAGCACTGCGAGGCGCTTCCATTGTAGATGAACACCGTATCCTTATGGGTACGGTGATCAAAAAGGTTCAGTCTGCCAAAAGCGGGCTGACCAAAGCCTGCACTAGCCTTTTAACGGGCTTTGAGGTAATAATAATTGTAGAAAGAATATCACGGCATAGACAGTAGCCCCTGATGCTCTGTTCGGTGTTCGAAAGAAAAGCCGAACAGAGGATCAAAACAATTTTCGCAGGAGTCTAACATATGATGTTTATGTAAATAAGCAGGCGTCGCTGCTGGCTGCTGCCGCTCATACTACGGAGGTCTCCGAACTGAAGCAGAGCCTGGAGCGGGCCGAGGAAGAGCTCAGCCTTGTGAAGAAGCAGCTGGAGGACAACCAAGGTATGCAGTAACCTGTGCGTGTATGTTAGGAAGGATGAATACTTCGTGCAGAATAAAGTGTCATGGACTATGCTAGGGGCCACGACCGAGGTGGCGGCCCTCAAGAAGGCATTAGCCGAGGCCGAGGACAAAGCGGACAAGGAGCACGCTATACACAAAAAGCACGAGGCCCGGGTCAACGAAGTTCAGGAAGAGCTTCAGGATGCCGTCAAGAAGTACGAGTCCCTGGAGCATGATTCTAAGACGCAGGCGTACGAACTTGCGAAGGCCCGCCAGAACGCACAAGAGGCTCGAGCCGAGGCCCGGAGCACCCTTCAGCAAGGGTAGGGCTTTCATTATGCAAAGCAAGTCTGTGAAGGAAACGCTCCTTTTACTTACCCGAATTTGGTGCTCTACAGGGGCGTTTACGGATTTGCCGCGCAGCGTATCCAATGCTGCATTCTATCGAGCTGAGGAAGGGAGTTCGACGGAGAAGCTGTTCTGATCTCAATATCTTGGACCAGAACATCCGGTATCCTTCTGCGACCAGCTGAAACAGTTGGTCGAGCTGCACAAGGCGGCTGAGCTGGCCATGAGGGACCTGATAGTCCAGCTATGGCCTGTCGTGCCGGTACCCAGCAGCTACTTCGGACTTGTGAAGCGGCTTGTTAGTGCCTGTCCGCGGCTTGAGGTCGTAAAGCGGTCGGTCTGTATTGAAGGTGCTCGGATGGCCTTTGCTCGCTGCAAGATGTGGTGGGCGAAGATGGACGCCATCGAGCTGACCAAGGGGCCGCCGAAGGGCAAGGAGCACCGTACACCCGAGCGCTATTTTGCGGATGTCCTAGAGGGGTCTCATATTGTAGCCATGCAGTGCGGGCAGGACATTATTTTCGAGTGAATACACTCATATTTTGTCTTGTATGATGACAACAAATCCGCTTTGTAATATAATCTATGTTTTGATTGTGTCCTCCTATGTGGCCGTGTTGTATGAAATCTGAGGGTTGGCCAGTCGTCGGCTTCTGCCCTCACGTAGGTAGTATGGAGGTGTTCGGGATGGTATCTAAACAATCTTGATCCAATTATATGGTCCTTGAATGAGTTGTTTAGCGCAACGAACCAGGCAACCAGACTATACGGCTTGAACGCCCTCACTTAGCCATAGGAGTTTTATAATAAAACATAGGCGCAGCCCCTGGTATATGAACCAGAGTGCTGTCAGCGTCTCATCGGGAAGTACGATCCTTCGCGGAATATGGAAAAACCTCCAACGATTTGAGACCTCCGAACAGCTGACCGGCTCTCGCCGCATCATGACAGTCAGTTTTCGACTTTCTCTACTGAGGTGCTCATCCGGTTTAGACCAGGGCACAATCGCAGTAGTTCTCCCTTTACTACCCTAGCCGATGTAGCGAAACGTAGGGTAGCAAGCACAGGAGCCGGGCAACCCAACTATTGACCAAATACATGATTCGGAGCCAATGCATATAATGCTAAATTCGGGGTGCCGAACTATACTTATAAGAAGTGTTCGGACTTTTGTTGTCGTAATGTGGGGTGCTATAAAGCCCCTGGCAAACATCAAAACGTAGCAAGGTGTACGGATGCTACCTGATGGGGTTATCCATAGGGAAACTAAAAAAAGAGAGAAATAAAACAGAAAAGATGTAAAGGTAAAAAGATGGGGTCCTACAGCTCCAACTGCAAACGGTTTTCATTGTAATGTAATTAGTATGTCAAGGCGAATTGATACAAGTAGTGCAATAAGCAACAGGCTATTTAACATGCCGAAATCAGGGGAGAGCTACATGTGGGTCCTGGAAGACAGGTAGAGTTATTGTTAACGGAATCACCTAAGAAGTCCCCGTATGTCTGCGCTCCTCATCATCTTGGTGTATTTATCCTTCAAGAGGACCAATAACCAGACCACCCGATGGGGCCCGTAGGATTAAAACCTGCAAGAAAACAAGTAGAAGTGAAAGTATGTGTGTATTCGATGTCAGTTGAGCCGTGTCGTGGATCACAAGCTAGCTATGCCTCCGTCGATGCCCATGGAATTTTGAGTGCGTAGTTATGTACGCGTGGCGCGCATGCCACCGCTTGATCGGGACTGAGACGGAGGCCGGATTGCTAGTCGAGCTCCTAATGAGCCGAGTTCTCCTGCTGCAGAGTAGTTCGGACCCTCTTAAGGGTGTCCGAGGGCTCGGCAGCCGAATGAAGGTTCTGCTTGAGAAGGACGCTTTGTACTTCTGCTGCTAGGGCAGCTATGTGCTCTTCTGTACTGAGAGAGCGTTCCGTATTGCCATTGACTGTTATGACACTGCATGGGCCGGGCATCTTGAGCTTGAGATAAGCATAGTGTGGTACTGCGTTGAATCGAGCGAACGCAGTTCGTCCGAGCAGTGCATGATAGCCGCTGCGAAATGGGACGATATCAAAGACTAACTCCTCACTTCGGAAGTTGTCCGGAGATCCGAAGACAACCTCTAATTTGATTGAGCCCGTACAACGGGCCTCTACGCCTGGAATGACTCCTTTAAATGTGGTCTTTGTAGGCTTAATCCTTGATAGGTTAGCGCCCATTTTTCGCAATGTATCCTGATAGAGCAGATTGAGGCTGCTACCGTCGTTCATAAGGACACGAGTCAGGTGGAACCCATCAATTATTGGGTCTAAGACCAGTGCGGCTGAGCCTCCGTGACGGATACTGGTCGGGTGATCCCAGCGATCAAAAGTGATCGGGCATGACGACCATGGATTGAATTTTGGGGCGATTAGCTCTATCGCGTAGACGTCCCTGAGCGCACGCTTGCGCTCCCTCTTGGGGATGTGGGTAGCATATATCATGTTCACCGTTTTTGACCTGAGGGGGAAACTTCTTCTGTCCCCCTGTGTTCGGTTCTCGTGGCTCTTCGTCCTTGCTTTGCGATCCCTTTTCCCTGTTTTCGATGTTTAATTTGCCGGCCTATTTGAAAACCCAGCACTTTCTATTTGTATGATTAGGAGGCTTGTCGAGGGTGCCATGAATCTGGCATGGACGATCAAGTATGCGGTCCAAACTGGACGAACCCGAATTGTTCTTTTGGAACGGCTTCTTCCGCTGACCGGACTTAGATCCACTGAATTCGGCGTTGACCGCCGTATCCTCGGTGTTGTCACTGTTGTTTCGGCGCTTGTATCTATTGCGTCGGGACTTGTCTTTGTTGCTTTTAACTTCAGGGGTGCCGGCATCGCTTGCATTGTTTTTGCTATGGGCCAACCAATTGTCCTCGCCCGCACAAAAGCGGGTCATGAGTGCCGTGAGGGCCTCCATGGATTTTGGCTTTTCTTGGCCGAGGTGGCGAGCGAGCCATTCGTCGCAGATGCTATGCTTGAAAGCTACTAGAGCTTCGGCGTCCGGACAGTCGACAATTTGGTTCTTTTTAGTTAAACCTTGTCCAGAATTTCTTGGCGGACTCTACGGGTTGTTGAACTATATGGCTTAAGTCATCAGCGTCCGGAGGTCGAACATATGTACCCTGGAAGTTGTCGAGGAAAGCCTCTTCCAAGTCCTCCCAGCTGCCAATGGAATTTCCAGGCAGACTGTTTAGCCAATGCCGAGCTAGCCCTTTGAGTTTTAGAGGGAGGTCTTTTATGGCGTGGAGGTCATCTCCGCGGGCCATATGGATGTGGAGAATGAAGTCCTCGATCCACACCACGGGGTCCGTGGTTCCATCATATGATTCTATGTTCACGGGCTTGAATCCTTCTGGGAATTCGTGATCCAGGACCTCATCAGTGAAGCAATGAGGGTGTGCGGGGCCTCTATATCGGGCCGTATCGTGATGCAGCTCTGATAGAGTCCGTCTGCGGTGTTCAGCCCGCGCATGACTGGGTTTGTCGCGTCTGGATAGGTGGTCATTGTCACGTGTAGAGGCGCGTCCTCGCGATCCGTGGATTGATCTGGTATGTCCTGCTTTATTGTTCAGGTTCTGTCGAAGGTCATATGTATGGTCGTGGACTAATTTACCTGTACCTGAGTGATGAGGCGGGGTGGGCTGTTGTTCGGCATGAGTTGCCGTTTTGTCTCAACCACGTGGTGGTCGGTCAGCCGTATTGTGCGATGGTGGTATGTACTCCAGCGCCTCCTCGTCGAACCGAGGTAGAAATTTGCTCTTTGGGTAGCTTTTGGTTGGGCGCTTGAGGTCGTATTCTTCAGCTGCTAGGACATCGGTCCATTTATCATTGAGCAGATCTTGGTCATCTTGAAGCTGTTGCTGCTTCTTTTTCAGGCTCCTTGCCGTGGCTGTTAGCTGGCGCTTGAAGCGCTCCTGCTCAAGAGGTTCCTCGGGCATGATGAAGTCTTCGGTGCCGAGGCTCACCTCATCTTCGGCAAGCGAAAGGTAATTATCGTCCTCCGAATCTTCGTGCGTGGCCTGTTTAACAGGGCTAACCTTCTCATCTTCCCGTTCATCTTGTTTGCTTGCTTTATCGACGGGGTCTTCGTTTTCTCCGGCACCTTCCGGAGTGTCATCTTCTCCTGTGCCGGTGTTGCTTTCTTTACTGCGATGTGACTTAGAGCGGCACCGCTGACGCCGGTGCTTGGACTGTATTTCGGAAGGTTTATCCTCAACTAGGTCTTCTTTATCATCACCGCTGTGCTCCTTTGGTGCATCCACCATGTATACATCATATGAGGAAGTGGTCGTCCAGCGTCCGGTGAACGGCGGGTTCTGTGCCTCTTCTTCTCCGGCATCGTCATCCATACCATCAATGTCCTTGGAGTCGTAATCAAGTTCGTCGGTCAAATCCTCGATCGTGGCTATAAAGTGGGTGGCGGGTGGGAAGTAAAATTCTCCATCGTCAGCCCCTAGTTCGAGCCGGATATAGTTCGGCTGAGAGTGCTCCGCCAAGGACAGGTTTTTTTAATGAGTTTAGCACATCGCCCAAAGGCGAGTGCTGGAAGATGTCTGTGGCGCTGAATTTGAAGATCGATAAACGATCAAGCTCGGCGTCCGCGGGCTCGCGCGGTTCAGAACCTACGGCCGGAGATGAGTCCGGCGTTCCAGTGGCATAGGCATCGTGTGAGACCAAGTCCATGTGCGGCTCCAACGTCGTGGAATCTGCGGCCTCTGAGGTGGGGTTAATCCTCCCGTCTTTGGATGGCGCGGCCTGCTCTGGCTCTAGGGCCAGAGCGGTTACAGGAGCGATCTCCTGGATGCGGCCCGATGACAAATTTAGGTTATGATCATCGGGGTGACCGCGAGCGGCCGCCGCGGTATCGAATCCAGCGAAGATCAAGTCTCCACGGATGTCCGCGACGTAGTTCAAGCTCCTGAATCTGACCTGATGGCCAGGGCGTAACTTTCGATCTGCTCTAGATGGTCAAACGAGTTGGCCCGCAGTGCGAAGCCGCCGAACACGAAGATGTGTCCGGGGAGGAAAGTTTCTCCGCAGACAGCGTCATTATTGACGATTGAAGGGGCCATCGAACCTTTCAGCGACAGCACAGAGGAACTCTCAATGAAAGCACCAATTTCGGTGTCAAAACCGGCGGATCTCGGGTAGGCGGTCTCGAACTGTACGTCTAAGGTTGATGGTAACAGGAGACAGGGGACACTATGTTTACCCAGGTTCGGCCCTCTCTATGGAGGTAATACCCTACTTCCTGCTTGATTGATCTTGATGAATATGAGTATTACAAGAGTTGATCTACCACGAGATCGTACTGGCTAAACCCTAGAAGTCTAGCATGTATGACTACGGTATTGAGTATATCCTTTCCGGACTACACCCTCCAGTTTATATATACACCGGGAGATCTAGGGTTACATAGAGTCGGTTACATAAGATGGAATCTTCATAGTTGTTCGCCAAGTTTGCCTTTCACGTCAAGGAGAGTCCCATCCGGACACGGGTACAGTCTTCGGTCTTCATATCTTCACAGCCCATCAGTCCGGCCCATAGATAACAGGTCGGACGCCCGAGGACCCGTTAGTCCAAGACTCCCTCAACCGCCTCTAACTCATTTACACCGTCTCCATACACTGTGGGCACAGCCTCTTAGGAAAAAAATGGCTAGCAATGCCTCCAAGCCAAGAGGCGGCCTCCCTGCCTCCCATCCGATTAAAATAATCTCTTTACCCCACTTGTCAATCTCTAGTTTATGCTTGTGCACACCGGTGAACGTTAGGGAGCACATGATTTGGCTGTATATTTTATTTTAACATGGGGTCCACTTTAGGCAATACGCAGTCGCTATACATTACACACTTTTGAGCTGAAATTAGAGGTTGGATGAGGGGCCCACCTTAGAGGCAGTGTTGCCTCCAAACCTGTGGTAACTACCCCGGTAATAGCATACACTTACCCTATGAACATACATATGAACACCCTACCCTTATGAGCACCTCCGAAAGACTAAGCCAACATATCATCTTGAGATTTTACAAAGTCACCGCGAGCATCTCATAGTCGACAGGAACATGTCCTCCCACAGAATGCACATTGCTGGAAATTCTGAAATAAATCCAGAGAGTACAATTGTCCACCTAATCATCCAACCATACGTTGGTACGCGGTGGGCGGATATTTAAGGTATAGGGTTGGATGGATGGAGGGATGGCTCCCATATACGTGTCCAGACACCAGTCCGGACAGAATTTTGGACAAATATTGTGTCCATTTACGGGTTGGCGTTGCAGATGCCCTTAGCCAGGATCACAAAGAAATCCACTCCTGAGTCATGACGTCCATTTTCACCAAGTGGAACAAAAGTAAACATGAATAGATATCCATGACGTGCATGCCAGTTGCCAAAACAAAAACCATCTTTAGCCGGATGAAGAAAAAGCAAACCGGAACTGGAAACAGAAAAGGCGGAGGAGGTTCAGGAACACCTTTCCCAAAACTACACCGAGTAGAAGTACAAAATACATGAGTGATTTGCTCACAAGTGGGCTTGTATCATTTTGGTTTTGGTTTTTGGTTTTTGAGCTGTGGGCTTGTATCCGTATACCTCTAGCATTTGTGAGCAGAAGACTGAGGAGTTTTTATGAGTACAAATCACTGAGGTTTCTCCTCACACTGATTGAACTGATTGCTAAGGTTTATCCTGGCCGATTAAACTAATCAGAAAGGTTTATCCTCGCTCTGGTAAACTAATCACAAAGGTTAGTTAGCCAGGATCATTGCCTCCAAAGGAAATTCACTCCTGACGTCCATTTTTCACCAAGTGGAACAAAAGTAAACATGAATTGAAACCCATGATGTGCATGCCAGTAGCCAAAACAAAAATCATCTTTGGCCGGATGAAGAAAAGGCAAACCAGAATTGAAAACAGAAAAGGCAGAGGAGGTTGAGGAACACCTTTCCCTCATATCACTTTACAACACTGAAAGAAAGAAACAAAACAAAGCTGGTCCGATTCCTATTTCAAGATTCCCCTCTATCCACCCAGCATATGTAGATTATAGAATCCAATCCAATAATTCCATCGAGCCACGGCGACTTGCAACCAGTATAATAAGCAAACACAGATAAAATAAATGGAAGATGTCCCTGGCAAGATGGGGGGCGGCCATATCATCATGTGATGAGCTACATGTACAGATGAAATTTCCAACGGAATTTCGTTTGCAGCGGCGGGAGGCAATGGCAGAATGCATATCGTGTCTATATTCGACCAATCTTGCGGTACAAAATCCTTTTTGTGCACACAGCTTTTGCTACTATTACAAGGCCGTAACAGGAAGTAGCAACGAACATCACAGATTCACAGGAGAGGGAAAGGGAACCTTAACTGGAGCAGCAGCAGCAGCAACAATGGATGATTTGATGAGGAAGGACGATGGTGGACGAGACGAATACCCGAAATGGTCCGGGAGAACCTTCCAAGATTCCCCCGGCAGCTCAGTTCCATCGATCCTGACCAGTGCTGGATTTGGAAGCGCGGTGGTGCAAGAAGTGGATCGAGATCCGTGTTGGGAGGTCGCGGCGGTCATGATGACGGCGGGGCGGCGAGCGGCTGCGGCTGCGGCAAGGCGACGAAGGGGTGCTGCAGCAGCTGCGCGGCGGAGAGGCGGTTGGCGGGGTTCTTCTGCAGGCAGCAGGCGATGAAGCCTCGGAACTCGGGCGAGGCGGTGGCGGGGGACGGCTCGGGCGGGTCGGAGTAGCAGATGGCGACCATGAGCGCGGCCCAGTCGCCCTGGCGGCCGAGGTTCTCGCCGAAGGGGAACCTGCCGAGGTAGAACTCGAGGATGCTGAGGCCGAAGCTCCAGATGTCGCCGGCGTAGCCGTCGTAGGCGCCGTCGTTGATGTCGGTGTTGATGCGCTCGGGGCTCATGTAGGCGATGGTGCCGACGGAGGAGTTGCAGGGGTCCATGGTCTGGTTCAGGATGCGGCCGACCCCGAAGTCGGCGATCTTGACGCGGCGCGCCGAGTCGATGAGCAGGTTGGAGGGCTTGATGTCGCGGTGCACGATGTGGCGGCGGTGGAGGTACGCGATGCCGGAGAGCACTTGGCGCGCCACGTGCGCCAGGAAGGGCTCGTCGGCGATGCGGCGGCCGTCGAGGGACCCGCCGTCCATGTACTCGAGCAGGATCTGCAGCTCGCCGCCGCGCTCGTACATGCCGTGGCAGCGCACGACGGCCGGGTGCTCGGCGGTGCGCAGGATGGCGATCTCCCGCGCGATCTGGCGCCGCACCGCGTCGTCGTGGTTCCCGTAGAGCACCTTGAGCGCGTAGGAGCGGCCCGTGGCGCGGTGCCGCACCATCCACACGGTGCCGCCCGCGCCGCTGCCGACCCGGCGCACGCGCTCCAGCTCGTGGAGAGGGGGCGGGGGCGGGGCGGCCGCGGGCGGGGCCACGAGCGGCTGGGCGGGGCCGGCGCCGGTGGGGGGAGCGGCGGTCGGGGGCGGGAGCGGGAGCGGGACGGCGAGCGAGGAGGAGACGTCCGGGCGCTGCGGCATCGGGAGGGTGAGATCCGGGCGGCGGCGCGGGCGGCCCGGCGTGCCCGGCTGGGCCGGGAGGCTGCCGCCGGCCGGACGCATGGCTCCCGAGTGGGGACTGCTGCTGGTGCCGGGTAGCGGGGATTTGTCTGGTTGCGCGCCGTCTCTCTGTTTGATGGGGGATCGGGTTTGTTGGGGGAGGCGACCTGTCCTGTACCGAGGGTGGGAGTGGGAGAGGACAGCAAGCCGGAAGCGTGCTGCGCGCGTCGGACGGAAGGGCCGCCGCTGCTTCTTGGGCTCGGAGAAAAAGCGGGGAAAATGTATGCGTTGCGCGTCACTGTCTCTCGCGCCAGATTAGATCACGTTCCTTTCCGTCCAGAAGGGAAAAAAGCTCACGTTTCTACCTGCAGCGAGCGCCATGGCATGACGGTACTGCCGTCTCGAACCTAAGAAAATGACCTCCCTGCGGCATTGTTGGGCTTTGAGTGACTTTTTATGATGATTGTCCTCTTAAAGATGGCCAGTACTAGGCGCCGGCGCACCGGCCCAATATTCGGCCGGTCAAGTGCCAGCCCTCCCATTCAAACGCTATTAATCGTTAAATTTCTTCTTCTTTCTTCCTCGACGCAAACCGGACCCCGGGCGGCTGCAGCGGGAGAGCACCACCGACTAGCCGGAATCTCCCTTCCCCCCCTCCCCAATTCAACATCTACCCGTTGTAGCAAAATAACTTGTCCTTTGTAGCTTTTCGTTCCCGGGTTGCAGCAAAAATCGAGCGCCACTGCGTCTCCCCGTACAAATCCCTGACATGTAGCAAAAATAATCACAGGTTCCAGCTGGTGCAGATGCTGCTTCCAACAATTCTTCTGTCGGTTGCAACTTTTGTGTTCTCAATTCCAGCAAAAATGACGGCGACGACGCAGTCTGCTCTCCACCCTAGTAACAAATGACGGCGATGATGGTTGAAGCAGAAAAGTTAGCTGGTTCCAGCAAAATTTAACGCCCGTTCCAGCAAAAAAAACCCTCTAACCTAGCAAAACTTCAGTAATGGTCGGTTGTAGATTTCTTGAGTATCTGGTTGAAGCTTTTTTCATCTGTTGTTGAAGCTTTTCTTCCAACGGTTGCAGCTTTTCATGTTTGCCAATGTTTGGTTGAAGCTTTTTTATACAATGGATGTAGCTCTTTGCGTCAACGATTGTACATAGGGCACCGCCCTTTGCAGCTCCGCAGGCGCCGATGTTGCACTACGGGAGCACCCCCTTTCCCCCGAAGTTCCAGATCCGCCACTAACTGGTTCCAGCAAACAATGGACGCCGACATGTGCCTCGCCGTCTCCTGCGCAGGAGAGAGAAGAAAGAAGGAGAGGAAGAAGAGAACCAGAGGAAACAGATGACAGTGATCACCAAAGAAAGAAAAAAAGCAAAAGGGAACGGTTGGTGGCGGGCCCAGGCGACAAGTCAACTTACAGGAGGGTACGCACGGTTGTAGGATTCTACGCGATCGAACGCACAACGCGCATCCGGCCGAAGACTCGACCGGTCTGCGGGCTATAAACATTTCCCCTTAAAGATACTGTATCGTTGAATTATGGTTGGCGGTACAGTCACTTTGATCTCAAACTGTCCAGAGACCCATGTTTTCGGTACTGATAGTGTGCTCGTCGCCAAATCTGGCACACATGGACATGAACGATGGATTATTGGGCAGATGTCGTACATTTCATTTGTCGTGAGGGGTAATACATGCCATCATTAATCGCGCGACAATTCAATGGACTCCCTTTTCGGTGTTTTACCCTTTATTGTTCAACAAATCATATGAATTCCCCTCCTCCTCTAAGATTGTAAAACTATGAGAGCAGAAGAAAGGGACAAGTGGCGGGCAATTTGACCCAGTGGAGGCGATCGACTGCTCGAGCACCGCAATGAACCTTTTCATAACACGCTAGTCACGTCACGGTCCAAGCTCTCAATGCAGGACCTATGTTGCATCGCTGGAATTTGTTGGGATTGTGAGTAACTTTTATATTATACCCTTATAATTATCACTAACTTTTGGTGGACGCTACAATCACCATGGTCCTCAAGCTCTCAATGCAGCTATTTTGACCCCCCCCCCCCCCCCTAAACTCTTGGATGTGCTAAACTTTGGCCGAGATCATGGTTTGTGGCCAAATCTGGCACACGTGAACATGAACGGTGAATTGCCAACCAACGATCTATGACAACCAGTGTGATCAATTAGCGGCAAAGACATCTGAGAGATGAAACATTTGTGAATAGTTTGATGACGTAATGTAGGGAATATAGCTTCATGTAGCGGATGCGAGGGATTTTGGGGCAGGCGGAGAAGGATGGTTTGGGTACTTGAAGACTAGAGTTACCGAGAGCATCTACAACTAGGCTCCCCAAATTGACCAGGCGGATGCAGGACCACTGATCGGATAGCAGAGAGAAGAAAAAAGTTGACCCAACCAGATCATTGAAAGCCTCCTTAAATATTTGGCTTGTCCAACACTTCTTATATATGAGAGTAAAATGCATGATAAGTCCTAAAACTATTGGTGGTGTGTCAGTTTAGTCCTACAACATTAAAACTGCGGTTTTGAGTTCTAAAACTATTGAAGGTGTGTCAGTTTAGTCCTAGGACTTCAAAACTACAATTTTAGGTCCCAATACTATGTAAGTTTGTTCATCTCACGTCCTAAGCTTGCATGGCCGGCATCTATGGTGCATTTTTTCAAATGAGCCCTTTATGTGTTTACTTCCCTCAAAATGGTCCATACGCTTTCCATGTTGCAGTGTGTGTTGCAACCTACACACCCACCACCTATGTAGAAGTTGCTCCTTGAGTAGGCATGGGTGTCCGCCTAGATGAAGGGGTTTTTCTCCCCTTGAGACCATGAATTGTAGGGCAACCTCGCTGAGAGGTTTGGCGCAGCCGACATGGAGACCCCGAGCCAGTCAGCATGGAGGACGACATTCCTCTCCCTTGGTGCGGCCACCAGGGAGAGCCCAAGCCAATCGGGAGCTAATGTGGGATGAGGCTGAGATGGCCGGCCTACTCTTCTCGCTGGAGCTCAAGCCATCATGCCACGCTCCACATTGTTTCCTCTGACTCTGAGCATTCTGTGCGTGGGAGAATAAGGTGTGACAAAGCTCTACGGGTTTTCTTGCATATTTACCTTTCATAAGTTAATGTGGTGGGTCCATTGGGTCCACATGGCAACAGTCCAAGCATCTCCAAGCAACACGTCGATGGGTCAATGCATGCCATGCAAGTTTAGGACCTAATATGAACAAACTTACATAGTTTTGGGACTTAAAACTGCAGTTTCAAAGTTATAGGACTAAAATGACACACCTTCAATAGTTTTAGGAGCTAAAACTGTAGTTTGACTACTGACACACCTTCAATAGTTTTCGCAAAATAAAAAGACACACCTTCAATAGTTTAGAACATAAAAGTACAATTTCAAGACATAAAACTGCAGTTTCAAAGTTATAGGACTAAACTGACACACCTTTAATGATGCATTTTACTCGAGATGAGATGAGTAGCATGTGCATGTTCAATCAGTGGTCATGTGTCTGCCACATAGGATTTCCCCACCATGGAGTATTTATTTTCTTTCTCTCTCTCTGTCCCTCTCCACAAATTACATGTGTGTGACCGAACGTATATGGAAAGAAGTGAGGGACGTGGTTATGTGGATGGACAAATATATAGTCAAAACGAACACACTCAGAAGCTGACTGGGCGCGTTCGCGGACGTTTGAGGGGCCAAATTTGTCCACTCCAGTTGTACATGCCCTGAGAGATGGAAATACCTAGGTGTTTAATTTTATTTTATTTTTGTGAATGACCTAGGTATTTAATTCAATGGGACCAAGGATCTAAACACATACAAAATCCAAACCCTACCAGGCATGAAACTGCGAGCTTGACCATCATCCATGTACATGTGTATAATTCATCATTTTGACCTAAGTGGAACACAACACAAACTAGAGTTGGGTCTCGTCCGAAATTGCCATTTTAGGAGTTTGTGGAGTAACTGAAGGACCACGGATGTGGAGTAGCTCGCATGAATCTCAACACACTAGTAGAAAAGGGGGCAACGGTCCAGGCCGGGTCAGCCCATTAGTCCCGGTTCAGTCTAGAACCGGGACCCATGAGGGCATTGGACCCGGTTCGTGAGCCCAGGGGGCCGGCCGGGCCACGTGGGCCATTGGTCCCGGTTCATGTGGACCTTTTGGTCCTGGTTGGTGGGACGAACCGGGACCAATGGCCTCGCTCCTGGCCCACCACCATTGGTCCCGGTTGGTGGCATGAACCGGGTCCAAAGGCTCCCCTTTAGTCCCGGTTCATGCCACCAACCGGGACCAATGAGGTGCCTATATATACCCCCTCGCGTAAGAGCAGAGCACACTGCTCTGTTTTTTTCTGGCCAAGGGGGAGAGGGCTTGGTGGTGCTCTAGCTCACCTCCTATGCACACAAGGTGTTCGATGGAATGCCCGAGCCACACTACTTAAGCTTTCTCCTCTCCAAGCTCGACCTTCAAGCTCCATTTTCCTCAATATTTGTCTAGGTTTAGCGGTCCGTCACGCCCCGTCCCCGTCTTCACCACCGTCGATCACCTGCGCCGAGCTCATCGCCGGCACCACCGTGGTGAGCCTCTTGTTCTTATCTTCTTTTTGAAAGGAAAATATACTCTTACTTGTATGTTTACATAGATACTTGTATTATTTTCTTACTTTTATTATTGCATCTTATATAGTGCGATGGTTTTGGTATCCGCCCCCGTCGTCCCTCGTCCTGTCTATGATTCGGATGTGGTATATATATTATCTTTATAACTATTTGTTCATTTATTGTTTATGAAAAATATGCCGACCAACGTGACATAGATTTTATTTATGTAGGATGTATGTGAATCGGAAATTCCAACCGACCCTATTGTCGAGAGGTTAAATTTAGTTGAAGAAGAAAACAATTTGTAGAAGGAAAAAATAAGAAAGAATTGAGGAGGAGAAGATGATATTGGAGTTGCATGTTGCGGATGTCGTCGATGATCACAAGATCAAGATGGATGCAATGCGCTTGAAGATTAGAAAGATTAGAAAATATGCCATTCATATCGAGGCTTGGTATCATTATGCCGTTGGATCAATTGTTACCTTGGTTGCGATTATGATCGCATTTGTTTTCGCATTGAAATGTTTTACATAGTTTCAATGTATGGCTTAATTAATTAGATGCTCTGGAGAGCTATATGTTGTTAGATGAGAACTATGTATGTACTTTGGTTTTAATGTGATGATGAACTTCTATTAATTTGGACACTTAATTATATATAACGCACGCAAATGAATCGGCAATGGATGTACGGTGACAGACACACCTCCGAGTACATTAAGGGCGTGCATGAGTTTCTCGATGTGGCTGAGGCAAACAAGCAGAATGATTTTATGTGTTGTCCATGCACTGAATGTGGGAATACGAGGTCTTACTCTAACCGGAAAATCCTTAACTCCCACCTGCTTTACAAGGGTTTCATGCCACACTATAATGTTTGGACGAGGCACGGAGAAATAGGGGTTATGATGGAAGACAGCGAAGAAGAAGAGTACGATGACAACTATGTGCCCCCTGAATACAGTGATGCTGCAACGGTGGGAGCTGGTGAAGATCAAGAGGAACCAGACGATGTGCCCAATGATACTGCAACGGATGAAGATGCTAAAGATCAAGAGGAACCAGACGATGTGCCCGATGATGATGATCTCCGCCGGGTCATTGTCGATGCAAGGACGCAATGCGAAAGTCAAAAGGAGAAGCTGAAGTTCGATCGCATGTTAGAGGATCACAAAAAAGGGTTGTACCCCAATTGCGAAGGTGGCAACACAAAGCTCGGTACCGTACTGGAATTGCTGCAGTGGAAGGCAGAGAATGTCGTGGCTGACAAAGGATTTGAGAAGCTACTGAAAATATTGAAGAAGAAGCTTCCAAAGGATAACGAATTGCCCGACAGTACATACGCAGCAAAGAAGGTTGTATGCCCTCTAGGATTGGAGGTGGAGAAGATACATGCATGCCATAATGACAGCATCCTCTACCGCGGTGCATACAAGAATCTGAACGCATGCCCGGTATGCGGTGCATTGCGGTATAAGATCAGACGAGATGACCCTGGTGATGTTGATGGCGAGCCCCCCAGGAAGAGGGTTCCTGCGAAGGTGATGTGGTATGCTCCTATAATACCACGGTTGAAACGTCTGTTCACAAACGAAGAGCATGCCAAGTTGATGCGATGGCACAGTGAGGACCGAAAGAAAGACGGGAAGTTGAGAGCACCCGCTGACGGGTCGCAGTGGAGAAAAATCGAGAGAAAGTACTGGGATGAGTTTGCAAAGGATCCAAGGAATGTATGGTTTGCTTTAAGCGCGGATGGCATTAATCCTTTCGGGGAGCAGAGCAGCAATCACAGCACCTGTCCGGTGACTCTATGTATGTATAACCTTCCTCCTTGGATGTGCATGAAGCGGAAGTTCATTATGATGCCAGTTCTCATCCAAGGCCCTAAGCAACCCGGCAACGACATTGATCTGTACCTAAGGCCATTAGTTGAAGAACTTTTATAGCTATGGAATGAAAACGGTGTACGTACGTGGGATGAGCACAGATAGGAGGAATTTAACCTAAAGGCGTTGCTGTTCGTGACCATCAACGATTGGCCCGCTCTCAGTAACCTTTCAGGACAGACAAACAAAGGATACCACGCATGCACGCACTGTTTAGATGACACTGAAAGTATATACCTGGACAAATGCAGGAAGAATGTGTACCTGGGCCATCGTCGATTTCTTCCGACCAACCATCAATGTCGAAAGAAAGGCAAGCATTTCAAAGGCGAGGCAGATCACCGGAAGAAGCCCGCCATGCGTATCGGTGATCACGTACTTGCTATGGACAATGATTTACACGTAATCTTTGGAAAGGGTCCTGGCGGACTAGCTGTTCCGAATGACGCTGAGGGACACGCACCCATGTGGAAGAAGAAATCTATATTTTGGGAGCTACCCTACTGGAAAGACCTAGAGGTCCGCTCTTTACTCTATGTATGTATATTTTGGGATCTATATTTTGTTTCTCAATGACACCGATGGTCTGAAAGCAGCTGGCTATGATTATGATGGCTCCGGTGACCTAATGCCGGTGCAAGAAGGAGACCATGAGGACGGCTCCGGTGACCCAATGCCGGTGCAAGAAGGAGACCGCGATGACGTCTCCGGTGACCGAACCGAGTCCGGCCAGGTATATATATTAGTTAAGGTTGTGCTGACTAGCTAATTGATGCATTCATTGTTTTGGTATGTACATATATTAATTAAGTCTTTGTTCTTTTTTCTAGCCCTCTAGATCAAGCACAACTTCGGTAAAGAGATGAGGCCCGAAGAAAAAGTTGAGCTCAGATGAAAAGTTTGAGATCATAGCAATCGCGCCCGACGGCCAACCGATTGAACCCCTCCGGACAAAGAGCGCATTTGTTGCTCAGTGCGGGGTTCTGGTTAGGGACAAAATCCCGATCAGCATCCAGCAATGGTTAAAGCCGGCTACAGAAGACCCTGAGGTGTCTTATGTCAATGATATGCAGAAAAATGATCTTTGGACTGAGCTGAAGTCAAATTTCACCCTACCGCCAGAGGATGATCCGGAGAAGCCAGTTAAAGAGCAATTAATCAAGTCTTTTGCTCTTAAAAGGATGGCAGAACTATTCAAGAGGTGGAAGAAAGAGCTGAATAAGTTTGTCGAAAATAAAGAAACATCAGAATTCAAGGGCAGATATGAGAAGATCAGAGATCACTGGCCCGCATTTGTGGCCCACAAGACATCAGAAAAGAGTAAGAAGATGTCGGCGACAAACAAGCAAAATGCTGCGAAGAAGAAGCATCACCATCGCACGGGGTCAGGTGGCTACCTCGTGGCCCGGCCTAAGTGGGGCAAGACTGATAATGATCTGGTTGATAAAGGGATCGAACCAGAGACAATTAACTGGTCAGACCGTTCCCGGACTTGGTTCTTCGGGGCTGGCGGAACCTTGGACCCTGTATCAGGGAAGCGCATTTGGACGAATGATCAAATGGACATACCAGTCAAGATGCTTCAGTAGTATATCGAAGCAGCGCAGCAAGGGACGTTCGTTCCAGACAGAGAGAACGATGAGCTCACAATGGCCCTCGGGAATCCTGAGCACCCTGGACGGACACGAGGCACGCCAGGCTCCATTCCGTGGAAGGTTGGGTTTCCGGATGCAGGCGGTTACAAATGCCACGAGAGGAGGAAGAAAGTGGAGCAGACCCAACTGCAGGCGTTGCACGCTAGGGTACAAGCGATAGAGTAACGAGAAGCAAATCGCAGCAAACAAACTGCCGAAACTTCCCCCGAAGCTACCCCGCCATCTCAGCGGAGAAGCAGCGTGGCTTCCACCGAGCTGCTTCAGCCGGAGCATGTCTTGACGGCTCCTGCCAGCTATCCCGTGGATGCTATCACGGAGTCTCAAAATTGCCACCTTATGACGCAATGGATTAATATGAAGGTCAAGGCGGCTGTTGGCTGTGTTTTTCCTACTGAACCCGGCACAACTTTTCACTGCCGGCCGATTCCAGAAGGATATACTAAGGTGATGGTGGATGAAATAACGGAGGGATTTGAGGACCTCCAGCTTGACCACCCTACCGGTGAAGGGGAGACTCGGCTGGGTTTTGCTCTGAAGACTCCATGCCTATGGCGGAAGGATCTCATCAACCTTCCGAACTGGACGCCTCCGCCTCCTTCTCCTCCTCCGGCGAGTCAGGGCACTCCGCCTCCTCCACCGCCTCCTCCTCCGGCGAGTGACGATCAGGGCACTCGGCCGGCTCCTTCTCCGGCGTGTGGCGGCACTCCGCCTCCTTCTCCGCCTGCGCCGGCGCGCCCGAGCAGCCAGCCTCCTCCTTCTCCGCCTCGTCAGCAAGGGCGGAAGAGACCTGCCGCCGCTCCGGCTGCTCCGGCGCGTCGTAGTCCTTCTCCTCCGCCTCGTAAGAAAGTAAACAAGACAACCGCTCCGTCTGCTCTGCCGACGTCTAGCAGTACAGCCAGAGGCGGGAGGACATACAGATTCGGTCCTTCTCTGAAGACTCCAGAGAAGTTACCATACGAGAGGACCCCGGAGGAGAACGCCGAGATCGCGCGAGAAGAAGTGAGGAACTTCTTTGAAGGGGTGAAAGCAAAGAAACATCCACCTCCGGAGGAGAAGGTAGATCCGGTGAAAGCGAAGCGCACTCTGGCTGCCCTGACAAAACCACCCAAGACTCTGCCGAAAGGCAACTATGAGCGCATTATTGGAAATGAATTTGTCGAAGCGAAGCGGTCGGGAAGTACTGTCAGTGATCAAAGGCTGAAAGAACGACGAGCTGGGAAACAAATTGCCCAGCTCGGCGAACAAGCGAAGCAATCGTGCCCCCCGCTCAAGGTGCCTAGCGACATCGACGCTAATGATCCGAGGATGGTGCCCGATTATAGCAATCTTGGAGATCACCTGCCCGACGATGTACATTATGATTTCATGGAGGTGCAGATACAAAGATACGAGTACGGGGAGCCTCTCATCAAAGATGAAAGGTCTTTATCAACAATGATGCGAAGATTACATGATTGGTACTTGAAAATCTGCAAAGAGTCTGGGGGGAGGAGTACTTTGTATGTGAGAGTTAAAAAGGAGCATGACCTCGTTGGAATTGAACTGTTGCCTGTTCCATTCGAGAAGTTCTTTCAGTTTTCAATCAATTGGCCCTCGATAAAGCAACGGTCACCTGCTACTGTCTGTAAGTAGTACTACTTCTGTCATAAAGTCTCTCTATATAGCTCAGCTCTTTCATTGCATGTATTTATAATTATCCTCACTATATTATGCAGATTGAAGATCGCCGAATTGAAGAAAAGACAAATCAGTGATATTGGGTTCATTAACACAAATCTCATAGATACAACTCAGGTTAAATTTCATGCCGCAGATACCGAGGCCAACTTGCTATGATCGTTGGTAATAAATAAAAACAAAGATATAATACTCTTTTCTTACAACTTCAAGTGAGTGTTACTGTCTTGTGCATATTCGGTTTCCCTTATATATTAGTCAAGATTATAGTAATGTAATTGATGAGTTATGCATGCGTGTGCAGTTTCCACTATATTCTCCTAGAGATTAAGCTTGAGCAGGGACTAGTAACCGTCTTAGACTCAAGACGAAAAGATCCCCAGGACTATGCGGACATGACTCAAATGCTCGAGAAGTAAGTTAAATCGATCATTATCCACCATATCAGCAACTTTGTTCATTTCCTAATATATCAAGTAATTGTTTTCTTTGTCTGGCAGGGTTTGGAAAAAATTCACCAAAAAAGCTCCGGAACTCCCGAAGAAGCTGCAATTTAGACACCCGAAAGTAAGTACTATAGTAGCATGTTCCGCGCATCTCCTATTGATTCAAGTGCTAGTTTCATCAATACCATTTGGCATTCTTGCTTATCAGTTTGATTGACCTCTATTTCTTGTAAAGTGGTTGTGGCAGGAACAAGGGAATGATTTCTGTGAATACTATGTTTGCGAGTCCATCCGCCACACGACCTGTGAACGGGGCTACTCTGACGAACAATATGAAGTGCGTAAATAACAACATTCACAATTTTATTTTATTACCATCATTTGTGTTGAGTTTCATTCATTCATATATATATATATATATATATATATATATATATATGTATTGACCTCCTCTTCAAATTAGATGTTTCGGAAGCGGGATGAACTCCTAGCACCAGCTCGCATGCGAGCAATTCAAGAGGAATTGGCGGCATTCTTTCTTGACCACGTGATCGCTGAAGACGGAGAATACTATGTGGACCATGCGTCCATATGATTATATTTGTAAGAGATAATTATTGTATATATGTAGCCGGTAGTGTCGGATAGATATACGAGAACTTGTTGTTCGACCAATCTCTCGGAGAAGGAGAGGTGGTCGATATCACTTCTCTCTGTATGCATATATGTTCATGACGATCTTCTGTTTCCTTCGTTTGCTTACTAGCTAGCTAGCGTGTCTAGTCCTCTATACGTATGTATACTACATAGCGTCGACCAAGCACGGACATAAGAGAGGACACTTCTCTCTATTAATTATAGCTAGCTAACACAATATACGAAACACCTAAATTAACCCCCCAAAACCCCCAACCCCCCCCCCCCCCCCACCTAAAAAACAAAAACTCCAGCCACAGAAATGCTGACGCGTGGATGCCTATTGGTCCCGATTGATGCCACTAACTGGGACCAAAGGCCCTCCTGTCTAGACTCCGCGCACAGGCCACGTGAAGGCCCATCTGTCCCGATTCTAGATTGAACCGGGACTAAAGGGACAAGGCATTAGTACCGACACTTTAGTCCCGGTTCAGGAACCGGAACAAAAGGCCCTTACGAACCGGGACAATAGGCCCTTTTTCTACTAGTGACACGTTTGTTGCCTTGGTTTCTTGGATGATGTTGATTCTACAGGTCGCCTAATTAAGCTGTTTAAGCTACGCACATGTCTGATTTAGTTGCGGCGTTCAAGTAAACCATTAGTCAACGAGTTAAAACTTTACCAGTGCCTTGCTAAGGGGGAAAAGATGTGTGGGCAATGTGGCAAAACGCGTGCCAAGAGCCTGGGCAGTATCACACGGGTCTGATTCACCAGATGCACCGGGCCATTCGTGCACCAGAAAAAAGAAAAGATGCCCCGCTTTAACAGCACGTGCTCGGGTAATTGCAATCTGCCGCCAAACAAAGAAAAAAGCGCATGATAGAGCGAAGAAAAAGGTATGGAAAATTTACGTGTCAGTGAACTAAGCCGCCGCTTGACTCTCTACCCATGATAGACAAAGCAGCCAAAGCGTACCAAGATTCCCAGAACGTGTGATAAAAGGAGTATGGGCTTCTCGTCACGTCCTAGGTTCCTTTGCCCGTTGGCCTCGCTCCCCAGTTCCTACCACGCTTCTAACACGTTGCGGCGAAAAGAGAAAGAGATTTACTCTATCGACGTGCTCAGCTACTGTATATGAACACAGGTGACAGGGACCTTCACCGAGCAAAGGTGAGCCGCTACGATTCCTTCACCGAGCAAAGGTGAGCCGCTACGATTCGCCTACTCCTACCACGGGCGCGCAAAAGCTACAGCAATGATAGCAGAGGTGAGCCACTACCGTATATGAGATGAACAAGGCAATGATAGCAACTGCTGCAATTTGCAAACATGTAGGCATCCTTGCAGAAAACCGACCACGTTCTTTAAATCGGCAACCAGCAGTGGAAGTCAGCAAAGCATACAGGATTCAGTGCTCCCAGAGAGGAACTGGGAGCCATTGGCAGGCCGACAGGTGCCCAGACCTGGATGCTAAATCTTCCTGCGACTCCACGGGTTTGAGTTGGCATGCAGTGGTACTTGGTAGGTGGCTGCAGAGGCAACCGCTGCTGGTGAGGCAATTTTAAACATTGCAGCAGCCGCCTCCCCCAAAATTGTAAACCTGCGGAAAACCACATGAAGAGAAGATCGCTGTCACAGGTCAACTACCGAGAGACAGACAGAAATAATAAAACATGCCAGGCAAATTCATCAGGTTATGCTTATGTTATACTACACCCTAGGCCTAATCCAGTAGTAACTTGGCTTGCCCTTACTACCGCCCTGCCACTTCACATGTGTAGGATTTCCGAGGTTGACCGTTTTAGGCAACAACAAAAAGGGTTGTCTAGAGCTTTGGAAATGAGTATGTACATAAATCCACCTTCCATGACGAACTTGCTATCTATTGAATTAAACTGCTTAGTAAGAATGCACAAACAAGTGGTTTAGCTCTATCAAGAAACCACTCTACACCTCTCGCATAGGAGTAGTTCCTGTGAGGCAGAAAACAAAAACACTTCAGGTTAGAAGCAAAATAAAACACGGCTGGAATATTAGTGCTTGGGCATACTATCGCACTAATGCAATTATCAGGTGATTGTAGTATTGTGCAGTTATCTCTCCAAAGAAACCATTTTTGGGTGAGTTGAATTGTTAATACAGGAGTAACATGGCTCAGTCAGAAGAGAGCGGAAAATTTATAGAACACTGAATGCCTGTGACAGTAATATACTCCACTTACTGTATTCTTGTAGCCTTCAATGTAAGTCAATCGTAGCTTGGACCATATGTGGCTACAGGTGGTCCATATGAGTATCTCCATTGATCGCATGCCGAACATTTATCAAGCTTAGTGCAGTTCTCCAGAGTGCAGAATTTACAGGACCACGATGCGTACTTGGCTTTTGCAATTTTAGGTTTCGCTGTCCCACAAACTTCACAAATTGGTGCCAGAGGCTGCAGATGAAATGTGTTAGAGAACGGGGAGCAGCAATAATAGAAGTACAGTAGGCCAGCCACTGCACTTCTTTTTCAATGAAAAAAGAACAGATTACAGATGTCTTTGAAAAAGAAAGAAGAAAAATATATTACAGATCATATTAACAGCATAATGTGCAAAAACAAGAAAAGGAGTATGACTTCGGGCGTTTTGGCACCCGGGTCCAGTTGAACCCGGAATCACAGCCGCCCAGATATGTGTTGAGATCTGTGCCGCACGTCACTGTCATGCAAATACAGGAATATTAAACTAAGTATACACTGGCGCCACACTGTGTACATACGAGCGGCAGCTAGCGCCAGGGAGGACCGACGTTGGCCTGCAAACGCGTCTTGACGCACCTGTACTCTGGACACGTGGTACAGGTGTTATCTTTGGACGGAGTCAGCCGTTTGTCTGGCCCACATGTAAGGTGAAAAAAGAAAATGTTGGACGCATGGTGGGGGTTAGTTCTACTGCAACGATTTTCTCAACAGAGGGAGTGCTATTGCTCTGAGTAAGCCACGGCAGAGCTCTGCGGCATCGCCGGAGAGGTGCGTCTTTAAAGCCGTAGGGGAGGTGCCGCTGATCGGGCATAGATCACCACGACGGCTCGGGCATGGCGACGGAATTCCCGGTAACTGCAGTTGACAGGTAAATCTAGCCTTATCCTCCTCCAAATCCCATGGTTGTTAGATATTTAGATGCGGTTGGGGATCTGATTTCTGGATGAAATCTACCCGGAGTTTACCGATTTTCTCGGACGAGGCGTGCAGCGCTACAATTTTAATGGAAATGGTGTGAGATGGAGGTCAGTCAATGGGGCATTCCGGCGGCGGATCTAGGATGGGGATGGATGATGCACGGCTGAGTGGTGTTGGGGAATTCAGCGGTGGTCATGGTCTCGTCCAGCTTAGTGGTGCAGCTTACGGCGAGCAAACAAGTGTTGATGCCGGTTGGGGGACAGCTTCTGATTTCAGTAAGAGCGAAGGAGATAACGCGGATGTGATTGAGAAAGGGGACACCCAGATGAACAAGCACCCAGCCATGGATTCTGTCATCGCAGACCAAGCACAGAGTGGAGATGCAACCTCAGCTCATTCTACGGGCAAAATGGATCCGCAAGCCCCAGGTTGGACAAGGTAACAATAATTTGTTGAATTCTCTTGTCATGAGTACCGCGTGTAATTCTGCAATCTATTTTTTTCATGTCTGCAACTGATTGAGTGATAAAAAAGTGGAAATTATCTGATTTTTCGCAAAAACTAGGCAAAACTGGTTGTCCGTAACGTCTATGGTTTATTATTTCTAGTAATGATAAAGCGAATGTGATGCATGCCATATGAACTGATTCAAACAAAATATGTAGATCATAAAATGTACGAAGCCAGACCAGACTTGCCATGAATTTATACAGTCCTTTTGAAATTTATTTCTGTTTGGAATCAGGATCAGAGTTGGGAAGCACCAGTAGAGAATTATTTATTTCTGTTTGGAATCAGGATCAGAGTGGGTAAAATCCAGTTGTGCAATAGGACCCAATCATTGAAGCTGTCCGTAGAGCGATTATGGGAGGTATATCACAAATAAAGAATTTTGCACATCTTAAAAAAAGCAAACTATCACGGTAATTAAGCTGATACAACTAATGTTTTTGCTTGTGCTCAACTTGTGTAGGCGGCCCAGTGATACGTGAGGGGGGGACAGTCAAATGCTCAGGAATCAGGTTTGTGCATCTCTGTCAAAAGATTTGGTGGGCATGTCTTTAAAATCATTACTGGAACGCTAAACCAGTCATTTCGACAACAAAAAAATGGGTGCAGGGCAAATGCCGCCTCGTGTACATGGTCTGGTGAGGCAAAAACGTGAGTGCAGGGAGAAGTATCCTGGGAAGCTAGGACTGCACCCTGATGAACCAATTGGCAGTGATGTGTTGGGCTTTGATGATAGGATGAGACAGTGCTCTAGCGTCGAAAAGTTAAGGTGTGAACATGATAAAGATTTAACATAACTGTATAGTACTAAATCAGAAAAAATGGAATGATCCTAATAGAAGGTTTGTACCTTTTTTTGGCAAGAAATGGTTCTGCCATACTCATCCATGCACAGTTGAATTGACGGGGGCGATGTTAGAGGGTGTTTTCGATCGTTACGGTGATCCAGAGGTAGATCAAATGGTATCGATGTGGCGCTTGGTGAGGAAGGAGGAGGCAAAGCTGTTTCGAAGACTTCCTGAACGTTTCCGCGTGATACCTGACTTCAGGCTGGGGGTGGGTTTTCAGACCGACATGTTCAGCTGAGTGTTGTCATTTCGTGGTTGCATCAGACCTGAAACTAAGAGTTTGTTCGGGAAAAATACTGTATTTGCAGAAAGAACTAATGGAGGCAGAGAGATTGTCAGACCTTGATTTCGACTACATTGTAACAATGATCACAGAAGAGCACACTGGAGTTAGGATTGAAGCTGCTAAAAAGGTAAAGAACAAAAGCTCGATACATCTTAGTGTGTTTGTTGTCTTGGGTTGTTGTATCTTGATGCGGACAGTATTTGCCGGTGTTGCAGATCATGTTGCTCCTGAAATATATGGATAGCTGGGTTGTTTATGCTGTGGACATTCAGAAGAAAATTCTCATGGTTATGGACCAGGTGGAGACAGAGGAGCCACAGCACGAGATGGAGGGCTAAGCACAAAAGGAACGCTATAAGAGTGCTCTCAAACCTGAGGAGATGTATACATGAGCGCATCCCTGGAACAAGAATCTCATCTGAAGGCTGGGGCTTGAAATTCAATACTGGGATGCATACATGCTGTGAAAGGTTAGTTGTGGTTGACTGGGGTAACAATATATGACTTATGTTATTAGAGACGAGACTTTTTTTGTCATGCTTGACCAGGGAAGAGAGCTGCATCTATGGGATGCACTATCTTAGAGAATACACAGGGGAGAAAGTTCAGAGTCTATCGGATGTAAGTTTCATTTGCACTAAGCGACAGTGTCATTTGAAAAATTCATTTCTAGATCCATAGGTTGGAGCTGACAAAAAATGTGGTATCGTGTGTGACAGAGCCAGATTACATACTTGACGAAGTCGCTTGTGTACCAGCTTGGTGAAGATGCAGGAGAACAGGGCAGTTGACACAGCCAGATTACACTTCATGAAGGACGAAGAAGAAGACGAAGAGGAGACTTAGATGCCAGAGGGTTGATGTTGAAGTGTATCATTTTGGGTGGAAGTGAAGGTTCTCTAGCAAAGTGGCAGCTGGACTAATAATTCCACCACAGGGGGATTGCAGCTGAGAGTGTTTTGTTTCCCCTTAAAGTTTATGCAATGAAGTGTGATGAAACCCATGACATCTAATTATGTTCCATTTGCACCTGGGATGGACAATCTAGAACATAGTGAATCCCTGTGTTTCGAGAACCTTCAAGTGGGGAAGGATGAGCTAGAACTATGTGGAGAGGGAGGAGGAATGGGTGCTACTGGTGGATGAACTTAATCGTGCAGAGGAAGGGATGGTGGTGGCTGGCTTGGGTTGTAAATATCTAGCTTTGATGGCTGCCGTTTACAATCTGGTGGTCCAGTTGTGGCGCTCCGTTAGGACAGATCTGTCCTCCTCCATCTGTACTGGAGCGGCGTTACACGGGAGATTCGCTGCTGTACAACTGATCAGTGGGCCAGGCCCTGTACTATTAAATCGAAATACAGAAGTGAATACTAGTCTGTGTGTGAATCACGACACACATGTGTGGTCCAGATAGCAGGAGCATCTGGACCCGGGAGCTGAAACGGATTTCCGGTATCCAGACAAAGAAAGAAGTCAGATCACTTTGCATTACAATATGTTATATTATTAACGTTTTTTATCATATAGTGAAGGGAGTTAAATATACACTGCTGATGCAGGTTAATTATTAGTTACATGTTGCCAGTGTCTAAAAGAGTAACTTGATACGCATCAAAAAGCAAGTTGCAAATGTGGCTTCAGAATATCATGAGTCCATTTGTAAAGCGAACTACTGTCACCACAGGTCCAAAACTAGTTAAGGATGAGATAGAAAGGTGGGCAAACAAATGTACGTCACAGACATAGAAAATCAAATTAATAGTTCAATTGATCCTAGGGCGGTCCACGTTCATAAATTATGAAAACTAGATTTCATCTTAAGTTTGGATAAGTCTAATCTGCTCTGGAAGTACCACTTTGATATGGACTCACTATTAGTGCGAACCATTTACATACCCACTACATTCAGTGCACTTCAAAGACTATGCTAATCGATCATAATGGAACACATCCAGCTAGAACTAGCACTGAGTATAAAAGAGAATTTGTGCCTAGCTGAAGAGCCGGCCACCAAGCGCGCGTAGACATCAGGTTTTCTATGTGAAAGGGCATGAATGTTTTCTGTAATAGGAACTTCAGTGCAGTGTTGAAAAATAAAGTGGCTGATCAATTTACCTGATTAAGAAGAGTGCAAGCACTACACTCCCACATAGAACTAAAGTCCGCATCAGTCGTTCTACCAGAAGAGGAATCAGCTCGTGCTGGAACTTGAGATCCAGATGAAGTGCTGGGTTCTGCAGAACTGCTAGAAGAATCACACCTTGTGTTTTTTGCACGCTTTGTGTTTTTTCCATCCCTTGTTGTCAAGTTAGGTGGTTGCTCAAGAATAACAACATCTTCTGAATCATCGATACCAGAATCATTATGTGATCCACACCACAAGTCGTCCTGCATCCTCCTTTCAGCAGCCATGGCCGCAGCTTGTACTGGACTAAGAGCACTCATGATGGCATTGTTTCCACCCAACTTTCTTGGGCCGGACGGCAATAGAGCACCATTCCTTGCCCGTTTCTGTGCTGCAGTTAGTGCAGCTTGTCGGAGAGATGGTGGTGGTGGATGTATTGAAAATCCACCTAATCGCCTGCCTGTACCATCAAACCCTTGTCCTGGCCCCGTGATACCCTTTGCAACAAGTTCTTCACATTCCTGAATCATCATTATGCATAAGCAGCATATAAGCATCGAGCATTTGATTGGGCAAAATCCTATGTACAAGCACACGGATAATTCTGAAATCCAAATATCAATGTAATCACTTCCATTTGAACAATTGTTATGGTCGGGTAATCAGATAGAAAAATTGTGATATTTCTAGCAAATAAATAGAGGGGCTACTAAATTACATGCTTCTGCTACAACTCATGGAAATGAGGATAAGCCAAAATTTACTAAACAAGATCAATTCCATCTGCATATTGTTAATGACGACAGGATCCAACGAAAAATTCAGGTTAAATGCCATTAAACTTCAAAATGAATTGAATGAAGCTTTCAGCAAATGTGCTAGGTTGTAAGGGAATATGCACAATATCTGCATTCTTATAGCCTGGTGCACACAAGCAACAGATTCCAAGCAACCGGATATATGCATACACTGACACTAGTGAACCGCTATACAGGTGGAATCGTAGACATTTCAAGTATACTAATACAAGAGCAGAAACATGAGCATACGGACCTTGCGCAGCTCGTCCCAGAGCTTGTAGAACTGCGCATCGTGGGGCCCGCGCGCGTTATGGGCGAGCTCGTGGAGCATGGTGTCGAGCACCTCCTCGTAGGGGATGAAGTCGAGGTCGCGGCCGTCGCGCCGGAGCCGCAGCTTCACCTCGACGCCCCGGTTGACGTTGAGCCCCAGCAGCCTCGGGTTCTTCGGCCTAATTAATCCCACAATGAAATCACCACGGCAGACGGTATTAGTCGACGGAGAAGCCGATGTGGGGAACGAGGGATACAGAGGCTAGGGTTAGGGTTTGCTGCTTACGAGAACTCGGAGAGAACCTTGACGCGCCACTTGCGGCGGCGCATGATGGGCTGGACCTGCTTGGCGATGCGGTCGAGGAGCGCGCGGGCGGCCGGCTCCTCGGGCTTCCGCTTGAGCGCCCGGATCTCCCACACTTTGTGCAGGTCGCCCACCTCCATCGCCGCCGCCGGGGACGCCGATCGGGCGGGGCGTGATTTGAAACCGATTTGGCGGCGGGGGCGGCGAGGCGGGCGGGAGACGAGGGGGGCGGGCGTTTGTGGGGGTCGGGGATTGTTTCCCCGTCGGTGGGTGCGTCGAGGGGATTTGGGGAGGATTTTCGAAGGCGTCTCTTTTCTCTCTCGTTTTGAACGGCTCGAATCGTTTGATACTTTGCGCCGGAGTTCAACTGGCATGACCAGTTCACAACTCTTTTTTTTTCTTTCCGAGGGACTAGTTCGCAACTTCACATTTGAAAGAGAAAACAATCAGCAACGCTAAAAAAACCCTTAAAAAAGCACGCTAAAAAAAGAATTATCTCTTTCTTGTTTTCTCTACGTGACATGTTGACATGGATGTTCTATTCTAGAGATAATGTAACAGAACAAACATAGTTGCAGGTGCTTTTGAAGTATGCTGAAAAACGGCCTAGCAAAACATAGTTCCCAAGTTGCTGCAAAACGGCCTCGCAAAAAAAATTGGACAATACATCTTGAAAACAAAAGTTAATGTACATAAACGGTATTGAAGATTAATGTGCAACGAGCCGTCCTAGCTCAGTTGGTAGAGCGCACGGCTTTTAACCGTGTGGTCGTGGGTTCGAATCCCACGGACGGCGTTGTTTTTCTATGCTTATTTTTTTTTCTTTGCTACTAAATCGTCAGGCAACCTGTTTAGTCCATGTTTGAAGGTGGATGATATCGCGAAGTGGCTCGCAGACCAGTTTGTGTACCCAAACTGCTGCAGCAATAGTTTCTTTCTGTTTTGACAATATGCAATTCAAATGTTGTAAAACTAGAACAATGTATGTATTTTGTGACCCTGTGTTGCTTTCCTCCCAATGGTGGCACGGGGGACCCTAGCCATCGTTGCTTGTCGCTCCACCACCCCTCCACTTTTGTCACCGTCGAAATATCTCATCTAGATAAGTCCATGTTGCCGAAGGTGACACCAGGTTGTGTGTCCCTTGGTTGGTGTTCTTTCGCGTCCTTCTCCTACGGTGGTGCAGTGGTTCCAGACCGCACAATGGTGCGGGTGCTATTCCTCCCCCTTGTCCTATTGACATGGCTTCACTATGCGGCTCTTAGGGCATCTTCAGCCGTTGGCCCCCAGGGGGCGTCTAAAAGCGTCGCTTGGGGGTGAGCCGGCGCAAAAAATGGTCCTGGGGCGAGTCGGTTCCCTGCCGTCGGCCCCCAAGGCCGCCCCCAGACGCGTATTTAAAAAAAACGTTTGGCGAAGTTATGATAAAAACTAGTTAAATTTCGGCTAAACATGACAAATTTCGGTGAAATTCGCGCATTTTCATTACATTAACCTAATCTAAAAAAGAAAAGGGTTGAAGTCGTCGCCGCCATCGTCGTCGTCGGCCTTCTCCTCCTTGACGCGGGCGCCCCTGCTGGACCCCTGCCCGGCGTCACCATGGCGGACTGGCGGCGGCGCGTCGTCGTCGTCGTCGTCGCTGTCGCATAAGACGACGACCCCGTCTTCAACGCGGCCGCGTCGGCGCTCCTCGAAGCGGCGCAGGGCGGCGCGCTGGCGCTGCTTCTCCTTCTCCCGGCGCGCCTTCTCCATCGCAATGGAGTCCTGGCGCGCCCATTCTAGGGCCGCGTCGTCGTCATCGAACTCCGCCTCCACCGGCGCCAGCCCCGGCTCCGTCTTCACCGGCGCCAGCCCCAGCTCCATCTTCAGCTTGACGAAGCGCAGGGGAGCCGACGAGAAGGGGGCGCGCCGGCCGCCCTCGTTAATGACGATGCCGACGTTGCACGTGCGCCGACCGATTGGCGTCTCTGTCGCGGGCTCGGCCTTGACGCCGACAAGCGCCGGAGAACCGGAGGAGTGGGAAGATGAGCGAGAGGAGGAAGACGAGGAGGAGGCGAACCTCCTTGGTGCCCATGCGCGTCTGTGTTGCGACGGGGCGGCCCCCGTCGCAGGATAGGTCAACGGCGGGTTGTTGCCGCCGTCGAGGTGCGTCAGCACGCCCTCCAGCGTGCGGCCCGGGACGCCCCACCACAGGTGGCGCCCCACACTGTTATTCACGCCGCCGACCACTGGGCGCCGTTGGTGGAGGCCAGGCGCTGCTGCTGGCGGCGCTGGAAGTACGCCGCCCAAGCCGCGTGATTGTCGGCGGCGTACTAGGGAGGGAGCGCTCGTCGTCGGTCAGGGAGGCGCGCGCGACCTCGACCTCCTCGGCGAAGTACGTGGGCTTCGCCACGACGTCGGGTAACGGGGGAACAAGCACTCCCCCGTCGCTGAGCCGCCACCCCGTCGGCCCGGCGCGCATGTCCGGCGGTGCCGGGATGTTCGCCTGGAACAGGAGCCAGGACTCCTGTTCGCGAAGCGAACGCCGGCCGAAGCCGTTCGCCGCCCCCTCGTCTCCGGGGAAGCTCTCTGTCATGGCGACGGGCTCGGCGGTGGTAGAGAGGGAGAGAGAGGGGCTGCCGGTGGCGCTCGTGTGGGGACCCCGACTCATAAGTCGTGATCATCGAATGCACGCGTACAGTGATTCCAGAGATCAATGCTCATTGAACACACAGAAGCTGAATAACAAGAGTCTTACATCCATACATACCGTATTACATGAGTAGGACCATTATGGTCAAGTCTTGAGTATAACATTGCAGCGGAAATCTTCGTCAATAACTTGGAGCCATGCCATCTGCCTTAACCCTACAGGCATTCTGACTGGGAAGCGTCCTAGCTCGCATGTTCGTCATCAAGGTACTCTTCATTATATCCTGTTCTTTCATGCCTGGCCAATAAAATAACCAGTGGCAAGCCAATGAGTACTTTGAATGTACTCGCAAACAACCCATGTTTTGGTTCAAGATACAACAATGCATGATATAGGTAAATTTTTGCAGAAAGCTAGTTTTGAGTGCAATGACATGCTCAACAACTTGTAAGACATGCATCAGGAGAATTCAAGTAACCATGAGGACATGTTACAGATATCAACATAAATAGAGTGGGCATCAACCCAACTCAATCATGTCAAGTCCTTTGACTTGACCCAAGTAGTTCTTCCCACTTACACACTGGTTTGTAAACATGTGGACGTAGTTTAAGCAGCACCGCCCAACTGTCCTTGACCGTGGACACGGCTATTCAAATAGTTTTACACTCTGCAGAGGTTGCACACTTTACCCACAAGATCCGGGAAACTTCCGTGTCATCCACGACCCGCGGTACCTCAAGTACCCGGGGTAAGCACCCGATCACTATCTTTCCCTAGACAATACTAACATAGAGTCCACTCGATTGGTAGTAACCCCCGTGCCCAACATTTCACAACTTAAAATTGTGGAGCCTCGCTCCCATATTCATCACATACCACTGGCACGGGGTACCAACGGTGTGTCCGGTGCCCCATAAAAATGTTCTTGGCCGTCCTACCTGGCACGACCCCATCCCGAGAGAGAGCACCAACTCTCCCCCGTCACTAGTAATGCGGGCTCCAAGCTAGTATCGGCCTAGGTAATCAATAATGCCCTTTCCCATACAAGGGTAGAGTGGTTGCGCATGTAAGGTTGGGACAGTCGACAAATCTTAAATCTAATCCGTTTTCGAAAACAACACACACACTTGCCTCGGCACACCACTTCGTCATCAAGTGGTTACCCATCTCATTGTCTCCCTCGGGCATAAGTGGCACCTGACGGGGTTTTCGAAAAGTCTTTTGAAAGTACTTTGTCTCCATCACCATGCATATTCCCGTCCCATTAGCGTAGCACTACTTAGCATCCTATCTACTCCCACCGGCATAACCCTCATAAGAAGGTAGGGTCATGCTCAATGCAAGTATCAACAAGGGGAAAATGAAGGCAACCTACCAAAGTGGCTACCATCTTATCATGATTCCGTTGCAACAATAATAAAGTGCTATATGAAGTGCATAAAAAAGGATTCATAGACATGGTCAAAGGGCTGCTTGCCTGTTTTAACAAAGTCTTCGAGGTCTTCAAATATCTCTGGTCCAACTCCAAGCATTTCTTCTACTTCGTCAACTATCGTTGAAAGCAACCATAATAAGCAACACAACAAGGCAGGAATAAAAGTGCTCAAAAAATATTGATTTGACTTTTCTAGGACATCTCTGGTTATATGAAAATTAACCAGAGTGGTTTCATTGGAATTGGGTCAATGGATATTTCTAAACATTTGGATATGATGGAATCAAGGGGTTTATGGATTTGCAAGAGGTGTACAGAAATATTATTTTGAAAAATGAGCAAGGATACCCATTTAACAAGGCATGATTTTAGAAGCATCTGGGAGTTGGTTTCACTGGATTTGGAGTTCAAATGAATTTCCTATGAATTTGCAAAGTTGACAAATATGAAGAAATGGCTCATTATTTTATGTGGGACAGAAAGTATTAATAAAAATGTTCATAAGCTAAGTTATGAACTTAGAAGCATCTAGGAATTTGAATCAATTTTGAGCTCTCTGTGATTTTCTAAAGTTTATGACAGAAATAGAAAAATAGGATTTTGATAAATATTTCTGAAGAAAAAGTTTCTGGAAAAATGTGCAAATAGCACCGTGTGATAAATCATGATTTATGGAGCTACTAGAAATTTGAATCATTGGATTTGGAGCTCTGTTGAATTATTTATGGATTTTTGAAGTTGACTTGAAAAAGAAAAAGACAAAGGATTTACCTAAATGGGTCGGATCTGGGCGGTGGTTGGGCGCACCGAGCGAGATTTAGTGGCAGGGCGCCACTGGGCCGGCCCGGCGGCTCGGCCGCACGCGCGTAGGGGGCCGCGTCGAAGGCGGGTTCATCCCTATACGCCTCCGCGCGAGGGAGACGGCAACAGCGGAAACCGTCTCCACTTAAACGGGCGGGGCCCGCTACCGACGTCGCTGACCACCGGGTCCCGCACCAACTCTCTCTCTCTCTCTTCTCCCGCCTCCTCCTTCTTCCTCCCGACGAGCAGAGGCAGGGGACAGACGGCGAGCGCGCCAGCGACGATTTCGGCCGCTTCTCTGCGCCCGGGGCCAGGCCGGTGGTCTGGGCGGATGCCCCATTCCACGCCGCGCCCATAGGTGGCTGTGCTGGACGCGGGGAGCGCCAGACTTGGGAGGAGCGTCGGCCATGGCGGAGACCGGCGACGGCGAGGATGGGAACGGTGAGGCAGGCACGGGGAGGAATGACAGATGTGCGGGTGAGGCTCCTTAGGGCCATGGGGGTCCTATGGTATGGTTCAAGGGGAAGGAGAGGGTCGGGACGACGCGAATTTTGGGGATGGACGGCGGCTCGGCTCCGGCCATGGGAAGCGACGGAGCGGCTCTGGAGAGGAGGAGAGGGGTCCGGGAGAGTGTTTGGGGGGGGGGGGTTTAATTGAATGGTGACCTTGAAGGAGGTCGGGAGGGTCATATAGGGCGAGGCCGAGGTGCACCATGAGCGGAGCTCACGGCCGCGGCCCGGGGCATCGCCAGAGGCCAAACGGGCGCTCTGGTGCGTGCCTGGGGTGCTCGTGGGCGTGGTCCATGGCTCTCTTAGGGGAGAGGAGAAGGAGAGCGAGCTCGAGGAGGTCCCGCACGAGTGCAGCGACTGGCGGACGCGAGCGGCGCTCGGGCACGCGTGTCAGAGGTCGCCGGAGAGAGAAGGAGGAGGGGGCCGACTATCGTGGTTCTAAGTCTGACAGTGAGGTAGGGGGGTATGTATGAAGAGGCTAGGCCTTAGCTATTGGGAAGTTGTAAGCACGCAAGGTTTACGAGTTCAGGCCCTTCTCTAGGGAAGTAACAGCCCTACGTCTCGGTGCCCGGAGGCGGTCGATTGGATTATGCGTGAGTAAGATTACAGGGGTGCGAACCCTTCATACTGAGGAGAGGGGTGGCTTATATAGAGTTTGCCAGCCCTCTCTTGCCCTCAGTAATGCAGGGTTTAAGGTATATTTAAGGTGGGCGTTACTGATAACGTCCCTAATAAAGCGTCATAATGATCATAAAGACTACTTAATAGCTGACCGTTTGCCTAGGAGCGATTTGAGATCTCCTGGTGGTCGAGTGGTTGGCTTGTTGGTCGAGTGACAGCTTCTTAGTCGAGTGCCTTGGCCCCGTCGAGTGGGATATCTTCAAGTTGTCTGAAAGGTGACTTCCTCTAAGGACGTCCTACGGTAGGGCTCTTAGGACGGGTCTGTGTCCCTACCGTAGGTATATGACTACATCATTAGCCCCCGAACGGATCGAGGCTGAAGTGGAAAAAGAGGTTAGGGACCTTTTCATCCGACCCCTCGGGTTATTATGGGTGCTTCATTCTGGGTCGACTGTCACGGACGACGCCATTAACCTTTTTCAGTCGACTTGATCCGTTCCAGGTCTTTCGTCGAATGGATTTCTTCACTTGCGAGGCATCGAGCGCTGGCGTGCGCGGGATTGCCGTTTCGCCAAGTTGTTCTGCAGCTGGCGGAGATCGCGGGATTCGGATTTTTTGGGAAGCGCGCGGAACGGGGGCGGCCGCAGTAATCGGGAGCGACAGTGCGAAGGCTCCTCGATCCCTGCGCCGCCTTTTTCGCCACGTATAGCGCGCGCGCCTGCCGAGGGATTTGACTGGATAGCTCGGGCCTACCTGTCAGCCACTCGGGAGTGGCCCCTTATAAATAGTTGGCCCGGAGTCCTTCTTCAGTACGCGTGCTCATCTCTTCTGCCCCTCTCTCTGTCTCTCTGTCGTCCCCTCCGCTTCCTTCGCTCTCGCCCCGTCACCATAAAAACCAGCCCGAGACCTTGCCGGCGGCGATGGTGAAGAGCAAGACGACCGCCCTGGAGCGTGCGAAGAAGGCGGCGGCGGCCGAGAAGGGGAAGAAGTCTGCGTGCGGGGGCTCTTCTTCTCGGACGGCCCTGCCCAAGGGGTGGATCCAGGGCGACTGGATGCCCACGATGCTTCGTCAGGAGGACCTCGACGATATGGTCGAGGGAGGAGTCATCCTCCACAAGGCGGCGCGTCTTCCGGGGAGAGAAATCGAGCCCCAGCCACGTGACGGTGAGCGCGTCCTCCTGGCGACTCACATTGATCGTGGTTTCTCCTTGCCGCCCCACCCTTTTTTCGCAATTTCCTGAATTTCTTCGGGGCGCAACTCCACCACTTCACTCCGAACTCCATAGTCTATCTCGCCGCTTTCATTTCTATGTGCGAGGCGTTTTTGGGGTGCCGCCCGCACTGGGGACTTTTCAAGCATATCTTCACCGTTCGCTCTCAGTCGGTGAAGAAGGCTAAGTCGAGTGACGAGAGGACACAGGTGATCCAGTTGTGCGGAGGCTTGGCGATCCAGACAAGGGGGAAAAGTTGCTTTCCCTCCATCACTTTCCCGGAGTTAGTTCGAGGGTGGCAGGCGACTTGGTTCTACTGCCAGGATCAAGTGACCCCGGGGCAGTCGACCGGACTCCCACCCTTCACCCTCGACCGAGCTGAAAAGCCGGCTTCTCTGAAGGTGACGCCCGAAGAAAAGGCCCATGTCAAGATTCTGGCGGGTCGAGTGGTCGAACTTGTCCGTGAGGGCGTGACGGGGATGGACCTGCTCGAAGTCTTCCTCAGGAGGAGAATCCAACCCCTCCAGGCTCGGGATCACCCGATGTGGTTGTACTCCGGCCTTGAGGACTCCACTCGGGTCCACCCAGAGGAGGTCACCGACGAGATGCTGGAGGGGTGGCTGTCAAGCATTACAGGGAACAAAGACAACCCCCGAGGAGCCAGGAGGGTCGTTCCACTCGACAGCTCTTATGAGGTCGACCAGGTGTGTATTTGCATTTTCGACTGAAATCTTGCTTTCTGCACTGGTCTTCTTTTGAGCGAGTCGACTGACTTTCTATCCTGCCTGCTGTCTTTCAGGCGACCACTGAGATGTATTCGACGCCCAACGGGGCGCAGGGGTCGACTGAGGAAGGTGAGGGAAGCGGAGGCGAGAGCGGCGACGACCAGGGCGAGTGGGAGTCAGACGGCGAAGGAGAGGAAGGCGACGACATCTTCTCCAGCGAGGAGGAGGAGGAAGAAGCCGAACCTCCCCGCCCAGAGAGACGATCCAAGCTCGTGCACGACCCGGCGTAGGGACGTGGTCAGGCGACTGCCTCTGTCGGGCCATCGTCGGAACGCCCTCGGACCTCCTCTCCGACACCGACTGGGAAGGTTCCCAAGCAACCGCGCACGACGCAGTCCAAGCCGCCCAAGACTCTGCCGAAGATGAAGATAACTGTCCCTGTCATCTCTGGGTAACAAGCTTTGACTTCTTTCGTCGATTGGAGGACAGATCCTGAGTCGACTCATTATGCTGAACTGGTTGATTCTTCGAAATTTGCAGTGCTGCTACCTCTGAGGTCTCAGCCAAGGACGACGACCAAGAGATGGGGGACGCTGCAACCTCCAACCCTGGTACGATCATCGATGTTTTGTTTTTGAGTTGACTTGGTCGTTTCTTGCAATTCTTGTTGATTGAAAGTTCTTCCTGCAGCTCCTCCTCAAGTTATCGACCTCCCGGATGATGATGACAATGAGCCGCTGAGGATAGGAAGGACCAGGAGGCCGCCGACTGACAAGGCTCCCCAGCCTGCTCTAGCGCCTGAGGCCGTGGCACGGGATGGCGGCGATGCCCCTCGGGCCTCTGTGTCCTTCGCCAATCCCCTGTCGAGTGCGCAGCCTTCGGCGTCGGCTGCCGATCCGACTGCCAATCCTCCGTCGAGTGCGCATCCCTCGGCGTCGACTGCCGATCCGACTTCACTCTTTGTCGCGTACTCTGCCCCTGAAGACGAAGTGGCCGCTGCGAAGGAGGCCATACGCCAGGCAGGGGTCATGATGGAGCAGGTGAAGAGGGCTCGGGAGGCCAGCCAGGCGGCCTATGACGCGAGTTCGGCGCTTCAGAGTAACGTCCAGGTCAGTTGATTTGATGTTTCTTTGTTTGAAGAGTCTTTCTCTCTCTTTCTCTTCCTTTTTTGAAGATCTTTGTTTCTGTATCTGTACACCCAGTGGGTGTGTTTTCTCTTTGGTCGAACCAGTGGGGGCACGCTGAGTGCACCCACTGGGTGTAGTCCCCGAGACTACGGTGGACTGCTGGCAGTCGACTGTAGTCTGTATACTGTGGTTGTGAATCTGAACTTCTTCACTCGGTCTGCCCTGCCAGGTCGAGCGGTCCTTGGCTTGTCGACTGTATGCAGTCGTTTTTTTTAGTCGAACCAGTGGGGGCACGCTGAGTGCACCCACTGGGTGTAGTCCCCGAGACTACGGTCGAATATTTTTTATTCGGCTGTGGTCTTAGAAACGTCACCATTGTTCCTTAGTTACTCGGGAGCAACTTATCTCAAATGTCTGTCGGCTGGTTTTTTTTTGCAGAGATCCTGTGAACTTGTCGCTCGTTATGCTGAATTGGAGAAGCAGAAGATTCAGCTGGACCTTGATTTAGAGCTGGCCAGGACGGAGTTGCAGAAGGTCAGGGAGGGCGCCGCAGGTAAAGCAACTTTGTCGACTGGTTCCGTTTTCAGGCTTGGGCATTCCTTTGCTGTTTCTGATTCAATCGCCATTTCTTTGTAGGAGAATTGGAAAGAGCGTTGGCGAGGAAGGACCAGGACCTGGCTGTTGCCCGTAAGGCGGCGGACGACAAGATGGTTCTGGCCGAACAGAAGCTGGCTTCGGTCGGCCAGTTGGAGCAAGAGAACATTAGGTTGCAGGCCGCTCTGACTGATGCCAACAAGCTGGCTGCCAGTTGGAAGAAGAAGCACCTCCTCTTGGGTGAGGAGATGGAAGGCGTCGCCCGTAGGAGGGACGACCTGGAGAGCTTCCTGAGGAGCCTCGCCAAGAGGCTATACATCAAACTTGAAGGTGCACATCTAATTTTGACTATTTTGTTCTTTTTGTGTCGACTCAATCCTGTGTTCGTTGGCTTATCCTTAGGTCTTGTGTGCAGAATTCTGTCAGAACTTCGAAGAGGAGACCGGGCGGATCGAAACGGGTCTTGACCCAATCAATTCCCCGGTGAAAGACGACACTGCCATGAACTTGCTCCGACTAGAATCTCGAATCGACGGCGCCGTGGATTACCTGGCTCGACTGAAGGTTGCCGTGTCGCGGATCGACCCGACACTTTGGCCAGAATCTGCGCTCCAGAACGATCTCGAGTCTCTTATGGCTCGACTTGACAAAATCCCCGATCGAGTGCAGGAGTGGAAGAAGTCCTCCGCCCGGTGCGGTGCTGACGTGGCTCTATCCTTAGTCCGCGTTCATTGCAAGGAGGCGCGAGAAGAAAAGCTGGCCGCCATCCAAGTCGCCAATACCAAGAGGCACAGCTTCCAGGACTTCATGGAGACCTTCATCGCTGCAGCTACTCGCATTGCGGACGGGATTGACTTGGATGAGTTCGTCGCTCCTGCCAGCCCTCCTCTTGAGGAGTGAGAAAACTTTTTATGCCTTTCCTTAAATTAGCCTCGGGATGCCGAGTGGATTTGTAGTCGTTTAAACTCTGCTGAGCTGAGGGCTCGAGTACTTTGATTCGGGGCCCGGGGCCTTTTAAGCTTTATCCGAACTTTATTTTTGCTGAATGTCTCTGTGATCTGGAACTGTCGTGAGAGGCTTGATGGCCGGCCCCCACCCTGTCGTTGTACATTGTATTTGCGGCGGAGCTCTCGGGAGAAGGTGGCGGTCGACCCACGCTCCGTTGTTGTACATTGTATTTGTGGCGGAGCTCTCGGGAGAAGGTGGCAGTCGGCCCACACTCCGTTGTTATACATTGTATTTGTGGCGGAGCTCTCGGGAGAAGGTGGTAGTCGACCCATACTCCGTTGTTATACATTGTATTTGTGGCGGAGCTCTCCACTCGGTAGGATTTTTCAAACTTAGGCGAGTGTCTGACTGCACCTAAGTCTTCTTCGTGGAGAACTTAGGCGAGTGCTGAACTGCAGCTAAGCCTCCGAGTGGGAGGGTTGCTCTCCACTCGGTAGGATTTTTCAAACTTAGGCGAGTGTCTGACTGCACCTAAGTCTTCTTCGTGGAGAACTTAGGCGAGTGCTGAACTGCAGCTAAGCCTCCGAGTGGGAGGGTTGCTCTCCACTCGGTAGGATTTTTCAAACTTAGGCGAGTGTCTGACTGCAGCTAAGTCTCTTCGTGGAGAACTTAGGCGAGTGCTGAACTGCAGCTAAGCCCCCGAGTGGGAGGGTTGCTCTCCACTCGGTAGGATTTTTCAAACTTAGGCGAGTGTCTGACTGCAGCTAAGTCTTCTCCGTGGAGAACTTAGGCGAGTGCTGAACTGCAGCTAAGCCTCCGAGTGGGAGGGTTGCTCTCCACTCGGTAGGATTTTTCAAACTTAGGCGAGTGTCTGACTGCAGCTAAGTCTCTTCGTGGAGAACTTAGGCGAGTGCTGAACTGCAGCTAAGCCCCCGAGTGGGAGGGTTGCTCTCCACTCGGTAGGATTTTTCAAACTTAGGCGAGTGTCTGACTGCAGCTAAGTCTTCTTCGTGGAGAACTTAGGCGAGTGCTGAACTGCAGCTAAGTCCCCGAGTGAGAGGGTTGCCCTCCACTCGGTAGGATTTTTCAAACTTAGGCGAGTGTCTGACTGCAGCTAAGTCTCCTCGTGGAGAACTTAGGCGAGTGCTGAACTGCAGCTAAGCCCCCGAGTGGGAGGGTTGCTCTCCACTCGGTAGGATTTTTCAAACTTAGGCGAGTGTCTGACTGCAGCTAAGTCTCCTCGTGGAGAACTTAGGCGAGTGCTGAACTGCAGCTAAGCCCCCGAGTGGGAGGGTTGCTCTCCACTCGGTAGGATTTTTCAAACTTAGGCGAGTGTCTGACTGCAGCTAAGTCTCCTCGTGGAGAACTTAGGCGAGTGCTGAACTGCAGCTAAGCCCCCGAGTGGGAGGGTTGCTCTCCACTCGGTAGGATTTTTCAAACTTAGGCGAGTGTCTGACTGTAGCTAAGTCTCCTCGTGGAGAACTTAGGCGAGTGCTGAACTGCAGCTAAGCCCCCGAGTGGGAGGGTTGCTCTCCACTCGGTAGGATTTTTCGAACTTAGGCGAGTGTCTGACTGCAGCTAAGCCCCCGAGTGGGAGGATTGCTCTCCACTCGGTAGGATTTTTCAAACTTAGGCGAACCGGATTCGCAACTAAGTCACCCACTGGGGGATTTCGGACACATACAACAGTGACAACAATTATTGGAACACTCTTATTTCTGATAAAAATGAACCTTAGGAGTTTTTCTTATTACATCTGGTTTAAGAGCGGACTCAAGTGTAAAAGGGGCGGAGAAGCTCCGCGTTCCAAGCTCGAGGTTCGTCGATTTGTCGATCAACATTGTAAAGATGGTATGCTCCATTGTGGAGGACTCTGGTGATGATGAAGGGGCCTTCCCAAGTGGGAGCGAGCTTGTGAGGTTTCTGTTGATCCACTTGGAGGACCAAATCTCCTTCTTGAAAGGCTCGACTCTTCACATTCCGGGCGTGGAACCGACGCAAGTCCTGCTGGTAAATGGTCGATCTGATCATTGCCATCTCCCTTTCTTCCTCCAAGAGGTCGACTGCGTCTTGCCGGGCCTGCTCTGCTTCATCTTCGGTGTAAAGTTCAACTCGAGGCGCATTGTGAAGGAGATCGCTTGGCAGGACAGCTTCGGCTCCATAAACCAGAAAGAACGGGGTCCTTCCAGTCGACCGGTTAGGGGTAGTCCTTAATCCCCACAGCACTGACGGAAGCTCGTCGACCCAAGCGCCTGCCGCGTGCTTGAGATCGCGCATCAGCCGAGGTTTTAGCCCTTTGAGAATCAGACCATTTGCTCTCTCAGCCTGTCCATTCGACTGGGGATGAGCGACTGAGGCGTAGTCGACTCGTGTGCCTTGAGAAGCGCAAAATGACCTGAAATCGTCCGAATCAAAGTTTGACCCGTTATCAGTGATGATGCTGTGTGGGACTCCATATCTGAATGTCAACCCTCTGATGAAACTGATAGCGCTGCTAGCATCAAGGCTCTTTATGGGCTTAGCTTCGATCCATTTGGTAAACTTGTCGACTGCCACAAGCACGTGAGTGAACCCACTCCTGCCCGTTCTCAAGGGGCCAACCATGTCCAATCCCCAGACGGCAAAGGGCCAGACGAGCGGAATGGTTTTCAGGGCTGACGCGGGCTTGTGTGACATGTTGGAGTAGAACTGGCAGCCCTCGCACCTGTCGACTATCTCTTTTGCCATTTCATTTGCCCTTGGCCAATAAAATCCAGCTCGGTATGCTTTAGCCACAATGGTCCGAGAGGACGCATGGTGACCGCAAGTTCCCGAGTGGATATCGTTGAGGATTATTTGACCTTCTTCTGGCGTTATGCATTTCTGGCCGACTCCGGTCGCACTTTCTCTGTACAGCTGTCCCCTTACGACTGTGAAGGCCTTAGATCGACGGACGATCTGTCGAGCCTCCTCCTCGTCCTCCGGGAGTTCTTTCCTTAGGATATATGCAATGTATGGTATCGTCCAGTCGGGGGTGATTGCCAAGACTTCCATGATCAGGTCGACTACTGCAGGCACTTCAACTTCAGTCGGGTCCGCGGCACTTTTCGGCTGCGGGGCTTCTTCTGTGAAAGGATCTTCTTGTACTGACGGCGAGTGAATGTGTTCCAAGAACACGTTGCTTGGAATGGCTTCTCTCTTGGAGCCTATCTTTGCCAAGTCGTCGGCTGCCTGGTTTTTTAGTCGAGGGATGTGGTGGAGTTCCAACCCCTCGAACTTCTTCTCTAGCTTCCGTACTACATTGCAGTATCCAGTCATTGCCGGACTCCTGACATCCCATTCCTTCATCACTTGATTAACCACCAGATCTGAGTCGCCATAGACCATGAGGCGACGGACGCCGAGTGAAATGGCCATGCGCAACCCATACAAAAGTGCTTCATATTCTGCTTCGTTATTGGAGGAATCGAAGTGAATCTGGAGAACGTATCTGAGCTTGTCTCCTCGGGGGGAGACCAAAACTACCCCCACGCCCGAACCATTCAGCATCTTGGATCCATCGAAGAACATAGTCCAGTGTTCCGAGTGAACTTGAGTCGGAAGTTGCTGTTCAATCCACTCGGCGATAAAATCAGCGATTGCTTGAGACTTGATGGCTTTCTTTGCTTCAAACTTGATGTCCAAAGGAAGGAGTTCAATCGCCCACTTGGCCACTCGACCAGTTGCATCTCTGTTATGCAGGATCTCCGATAATGGAGCGTCACTGACGACTGTAATGGAGTGGTCAGAGAAATAGTGTGCAACTTTCTTCGTGGTCATGTAAATCCCATATACAAGCTTCTGGTAGTGGGGGTATCTTTGTTTTGAAGGGGTCAAAACTTCAGACACATAATAAACAGGGCGTTGAACTTTGAAGGCCTTCCCTTCCTCTTCTCTCTCGACCGTAAGTACTGTACTGACAACTTGTCCCGTGGCTGCAATATAAAGCAGCAGAGGCTCTTTGCTGATTGGAGCAGCTAGCACCGGCTGGGTGGAGAGCAGAGCTTTGAGCTCCGCAAATGCTGCATCAGCTTCTGGAGTCCATTCGAACTTGTCGGACTTTTTCATCAGTCGGTAAAGAGGCAACGCTTTTTCACCGAGTCGAGAGATGAATCGACTTAAGGTGGCCAAGCAGCCTGTAAGTTTTTGGACATCATGCACACGTACAGGACGCTTCATCCGGAGTATGGTTCCAATTTTTTTAGGATTGGCGTCGATTCCCCGTTCGGAAACGAGAAAACCGAGTAGCTTGCCACCTGGAACTCCGAAAGTGCATTTTGACGGATTGAGCTTGATATCGTACCTCCTGAGGTTGGCGAAGGTTTCAGTAAGGTCAGCCCGTAGGTCAGAACCTTTCCGAGACTTGACTATGATATCGTCCATGTACGCCTCCACATTCCGACTGATTTGAGTGAGTAAACACTTCTAGATCATTCTCATGAATGTGGCTCCGGCGTTCTTGAGGCCGAACGGCATGGTGACGTAACAGAAGCATCCGAATGGAGTGATGAAAGCTGTTTTGATTTCGTCGGGTCCATACAGACGGATCTGATGGTACCCGGAATAGGCATCTAGAAAAGACAATCTCTCACATCCCGTAGTTGAGTCGACAATTTGGTCGATGCGAGGAAGAGGAAAATGATCTTTCGGGCAGGCCCGATTGATATGCTTGAAATCAATGCACATGCGGAGTGACTTGTCCTTCTTGGGGACCATGACAACATTGGCGAGCCACTCGGAGTGGTAGATCTCTCGAATGAACTCAGCTGCTAAGAGCCGAGCCACCTCTTTGCCGATAGCTTGTTTTTTCTGGACGGCGGACCGTCGCAGATGTTCCTTCACGGGTTTGAACTTTGAGTCGACTCGCAGGCGGTGCTCAGCCAGCCCCCTGGGAACTCCGGGCATGTCAGAGGGTTTCCATGCGAAGATGTCCCAGTTCTCACGGAGGAGCTGGATGAGCGCTTCTTCCTATTTGGAGTCGAGAGTTGTTGAGATGTGAGTCGGAGCTGCGTCGGGGTCGGTCGGGTGAATGTGGACCGTCTTTGTTTCGCCGGCCGACTGAAAAGCTGACTCGGAGGCAGGCTTCTTAGCCCGCAGCAATTCACTCGGGTCGGCAGTCTTCTGGTACTCTTTCAGCTCGACTACTGCCATCTGAGCATCGGCGATCTTTGATCCCTTCTAGAAACATTCTTCCGCCTTCTTCCGGTTGCCTGTAACAGTGATCACACCTTTGGGACCAGGCATCTTTAATTTAAGATACACGTAGCATGGTCGAGCCATGAAGCGTGCATAAGCCGGTCTGCCCAAGATGGCGTGATAAGCGCTCTGGAAGTCCACAACTTCAAACGTTAACTTTTCTTTGCGGTAATTCTTTGAATCACCGAAAACCACGTCAAGAGCAATTTGGCCGAGTGACTCGGCTTTCTTCCCAGGAATGACTCCGTGGAAGCTCATGTTACTGGCGCTGAGTCTGGACATCGGAATGCCCATTCCTTTCAAGGTTTCCGCGTACAGTATGTTCAGGCCACTGCCACCGTCCATTAGGACTTTGGTCAGTCGAGTGCCTTCGACAACTGGGTCGACCACCAAAGCTTGCCTCCCGGGGGTGGCAATGTGTGTTGGATGATCGGATTGGTCGAACGTGATGGCCGTCTGGGACCACTTTAGGTAACTGGGAGTTGCAGGGGCAACCATGTTCACCTCTCGGTTAATGACTTTCAGTCGACTTTTGCTTTCGACATCGGCAAAAATCATCAGGGTGGAATTGACCTGGGGGTATCCATCGTCACTATCATCCCGGTCCTCAACTCTGTCCGGCTCTTTCTCTTTATCCTTGGGCTGCTTGCCCTGAAACTGTTGGATCAGGAGCCGGTATTGTCGAGTGGTATGTTTGGGGTAAATAAAATTACCCTCTTCATCTTTCTTGGTGTGGATGTGACATGGCAAATCCAAAACATCATTCCCATCCTGATCCTTGACTTTCTTGGGCTTCCAAGTGTTCTTGGGTTTCCCCTTGAAGTTTCCCTGAGCCACAGCTAAGGCCTCCCCGGGAGCGGCTGGCTCGGCCTTCCGCTTTTGCTTCCGACTGGAGTTTCCTCCGGTTTCTTGGGCGACTGATTTAAGCTTGCCGCTTCGGAGTCGGTCTTCATCTTCTCCATTAGCGTACTTGGTGGCAATCTCCATCATCCGATTAAGGGACATCTCTCCGGTCCGGCCAAATTTCAGATTCAACTCCCTGTACTTGACCCCTTCCTTGAAAGCGCAGAATGCTTGATGGTTAGGCACGTTTTCGACCGAGTGGTGCAGTGTGATCCACCTTTGGATGTATTCCCTCAGTGTTTCATTCGGCTTCTGTATGCAAGACCGCAGCTCTGTAAGGCCTGCAGGGCGCTTGCATGTCCCTTCGAAGGTTGTAACAAACACTCGGGAGAGATCCTCCCAAGTGTAAATGCTGCTGGGCGCCAGCTGATTTAGCCACGCCCTAGCTGAGCCTTCCAACATGAGGGGTAAATGCTTCATGGCCACCTCGTCGTTGCCTCCACCGATCTGCACAGCCACTCGGTAATCTTCGAGCCACGTGTCAGGCTTGGACTCGCCGGTGAACTTGCTGATTCCAGTCGCCAGCCGGAAGTTGGGTGGGATCACCGCGGCTCTGATGGCTCGACTGAAACACTCAGGCCCCGAGGTGTGTGCCCTGCTGTCGGTAGGCGTATCTCTATTGTGGCCCTCACGATGAGCCCTGTTCCTGTCCACCAGACCTTGAACGAGGATGGATCTCGCGTCAAAGCCTAGGTCTCTGGGGTCGACTGGGACCCTCTGCCCAGTGTGATGAGGGCGCCTGTCGTCTCGATGTCGAGGTGCATACGATCCACTCCGTAGAGGAGGGGACGGCACCCGACGCCCATCATCACGGTTGAGTCGGTGATCGTATTGCTCGTTCCCCCTATACCGATCGTGCCGGTCTCTACGCCCCTCACGCCTCGGGGGCGATCTCGGGCTGTGAGCCGACTGGACGGTCTCCGTTGCGACGGATCGACTATGGATCCTGTCCCGCGACTGAGAGACGGCGGAATTCTGATTCCCCGCTGCTCGGAGCAATGCTCTGATCTGCAGCAATCCTCTTCCGGCCTCCGACTGGGAGGGCTGGATCGACTCCGCTATGCGGGCCGCGGCAGCCAGGTTCCGAACCGGAGTTCGGTACACCTGTGGTGACGGGAAGAGCTGCCGTCGACTGGGTTCGGGTGCCAGTTGGCGTCGACTGGACTCGGGAGCCCGCTGACGTCGACTGGACTCGGGAGCCCGCTGACGCGCCTGCTCGTCGAGAGCTCGCTGTAGGTTTTCCAGTCGAGTGCGCTCGGCTAGATTAGCCAAGCGCGCATCCTCCAAGGCCCGGGCCTCGGGGGTTTCTCCAACAATAGGTGTGTAGAGCGCGTCCATGTTCCGGCGACGAAGCTCCTCCCGCTGCAACGACGTCAGAGGTTCGGGGAGGTATTCATCGTGAGGGCGCGACGGATCGCCCCTGTCGGCACCATCGTCAGTATGAGGGAATCCGGGGGGACTGCGCGTCCCCTCGACCGCCAGGACCTCTGCCAGGGGGTCGCTGCTGTCGCACTCGGAAGCGGACTCCATGGAGCCAGTCGACAGATCGAACAGGCCGTAGAGGGATTCGTTAGGCTCGATTGCAGCGACCTGCTGGGTCGCCGACTGGCGGGCCAGGGCGTGCTTCATCCACCGCTGGAGCCTCGACCGACCCGAGCGCTTGCGCTGGCGGGAGACAGGAGGGGGAGATGGCACGGGAGTCGACCGATATGGGGTCGAGGGCTGCCTCAGGAGGACGCCACGGACGCACGCGCGGAAGTGCGTCGCACCGCGGACGGGGAGTGCGTCGACGTCGAGCGGCGCCTCCTGGAGCCAAGCGGAGTCGTCGGCGATGAAAGTAAGTCGGCCGAGACGGATCTCGCGGCCCGCCGCCAAGGCTCCACAGGAAAACATGATCGAGTCGATCGACGAAAATCGCAACTTCTCCAAATTAGGCGCTAAGACTACTGCCCCACGGTGGGCGCCAGCTGTCGTGGTTCTAAGTCTGACAGTGAGGTAGGGGGGTATGTATGAAGAGGCTAGGCCTTAGCTATTGGGAAGTTGTAAGCACGCAAGGTTTACGAGTTCAGGCCCTTCTCTGGGGAAGTAACTGAAGGAAATATGCCCTAGAGGCAATAATAAAGTTATTATTTATTTCCTTACATCATGATAAATGTTTATTATTCATGCTAGAATTGTATTAACCGGAAACATAATACATGTGTGAATACATAGACCAACAAAGTGTCACTAGTATGCCTCTACTTGACTAGCTCGTTAATCAAAGATGGTTATGTTTCCTAACCATGAACAAGGGGTTGTTATTTGATTAACGAGGTCACATCATTAGTAGAATGATCTGATTGACATGACCCATTCCATTAGCTTAGCACCAGATCGTTTAGTATGTTGCTATTGCTTTCTTCATGACTTATACATGTTCCTATAACTATGAGATTATGCAACTCCCGTTTACCGGAGGAACACTTTGGGTACTACCAAACGTCACAACGTAACTGGGTGATTATAAAGGAGTACTACAGGTGTCTCCAATGGTAGATGTTGGGTTGGCGTATTTCGAGATTAGGGTTTGTCACTCCGATTGTCGGAGAGGTATCTCTGGGCCCTCTCGGTAATGCACATCACATAAGCCTTGCAAGCACTACAACTAATAAGTTAGTTGTGAGATGATGTATTACGGAACGAGTAAAGAGACTTGCCGGTAACGAGATTGAACTAGGTATTGGATACCGACGATCGAATCTCGGGCAAGTAACATACCGATGACAAAGGGAACAACGTATGTTGTTATGCGGTCTGACCGATAAAGATCTTCGTAGAATATGTGGGAGCCAATATGGGCATCCAGGTCCCGCTATTGGTTATTGACCGGAGACGTGTCTCGGTCATGTCTACATTGTTCTCGAACCGTAGGGTCCGCATGCTTAACGTTACGATGACAGTTATTATGAGTTTATGCATTTTGATGTACCGAAGGTTGTTCGGAGTCCCGGATGTGATCACGGACATGACGAGGAGTCTCGAAATGGTCGAGACGTAAAGATTGATATATTGGAAGCCTATGTTTGGACATCGGAAGTGTTCCGGGTGAAATCGGGATTTTACCGGAATACCGGGAGGGTTACCGGAACCCCCCGGGAGCTAGATGGGCCATAATGGGCCTTAGTGGAAAGGAGAAGGGGCTGCCCTAGATGGGCTGCGCGCCCTCCCCCCTCCCCTAGTCCTACTAGGAGTAGGAAAGGGGGGGCCGGCCACCTCCTCCTCTTTCCCCCTCCCGGGAATCCTAATTGGACTAGGATTGGAGGGGGAGTCCTACTCCCGGTGGGAGTAGGACTCTCCTGCGCCCCCACCTTGGCCGGCCAGCCCCTCCTCCCCTGCTCCTTTATATACGGGGGCAGGGGGCACACCACAGAACACACAAGTTAATCGTTCCTTAGCCGTGTGCGGTGCCCCCTGCCACCAAATTCCACCTCGATCATACCGTTACAGTGCTTAGGCGAAGCCCTGCGTCGGTAGTACATCAAGATCGTCATCACGCTGTCGTGCTGACGGAACTCTTCCTCGACGCTTTGCTGGATCGGAGCCCGAGGAACGTCATCGAGCTGAACGTGTGCTAAGAACTCGGAGGTGCCGGAGTAACGGTGCTTGGATCGGTTGGATCGGGAGGAAGACGTACGACTACTTCCTCTACGTTGTGTGATCGCTTCCGCAGTTGGTCTGCGTTGGTACGTAGACAACACTCTCCCCTCTCGTTGCCGTGCATCACCATGATCTTGCGTGTGCGTAGGAAATTTTTTGAAATTACTGCGTTACCCAACAGTGGCATCCGAGCCTAGGTTTTATGGTTTGATGTTATATGCACGAGTAGAACACAAGTGAGTTGTGGGCGATACAAGTCATACTGCCTACCAGCATGTCATACTTTGGTTCGGCGGTATTGTTGGTTGAGACGATCCGGACCAACCTTACGCGTACTCTTACGCGAGACCGGTTCCCTCGACGTGCTTTGCACATAGATGGCTTGCGGAAGACTGTCTCTCCAACTTTAGTTGAACCAAGTGTGACTACGCCCGGTCCTTGAGAAGGTTAAAACGGAGTCTATTTGACGAACTATCGTTGTGGTTTTGATGCGTAGGTGAGATGAGTTCTTACTTAAGCCCGTAGCAGCCACGTAAAACTTGCAACAACAAAGTAGAGGACGTCTAACTTGTTTTTGCAGGGTATGTTGTGATGTGATATGGTCAAGACATGATGCTGATTTTATTGTATGAGATGATCATGTTTTGTAACCGAGTTATCGGCAACTGGCAGGAGCCATATGGTTGTCGCTTTATTGTATGCAATGCAATCGCAATGTAATGCTTTACTAGATTACTAAACGGTAGTGATAGTCATGGAAGCATAAGATTGGCGAGACGACAACGATGCTACGATGGAGATCAAGGTGTCGCGCCGGTGACGATGGTGATCATGACGGTGCTTCGGAGATGGAGATCACAAGCACAAGATGATGATGGCCATATCATATCACTTATATTGATTGCATGTGATGTTTATCCTTTTATGCATCTTATCTTGCTTTGATTGACGGTAGCATTATAAGATGATCTCTCACTAAATTATCAAGAAGTGTTCTCCCTGAGTATGCACCGTTGCCAAAGTTCGTCGTGCCCAGACACCACGTGATGATCGGGTGTGATAAGCTCTACGTCCATCTACAACGGGTGCAAGCCAGTTTTGCACACGCAGAATACTCAGGTTATACTTGACGAGCCTAGCATATGCAGATATGGCCTCGGAACACAGAGACCGAAAGGTCGAGCGTGAATCATATAGTAGATATGATCAACATGACGATGTTCACCATTGAAAACTACTCCATCTCACGTGATGATTGGTTATGGTTTAGTTGATTTGGATCACGTGATCACTTAGAGGATTAGAGGGATGTCTATCTAAGTGGGAGTTCCTAAATAATTTGATTAACTGAACTTAAACTTATCATGAACTTAGTACCTGATAGTATCTTGCTTGTTTATGTTGCTTGTAGATAGATGGCTCGTGCTATTGTTCCGTTGAATTTTAATGCGTTCCTTGAGAAAGCAAAGTTGAAATATGATGGTAGCAATTACACGGACTGGGTCCGTAACCTGAGGATTATCCTCATTGCTGCACAGAAGAATTACGTCCTGGAAGCACCGCTGGGTGACAGGCCTGCTGCTGGAGCAACGCCAGATGTTATGAACGTCTGGCAGAGCAAAGCTGATGACTACTCGATAGTTCAGTGTGCCATGCTTTACGGCTTAGAATCGGGACTTCAACGACGTTTTGAACGTCATGGAGCATATGAGATGTTCCAGGAGTTGAAGTTAATATTTCAAGCAAATGCCCGAATTGAGAGATATGAAGTCTCCAATAAGTTCTATAGCTGTAAGATGGAGGAGAATAGTTCTGTCAGTGAGCATATACTCAAGATGTCTGGGTATAATAATCACTTGATTCAGATGGGAGTTAATCTTCCAGATGACTGCGTCATTGACAGAATTCTCCAATCACTGCCACCAAGCTACAAGAGCTTTGTGATGAACTATAATATGCAAGGGATGAACAAGACTATTCCCGAGCTCTTCGCAATGCTGAAAGCTGCGGAGGTAGAAATCAAGAAGGAGCATCAAGTGTTGATGGTTAACAAAACCACTAGTTTCAAGAAAAAGGGCAAAGGGAAGAAGAAGGGAAACTTCAAGAAGAACAGCAAGCAAGTTGCTGCTCAGGAGAAGAAACCCAAGTCTGGACCTAAGCCTGAAACTGAGTGCTTCTACTGCAAGCAGACTGGTCACTGGAAGCGGAACTGCCCCAAGTATTTGGCGGATAAGAAGGATGGCAAAGTGAGCAAAGGTATATGTGATATACATGTTATTGATGTGTACCTTACTAGAGCTCGCAGTAGCACCTGGGTATTTGATACTGGTTCTGTTGCTAATATTTGCAACTCGAAACAGGGACTACGGAATAAGCGGACACTAGCAAAGGACGAGGTGACGATGCGCGTGGGAAACGGTTCCAAAGTCGATGTGATCGCGGTCGGCACGCTACCTCTACATCTACCTTCGGGATTAATATTAGACCTAAATAATTGTTATTTGGTGCCAGCGTTGAGCATGAACATTATATCTGGATCTTGTTTAATGCGAGACGGTTATTCATTTAAATCAGAGAATAATGGTTGTTCTATTTATATGAATAATATCTTTTATGGTCATGCACCTTTGAAGAGTGGTCTATTTTTGTTGAATCTCGAAGATAGTGATACACATATTCATAATGTAGAAGCCAAAAGATGCCAAGTTAATAATGATAGTGCAACTTATTTGTGGCACTGCCGTTTAGGTCATATCGGTGTAAAGCGCATGAAGAAACTCCATACTGATGGGCTTTTGGAATCACTTGATTATGAATCACTTGGTACTTGCGAACCGTGCCTCATAGGCAAGATGACTAAAACACCGTTCTCCGGTACTATGGAGAGAGCAACAGATTTGTTGGAAATCATACATACCGATGTATGTGGTCCGATGAATATTGAGGCTCGTGGCGGATATCGTTATTTTCTCACCTTCATAGATGATTTAAGCAGATATGGGTATATCTACTTAATGAAACATAAGTCTGAAACATTTGAAAAGTTCAAGGAATTTCAGAGTGAAGTTGAAAATCATCGTAACAAGAAAATAAAATTTCTACGATCTGATCGTGGAGGAGAATATTTGAGTTACGAGTTTGGCATACATTTGAAAAATTGTGGAATAGTTTCGCAACTCACGCCACCCGGAACACCACAGCGTAATGGTGTGTCCGAACGTCGTAATCGTACTTTACTAGATATGGTGCGATCTATGATGTCTCTTACTGATTTACCGCTATCATTTTGGGGTTATGCTTTAGAGACGGCCGCATTCACGTTAAATAGGGCACCATCAAAATCCGTTGAGACGACGCCTTATGAACTATGGTTTGGCAAGAAACCAAAGTTGTCGTTTCTTAAAGTTTGGGGCTGCGATGCTTATGTGAAAAAGCTTCAACCTGATAAGCTCGAACCCAAAGCGGAGAAATGTGTCTTCATAGGATACCCAAAGGAAACTGTTGGGTATACCTTCTATCACAGATCCGAAGGCAAGACATTCGTTGCTAAGAATGGATCATTTCTAGAGAAGGAGTTTCTCTCGAAAGAAGTGAGTGGGAGGAAAGTAGAACTTGACGAGGTAACAGTACCTGCTCCCTTATTGGAAAATAGTACATCTCAGAAAACTGTTTCTGCGACACCTATGCCAATCAGTGAGGAAGCTAATGATGATGATCACGAAGCTTCAGATCAAGATACTACTGAACCACGTAGATCAACCAGAGTGAGATCCGCACCAGAGTGGTACGGTAATCCAGTTCTGGAAGTCATGATGCTAGATCATGATGAACCTACGAACTATGAAGAAGCGATGGTGAGCCCAGATTCCGCAAAGTGGCTTGAGGCCATGAAATCTGAGATGGGATCCATGTATGAGAACAAAGTATGGACTTTGGTTGACTTGCCCGATGATCGGCAAGCAATTGAGAATAAATGGATCTTCAAGAAAAAGACTGACGCTGACGGTAATGTTACTGTCTATAAAGCTCGACTTGTCGCGAAAGGTTTTCGGCAAGTTCAAGGGGTTGACTACGATGAGACCTTCTCACCCGTAGCGATGCTTAAGTCCGTCAGAATTATGTTAGCAATTGCCGCATTTTATGATTATGAAATATGGCAAATGGATGTCAAAACTGCATTCCTGAATGGATTTCTGGAAGAAGAGTTGTATATGGTACAACCAGAAGGTTTTGTCGATCCAAAAGGAGCTAACAAAATATGCAAGCACCAGCGATCCATTTATGGACTGGTGCAAGCATCTCGGAGTTGGAATAAACACTTTGATAGTGTGATCAAAGCATTTGGCTTTATACAGACTTTTGGAGAAGCCTGTATTTACAAGAAAGTGAGTGGGAGCTCTGTAGCATTTCTGATATTATATGTGGATGACATATTGCTAAATTGGAAATGATATAGAATTTCTGGATAGCATAAAGGGATACTTGAATAAAAGTTTTTCGATGAAAGACCTCGGGGAAGCTGCTTACATATTAGGCATAAAGATCTATAGAGATAGATCAAAACGCTTAATTGGACTTTCACAATGCACATACCTTGACAAAATTTTGAAGAAGTTCAAGATGGATCAAGCAAAGAAAGGGTTCTTGCCTGTGCTACAAGGTGTGAAGTTGAGTAAGACTCAATGCCCGACCACTGCAGAAGATAGAGAGAAAATGAAAGATGTTCCCTATGCTTCAGCCATAGGCTCTATCATGTATGCAATGCTGTGTACCAGACCTGATGTGTGCCTTGCTATAAGTTTAGCAGGGAGGTACCAAAGTAATCCTGGAATGGATCACTGGACAGCGGTCAAGAACATCCTGAAATACCTGAAAAGGACTAAGGATATGTTTCTCGTATATGGAGGTGACAAAGAGCTCACCGTAAGAGGTTACGTTGATGCAAGCTTTGACACTGATCCGGACGATTCTAAATCGCAAACCGGATACGTGTTTACTTTAAACGGTGGAGCTGTCAGTTGGTGCAGTTCTAAACAAAGCGTCATAGCGGGATCTACATGTGAAGCGGAGTACATAGCTGCTTCGGAAGCAGCAAACGAAGGAGTCTGGATGAAGGAGTTCATATCCGATCTAGGTGTCATACCTAGTGCATCGGGTCCAATGAAAATCTTCTGTGACAATACTGGTGCAATTGCCTTGGCAAAGGAATCCAGATTTCACAAAAGAACCAAACACATCAAGAGACGCTTCAACTCCATCCGGGATTTAGTCCAGGTGGGAGACATAGAGATTTGCAAGATACATACGGATCTGAATGTTGCAGACCCGTTGACTAAGCCTCTTCCACGAGCAAAACATGATCAGCACCAAGGCTCCATGGGTGTTAGAATCATTACAGTGTAATCTAGATTATTGACTCTAGTGCAAGTGGGAGACTGAAGGAAATATGCCCTAGAGGCAATAATAAAGTTATTATTTATTTCCTTACATCATGATAAATGTTTATTATTCATGCTAGAATTGTATTAACCGGAAACATAATACATGTGTGAATACATAGACCAACAAAGTGTCACTAGTATGCCTCTACTTGACTAGCTCGTTAATCAAAGATGGTTATGTTTCCTAACCATGAACAAGGGGTTGTTATTTGATTAACGAGGTCACATCATTAGTAGAATGATCTGATTGACATGACCCATTCCATTAGCTTAGCACCAGATCGTTTAGTATGTTGCTATTGCTTTCTTCATGACTTATACATGTTCCTATAACTATGAGATTATGCAACTCCCGTTTACCGGAGGAACACTTTGGGTACTACCAAACGTCACAACGTAACTGGGTGATTATAAAGGAGTACTACAGGTGTCTCCAATGGTAGATGTTGGGTTGGTGTATTTTGAGATTAGGGTTTGTCACTCCGATTGTCGGAGAGGTATCTCTGGGCCCTCTCGGTAATGCACATCACATAAGCCTTGCAAGCACTACAACTAATAAGTTAGTTGTGAGATGATGTATTACGGAACGAGTAAAGATACTTGCCGGTAACGAGATTGAACTAGGTATTGGATACCGACGATCGAATCTCGGGCAAGTAACATACCGATGACAAAGGGAACAACGTATGTTGTTATGCGGTCTGACCGATAAAGATCTTCGTAGAATATGTGGGAGCCAATATGGGCATCCAGGTCCCGCTATTGGTTATTGACCGGAGACGTGTCTCGGTCATGTCTACATTGTTCTCGAACCGTAGGGTCCGCAGCTTAACGTTACGATGACAGTTATTATGAGTTTATGCATTTTGATGTACCGAAGGTTGTTCGGAGTCCCGGATGTGATCACGGACATGACGAGGAGTCTCGAAATGGTCGAGACGTAAAGATTGATATATTGGAAGCCTATGTTTGGACATCGGAAGTGTTCCGGGTGAAATCGGGATTTTACCGGAATACCGGGAGGGTTACCGGAACCCCCCGGGAGCTAGATGGGCCATAATGGGCCTTAGTGGAAAGGAGAAGGGGCTGCCCTAGATGGGCTGCGCGCCCTCCCCCCTCCCCTAGTCCTACTAGGAGTAGGAAAGGGGGGGCCGGCCACCTCCTCCTCTTTCCCCCTCCCGGGAATCCTAATTGGACTAGGATTGGAGGGGGAGTCCTACTCCCGGTGGGAGTAGGACTCTCCTGTGCCCCCACCTTGGCCGGCCAGCCCCTCCTCCCCTGCTCCTTTATATACGGGGGCAGGGGGCACACCACAGAACACACAAGTTAATCGTTCCTTAGCCGTGTGCGGTGCCCCCTGCCACCAAATTCCACCTCGATCATACCGTTACAGTGCTTAGGCGAAGCCCTGCGTCGGTAGTACATCAAGATCGTCATCACGCCGTCGTGCTGACGGAACTCTTCCTCGACGCTTTGCTGGATCGGAGCCCGAGGAACGTCATCGAGCTGAACGTGTGCTAAGAACTCGGAGGTGCCGGAGTAACGGTGCTTGGATCGGTTGGATCGGGAGGAAGACGTACGACTACTTCCTCTATGTTGTGTGATCGCTTCCGCAGTCGGTCTGCGTTGGTACGTAGACAACACTCTCCCCTCTCGTTGCCGTGCATCACCATGATCTTGCGTGTGCGTAGGAATTTTTTTGAAATTACTGCGTTACCCAACAGTAACAGCCCTACGTCTCGGTGCCCGGAGGCGGTCGATTGGATTATGCGTGAGTAAGATTACAGGGGTGCGGACCCTTCATACTGAGGAGAGGGGTGGCTTATATAGAGTTCGCCAGCCCTCTCTTGCCCTCAGTAATGCAGGGTTTAAGGTATATTTAAGGTGGGCGTTACTGATAACGTCCCTAATAAAGCGTCATAATGATCGTAAAGACTACTTAATAGCTGACCGTTTGCCTGGGAGCGATTTGAGATCTCCTGGCGGTCGAGTGGTTGGCTTGTTGGTCGAGTGACAGCTTCTTAGTCGAGTGCCTTGGCCCCGTCGAGTGGGATATCTTCAAGTTGTCTGAAAGGTGACTTCCTCTAAGGACGTCCTACGATAGGGCTCTTAGGACGGGTCCGTGTCCCTACCGTAGGTATATGACTACATCACCGACCGTCTTGCGTGTCCCGGACGCCGAGGCGGCCTCGGGGGACACAAGGGGAAGGCCCTAGGTGGTCAGAAGCCTCGGGCAGGACCGGACTACAGTGCCCTGATGCACTGTAGCGCGCTCCAGAGCACGCATATGGCTGGCATTGGCATCTTTTTGGCGCCCCAGGGCGTGGCCACTAGTGTCTAGGGGGTCAGGGGAGGAGTAAACAAATGGGTGGTGGCCTTGGGTGCCCTGGTGAGCCAGTAGGAGAGGAGAGAGGTAGAAGAAGAGGGAGAGAGGGGCTGTCCAGGGAGGTAAATGGGGGTATTTTACCCCTCAATCATTGAGAAATGGCCAGGGAAGAGTTACTGGAGGTAGGAGAAGGCTAGGAGGAGATGTGGTAAAAAATTGAGCTCGAGGAGAATAGTGTAAGTGGTCAAAATGGTGATTTTTGAAAAATTACAGAAGGTGTTTGATGCAAATTTGGGCAAGCAAATTAACTCCACTTGACATGAGAATTAACAGGATCAAGTGTCACACATAATTGAGGTTGACCACCAAGTTTGAGTCCATTTTGAGAAAGTTGCCAATGCAACTTTTGTAAACCCTAGAAATCAGCAGAAATGGCTTTACCAAGATTTAGTCATGCAAATCTATTCTCCTTGATGCACCACTTGGTGTAGTGTCATCATTTTAAGACTTGAACATGTCCACAAAAATTCAGATCAAAAGGACACACTTGGCAATGTAGAGTTGTTCAAATTTGGTTCTGGACAGAAAGGGTTTTGGGGTACTTTGATCAAGATAACATTATTTCCAACTTGTGCCATTTGGTCTAGATGAATAATTAGACCATTTGAGCATGTTCACAAGGTTTGAGAACATTTGTACATGTTTGGCAATGTAAAGTTGCTCAAACTTCAAAATGGACAGAAATGGTTTTGAGGAGATTTCATGGGGTTATACTATTCTCCATGACATGATACTTGTCAAGATAATCAAACATGTCATATGTGACATGCTAGAATTTTCTTGGAATTGTTGGGGAATATTTCCTGTAGAAATATTTCAAATCCTTGAAATGGGCAGAAATGGTTTTTGAGGTATTTGACCAATGTTTTGAACATGACCATGTGTTGAAACTCTTATATATGGACAATATATGTCCATTTAGTTTCCCTGATTTTTTCAAATATTTTTGAAACAATAAAATAATTTTTCCCTATTAAAGACCATTTCTGGTCTTAAGAAAAAGATTTTAAATAAAATAGGAAAATAACTTTTAAAATTATATTTTTGTGGTTTATGGGAGTCCTATATCAAATAGGATTCAAATATACCTTTTGAAAGATTTTTCACACCCCAAATCAAGTACTTGAAGTGCAAACCTCAATTCAGGGGTTTTTTGGAAAACTAATTTTTGAAAATACTATTTGGCCAAATTATTTTTGTAAGAAATTATTTTTATGTCCTATACACATGGCATGATCATTGGTTCAAGAGTTTGGAGCAAGGAGATGAAGTATAGGAGTTGGAGGATTTATTTGATTTTTAGAGCACTGCAAACAACAGACAAAATCCAAACAAGGCAAGGTCCAAAACACTCAAAAGTTTTTGTCAAACCACATTTTATCATGATTTATTAGCTTAAGTGTTGTGGTATGAAAATCAGGGTGTGACAGCTCGGGAGAGGAAGATGGAGACGAAGAGAGAGGGGCTGGACGGCGGCAAGGGGCGAGTCTGGTGTGGGCACCGGCGAGAACCGCCGGCTTTTATAGCCGCTCCGCGCCCGTGTGTACGTGTGCGAGGGAGGGGAGGCGTCGGCGCGCCGTCCCGAGATGCGCTGCCCGTGAGGAATCAATGGCAAGGCTGACCGGCGGCAGCCTTGCCATTGATCCCTGCGAGAACCGAGGCAGTTGGGGGGAAGACGAGCCGCCGTGTCCCTGACGCGGCTGGCCCGCGGCTTTTTCGTGCCAAAACAGTTCGCCCCGGCGCCCCCGGGCGCCCCCCAGCGCGCCGGGTTCGGCCTGAATCCGCCGGCGCTGTTTTCGGCCCAGGCCGGCGAAAATCGGGCTCCTGGGACTGGGCCGTTTTTTCGGCGCCGGCGCAAAAAAAAACGCCTGGGGAGGCCTTCCTGGGGGCGCGGCTGGAGATGCCCTTAGCGAGGCAAACTGCCCTGGTGGCTCAATGCGAGTTCATGTGGCTTCGACTCCTAATAGATGGTGCAATACCTTCCCTTTGGCCTATTGAAAGTGCGTTATATAGACTAGAGGGGGGGGGGGGTGAATAGGCGATTTTTATAAATTCTTCATTGAGGAATTTACAGGTGAGGAAATTCCTTAGCGAAGAACTACTAGCAGCGGAATAAGTACTCAAAGTAAACATAACAGAACACAATCATAGTCATCATGAAGAAATGAAGACAAGCACGCGTAAGCACAGGATAACATAGGATGAAGACAAACAGACTGAAGAAATTGAACTGGGAAATTTGAGAAAATCTTTAGTCAAAGTCTTCAAGCACAGATATGAACAAGCACTCAACACAGTTATGAGGAAATGAAAGAGTTGAGGAAATAGAACCAGTAAGCTTGGTGAAGACAAAGGTTTGGTAGACCAGTTCCAACTGCTGTCTTAGTTGTACGTCTGGTTAGGGCGGCTAGGTATTTAAATATGAGGACACACAGTTTCGGACACCCAGTCCTGAACACGCGGCTCAGGACACTCAGTCCTCACCGTATTCCTCTTGAGCTAAGGTCACACAGACCTCACCCAATCACTCATGGTAAGTCTTCAGGTGACTTCCGAACCTTCACAAACTTGGTCACTCGGCGATCCACAATTCCTCTTGGATGCTCTAGACATTGATGCCTAACCGTCTGGAAGAAGCACAGTCTTCAAAGGTAACAAGCGTCGGATCCACGCAGGATCAATCTCTTCAGTGATGCTCAATCACTTGGGGTTTGTAGGTGTTTGGGTTTGGGTTTTTCTCACTTAATGATTTTCGCTCAAAGTCCTCGGAGGATGGGTTGCTCTCAAATGACAAGTGTCAGTTTCTCCCGGAGCAGCCAACCCGCTAGTGGTTGTAGAGGGCGGCTATTTATAGCCTAGGGAGCAGCCCGACATGATAAGACATAAATGCCCTTCAATGATATGACCATTAGGTGGATAGATATTTTGGGACAGCTGGCGCATAGCACAGCAACGGGCGGAATTTTGAGTAGCAAAATCATCAGGGCTATCATGTTCCTCACTGTGTAAGCAATCCGCACTGGCGAATTTCTAACTCCTCAGTCAGAACAAATTCCTCAGAGACCAGAAGAACTTCGTCTCTGTCACTGAAGAATATGACTGGACTGTATGAGATTTTCAATGGCTTCACTCGAAAGGATTGGTAGGTGTAGGATTTTAAGCTGAGCATCACATGGAAATTTTTCCTTAGTATTTCCTCGACCCCCTTTAACAGTACGGTGTTTCCTATGACTCAAGAAAGAGAAAAAGTAACTACGAAAACAAAAGTCTTCACGCTTCATGTTTCTCGAATGAATACCAAGTCTTCAAGGTCACACCGATTTCTTCACTTTCAAAGTCTTCAGAAATCCAAAGTCTTTAGTCGAAGAACTTCATTTTTAGGGGTCGACTTTCTCTGAAAATATCAAACTCCTCATAGACTTATAGATCCGTGTACACTCACAAACGCATTAGTCCCTTAACCTATAAGTCTTCAATACACCAAAATCACTAAGAGGCACTAGATGCACTTACACCTATTGACATGGCTTCACAACGTGACTCTGAATGAGGCAAACCAGCCTGGTGGCCGCAATGGCAGTTCGTGTGGCTCTGGCTCTTGATGAGTGCAACTCTATGACATGGCAGTCTCATACATGTTGCAACTCCCTGATCACATGCTAATCAGACCCAGATGTTTTGGCAAGGCGCTGCAATGGTTGGAGTAGGGGTTCCGATTGGGTCGACGGACCTGTCCCCGGGCTCTCTGTTGCAAGGCAACAGACAACAGTGTGCCAGCTGGACCAGTTGGTCGCGGGTTGGGAGGCGAGATTGTCGGCGAAAGCTAGCTAGGCTCGACTATGGCCGGGTTAAACCTTAGATTATGATTCCTAGAATCGACGATGAAGGCACTCGATGTCGTGCTTCTCTCTTGGGATGCATTGTCTTATAGTTGGATTTCTTTAGAGGGATATATGGTCAGAGGCGGTTGTCATCGGTGACTCGTATGGCAACGACATTAGGGTTGAGCATGGAGGGGTCGCGGTCAGGTTGTGATGGTTGGTTCTTCGTCATGCCTGTGGGGCCCTGTAGTATTTTTCTTTGTTGCAAAGGAGAGTGGTTTGACTCGGTGTTCTTTTGCCGCACCAACCTTGCATATCTCTCCTTCGTAGTTGCTCGGTTGCCGACTCTTGTGACAAATTGTATGTTCTCAAGTTGTTTATCCGTATATGTTCTCAAAATTGATGCATAAAAAATTCGTGTCAAGTTTGATTTCATGTTGTAAAAATATTTCACGAATACGCAAGCTACATATCTTTTCATTGATAGAAGAAGTAGTCATAAGAGGCAAAAAAGATTCCATGTTGTCAAAAAGAATTTGGCCCAGGATTTGCTTCAATCCGGCCTCCGTCACTGGTGTGCAGTATGCTATTCAGAGGGTGTCATGTTTCCTGATTAGTGGTTGTATATGCGTTTTAGTATGATTTTTCGTAATTAACTTGTCAATTATTTATTTTCAAAAATAAATGACAATTATCTTCTTACATGCTTTATTGGGGCTCCTTTGATGCGTATGATTTTGAAAACGTATGAATTGGAAAAGCATAGGGTTAAAGTGGCATGCCCACCTGGATCCTATAGGATTAGAAATGAGTGTCTGATGTCAAAGAAAAAAGATAAAGAATGTAAAAAGAGGTTGAAGTAGATGTTAGATTTTCTATGAAATGTAGTACAAAAGATTCTATAAATAAAATTTCTATGAGATCCATTCCTATATATCAAAGGACCAACATAGAAATAATTCTAAAAATTTAAATCTTTCAGAAATCCTATAAAATTTCTTTGAATCAAAAAAGCCGGAATACATGGATCGAGGCAATTGACTCCCAGTTCGAAGAATAAAATGTTGCAAAACTTGTATCTGTCAGGTGTCAGCCACAGCCAGTATGCATTTTCGTCCGGGTTCCTCTAGTCTCTCGAACTCAACTTTTCATCTGCTCGGTGATCTGAACAACGAACATAGCTAGGCGACGACCGATTACTTTTCAACCGCGTGGACCTGATCAGAGATAGAACATGTAGCCACACAGCGGTACGCAGAGCTCTGCACATCAATCGTAGCGCCACGCCAAAGCTTCCACGCAATTTCGCGCACCAAGGCCAGAAGATCGGGGCAGAGGAGTGACCACTCGTTCGATCGGCTCATGCATGCATGCGTGGATGGACCACCGCTCAAGGTCGTCAGTGATCTCTAGATTGAATCACCCCAAGAGGATCAAGATGAACTCTGGTGGTACATGTGGAACCGTGTCTGAACTTCTCAGCGGCTTCGCACACACGTATCTGAACCAGTGTGCGGCGGCCAACGCATCGCAGCAGAAGGTAGCCACACAGACCAAAGCTTTGCTCTTACCACATACAGCCTCGACCGAGAATCAACTTCCCGAAGGCGATGCGACGTCGCCACGCCACGCGTGATGCAACTTATTCGCCGGCTGATACGACTCTTCCTACCTGATGGTTTGCTTGGAGAGGGACAGGTTCGGCCGATCTCTTCCATTGTTCCATCGATCTAGCTCAGCTCTCTCTACCATTGGCATGTCTGGTACTATGCGGAAAATGGCCTTCTGACCGGTTCGCACGCGGCACCCGCGCCAGGCTACCCAGCCAGCATCGAAGGTTCAACAAGGACCAGTCACAACGTCCAGGTCCTGGTTCGAAATAGACTTCTAGTCACATCACATCAGTCAGAGCCGGACTGCTTATATATACCGAGCCGATGGCTTGGGCTGGGGAGATCCAGAAATGGAGCGCGCCCTCGCCGTCGCCTTGCTCGTCATGCTCACGCTCTGGAGCGTGCCGGCGGCGGCCGGCGACGGAAGCATTTCCATGGACCGGCTTCCCCGTGGCTCACCCGGAAATGCTACAACGGCTGGTAAATACAGTTATTACACAACTTATAAATAGAACCCTCGATAGTGTTTTTTCGTTCTTAGAAACCTTCAAGTTGTGTTAGCCGCCGGATCATGAACCGCACGACAGAGGCACGTTCATCGATGAAGTTTCAGTGCTTAGAGAAAATTGGACTCAAACACTAGCCAGAGCTTTGTGAAAGAAATGCCGTTCTTCGAACAGCCTTAATTTTTTTTGAGCGAAACAACCTTAACTGAGAGTTGTCGTTGATTGCAATTTTAACTGAGAGTTGTCCGCGTATAGATTTTTGATTTCTTTTTCGGTATAGACTTTTTTTGAGACATTTTTTTTTCGGTATAGATTTTGATTCAGTTTTGTCTCAGAGGTATTTTGGGCCTGGCCCATGGGAATTTAGCATAAGCCCATTTATGGGCATCCACATTTTAAAGGGCCAATCTTGGGCCTAAACCAAGCGCATCCTAGATCCCTGGCCGCTATCTTCAGCCTTTCCGCCGACCGGCGCAACGGCGGCGAGGTCGCTGTTCGTCGGAATGCGCGCAGTTCTAGACCTCCCGTCACCCCCCCCCCCCCCCCCCCCCCACACACACACACACCCACCCACCCACCCACCGTCTGCGGAAGTCGTACGGTGGCGGGTATCTCTGTTGCCAATGGGGCAGAAGATGGACTACCTTCTTCCAGGTAGATGCAGTGCAGGACCCTCGCCGCACCTGCGACGGGCTACCTCCTCAACCCAGGTGAGGAACTCCAACCTAATGAGACTCCAAATAAGGCCGAGGAGGTTCGTTGTTGCCAATGCCGAGGTCTTGTCCACTGCCTTCATCATGAAAAATAACTGTTACTCTGCTAGACAAGGGGATCGATGTGAATATTGTAGTACAAACTGATTGAGAAAGGTAACTGTTTAATCCCACACATTTAAGCATAAGTTGTTTTGCATATCTAAGATTTGATGGAACCTAGTAGAACATGCCTCTGATTTTAGCTCGGTTGACTGTAGTTTAGTCTATCATATCAGATAAAAAGCATGTTTCCCCCCTTTTTTTGTTCTGCCATTACAAAAGTTTCTCATATAATACCCTTGTTAGATGGACAATATCGACCATTTCAGATCGTCGAGGTGGAAAGTAGTACATACTATCTGTGGTCCACATTCATTTTACAGTGAGTTGCATTGCCCATTTTGTGCCACTTTGATATTAAGCCTTTTTTCGGTCTGTACCACTAAGTAACAGGCTTGTGTTTTGCATGTGTAGTAGCACGTATAGTAATAGGAGGAAAGGATGTAAGATCGAACTACGTATCCAAACATGAGAACCAAGTTAAACTTGTAGGTCACTTAAAAACATGTGGTTTTCCTCTTAAGTGCGTGAAGAAGTGCAAAGCTATATCCTGGTTACCTTAAACACTCTCATGCGTTAGTCATATTCAATTAATTTTATTGTTGTGCTATGGAGCTCTCCTTTTTCCCATACAACTTGAGAACATTGTCTTGGCAGTCGGATACGGTACTAAAATTTGTGTTAATCCAGAAATCGGGAGAATGAACAACAGAATACTATCGGGAAGAGACACAGGAGCTTTGACCAGAGGCTATGTGAAGAAACTAAGGATTGCTGTGCCTGGAAAACCGGGGTTTAAAGCTTTTGTGAATGCAACTTCTCATAATGTCAGTGGCTATTGCATTGATATCTTTGAGGCTGCTGTGAAGAAACTACCACATGTTCTTGATTATGAGTTCGTTGTCGTTGATGGTTCTTATGATGAACTAGTACACAATGTGTCTTTGGGGGTGAGCCTTGCTCATTTCACTTGCATGCCATTTTCTGCATTTCATGAGAATCACATAACTCACATTGTACTTTGTTGGTTCGTACAACCAGACCTACGATGCAGTAGTGGGTGACATAACTATAACCGCAGAGCGAGCTGTTGACGTGGACTTCACGATGCCATACACCGAGTCAGGCGTGTCACTGCTTGTGCTCACCGAGAATGACTCCAAGCCAGCAATTGAATGGGTGTTCCTAAAGCCATTAACTACACAACTTTGGTTAGCACTTGTGGGGGGATTCTTCTTCACTGGACTTGTTGTGTGGACGATCGAGTTTCCCAGAAACCCGGAGTACCAAGGATCGAGTTTGAGACAGTGCAGCACTGCTCTCTACTTTTCTTTCTCGACTTTGACATTTTCTCATGGTTAGCAGGCTCAAACTTGCTCACAATACTTGATCCATTATGTCCGGAATACTCTAATCTATTGATTATCGTAATATCTACACAGGTCAAATTATTAGAAGCCCCCTGTCAAAAATTGTTGTGGTGATATGGTGCTTTGTTGTGCTGGTTATAGTACAGAGCTACACAGCTAGCTTATCATCCATTCTGACTGCAAAAAGGCTCCGGCCCTCAGTGACAGATCTTGAGCAGCTCCTGTCAAATGGTGATTATATTGGATACCAATCTGGATCATTTGTACAATCTGTCTTGAAAAAACGAGGCTTCAACGTTAATAGGTTAAATGCCTACACGAATAAAACGGAATATGCTGAAGCCTTGAGAAAGGGGTCAAAGAATGGAGGTGTCTCGGCTATCGTTGATGAGATCCCTTATATAACCTCGTTTCTCTCTGACCCTAAGTACCATAATGAATTCCAGATGGTCAATCGCATATACAAGACACCTGGACTTGGTTTCGTAAGCTTCTCACTCTAGCACTTCAGCAGATTCACTCTGCATCCTTACAATACCTACACTGACAAAACAATATTGTCCAACTAGCATCATATGTTTTGTTTTCAGGTGTTTCCGAAAGAGTCTCAGCTGGTGCATGATCTTTCGGTTGCCATCCTGGAGCTGACATTTGGGGCTGAGGGCTCACAAATTGAAGAGAAATGGTTAGGCAAAGCGACACCATTGCCGAGCTATGGCATGCCCAACACAGATGCGACACCTCTCACTTTGCAAAGTTTCTCTGGTCTCTTCATCATCACTGTATGTATCTCAGCTCTCATGCTGTTGATAAGCATTGCCAAGTCAGTTCATGCCAAATACACCGAAGTGAGGGATTCTGATATGCAGAGTTCCGAGGGAGATGGCGGAAGTGAAGGTCACGGAGGATCTGGTCCGCTGCAGAACGGCACGGGCAATAGGTCTATGGCTAATCAACCCCACCATGAAGCCAGAAATGTGAATCCTCAGGGTGTCAATGGGATCGGAGAAAGTCCTGGTGATGTAGAGCCCAATGACTCTTTGCCCGAACACGCCATCCTAATCGAGATGAACACTCGATGAGATGCCGACAACTGTTCTGCATAGCGCGCATCAGAAGAAACTAAAAATACTTCCGTTCCATCTTTTGCGGATATTCACCAATGTCCTAAGGAATGAATGTAAGAATGGGTGATGGGCCCAAATCATAGCCTAGCTAGAAATAGCAGTTTCAGTGACGGATACCCAGATTAATTTATTTTCTGAATTTGATGTTGTTGGTCTTATTTTCGGAAGAGTGTATAGATGACCACTGACAGGCGAGTGCCAAGGAAATCCTACTATCTGCCCGATTATTCTGGGAATTAACCACATTTGTCTGATTTCTACCTTGCGACAGTAGGCACACACTGTAGCCCAGAGTTGTACATGTTGAAAGAAAGTTGGTTCACATTTTTTGTTACTTTTGCACACTGTAAGATACTTGCCGTTCTTGTATCTGGAATTCAAACATTTCTCAGTCGAGAGAAAATATAGAGACCAATTGATCGCTGAATGCGATTCTAAGATAGTCTGAATGTATCCAGTTACTGAGGAAATATTACATGCGCATCATAGCTGTATCTATTTGTTTGCATGCGCGCACATATTTTAAATAATGGATTTTTACATCTGTGCCCCTGGTTCGTTAGTTCTACTCATTCATCCCCATGCTCTTAACTTTTGTTTACTTTTTCCCACTCCCTTGTCCGAAACCCTCAGAACTGGTCACAAACGGTGGATGCCGTCGGGTCAATGCTTTGACCGTTAACTCTGACGAGTGGAGCCGCGCTGACTGTGTCACCCGTTGGACCTGATGAGTGGGGTCGCGGCGGACGGTGCCGCGGTTAGCCCGTTGGGCCGTGCGCGTGCCGCAACGACAGAAGCCCGTTATGCATGCACGACATGTCCAGCTAGCCTGCATGCATGCACGTAGCTAGCCTACCTGCATGCGCCGCCGCCCGCCGCCACGATGCGCTGACCAGCCTCTTTTTCATGCGAGCCGCCACGGACGCTGACCGGCCTCATTTTCACGCGAGCCGCCACGGACGCAAGGACGGTTGCTGCCGCTGGTTCGTATCATCTCCCACGCGTGTCTCCTCGATGTAGAGCATTCTTTCACACTTTTCGATCCACTCGCATTTATTCAACGTGGCAACTAAAACCTGTCGGCAATTAAAGTGGCATATTGAAAGGATCGAGAAGAAGTGTCTAGAGGGGGGGGGGGTGAATAGACTCTTAGCAATAAAAGTTGCAGTTTTTAATTTCTTTAGGTTGAAGTGGAGTTTTAGCACAAGTTCACACATTTACAATACATATCAAGCAAGCATGATAAGAGTATATGAGCAGCGGAAAGTAAAACATGCAAGTTGTAAGAATGTAAAGGGATGGGATTGGAGTGTGCAAACGCAATTTGAAGACACGGGGATTTTTTATCCATGGTTCCGATAGGTGGTGCTATCGTACATCCACGTTGATGGAGACTTCAACCCATGAAGGATAACGGTTGCGCGAGTCCATGCAGGGCTCCACCCACGAAGGATCCGTGAAGAAGCAACCTTGCCTATCCCATCATGACCGTCGCCCACGAAGGACTTGCCTCACTCGGGTAGATCTTCATGAAGTAGGCGATCTCCTTACCCTTACAAACTCCTTGGTTCAACTCCACAATCTTGACGGAGGCTCCCAAGTGACACCTAACCAATCTAGGAGATACCACTCTCCAAGAGGTAACAAATGGTGTGTTGATGATGAACTCCTTGCTCTTGTGTTTCAAATGATAGTCTCCCAACACTCAACTCTCTCTCATAGGATAGGATTTGGTGGAAAGATGATTTGAGTGGAAAGCAACTTGGGAAGGCTAGAGATCAAGATTTATGTGGCTGGAATGAAGTATCTTGACCTCAACACAAGTGTAGGTGGTTCTCTCTCAGAAAATGTATGTTGAAAGTGTAGGCATGTTCTGATGGCTCTCTCCACGAATGAAGAGTGGGTGGAGGGGTACATATAGCCTCCACACAAAATCTAACCGTTACACACAATTTACCAAACTCGATGAGACCGATTCAGAGAACTCAGTCAGACCGATTTAGTTCAAAATATGAACGTTAAGATTTTTGGTGAGACCAACATGTCAACTCGGTGGGACCGATGTGCTAGGGTTAGGGTAAAGCCTTATCTCGGTTGGACCGATTACACAAACTCGGCTGGACCAATTTTGGTAATAAGCTAAACAGAGAGTTGCCCAAGCAAACTCGGTGGGGCCGATTTCATATTTCGATGAGACCAAAATTATGCAATAGGCAACAGAGAGTTTGCAAGCCCATCTCGGTGAGACCGAGATCCCATCAGTGAGACCGAAAATATGCAATAGGCAACAAAGAGTTTGCAAGCCCATCTCGGTGAGACCGAGATCCCATCGGTGAGACGGAATTGATTAGGGTTTCTAGCAGTGGCTATGTCAAGTGAACTCGGTGGCACCGGATAGATCAAATCGGTGGGGCCGAGTTTGACTTTTGGTTTGGGACATATTTGGATGTGAGAAAGTAGTTGAGGGTTGTGGAGCATATCACTAAGCACTTTAAGCAAGCAAGTCATTAAGCAACACCTCACCCCTCTTAATAGTATTGGCTTTCCTATGGACTCAGTGTGATCTTGGATCACTAAAATAGAAAATGCAGAGTCTTGAGCTTTGAGCTTGAGCCAATCCTTTGTCCTTATCATCTTGAAGGGGTTCCACATCTTCTTGTCCACGCCACACCATTTTTGAACTTATCTGAAATATACTGGGTGAAAACATTAGTCCAACAAGAGATATGTTGACATTAATTACCAAAATCACCCAGGGAGCACTTGTGCTTTCACATATCGATCGACGCGGCTCGTTTGAACGTAGCAAATCCAAAGCGCGACCGGTGCCACTCCCCTTCCCTCCCCCTTTCCCTATTTAAACCACCACCCCTCCACCTATTCTCCACACATCCATTTGCGCCTCCTTCTCTTCTTCACCAAAAACCAGAGCACTCTCAAAGCAAGGCGAGGATGCAGTACAACAGCCCCACCTTCAAGCTCCCACCGACCGTGCCGGAGAGACGGTACCCGGCCGTCGTCGTCGTGGAGAGGACGCTCCGCGTGTGGGCATTCTCACACTGGAGGGGTGCAAGGGGGGTTTGCCGAGTGGTTCCTCCATGCGGGATCGCCGGTGATGTTCCGACTGGATGAAGTGCGTCCAAACTCCGAGACTCCGCCGATAGGGCTCACCGTCACCTTAACCAACATATTTGATGCGTACCACCTCCTCGGCAAGGTGTTTTGGTGTGGATGCGAATTCATCGCATTCACAACCCACAACATCTTCACAAACTTCGACTGCATCTTCCCCACCCGCGATGGTATGCACAGCCTCCCCTACTACATCGGCCAGGACGGCATGGAGAGGGAGCAGTGAAGAGAAGGCGCAGTGAAGATGGTGGTGAAGTCCCGGTCTCGATCATGAGCTAGTCTTGCCCTAGGGTGTTAGGACTTTTTATCTTTTATATATTTCTATCTTAATTATGTCGTTGATTGTACCATGAACTTTTAATCTCTGTCGTGTTATCCCCTCCCTAAGAACTTTGTTATGCTTGCTACCCTTATTTGATTTTTTAGAAACGCTACCCTTATTTGATATCTCATTGGTTATCAGTGTTTTTGCTTGCTATTTCTATCTTATTTGACGTGAGATAAATCACTAGATGGATATGGTGCCGTACATGAGCCCTTCTGCTAAATCAATCAATGATTGAGTATTCCTCAATGAAAACCAGCAAGTTTTTCGCCCATTTAGAGTAGGGTCAAGTTTTTGCACACGCGGATAATGGAGTAGTTGAAGTGTCAAAAAAGGAAACTAAAGCTAGAAAAATGAGCCATGTTGATGTTGAAAATAAGAAGAAAAGCTAATTTTTTTGAATTGTTGGTGGCCCTATTCCGTATATTGTATGAACAAAAACAAGCTAATTTTTGAATAGTTTGTGGACTATGCTATGCTTTAGGGTACCCTATGGTTTATGTAAGAAGTATGCTATGGTTGCTACTTTTTATGTTATGGATGTATGATTGCTATGTGAGATATCGGTCGATGGATATGGTGCCATAGCCGAGCCGTAGACAAGCTCTCTAGATGGATATGGTGCCATAGCTGAGCCTAGACATGCTCTCTAGATGGATATGATAGCTAATGGTGCCACCAGACTTTATTTAAGACGTGGTTTCGGATGGATATCATGATCTACATAATTAAGTCTGACATGTTCTTAATAAAAACAAAAAAAAAATCGTGTATACAATATTTTTCTTGCAACAAAAACTTGTTTATAATACCCGCATGTCAAAAAATGAACCCAAAAATGAAAGTGTTGTGATGTAGGCTATATACAGAAGGAAATTGCCATGATATGTACAAATAAATTTGACATGTGCAAGTCCAACAATAAATGGGACAATAAATCGATTTACCATCATGCACTATTTTTGTTCGGCATGGCAAACCATGGATTTACCATGGTAATAATCAAGGTTAAAAACAGAGCCAGCGCGTGGGCCTTCGACACTCAACACAATGAGATGGCCCAACCAGAGCTTAGTTTCAATTTGGGCCCTAGAACTACGTTTTTTTCTTCTGCGGTCGGTGTTGTCTGACAAAACTGAAGAAACTAAAAGTGTACAAAACTGACGAAACTGACGGGTACCCGAAACTGACATGATCCACAAATTAAGCAACACAGAGCATAGAACACATGATCCACAAATTAAGCAACACAGAGCATAGAGCACATGATCCACAAATTTAAGCAAAGCACATGACCCACAAATTAACCAAATCCTAGAGCACATGACACCACACTAATAACATCTCTAACGAGTGATGACCAGCAAGTAAGCAAATCCTAGAGCAACTACACAAAAATAAAAGGGATAAAATCCTAAAGCTATCAGATTCGCCTGCTTGTTCAATTGAATCATTTGCTTCAAGTTCTTGTTCATCTTCTTTATTTCCCCCTTCAGATCTGCATCCCCAACTGTCAGAGCAGCACTTTTAGAGACCAAATTCGTTGTTGCTGACGGCAGATTGAGCTCCCGGGTTGGGGCCCCATTGAATTGAATCCGCTTAACATAGTCATCCAGCCATTCAAAATGTGTGCATTTCTTCACGACCTGAATCGAAAAAATGAACCCTAAATCCCAGATCGAAAAAGAATAAAGCAAATAGAAAAAGAAATCAAAGAAAAATCATGAGATCTAACCCGCCCCTCTGGCTTGCTCTCGCATTTCACGAACTCGCGCCCATAGTTGACATTCTTGACCTCCTTCGAAGTCAACTGTATCAGTGGCGCGCTGCATGGGCAGTCAGGACATCGCTCCATGGAAAGTGGATCATACTAGGTCCACGAAGGGCGGGAGGCTGAAGTGGAGCTCGACATATTGCCCAAAGTCGCCGGAGAAGAAGAAGCAGAGGAGTGGCTCCTCTCGTCACCGGAGAAGAAGTAGCAGAGGAGGAGTGGCTCCTCTCGTTGCTGCAGAATAAGCACCAGAATAAAGGGGTACCCGAAGAAAGGGGAGGCACAACCAACAAGTCTCGCGGATCGCCTCTTGCGGATTGCCCCACGATCCAACGATGTAGAGCCGTCCATGTGATCCAACGGCGCGGAGCCTGGTCACAGCCTGCCCTCAGAATTACTTCTAGAAGACCACATCTGAGGGCTCTCATTTGGCGCTAGGGTATGATCGGACGACTGACGTTCTGAGCTAGGGTTAGGCGAAACCCCGCGGGGTTTAGAGGGGTTTTGAGCTGGTCAACGGGGTTTCAAAGGCTTTGACTGAACATAAATAATTTAAAAAAGTCGAAAAATATGAAACCTTCGTCGTTCTTCGTTTTATAGGACACACTAACGAGGAAAAATACTAAACTTGGTATACGTACATTTAGAGAAAAAATACCTAGCTAGCACGATCAAGGTAAAATGAGCACCATTAATTAAAAAAATTCAAAAAAATATAAAACCTGCGCACAATGATGTCTTGTGTGACAAGTTACCAACCAAAAATCACACATATGAGCTATCATGTACAACGTTTCATAGAGACCAAGGAGAGGAGGTAGGGTTTCCCTTCGGTTTTTGATTTTTCTTTTTTAAATCAAAAAAATCACCAAAGCTTGATTTCAAAGTGAATAAGAAGGATCTAAACTTAGTTTTCCATTTTCATATGGTAAACATGGTTTTAATGGTTTTTCTATTAAAGTATATATTTTTGAAAAAAATGTAAAAATAGAAAGATTAATTCAATAAATAGTGATTCTTCGAATCTACACTATATAGATTGATTTGGTGTTCATAAAAAAATATTTGGCTCATTTGGAGTAGGTTCAAAGAAAACTTGATTACAAATGGGGCTGTTTACCCTAGCTTGGGAGCTCATCTGGAGCACATTTCTCATGACTATAAGTTTTGTAGATGCAAAAGAGATCGGATTGATCACCCTAACATTTATAATAGTTCAGCAAACTATGCAAGTCACACCACAGGGGAATGGACTGAAGTGTTGGTTCAAATTCAAAGTTTGCCTAAAATTCATAGTTTGCCTCAGTAGTTCAAATTCAACGTTTACATATAGAATCATTACACCTTACAAGTTTTCACAGTACTTAAAATTGATGACAGAATCCTGATTACAAATCTTTAAAGTTCAAAGTTTATGACTTGCATTCACGTTCAAATTCAAATCTTTGCCTTGCTCGTTGTGTTCCGGGATGGGTTAACCATCTTGCTTCTGGTTTCCCTGGCTAGGATATTTTGTGCTTTTGAAAGCTTTGTCTTGTTCCTTCTGATCTTCACTTTTGGTGGTGGCGGTTTTGTTGAGCTTTGACTGATCGAGCAAGTGATGACCAGTTGACGGTCATCTATGGGCTCACTAATCTTTAAAGGAACTTCAGAAAAAATAACTTCCTCCTCTCTTATAGCTTCAAAACCTTCGTAAGCCATGGTTTCAAATTCCGCATCAGTTGATGGTTCAACCGAAGTTTCTTCCTCTCTAGGTCTTTTCTGTCTTGTGTCTCTAATTATCCTAGAGCTGGGTCAAACAGAAATAAGCTTAGCCATCGATAAAAAAGAGAACAAATGCAAAAAATGGAAAGATTGCACACATACCAAGCTGCTACTTTCAGTTGCTCATTCTCTAAACTTGTTGCATTATCCTCTGGTGCTGCATTATTCTCTAAACTTGCTGCATTCTCCTCTACATTTGCTGCTGCCCATTGTTCCTCTTCTCCAAATGATGCATCAACTGGATTGGTACAACACCTAGCAATATGCCCTAAGATACCACATCTTTTGCACTTACGCTGTTTTTTTACACGACCCTCTTCAACAGCTCTTATCCTATTTTTCCTTGGTCTTCCTGGTGGTCTAGTCAGTACAGGAGAATGCAGTTTGAACCATGGGTCTACTATGTTCCATTGGTCTTTTCCCAAGAGTGCAGGCACATTTTCAGCATAAGCAGCCCTAAATTTGGCAACGGAGAAATATTCAGAGCAATACTGATCAACTTCACCATCTTCACCTCCAATAACAGTCATGAGATGTAGGGCATGTATGCACGGCTTCCCGCGGATCTGCCATTGCCTACAGCTGCATTCATTGGTTGCAAGGTTCACTGGATATCTCCATTCCCTATTTTTACTATTAGTGTATGTCACCTCAGCCTCGTATGTCGACGGTCGAATGCATTTCATTCTTAGTCCTCTTGCCTTGGCATGCAATGCGTTAATCAGAGATGGGAGCATAAGATAGCTAACATATTGTGTTTCTGCAATTCTTTTACGAAGAGCCATCTTTACCATGATCATCTGCCTGATCTTATCAAATGCTTGCCACAACAAAAGCCCTTTCACTGACTTGAACTTTGCATTGAAACACTCAGCGAGGTTATTGGTCACATAGTCTACTTTGCAGATTTCATTGAATTTGCTTCTTGACCACAACTTTCCATGATGTTCATCCATGTACTCCTTCACCAAAGGATTATGAGCATACAACACTCTCAAATGGTGCTCATGCTTCCTCAAGCTGCATGTGATGATGCTGGCCATAGATTCTCATCATAAACTTTGCCTTTGATTTTTTTAAATTCTGCGCTAGGTGTCACATACATTCCCTATGTTCCACTCTAGGGAATACAATTTCTACTGCAGTTTCTAAACCCTTGCAAGCATCTGTGCGTATAACTAAACCTGAGGGTGTACCTATAATGTTGCGCAACTGCTACAGAAACCAAACCCAACTCTCCTCACTCTCTACCTCCAACACACCAAATGCAACTGGGAATAGCCAGTTGTGTCCATCAACTGCAGAAGCTGCTACTAGCTGGCCTCTTCATCTTCCATTCAAAGTAGTCGCATTGACAGCCAAATAGGGCCCACAACCATTCAGAAACCCCTACTAGCAAGCCTTGAAACAAACAAAAGCCCTCCTGAAGCACTCCTTCTCTATTGCCTTTTCCCTTTTAATTTGTACTTAACTATATGCTTGTCAATCTCTACAACACTCCCTGGATCGTCTCCACTTCAGCTTTGCAGGTGTAAAGCAACTGAAAACTCTCATTCCATGGACCATTAATCCTATCAAGAGCCCTTTCCTTAGCATAGAAAATCTTCATGTATTGTACATTAATCTTGTACTTCTCAAATAGCTTCCCATGGAGTGTTGTTGGACCAATTGTTGTTGTTTCCCTCACCCAATCCAAGATTGCATCTGCCACCCACCTAGTCTTTGCAAGCTTAGATTTGTCCTTTCCCCCTCCCCCTCCAGGTGGGAAAGTGTGCCCGTGTGGGTTGCTTTTTATCCGAAACAAAATGAAAAATGATGTCAAATACAATTAAGAAACAGTACACATGATCTGAATATAGAATGGATAAAATAATCTGGTAACAATATTTAGTTGTAATACCTGAATCAATTTGCTCTTTCGCATAGTGGATGCATGCAACCTCGACCTACACCTATCATAAGGGCAATGAACAGTGAATCTTCCTGGCTCACTCCTATCAACCTCATAAGAGTTTTTAGTGAGAATGCAATATGTAGTCACTGCATTACGACAGTCCACCATCAATTCGAATACGGTTCCTGGAGTAAGGTTAGGATTCTCCCTATTCCACTCAATTGTTGGCATGTCCTCACCATCATATTCTTGTAAAACTAAGGAGTCGATGTTCTCCTCCCTCTCTTCATCATCAGTGTCATCAAATCTAGCACGGCCGCTAGGCTCCTCTGCATATTCATCTTCCACTGCCTATTGACTGACTCTATCTACCAGTTCAGGGAATATAATCTCATCTTCATCATCATGTCGAGGCAATTCCTCGTCAGGCTCTGCATCTACGTCTACATCAGGTGCAGAAGGGAGAGGAGAAGTGGCAGAATAAGCGGCAACCGACATGTTGTGGCTTTCAGAACCACTAGGTTTACTTGGTCTCGACCTACAAGGAGTGCGAGGACGCTCGCTATTAGCAGAGACAGATGATGTCTGAACACCCTTCGAGATACGTTGTTTGCGTGCCTGAAGCACACTGATATGGATTTTACCGAAACGGCTGTCAGCATTCAAACTAAATAGCAATCCCAGATGCTCATCACAAGTTACTGGGAGAAATCTCTGCTCAGTACTATCGAAATAACTCAGTTCAACAGCATCGACAGGGCTGCACAGATACTCACAACAGAGTGCCTCACGGAAATCTATGAACGAAACGCTGGTTTCTACCACTTTAGGATAGAAAAATCCAGAAATCACACACGGTTTGGTTCCACGCAGCTCGCTAGTTTCCATTCTAACCGCCAGCTGAAAAGCAAGTGCAGGATCAACCCTATTCAATTGAAATAAGATAAAGGGCGCATTTAGGCCGAAAATTTTTAGATAAATTGCACCGATTCATGCCAACAGTGGTCAAATACAACCTAATTTATGGATCTCTTAATCAATTTGAGAGGAAAATGATGCTTACCCAGGTGGAATCCATGAATTATCAGCCTTTGATTCGACCCAATCATCTCCACGGTTGATGAGCCGGAAGGGGTGCCCCCCAACATCGCTTCCTAATCCTAGATGGGGAGAGAGGGTAGATGCGGCGGAGGCGACACGACTGCGGTGGAGGCGGCAAGAGTGCGGCGGAGGCGGCACGACGACGGCGGAGGGGGCGGCGCGGAAGCGACTGGATCTAATTTAGGTTACCGCGAGTCTCAGTTTCGCAGCCCCACTGGTTGCCACGTAACAGTCAAAATGTGGACTCCAACCTACGCGGTCCCACTAGTCAGAGTTAACGGTCAAGCCATTGACCCAACGGCAACGTCCGCTGTGACCAGTTTTGAGGGTTTCGGGCAAGGGAGTGGGGAAAAGTGAGCAAATGTTAAGAGCGTGGGGGATGAATGAGTAGAACTAATGAACCAGGGGCACAGAAATAAAAATCCCTTTAAATAAATTCTAGACTCTACTATGGCATGTTAAATTGCTTTTCACACTTTACTATATTCTCGTGTCAGTAGTATGGTCAAATGGTGAGAGACTAGAAAAGTGTGGGAAGTACATTTGGCCCGAACTCATTTGAATCAAGTTTAGCTTTTAATAGCACGGTCTAAATACCCATGCGTTGTAACGAAAGAAAAGGAGAAAATGTTATACTTTGGAACCACATGCGTTGAGCATGACCCTCATGTGACTTCCAACATGCTGTAACAACCGACAACTTCCATGTTTCCTTCTCCATGACAATAACCAAGCAAACTTTGAAAATTTCAAAAATCATAACCCGACAAATCATAATAATTATTGACCCTAACATTAATGGAACATAGAGTATTTGATGGTATGGGGGAGGGCCTTCACTAGTGTTGGGCTTCGATGGTTCTCAATTACATTGGATGGTTGTGTCAATCGCAAGAAGAGAAGGATAATATGATTTCAATGTAATTTTATATTCATATTGGTTGTTTTGTGTCCAGTTGTCTCCCCTTGTGCTAGCTATTGTTTTCCTTCATAATTACCATATCTAAGATGTCATTTGGGTGTCTTTTCTTAAGATGCCCTTTTGTCTCTCTGTTGTCTCTATGTTGTCTCTCCATTAACCAAAGTATTTGACAAAAACTACCACATTAGGGGTAACCGTCCCACAGAACTACCACTTTCAAAAAAGTGACTGATAACTACCGAAAATTTTAGATTTTGTGACAAAAAACTACCAAGTTGTGTTTATCATCAATTTAGCCGTTTTAATCGCTTACCTGATAGGGATGGCCCACATGGCAGGCAGACGGCTGCCCTAATAGCTAACGGCACCCACTCATGGCCGTTAGTGGCCTGCCTCGTTCGGAACCAGCCAGGGGCCAGGTCAAAATGACCGACCGGCTGGCCGACGGAACCACATCTCTCTCCCCAGAGCTCTCTCCTCTGTCTCTGTATCCCTAGGCGGCGGTGGATCCAAACCCCGACGGTGATTCGTTCGGTGGACAACCTCCTGACGTTGTTGGGGGCTGCGTCGACCTTTCGGAGGTCGGTACCTGGCTAGGCAGCTCTAGCTTTGCGGCACAACAACCTGAATCTGGAGTTGGCGGCGGAGGCTCGACCGCCGACGAGCCATCCCAGGAGTTGGTGGTTGCTCCACCACCGATGACGACAAGAAGTGCACCTCGCGGCCGGCGCAAGCTTCCTCATGCAGGAGGCGGCAGGTACAACATATCTTCTTCATTTTCAATTTTATTGACATGATGTATTTTAGGTCAGTTTCCCATAATGTATGATAACAGAGTAATTGCAAATTGTTAGAAACTTTAACAGTGTGCATTCTTTATAATAATTCATTCCATTTTTGTCCGGTATTGATGACCCAAAATGGGGAATTTGGTTCCATTTCGAAGGCAGAGATTCTGTTGTTAGAAACATGTACGAGTCAGACATATCATTTGGGACCCTGGTATCTCTTATTATGAGTGAGGGTTGCTACTGTGATGATTATATGTACTATGTTAGTGATGATCATAAAGGGATAGAAGGCTTAGAGAAAATATCTTCTGAAGATGATGTGCAGCAGTGTTGCTCCACTCTCTAAATGAAAAGAGAGTGAACATAAGAGTTGTGAGAGAAAATGAGCTATGTAATGCATATGAAAACAAAGATTATTATTTTGTTGATCATTGCATTAACACCCAACAAAGTTGCACTAAGTTGGTGGATACAAGCATGGACAAAAAGGAAGAGCTTAAGAAAAGTATTCTTGAGAGAGAAGCTGACCTCAATCATTTTGAAGGTGACACTGATGTATCGGAATTTCTGTCTGATTCAGATGGCAACAATGTGGAACTGCAAGCAGTTTCTTCATCTGATGATGAAGATAGACCAATGGTACAGAAACTAAAGCTAGTGAGAAATCCTGGTCCAACAATTAGATCACACAATGAGGCTAAGAAAATGGAAAAACCAGATTAGTTGCCTGAAGCTGATGAAAATTATTTTCCTGGTGATTACACTACAAAAAAATACACTTCCGTGATGATACGTGTTTGTCACAGTAGGTCGCTTTTTTTGTCATGCATGTACATCCATGACAAATTTATGACAGAATCAAGATAGTCATACCTGTGCTGTCGTAGAAGTGTTCCATGACATTACCAAAATTATCATCACGGAAGTGTCCACTTCCATGACAATAAATCGCGCGTCACAGAAGTGCTTCCGTCAAGGGTGACCGACACGTGGCATCCACGGTAACAGAACGCCGTTAAGCTATCGGGTCGGGTTTTGGATCCGATAACCCGTTAACAGCCCCGACCAATGGGGATTTTCCACGTGTAAAATCATCATTGGCTAGAGGAAACACGTGTCAGCTCATCGTTGGGACATATGTCATCCACTCACTGGATAGAAGGCGCCTATGATACGTCGACACGTGGCACGGCCCAATAGTGGCCCATTCCTGTGAAAAGGCCGGCCCATTTGACTTGGTCAAAAGCTGGTGGGTCGGCCCATGGAAAGCCTGTTAACGGCCTATTCGCATATAGCCCATTTACAGCCCGCTAACCCAAGGCCCGTTATGCCCTATCCGAATTAGGCCCAGTAGCATCATCTGGGCCGTCCAATAGATTCCAGCCCGTTTTCACTTCTGGCCCATGTATAGCCCATGACGTCTTTCGGCCCATATGAGGCCCTTTGTAACTCTTGGCCCATTAGCGGCCCGTGCTGAAACTGGCCCGTAATGAACAATGTATCACTTTACACCCATTAACGGCCCGTGGTGAAACTGGCCCGTAATGAACAGTGTATCACTTTATACCCATTAACGACCCGTTATTCCGTTGGGCCGTCTCCAACCCATGTTATCTTTCGGCCTTCTCAGAGCCCATTTATTCTTGGGCTCATTTCCAGCATTCGTTTACTTACGGCCCGTTACTGTCATTTTCTGCTTGTGGGCCAAATTCAGCCCGTGGTTACAGTCGGCCCGTTTGTGGTCCGTTAATACGTTGGGCCGTTTTCATAGCGTCATCAAATACGGCCTATTAACGATGGCCTGTTATGGTCGGCCCATGAACGGACGATTCCAACTCTAGCCCGTTTACGGCCAGAATGCGGTCTGTTTGGCCCATGTTTGGCCAATCGATCCTATGGCCCGTATAAGGCCCATTGATGATACGACCCGTAGAAGGTCCATTGATGATACGACCCGTAGAAGGCCCATTATTTCTACGGCCCGTAGAAGGCCCACTGTTTCTACGGCTCGCATAAGGCCCACTGTTTCTATGGCCCGTAGGAGGCCTAGTGTCACTATAGTAAATATTAGCCCATGGTTATTGTGGCCTAGTTTTAAAAAATAGGTTATTGCAGCCACTAGCAAACCGCAGAAAAAGAACTGCAATGACTACAAGCAAACAAATAAACAAGACAACAAGGAAATAAATAAGCAAGCAACTTACGCTAGGCTATCACGGCTATTACACATATTACATCCACTGGGCATCAAAGTTTGCCACCGATGCAAATATAGGGAACACAACAGCATATAAATGCCGCAGCAAAACAAGTCAAGAACTGAAACCACTTCAGAAGAGCTCAAGAAACAATATCCTGGGTACCCATAATGCTGGCAAGATGCTTAGAAAGCTTATTAAGTTTCTCTTGTTTGGCGCTTAAGTCCTCCAGCGCTTGCTGTTGCACCAGAAAGTATGCATCTCAATTCTGCAGGGACTTCCTCAGTCCTTCGACTTCCTATCGCATAACATCTGATCGATGTCTTTCAACTTGAAGTTGAGACTCAAGAAGCCGAACTAATTCAGGCAATGAGTTCGAAGAGCTGGTGCCAGCAGTGGTAGCCAGTAACTCGAACACTACATCAAGACAGGACTTTGGGGTTGTCTCAGTGTCTTCAGTATAGTTTTTATCAGCTTTCTTGGAGACCAACAAGGATGTCTCACTATCTTGAACCTTATCTGCATTACTTCCTTTACCATTTCATAACATGGTACTCTTCTCCAATATTTTATCCGTGTTCTAAAAGAGAAACAAACAAACACACCTCAGGTTTACAATGTAGTATATGAAACTCATTTTGGTAAACCAGTTCAGTAGTAAGGTGGATAGGATAACAGCATGAAACAAACATATATCTATGTAGTATGGTCACTGTATGGTCTATATCATTCTAGTTTGTGTTGCCAAATCAAGATAGATACAATTCGAATCATATCTATTTAAGACAAAGCAGCATAGACAGAATATAAGTGTGGGAAACTACACAACAATAACAACACTTGTAATGTGCATGGCATGAGAACATAACTGTTTATTCAATTGAAACTGAAATCAACATAGAGAAAGTTACAACAGCAAACAACCAAACACATTGAAGAAACATGTTTAAAACATACCTGTTGCGCCATTGGAGTTTCAATTGCATCCTTCAAATTTGAAATTAGTTGGTATCAGTAAATATAGTGATGCAAGAGCAAAGTAGTATGAACCATAGCTATGGAACCTGACCTGAGAACAATTCTTGTTCTGCTTTAAGCGTTGACTTCGGGTTCGGAGTGGTGATCCTCGTGATTTGGGCACTGTAGTTGCCTTACTAACTGCTCGTGTTTAGGTGCTCTGTGGTGGAGACGGTGCTGTGTCAACGGGAACTGGGTGTCTATCTGCTGGGGTTGGGGTTAGAAGGGGTGTAGATGGTTCTCTGTCCAACTGGGTAGGGGGTACAATCTGCATGAGTGTGGGTTATGTGTGGCGGGGCTGGTTCTTGGGCAAGTACAACCGTGGTTCTATCTGCATCAACAGGTAGCACGATCTTTTCTGAAGATCGTGTTTTTACTCCCACAGATACTGCCATCACTCCCTCCAATTGAAATGGCTGATAAACAAGAAAAGTAATTGAATGTACAGACATTGTAAGATAGAAAGGTGCAATGGATAGTAGGGAAGAAAAAAGGGCATGAAATAATTTACATTTATGTTGTCTAAGCAAACAGAATAGCAGGACATAATTTCACATATATGATGGCTAATTAAACAAGATAGCATGACACAATTTCACATGTATGATGGCTAACTAAATAGGATAAAATGACATACTTCAAAATATGATGACTATGTAAACAGGATGACATGATATAACTATACGATGTGTCTATTAAAGTGGTTGGCATGCCATAAATCACAAACATGCCGTCGATGGAAACATGATGGCATGATATAATTCACGGATAGAATGCCATAATTTAAATATGATGACTATGTAAACATGATGAGATGATATAACTATATTTTGTCTTTAGAAAATGGGTTGGCATGCCATAGTTCAGATACATGCTATCTACGTAAACATCATGGCATGAAATAATTCAAATATATGATTTATATACTAAGGAAGCGAGCAGAGGGCAATCGCATATATGATGTGTCAACTAAGGAGATGGCATTCAATATTGTGTATATGATGTAAAAACTAAGCATTATATGAGTAATATAATCCTGCCAAGTTTGAGCATACACCTCAGGGGGATAATAGGACTGGTCATCTGCCTCTGAATCCTCCTCTAAAGAGCTATCTATAACCAGCAAGATATCTGCTTCAGCAGGTAGCATTGTCTGCTCTGAAGACCTTGTTTTCACTCCAGATTTCTCCATCACCAATTCAAATGGCTAATGCACAGGAAGAGCAGTTGAATATACAAACATTGTCGAGAAAAGCAATGAGAAATACAAAAAAGGACGGCATGATATAATTCACATATATGACGCTTGCCTAAACAACATGGCATTGCATAATTCACATACATAATGCCTTGCAACAAGATAACATTGCATAACTCACATATATAATGTCTTACAACAAGATGGCATTGCATAATTCACATATATGGTAATTAGACACTAAACATGTGGCATTCACACAAAGCATGTCTAAACTAAGCAAATGACATAGCAATGCAAGATACCATACGCACGATATGAGCAACATAACCCTGCCAAGTTAGGGCATGCACCTCGGGGGGGGGGGGTATGACTGGTCATCTGTCTCTGAATCCTCCTCTAAGGAGCTATCGGTAACCAGCAAGACATGCGCTTCGTCAGATAGCATTGTCTGCTCTGAAGACCTTGTTTCCACTCCAGATTTTTCCATGACCGTGCCAAATGGCTGATGCACAGGAAGAGTAATTGAATGTACTAAAATTGTTGATAAATTTAACACGTAATAAAAAAATGATGGCATGATATAATTCACATATAAGATGACTGGCTAACCAGGGTGGCATTGCAAAATTCACATATATGATGCCTGGCTAGACAAGATGGCATTGCATGATTCACATATACGATAAAGAAACTAAACAGATGGCATTGACACAAAGCATGTCTAAACTAAGCAGATGTCATCTTTAATGTATACAGAAAGCAATGCAAGGCACCATATGCATGATATTACCAACATCAGCATGCCAAGTTAGAGCGAAGACCTCATGGGGTAAATAGGAGTGGTCTTATCCTTCTGAATCCCCCTCATAACAGTTATCTTCCTCATGATTACGATCTGAAATGGGTGGAGGGGGCTGCCTTTGCGCCCACCATGGTACGACGTCCACTACAAGAAATATGTCAACATATGACCTTCTGTCAGTGACCCTCGAAGAATTGGTCATAAATTTATGACCATTTTAGACCAATTGGTCAAAAGCTGTTCAGGGGGCTCCAAACCCTAAACCATTGCGACCATTTTGGTCAGAAAGGTCGTAATTTTCTTACACGAAATGGTCACAAAGCAAACAGTGCTAGTCCGCTGCCTTATTTCTAGTTGTTAATGACCAATATAGATGGTCATAGCCTTGTAGATTATGGTGGGTTGTGATGACTAGGCGCCATCTCATCAGTTTTGCCTATGTGTCATGTCCATGTGGCAGTTTTTGCCCTAGGTTGTGAAGCAACCTATATTTCTATCATTCCCAAAATTCCCAAAAAAATCTCATAAATTCTTTGGGGCATATCTTCATCAAATATGTAAAAATGCTTCCTTGCCTAGTTCAAAACTAATTCAACAATATTCATTTTCCTATTCTGTTCACAACAACACTTTATGAAGGAAGTGCTATTTATATATTCTTGATTGCCCTCGGAATTTTTGGGCACTCTTTCCTATCCAAATCTTTACCGCATGACAAAATTCAGCTCCATTTGCCTAGCAAATCTTCCTCGGCAAATTTCCAAAGTTTTTGTCCACCTAGAAGCATTGTGAAGGAAGTACCTTTTTTATATCTCTAAATGACATGAAATTTATACAGTTCCTTCATATGCCCAAATTATGACCCTCCTCCAAATTGCAGCTCAGTAAAATCAACTATGTGAGCCCAGGTTCAATTTATATTTTATGGCCAAATTGGCACGTTGCAAAGCAAGTGTTATATAGACCCCTCCTATTACCCTCAAAGTTTTCGGGAACTCTTCCATACCCAAATCATTGCCACATGATAATATTCAGCTCAATTTTCCTAGTAAATCTTTCTCGGAAAATTTCCAAAGTTTCTACCTCGAGAGAAGCTTTGTGAAGTAAATACTAGCTAGGCTTACCCAAATGATTTGAAAATTTACCAACGCATGACCATACCTAAGTAACTTACCTACACCAATTTTGAGCTCATTTAATTCATCCAATCTCTCTCACTAGTTTTCCCAAGTTTCTGTCCATAGAAGAGCATTGTGAAGGAAGTACTACTTTGGCATGTCCAAATGGTATCAATTTTCTACAATGCTTTCCTATGCCCAAATAACCATCCTCCACAAAATTTCAGTTCACTCCATTCATTATTTTGAGCCCAGCTTCAACATTCATATTTTTGTCCAGCGTGGTACTTTGCAAAGCAAGTACCACCTAGGATCCTCCTTTTGAGCTAAAAATTTGTGAAGACATTCTCCTTAGTAGGTGATCATCCTTAGCCAAAACTCACGCCCATTGGCCATGTGCATTTCCCGTACCGCTAATCAAACACTTGGCTGCTAATTCATGTTTGAGCATCGATCGGTCTCCTCGTGAGAATCTTATGTTGTAATTTTCTTCCTAGCACCAACCTGGGGAGTGCCCAACCCACTAGACATGCCTAGGCCGCCCAGAACACATGGCAACATTACGGTCATGCGGTGACCACGCGACGGGCATGCGAGTTTACGCGCTCTAGAGTTGGGGCCCTGGGCCACCGCCCAAACCTCGACGTATCGCCACCAAACCATGTATTTATGATTAAATAGGTCCTTATGTAACTAGAAATGATTTTTGGAAAAAATAAATAGCAAACTATGAGGCAGCTGCAGTTCAAATTTGACTCGCTTCCAACTGAACCGGCGGAAATTTGTCTTCTTCACGATAGGTGGATCAAATTTTTTTACACCCAACCATTTTGTCAATTGTGCATTAAATATGGCCTAGTATTTTATAAAAATGATTTGGTCCAATTTTGCAACAATTATTTGGTAGTTCCTTCACAAAAAACCTCCTTTCGGGCACTCGAAAAATGGAAAATGGTTTTTTCGTCCAAAGAAAATGAAAACTTCCTTAGGCAACATTGTTTGCCATTCCAATATGCACCCTTGTGAACAATATGAGATCATTTGAACAAACTATGCCATGAGTGTGGCCATAAGATTGATCATTTGGCTTGAAAGCCATTGATCTCCACACGTGATAGCTCGTTTCTGAGAACACTTTTTTAAAATAATTGCCATATTACAAGTTTGTTATTTTTCCTGGGAACTTGGCCACATATAATGACACAATGCGAAGGTTTCCCAATTTTTTGATATTTTTTTGAATTTTTTATGCCTGTTTCAAAATGGGGTCAAAACGGCGGGAATGACCGTTCCTAGCTAGTGGTTGAATCTTGGATTGTTTTTGGTGTTTCTCTGATTAAATAGGTACTTATGTACCTAGAAATGATTTTTGTAAAAAATAAATAGCAAACTATGATGCAGCTGCAGTTCAAATTTGACCCGCTTCCTCCTGAATCGGCGAAAATTTGTCTTTTTCACGAGAGGTGGATCAAAACTTTGTACACCCAACCATTTTGTCAATTGTGCATTAAATATGGCCTAGTATTTTATAAAAATGATTTGGTCCAATTTTGCAACAATTATTTGAGAGTTCCTTCACAAAAAACCACCTTTTAGGCACTCAAAAAATGGAAAATGGTTTTTTCGTCCAAAGAAAATGAAAACTTCCTTAGGCAACATTGTCTGCCATTCCAATATGCACCCTTGTGCACAATATGAGATCATTTGAACAAACTATGCCATGAATGTGGCCATAAGATTGATCATTTGGCTTGAAAGCCACTGATCTCCACACGTGATAGCTCGTTTCTGGGAACACTTTTTTAAAATAATTACCGTATTACAAGTTTGTTATTTTTCCTGGGAACTTGGCCACATATAATGACACAATGCGAAGGTTTCCCAATTTTTTGAATTTTTTTTGAATTTTTTATGCCCGTTTCAAAATGTGGTCAACACGGCGGGAATGACCGTTCCTAGCTAGTGGTTGAATCTTGGAATTTTTTTGGTGTTTCTCTGATAAAATAGATACTTATGTACCTAGAAATGATTTTTAGAAAAAATAAAGAGCAAACTAGAAGGCAGCTACAGTTCAAATTTGACCCGCTTCCAGCTGAATCGGCAAAATTTTGTCTTTTTCACGAGAGGTGGATCAAAACTTTTTACACCCAACCATTTTGTCAATTGTGCATTAAATATGGCCTAGTATTTTAGAAAAATGATTTGGTCCAATTTTGCAACAATTATTTGGGAGGTCCTTCACAAAAAACCTCCTTTTGGGCACTTGAAAAATGGAAAATGGTTTTTTCGTCCAAAGGAAATGAAAACTTCGTTAGGCAACATTGTTTGCCATTCCAATATGCACCCTTGTGCACAATATGAGATCATTTAAGCAAACTATGCCATGAATGTGGCCATAAGATTGATCATTTGGCTTGAAAGCCATTGATCTCCACACGTGATAGCTCGTTTCTGAGAACACTTTTTTAAAATAATTGCCGTATTACAAGTTTGTTATTTTTCCTGGGAACTTGGCCACATATAATGACACAATGCGAAGGTTTCCCATTTTTTTGACTTTTTTGAATTTTTTATGCCCGTTTCAAAATTAGGTCAAAACGGTGGGAATGACCGTTCCTAGCTAGTGGTTGAATCTTGGAATTTTTTTGGTGTTTCTCTGATAAAATAGATACTTATGTACCTAGAAATGATTTTTGGAAAAAATAAAGAGCAAACTAGAAAGCAGCTACAGTTCAAATTTGACCCGCTTTCAGCTGAATCGGCGAAAATGTGTCTTTTTCACGAGAGGTGGATCAAAACTTTTTACACCCAACCATTTGGTCAATTGTGCATTAAATATGGCCTAGTATGAGATAATTTCCTTAGACAACATTGTTTGTCATTCCAATATGCACCCTTGTGCACAATATGAGATAATTTGAACGAACTATGCCATGCCAAAATGCACCCTTGTGCAAAAAACACAAGAGAAACAAATAGAAAAACACAACTACATAAGCTTGAAAAAGTATTTGATGTGCTCCACATGTGCTATGATTGTGAATTATAAAATTGATGTGCTCCAAATTTGCAACAAATATTTGCTAGATTCTTTATAAAAATATCATTTTGGACACTCGAAAAATGATTCTCTTACAAAAAACTCATATCTTAGAACACTTTTTTAATGATATTAACAATATTCAAAGTTTGTTATTTTTACTGAAAAGTAGTTCACATTTGGTGACACAATGTGAAGGTTTTCTATTTCCATATTTTTTTAAATTTCTTAGCTAGTCAAATAACAGACATGATTCAAAATCTTATTTTCAATCGATTATGACCAATTTAAATGGTCTTAACATCATCAAAGGGGATACTCTGTTCTGATTGGTCTAAAATCAGCTCACGCAGATCATGGCTCAAGCACCGTCGGATGCGCCCGGATCCGACGGCAGCCCACACCCCCTCGTCGATCTCACCCCCTCCCGAATCACCCCGTATCCCTCTCATCCTCGTCCACCCACGAAACCCTAGCCCCCTTCTCCCAATCATCGCCGCCGCCCAGATCCAATCCAAGTCAGAGCCCCCGGCCTCCATCTCCATTCCTGCGTGCGTCGGCCACCTCCCTCCGGTGGAGCTCAACCCCCAAGCGCCGCTGCTCCACCCTCTCCCGCGCCCCTCGATCCCAGATCCCCATCTCCTAGTAACCCTCTCCCGTGCCCCTCGATCCCAGATCCCCATCTCCAAGTCACCCTCTCCCTCCCTCAGATCTCGATCCGCCACCGCCTACCATCGACGACCCTCACCATAGACGAGATCGAGCTCCTCCCTCCCTCCTGTTCTCCCCTAGCCTTATCCACTCTGAGCCAACCAACCACTCCGTCCTTGGGATTTTGTCGCGCGGCGCCTCGTCTCGCCAGCCCGGCAACCACAGGCAGGCAGCCCACGGCCAGGATGGCGGCATGCCCCGCCACGACCACGTACGCGCACGACACTCCGCACCTCCCCTCCCTCTCCTGCGGTTCCTAACATATGCGCTCCTCTCCTCTCCTTGGGTGACATGCAGGGCTCGCGTGGGAGCAGCGCACGGCGGAGGCCTCTGGAGGAGAAGCAGGAGGAGCCCGACCGTCCTCGCGCGCCCGCCCATGGCAGGAGCACCACGGTGCGCGCCTCGGAGCTACAACATCTCCTTCGGCGACTTTGTCTTCGGCATCCTACCGGCCATGCTCATCGGCGTCGACCAGCCTGGGTCGTCGGCTCCTCCGAGCCCGAGGTACGGATTTGGGTCCATTCCTTTTCCTTCTCGAGCAACCTTGGTGAGCCAGCCGAAGCGATGTCGATTCATCCACCTGAACCCGGTTGATTCTGCTCTGTAATGTCTGCGTAGCATCGCCTCTGCACCTTCTCTGTTAGTTCCATCGCGTACTGCCTAGGTCGACTTCTTTGTAGTGCTTAGCCCTGTCAAGGGAATCAGGCCGCTGTTGTGTACGGACCTGTAATCTCTGTGAAATACTAGAGGAAATAGGTTGGTTTAGTCAGTAACACCAGCTCTGGAGTGTGCAGAAATTGCTATGTTCGTCTGATTTGTTGGTTTGTATTTCCATATACGAGTTCAGCTCGGCAGGGGAATGTGGATATGGATATGTGACAAATTCCACCTGCACAGGGGATGTGGATATGTGATGGTGATATGAGGAAATGTGGTTGTAGTATTTTCTGCACAATTTCCTCATGTCTCCATCACAGCCTCTTTGCAGGTTTAATTTCCTTGAGACTCCCTGTAGCTTCCTTCTGAAGGATGGCAATGTTGCACACATCTTAGAATGAAAGCTGAACCATCCTGAATTTAGAGCAATCTCTGAAGATACAGTGAAAATTATTAGAACAAAGATACATAGCTCCTTACTGGGTTCCCACTTTACTAAATTTCTGTGCTGGTTAATGATAATGCTGCTTCTTTTTCATTGTCTAGACATTTCAGATAGCAGGTTCTCCAGCCAACCGTATTTTCTTCCAAGAAATATTGAATAACTTGTTTACTTCATTTTTTAAAAACAGATAATACATATTGAATTATTCATATTAATCTAAAATAATAACCAAACAACTATAGGACAGTGGATTACTAGCATGCATGTGTGACTTAGTTTTTGGTGTGTTTTGCTTGCAGGTCATTATTGTGAAGGCCGCCACGGGAAGGCGTGGGGGACTTGGCACAAGGCCGGTGATCGAATCTATGCTCTCTGCTCCATGGAAAGGCCTAAATTCAGCTTGACAGAGAGCACACAAATGGTTGCATAGTGTGTTTAGGTTGTGGAACTTATAATTAGAAGGTTTAGAAAATGTTAGTCGAGCTAACTGTTCACAATCTGAAGTAACTTTAACTTGGTACAAAATTGGTCTGATATTAGTTTTATATCACAAAAGTAGGGAGGTTCCTACTGCTTATTAGTATCACCTTTGGATTATTACTGCGTTCGGTTCACCACGGTACTGATTATCTTGGCGAGCATTTGTTTAATAACTAGAATACATTGTTTGCTGGGAACTCTATTTACCTTACCTTACATGTACAATGCACAAGGTCAGTTTGCGTACTATTACAAATGTCTGCAAGGGTCCTTTGTGCTACTAGTGATTTTGATCGATTCTTTGCAAGACAATCACATACACAAATGCCTAAGCAGCTTAATTGATTGCAGCTTAATTGATTCCGACTATCTGAACAAGTTACTGTTATCCAAATGATTTTGCCTACAATAAGCTATTATTCACCATTGGTTCAGTAGATGTTTATGTAGTAGAAAATTACACTACCAGTGATAGTCTGAATCTAACATGATCAACATCTTACTCCTGTATTTGTCTTGCCCATAGTACTCCCGTATGAGTAGCTGTATACTCCTGTAGTTTTTCCTGCCTGTAGTGCAGAGATGGAGTAGTTTGTCTTGCCTGTGTGATGTTCTTTCCAGCATCTTAGGTGTGTACTCTAATTACTGGAGTATTCTATAGATTTTTTCAATTAAAACTACTCCAGAGATGTTATTTCCAGCATCGACATAATTTATTTTCTTTTGTTAATGGTTACTGCTGATGGTGCAGACTTTCCATGTATGCTCTCACAATCTAAACTAATTTATAGTTTTACTGAAACTGTAGTTTTTGTAGTTTTATTTTGTGTTCTTATAGTTTTACTTAAACTGTAGTTTGGTCCATCTTTACACCAGCTATAGTTTTCTGAATTTTTGTGCTTGCTATGATGTCGTATGCTTCGACGGGAGCATCTGCGGAGAGGATCAGGGAGTGGGTCTCAGAGCTCGCTCATCCACTTGGAGGTATGCACCTTGCTAAATCTTGGTGCAACTTATCATTAGATTTTCTTTGAAACTTGGCGTTGATTGGTCTGAAGATGAAACTATAGTACTATACACACGACATGCAGCAGCCAATTATATCAAACAGTGGAGCAGTGCTGCTGTCCTGAATGGAATGACACGATATTCAGCATCATTGATAAATCGTTGTGTGTATAGCAGGGTTTAATTAGATACTTGGAATTAATGTCTGCGTACATATATAACCGATTGGATTCTGTATGTATGCTTAGATGATTGTTTGGCTCTATATAATTGTTGACATGAATATCTTGACTTTCCAAACAAGTATAGGACTATGCCTATGCATACAGATTATCCTAACAAAACTGAAAGTAAAAATTGAAGCATGAAATAAGCAATAAGTGGCTGATTTTTATCTGCATGTTAAGCGGAAAGTTACAGCCAAGGCTTATATATTACGAAATATTGTCTCACATTTGAGCTTCTACCATTATGAGGGACATTGTAATCAATATCCTCACTGCTAATTTACCTCAAGTTTATCGTTTACCGGAAGTTTCAAATTAGAAGAAGTTTCAAATTCTTATGCTGGTTCATGTTCTCTTTGTAGGTTATGAGATATGGTGCTGGAGAGATGCCATTAGCAAACTGGAAGGGCTGCAACCAAATCCAATCGGCAGCATGGCAGTGGTCTCTAAATATTCAGCGATTCCTTTTTTGTTTGGCCTTCTTGTAGGTTTGCACATAAGTGGAAGTTGTAGTGTATATTAGTAGTCGCTGGAGCTGTGATGGTGATCTTTCTTTTGAGTGGCTGTCGTTTGTTATGACAATCTTTTAGTTGCTGCTTCTTATGTATAGATAATGTGATGAAGATGTAACTGCAACAGATGATGTATGATTGTATAGTGAAACAAATGTTGCTTTGATAGCAAAATTGAAAAAACTGAACTGTTTCTCTGTTGTCCAGTCCTTTGAATTAGCGGGCTGAAAATATTGATGGCCTGGAAGAGGCCTTAGCCCAAACAATATTGGACAAAAAATGAAAGAAAAAAAGTCTTAAAAAATTTAAAAAGTTAAATGGACCGCAAAAAGGCTGAGGCCCAAAAAATGGAAGAAGCTCAGAAAAAGGCTGGCCCAAAAGAATAAATGGCTGTTGGGCTTGGCCCATGAACCCAACAAAAAATTGATGAAAAAAAACACAAATAGGCTGAATTGTTGGGCTAGGCCCATGTAGAAAATCGAATTGGACCGGGCTGAATCTTGTGCCACATCAGATTGCACGCTGGATGCCTACATGGCCTGGGGAGGTTGCTAGTGACCAAAACGGCACAGTAGACGTATTTTGGTCATAAACGTCTACGACCATTCCAGAAGAAAGGTCGCTATAGTCAGTTTACGACGGCCAGCTTTTGACCTTATGTTTTTGGTCACAAAAAGGTCACAATGGAAATTTGTGACCATTCAGTGACCAATAGTGGTGGTCACAAGTTGACATATTTCTTGTAGTGGTCTGCATGAAATTTTATTGCCACGCAAGGCTCGTCTCTTTTGCTCTACATGATCATTTCCATTGTGTACAATAACTGGCATGCATAGGAATAAAACATAGTGAGATTATGTAAGGAGTGCATGCACAAATCCAGAGTGATGGTAGCAAACTATGGATAGACCCAAAACCAATGATAGCAGGCAGATAATAGCTTTAGTTAAAAAATTCAGATAATGGCTCCTTTAATGTTTGTTTGCACCCAACATGAAACTCATAGTAGACACCGGAGATTAACCAGATAGTAGACAGATAGTACTGATTGCTGCCCCAATATGTACCCCACAACCATTTAAAAACTCAAGTTTCAGCATTAGTTTGGACTTGACTCGGAGTCTAATAGGTGAACACGACGATAATGTAGCATGTCATCATATTAAGCGACGCATAACGTAAGCAGACACGGAAGAGTGCAAACTCTCTTGCGGACCCGTGTAGTCCTCAAGGTCATCTGCTCAGTTGATGATGGTAATGCAGTTACCGTGGCTGCCGGCGGCGGGGAACAAGATCTGAGGCGGCGAAAGATAGTCTGGAGAGCGGATCCCTGCTGTCGTGAACCCTTCCGTCGTTGGAGCAGCTGAGCTGGGGTGGAACACAGCGCCACAGGAGCAGGACAAACCACACAAGGTTTTCTTTGACACATATCTGTAACAGAAGTAATTGAGTAAGGGCTTGTTTGAATTTGAGGATTCTAACAATGCAGGGATAGGAAATAGACAAAAATAGGATAGGAATGCACGTGCAAAACAGAGAATTAAAAAAACACAGGATTTCTGCCAATCTGGGTGTTTGATTCACAACAATTGGAAGATCACAGGATGCAAAAAAGCATGGTGAGATTAAGTCAAACCACAAGAAAATGTACGGTTATAATGCTATTATGCTACTATCTCTTAGTCTTGTGCTTGATGAATAGGAATATGAAAAGGAGGAGAAGTGGAAATTAGAATTCCTACGGTTTTTCTTTCAAGAAGACACTAAAGGAACAAATCCTACAGTTTTCCTTTGCTCCATTCCTTTGCACCAAATTCATGAAAAGCAGTACCATACGAAACTTTCCAATTCCGATGTTTTTCATTCACTTTTCCTTTCAAGAACTGGCGATTCTAGTAGGCAGGCTTGAGCAAGGAAAATCCTACACTAAAAAAATGTTTTTGTGCTACTTCTATTACTTTGGACCCAGGCCACTGCCATACTAGCTCAACTCCCAGGCCCATCGACAAATGCACAACTCAAACGCGCAGAGATAAATAATGATGGCGTTCAAGAGAGTCCATCACGGATAGCTAAGTTGCTTGGTACCTCACTGCTTGTCATATAGTAGGATAAAATAATCGTATTTCCCGTTACTACGAGTGCTCAGTGGACAATATATATAACATGTAGAGTAAAAAAGAGATGCAACAAGTGTACAACCTCTTTGGCGAAGCCATGTCGATCTCAGCGTGATTGGGTTGGCCGGTGAGGATGCTCCGGCTGACTTGGCTGTCGGAGGAGGGGAAGAAGATCTTAGGCGTCTGGAGATGGAGCCCGAGGTACTGCTCCGCTGTGATGGAGGGTTTCGTCGTTGGAGCAGCTCCGGTGAGTTGTATGACACCGAGGCTGAAGCAGGACAAGAGAGACAACGAACAATGTTAACCTGAGTGGAATTCTAATAGCATCTCCAATACATGACGTAAAATACATAAACACAAAGTGCTAGATGTAAAATACACCAGCCGCTCATCTCTGAACTTAATTGTCGAAACTGAATTGAACTGTCGAAACTAAACTTAACTGTCGAAACTGAACTTAACTGTCGAAACTGAATTTTGCTGTCGAAACTGATTTTTGCTGTCGAAACTGAACGCACTAGCAAGCTGAGGCTACACGTCGGTCGACTAACTTTTTCATCTCTGGTCAGTCGATTTTGCAGCCGTTGGATACGAAATCAAGGGCCTGCGGTTCATCTTCAACCTCCACCCCCTGAGCCGGCCAAACAGCAGCCCCCCGCCGCCCGCGGCCGGCGGTGCGCGGCCCCGCCTGCCTCGAAAACACTCCCCACCGCCGGTCTGCCGCCGCCCCGGCCATCCCTCTAGGCCCCCCATGTCGAGCTTTTTCTCCGGCGATCCCCACGCTACCGCCCCGCTAACGCCCTGCCACCGCCGGCGACCACCACCCCCATCCTGAACCCTAAGATAGATAGTGGGGTACCTCTCCGGTGAGCCCCCCTCCCCGCTGCAGCTGGTTCTTCCTTCACCCCGGCGGCAACGGAGTGAAGTGTAGCTAAATTGGAGCAGCATCGCAAGCAAGAGCAAGAGCAAGAGCAGCAACGTGAGCAAGAGCAATAGCAAGAGCAGACCAGGCAGGGGACCGAGAGCAAGAGCAGAGCAGCAGCGTGAGCGAGAGCTAAAGCAATAGCAGGTCCTACTGATGTGGACGTCGCCGCCGAGGGAGCGACGCCATGGAGAAAGTGGCCAGCGACGCCGCCGTGGATGGAGCCGCGCCGTGTCGGCTCGGGACCGAGCGCCGGCAACACCGTGAGATCGAATCAAGAAGAAAATGCGGCGATTAGTGTACAATCTCTTTGGTGGCGCCTATTAGGCCGCAACTTCATCCGAGGAAACGGTGATGATGATGCTCTTCCGGTGGTGCAGGTGAAGACGGTGGTGTGTGAATGGAGGTGGCGCAAAAGACGAGGGGAACGTCGGGGCAGCTCCTTGGAGGTGGAGGACGGTGTGGCTGAACCGGCGGGACAATGAGATCGACGACGGATCCTCATCCAGTACGGTGATGAGGGACATCGAGGTGTTGCTGTGGACGACGTCGTCGGGGAAGAGGCTCCGGCTGGGTGGCGGACGGAGCAGGGTGTGGGGTTTCGTCGCAGGTTTTCGCGGCCTCGGTGTATGAATGGGTGGGCGGATGGGATGGCAGTGGGGAACCATGGCTTAGAGACGCGCTTGTCCGAAATGTGGGGCAAGTTACGAAAGTACCCCCACCGATTTGAGGCGGTTCTTTCGGTTCAGGGGTACCACGGGCATTTCGCGTGTCGGGATTTCACAGGAGGTGGGAGTTTTCGTGCGCGTTGTAATTTTGGAATAGCAAGGCGCGGGTTGAGATGGAGGGAGTTGTCAGAGCACAACGAGACAAAGATATATCTTAAATATTTCGGGCTAACAAGGCGCGGGTTGAAGATGCGGGAGTTTCCCAGCACGATAGACAGAGACGCTAGCTTGAATTTTCGGCATAACAAGGCGCGGCTTGAAATTTCGGAAGAACAAGCTTAACGTGTACCCAAAAAAAGACAATTTGCACCTCAACACGCACAACACACACACAAACACCATTTAGACTAGAGTAAGGTACACATGCATTGCACGCATGAGATTTGGCAACCAAATTATGAATAAATACCACATTATAGCATGCAAGATTTGAGTCATATATGCATGATGTAGATGTTCGTTTAATTCTTATAGTTCATTTCATTCAAAATCATCTAGTTTTTATAAGAAAGCTAATCTATTTTAAGATTCATGGAATTGTGCGTCGTAAGACAGAAAGTAAAAAACAAATAATGGCAAATCATGTAGAAAAACATTTGGGCAATTCTGATACGGAAGATTCTAGAACAAATAAGAAGTGCTTGTGTTTTGATGTTTGTGCATTATGCTTAAGTTCAACCATGGAGTCTTCTAGATTATACATGTGACGAAATCTGGTGGAATCTAGATGATATCCAACGGCCAGTAGTGCTCAAATTTGCCATCTTTGGACCATCGGATTCGCCTCATCCAACGACCATCTTTCAAAGTTAAAGTTACCCGCACACAATAATATATATATATATATATAGGGGTATAGATATAGATATGTGATGCAAAAGCCGCTCATCATCTCCTATTAGAATAGTGTGTCCATGCACGGATGCGACGTGGCCAAATGATGTCTGCCATTGGTATCTCAAATTCAAATCAGTCTGACCTTGTTCAATGTGTATACATTACAACATGCTCGTTTCCAAACCACACCGCGCAGATCTCCATTATATTCATGCTTGCATGGGTTTCAAACATCAGGATCTCTTATTCAAATATTTGAATTCAACTTTACATTGATTGTGACCTCACCTATTCAGCTATTCTTTTACACCCACACAATAGTCTTCTCTTTATAATTGTACAACTAACCTTCTCTCATGCATGCATGCACACACACTACCAGTTGGCATTATCCATCGCACGCATGCAATCTTTTTCTTCAGGTCGGTCTCCCATGAAGACACACACCAACACACATCCCCCTCTCCATCATATCGGGCATTCTTTATCTCTCACGCGTGCATGCGCAACAATCGATGTTCCTCTATGTATGTGTGTATATAGCTAGGTCTTTCATAGTTTTCCACACTAACCGATCAATCGATATATCCAGTGAGGTCTCACCCTCTTTTCCACGTCCACATCGATCAATCTATACCTCTCTATATAGGATTAACATATATAGCTAATACACCCACATTAATTATGTATCCAACGTCCCCCTCTCATCATCCATGTCTTCCACTTCATCTCTCAGACGCGTGCACAATGGCGAAGACAGGGGGCAGTAAGGGCCCTGCCCCCTCCCCCCTCCCCCCTAACATCACTATATATGAAGGCTAATATGAATGTGATCATTAGACAATTGCTGCTAAAAATGGTTTAAGTTCATGAATTGACCCTCCTCGTAAAGGATTAGCAATTCATGGCCCCCTAGCTCATTTATTTTTCATGGCTCCGCCACTGCGCGCATCAGCGCACGTGTTCGCCCTCTCTCTCTCTACATATCGATCTCACACTTGTGCATTCCTTCATAGTCTCCCTCCACTCAGCCCCTCGCACCATCTTCTAGCCCCCACCGGATTTTGCCACATGTACAATCTAGCAGACTCCATGGTTGAACTTAAGCATAATGCACAAACCTCAAAACAACAGTGGTTCTCTTTTGTTCTAGAATCTTCCATATCATAACTGCCCAAACTTTTTTCTAGTTGAATTGCCATTATTTGTTTTTACTTTATGCTTTACAACGCACAATTCCATGAAACATAAAATAGATTAAGGGCTTCTTTGATTCAAAGGATTCTCAAAGGAATTTTGGAGGATTCTAATCATTAGGAATTTTTCCTATCTTGGTTGTTTGATTCGTAGGATTGTAAACCATATGAATTTTTCCATATGATTCATTTGCACTAGATTTCATAGGAAACATCCCATCCACTCAAACCTCTTTGAAAGAATTCTGCATTTTTTCTATGCACAATCAAACACTCGTACAATCCTGTAGGATTCAAGACGACATTCCACTATAATCCCATGTTTTTCCTATTCCCGCGTTCTTAGGTTTTTTATAAAAACTAATTAATTTTGAATGAGATGAACTATAAGAATTAAACGAAGGGCTACATCAGGCATATATGACTCAGAGCTTACATGCTATAGTGTGGTATTTATTCATAATTTGGTTGCAAAATCTGATGCGTGCAATGCACATGTACCTTACTAGTACTTCGAGTATGTGCAAAACACGTAAATTAGAATACCAATGGCACGCTACACAGTGTCTCTCTTACAGTTCATGAAGCCACGTGGCACATGTGTAGGCATTGTCGTGACCTCCTTGCGTGGATTGATCACAGTGACGTGCTGCTGGTTCCAGAAGAATGTACTCGTCCTCCCTGAGCCATACTGGCGGTACATGCACGAAGCGAAGGTGTGCACACACGCCATGCACGCACTCATTCCTCGCACGGACACGCGGGTACACGGGCGGACGCAATTTTGTACCAAGATCCACCCCATGTGATAATTTGACGCGTGTAAAGTCGTTCACTTCATTGATGGTCAATTAATACAGCGCGTGCAAATTGGGTGGACGTGAGGGCGGAAGAAAGACATTATTACTCCACTGCGCGCATGCAAGTAGTTAAATCGTGGGTTGCTAGCAGTACTTTCATTGGTCTCCTTCGTATTTTGTGCCAATTTTTGACAGTAACATAATATTTACGCATTTGGGTAGTGTAGTAGTATTTGAAATTCATGTTCCGCTAAACTCATCGGGAGCCATTTCGGGCCTCGAAACCAAAGCCATCAATTAATCTTTACCTTGTTCCCATCACATTCGAAAGCCTGCTCACACCTACTAGTAGTACGTACCAAACCTGAACGTGTTCCCACTATGCAGGTATTAGTACTAGTGCTAGTACTTAGGTTATAAAAAGGGGAATTACCTAACCGAAAATCACTCTACCTTTCCTCCTCATAAGTGCTTCTTCTTCGTCTGTCGTTGCCATGGACGGTGAGCAGAGCTCTAGGTCGAGAACTACTCGTAACAAGGGAGCGGCAACCAAGGCTGTGGAAAAAAAGAGAGGGATTGCCGCCACGCAGAGACCTCGAAAGATCTCTCATGGGCTGGCGATGGCTCCCAGGAGCGCCCTAGCCGCAGAGGCAAACATGCCGAGCCGGCGGAGCTGGAGTCGTTATCCCTCGACGGCATGCCCGATTATCTCAATAAGCAGAAGGAGTTCATCCAAGGCTTGATGGAGTTGTTGAAGGAGAGCCTCGACGACATGCCCGCTGAGCTCAATCAGCAGGGGGAGTTGACCGCCGGCTTGGTGATGCTGCTGAAGAAGAGCATTGCCTCGGAGAAGAAGGCGACCGGCGAAATCCTGCGACTTCGGGAGGATAATGCAAATCTCTACCACGAGATCGACCTGTTGAAGGAGAAGAACGCCGGCTGGAAGAAGTTGCATGAGAATAGTAGTTCCTCGATGAAGATGCTGTAGGCCCTCACCATGGAACAGAAGGAAGAGTTGGCGAAGCTCCGCATCGAGCACCCGGCTGCTGTCAAGGTACGTAATATGGCCGTGGAACAGATGATGAAGGCTCGCGTCGAGAAATGCCTCGTCATGGACACAATGATGAAGATGGCGGATGAGACGCGCAAGGAGATGGAGGTCGTGGAGGCGATGAAGAAGCAGTTACGACTCCACGGCGAATTAGATCATTTGGGGTGATAATCTTCCTTCTTCTTTTGCTCCTGTGTTTCATCTTTTGCTTCGGGTGTTTTGTCGCACGTGTCACGTTCTCTGCGAGGCATGAATAGAACAATGTTTTTTTGAGGGAATGAATAGAACAATGCTAACAATGAGATGACTAGCAAATTAGATCATTTTTTATCGCCATATGGCACTGGGCTGCCGTGTTTCGTGCTCCTCCATCGCAGTACTACTCCAGTGGAAAACTTGAGTATACTGCACGGTTCTTTGCTCCTCCTCGATCAGGTCGTTCACGCATTTATACGAGCAGTCAAATCACAAGGCCCCGCCTTCCAGCAGTAATGAGCCGTCAAATCACAAAGGCCCTCGCCTCTCGTGAAACCGACCAAGCTAGACTGCCCCGCCCTCTAGCCTTTTAAAAAAATGTATACTTTTGTACAACAATAGTATCGATGGATTGCGCCATGGAGCAAAACTTGAAATTAAAAAAGGTGTTACATATAGAGAGCGCTCATCGCCAAATTATGCATATAGTACTATTAAAAAGGCTAGTCACAATAATGGTGTCCAGCACAACCCACCCCTCAAATAAAACTAAGAGGGTGCTTGGATACGTTTTAGTCCCATGACTAAAAGTTGTGGGACTAAAACATGCTAGCCTCACCCATGCTTGGATCCAAATACTAAAAAGGCTAAAATCAAGTTAATGAGCATTTATTATCCTCCAAACCCTCCAATCTAGAACTCGCCTGTGTTAAAGAAGAGGAGTTAAATGAGTAGAGAGAGGACTAATCCACATTTTAGTAGGGGTACCCCTGACTAATTTTTTTTAGTCTCAAGACTAGTTTTAGCCCCTCTTTAGTCAGGGGTGCTTGGAACTTTAGCCTCTTAAAAAGACTATTTTTAGTCAGACTAAAATAAGTCGCTTGGATCCAAGCACCCTCTAAGCATCCTAGAATTCTTTGACAAAACTAAGCACCCTGAAATTCTTTGACAACTAAACTGCTGGCTATATGATGTTGGCCATATATATTGTACGTATATAATGTGAAGAAACGAGTGGTAGTACTATACCAACTAAAAGATGAAATGTAAGAAATACTAGTATGTACGTACTGAAGAGTTAAAGTAACCAGAAGAAACATAACATAGTTCTGCTGGGGGCTCAGCACAACACACCCCTCAAATTAAATTAAGCACACCTAAATTAAACTTTGCAACTATTCCGGTAGACACTGCATTAGAACCACCATGAGCAACGACACTGCCACCTTACTCGGAGTCCTCGTCCACGTCCTCGACTTCGTCCTTGTCCCTCTTCCTCTTGGCCGATACTTATTTGCTTGAACCACACACTTGGCTGTTGCTCTTCATCCAACCCTTGTAGATATTGAAGCAAAGGTAGCCATCCATTGCAACGTAGTGGATGTGGTCTATATCTAGTACATTCCGCTGCCATGCATGACGATGAAACGTGTATGGAGGTTTCTCCACTTTACCGTACGAAGGATGAACCATGGTTCCTGCCAGGGTCAGCATTGAAGGCTGATGAGCGGACACCAGCCGATTCTTCTGGAGGTCGAAGGTGTTGCCTACAATGAGGCCTATCCGATGCAGGACTTCTTTGTCGTTACCAAAGTCTACAGTAACGAATTTGACTAGGTTGCTCTCGAGGAAGTCCTTAAAATCCTGGCACTCAATGTCGGCATGGCATATGTGGTAGACCAAGCATAAGTCATGCACGCAAACCTGGATCACAGCGGGCTTCTTCCTCTCTTCGTCCTTTAGATCCTTCTCTCGTCCCAGGACTGTGGTGTACTCAACATCTAGCCCAGCGACCCACTCATCATCTGAGTCTTCAAACATGCGTCTGAAGCGAGAAAGGCATCCTTTCACCGTCACAGAAGAACGGGTGTAGATGACGTCGAACTCATCGCCGGTGATGGTTCTAACCTTGTACTCACCGCCGATCGTGGAGATTTGGGACGCCATGGATTTGGGAGGAGGGTTAGGATTAGTGGAACTGCCGTAATGTGAGTGGACGGGACGACTAGGAGCGAACCGCCGTAGTATTGAAGGACATGTGGGGACGAGTAGGAGCGAACTGCCAGCGTGCGAATGGCAGGGTAGTGGCTTTCCTTTAAACCATGATACGGGCTTCCGAGAGCCATTGGATCTGAGATCGAATGGTTGCATGGCATGATTCTAGACCTATGGGTGAATATCCTATCCTGGAGGGTTATTCTGCAAATTTTCAGCAACTTAGCATGCAACCATTTGATCTTAGATCCAAGGGCCGTATCATGGTCGCGCCTACCACGACCGTCGCGTCGCTCGCGCGGTCGCGCCCTTGGAGATTTAACACGGTGCGTTAGGCTATCTGATGTTGGCGTGTCATACATAGTCATCACTTAGTCACTCATACTACAACAAGGTTGGCTATAAGTGTATTTTTTACTCCTCTCTATCTCTTTCTTTGTACTCAAGGAAGAAACGGTGCTAAGCGCATGTATTTATTGCATTTGCCAAGGAGTGACCTCTTCCAATGAAATGGTGTTGCTAAGTTTGCTTCATTTAATTAGCTATAGACTCAAAATTGTCTTTTCACCTAGGTACACGCGCTTAGCACCGTTTCTTCCTTGGGTTGCCAAACTAGTCTCTCTCTTCTTGATTAACTTGCCACATCAGACTTTATGCTTATGCGGCAAGCTTAAGCACCAGTAGGAGCAAGTAAAAGTAAGTACAATAGTGCGCTTTACATGGCATTTTTGCATATGTGGAGGAAAGAGAGGCTAGGAAAAAGTGGAGAAATGGGCTCTCATGCAAGAGCCAACCTCTACTACATGGTGGAGCATTGGGAGAGGCACCTGTATGGAGGTGGTCAGGAATCTGGGAGACTCACGCCGGTCGTAGCGTCGTAGTTAAAATGATAATGGCAAGTCAAATCACGGGCCCCCACCTGTCCAGCAGTATCTCACTGTCAAATCACACAGCCCTACGTTTGCAGCAGCCTACTCCCTCGTCTTCTCGCGTCTCTGTCGACTAGGCGGAACCGCCCCGCCGCCTACCGTGCAGGAAAAGCCCCGCCCTCGACTTTTAAATAGTATATAGTATACTAATTTTGTATCCATGGATTGCGCCCGCGCCATGGAGCAAAGCATCTAGAAAACGGAGGAGAGACTATGGTCTTGCAATAGAGAAGAGGGAGAGGCGAGACGGTGGTTTTGGAATGGAGATGATGGAGAGGAGAGGAGGTGGTTTTGCAATGGAGAAGAGGGAGAGGAGCGTGCGGCAGCAATTTAGGATTGGACGAGAGGGCCGACGCGCTCTGACTGGATCAAAATCAAAATCAATTTGGTGACATGCATTCACATCTTGCTTGTCAAATACAGTACGTGGTCAAACTTTGACCCAAAATACGCGAAACAACAAAAAAATACTTCCAAGACCAGCGCCACTCTTTCGCTCTTCTCCTCTTAAACCACCGCCGCTCCTCTCTTGTTCCAATCTAAATGCAGCGCCGCTCCTCTCCTCTTCCATTTCAAAACCACCGCCCCTCCTCTCCTGTTCCAGTCCAAAACCAGCGTCGCTCCTCTCCCATTCTAATCCAAAACCAGCGCTGCTCCTCCCCTCTTCCATTCAAAAACCACCGCCGGCGAGTGAAGGTTATGTGGAGAAGTAGATCGATGGAAGAGTACAACCGATACATGAGGATCGCAGACGGCGACCCTGTGAAGCTAGCTAGGATGTTGGAGATACAGTCTTGGTTTGACAACAAGGACCAACTAGCAGCGACGGCGACATCCATGGCCAAATATCTGCAATAGAGCGAAAAGGCGGCGATACTCCCGGAGGGAGTCGCGCCGGAGTACATAGAGCTGCTCCTCTGGGCCATGGAGCAAACAGATCACCGAATCCGATCGTGAGGGAGCGGTGGTGGGAGTATCGATCCCAGATGGAGCATCCACCAGAGATTGAAGGATCGAGCATCTACAGGGTGCCGTTTGTGAGGGTGTCCTGCCAGAGCGAGCCGGTGGAGTCTTCGTCGACCGAACCCAATTGCAAGAGGAGAAAAGCAGTTGGCCCGATGACGCTTCCCCGCCATCATCTCCCTCGCCGTTCACATTGTCTCACGGGGCGGCTGTCTGCCGCCGAGGAATAGGAGGGGGCTGCCCCCAGCCCAATAGTCGGGCAGGTTGTGAATTGTCAGGAGGAGCTTAGGGTTGTCAGTATTTGCAGGTTGTGAATTGTGTTTTGTGTTGTGTATTTTGAGAGTACTTTCAGATACGAATGTCTTTTGAATTTCAGATTTTCGGTATCGAGCATATGAAGTATTTTATGAATTCTAGATATCTATTTTTAGCACTTAAAAAATGTAGTTTCATAGGAGTATAAAAGTGCAGACAATGTGATTCTCAGAGAAGAAACTGCAAGCTCAGTTTCAGATAAGAAACTGCAACTTTCAGAGGCAGAGCATTTATATTAACACAGCTTTTTCAAACAAGGTTAACATCATGTTGGAAGTTTTATTCATGGTTGAAAATGGAACTACCAGCCAGTTAACATCATGCTGGTCAACATTCATGCATAGCACATCTTCGTATGATGCACAGTCAGAATGCCCACACAATGTCGAGTGTGCGAAACACAGAGAAAATGAGGGACGAAGTTTTGGCAAGTGTTGGACGTGGTTTTGGGCTGCCCCGTCTAGGCTTTCATTTTTAACATGCGCAACCCACTGAAGGAAATATGCCCTAGAGGCAATAATAAAGTTATTATTTATTTCCTTATATCATGATAAATGTTTATTATTCATGCTAGAATTGTATTACCCGGAAACATAATACATGTGTGAATACATAGACAAACTTAGTGTCACTAGTATGCCTCTACTTGACTAGCTCGTTAATCAAAGATGGTTATGTTTCCTAACCATAGACAAAAGAGTTGTTATTTGATTAATGAGGTCACATCATTAGTTGAATGATCTGATTGACATGACCCATTCCATTAGCTTAGCACCCGATCGTTTAGTATGTTGCTATTGCTTTCTTCATGACTTATACATGTTCCTATGACTATGAGATTATGCAACTCCCGTTTACCGGAGGAACACTTTGGGTACTACCAAACGTCACAACGTAACTGGGTGATTATAAAGGAGTACTACAGGTGTCTCCAAAGGTAGATGTTGGGTTGGCGTATTTCGAGATTAGGATTTGTCACTCCGATTGTCGGAGAGGTATCTCTGGGCCCTCTCGGTAATACACATCACATAAGCCTTGCAAGCATTGTGACTAATGAGTTAGTTGCGAGATGATGTATTACGGAATGAGTAAAGAGACTTGCCGGTAACGAGATTGAACTAGGTATTGGATACCGACGATCGAATCTCGGGCAAGTAACATACCGATGACAAAGGGAACAACGTATGTTGTTATGCGGTCTGACCGATAAAGATCTTCGTAGAATATGTAGGAGCCAATATGGGCATCCAGGTCCCACTATTGGTTATTGACCGGAGACGTGTCTCGGTCATGTCTACATTGTTCTCGAACCGTAGGGTCCGCACGCTTAAGGTTTCGATGACAGTTATATTATGAGTTTATGAGTTTTGATGTACCGAAGGAGTTCGGAGTCCCGGATGAGATCGGGGACATGACGAGGAGTCTCGAAATGGTTGAGACGTAAAGATCGATATATTGGATGACTATATTCGGACATCGGAAAGGTTCCGAGTGATTCGGGTATTTTTCGGAGTACCGGGTAGTTACGGGAGAAGTAATGGGCCTTGATGGGCTTTAGTGGGAAGAGGAAAAGGCTGCTGCGCCCCCCTCCCCTTTGGTCCGAATTGGACTAGGGAAAAGGAGGCCGGCCACCTCTCCTTCTCCTCCTATTCCTTCTCCCTTCCTCCCCTCTTGGTGGACTCCTACTAGGACTTGGAGTCCTAGTAGGACTCCCTATCCTGGCCGCACCTTTGCCTTGGCCGGCCTCCTCCTCCTCCATCCTTTATATACAGGGGCAGGGGGCACCCCATAGACACACAATTGATCATTGAGATCGTTCCTTAGCCGTGTGCGGTGCCCCCTGCCACCAAATTCCACCTCGATCATATTGTTGCAGTGCTTAGGCGAAGCCCCGCGTCAGTAATACATCAAGATCGTCACCACGCCGTCGTGCTGACAGAACTCTTCCTCGACGCTTTGCTGGATCGGAGCCCGAGGATCGTCATCGAGCTGAACGTGTGCTAAGAACTCGGAGGTGCCGGAGTAACGGTGCTTGGATCGGTCGGATCGGGAAGACGTACGACTACTTCCTCTACGTTGTGTGATCGCTTCCGCAGTCGGTCTGCGTTGGTACGTAGACAACACTCTCCCCTCTCGTTGCTATGCATCACCATGATCTTGCGTGTGCGTAGGAATTTTTTTGAAATTACTACGTTCCCCAACAGTGGTATCAGAGCCAGGTTTTATGGTTTGATGTTAATTGCACGAGTAGAACACAAGTGAGTTGTGGGTGATACAAGTCATACTGCCTACCAGCATGTCATACTTTGGTTCGGCGGTATTGTTGGACGAGACGACCCGGACCAACCTTACGCGTACACTTACGCGAGACCGGTTCCCTCGACGTGCTTTGCACATAGATGGCTTGCGGGCGACAGTCTCTCCAACTTTAGTTGAACCAAGTGTGGCAACGCCCGGTCCTTGAGAAGGTTAAAACGGAGTCTATTTGACAAACTATCGTTGTGGTTATGATGCGTAGGTGAGATTGGTTCTTACTTAAGCCCGTAGCAGCCACGTCAAACATGCAACAACAAAGTAGAGGACGTCTAACTTGTTTTTGCAGGGCATGTTGTGATGTGATATGGTCAAGGCATGATGCTAAATTTTATTGTATGAGATGATCATGTTTTGTAACCAAGTTATCGGCAACTGGCAGGAGCCATATGGTTGTCGCTTTATTGTATGCAATGCAATCGCGATGTAATGCTTTACTTTATTACTAAGCGGTAGTGATAGTCATGGAAGCATAAGATTGGCGAGACGACAACGATGCTACGATGGAGATCAAGGTGTCGTGCCGGTGACGATGGTGATCATGACGGTGCTTCGGAGATGGAGATCACAAGCACAAGATGATGATGGCCATATCATATCACTTATATTGATTGCATGTGATGTTTATCCTTTTATGCATCTTATCTTGCTTTGATTGACGGTAGCATTATAAGATGATCTCTCACTAATTATCAAGAAGTGTTCTCCCTGAGTATGCACCGTTGCGAAAGTTCTTCGTGCTGAGACACCACGTGATGATCGGGTGTGATAGGCTCTACGTTCAAATACAACGGGTGCAAAACAGTTGCACACGCGGAATACTCAGGTTATACTTGACGAGCCAAGCATATACAGATATGGCCTCGGAACACGGAGACCGAAAGGTCGAGCGTGAATCATATAGTAGATATGATCAACATAATGATGTTCACCATTGAAAACTACTCCATCTCACGTGATGATCGGTTATGGTTTAGTTGATTTGGATCACGTGATCACTTAGAGGATTAGAGGGATGTCTATCTAAGTGGGAGTTCTTAAGTAATATGATTAAATTGAACTTAAATTTATCATGAACTTAGTCCTGGTAGTATTTTGCAAATCATGTTGTAGATCAATAGCTCGCGTTGTTGCTTCCTTGTATTTATGTTGATATGTTCCTAGAGAAAATTGTGTTGAAAGATGTTAGTAGCAATGATGCGGATTGGATCCGTGATCTGAGGTTTATCCTCATTGCTGCACAAGAAAATTATGTCCTTGATGCACCGCTAGGTGACAGACCTATTGCAGGAGCAGATGCAGACGTTATGAACGTTTGGCTAGCTCAATATGATGACTACTTGATAGTTTAGTGCACCATACTTAATGGCTTAGAATCGGGACTTCAAAGACGTTTTGAACATCATGGACCATATGAGATGTTCCAGGAGTTGAAGTTAATATTTCAAGCAAATACCCGAGTTGAGAGATATGAAGTCTCCAACAAGTTCTATAGCTAAAAGATGGAGGAGAATCGCTCAACTAGTTAGCATGTGCTCAGATTGTCTGGGTACTACAATCGCTTGAATCAAGTGGGAGTTAATCTTCCAGATAAGATAGTGATTGACAGAATTCTCTAGTCACCATCACCAAGTTAGTAGAACTTCGTGATGAACTATGATATGCAAGGGATAACGGAAACGATTCCCAAGCTCTTCGTGATGCTGAAATCGACGAAGGTAGAAATCAAGAAAAACATCAAGTGTTGATGGTTGACAAGACCACTAGTTTGAAGAAAAGGGCAAAAGGGAAGAAGGGGAACTTCAAGAAGAACGGCAAGCAAGTTGCTGCTCAAGTGAAGAAGCCCAAGTCTGGTCCTAAGCCTAAGACTAAGTGCTTCTACTGCAAAGGGACTGGTCACTGGAAGCGGAACTGCCCCAAGTATTTGGCGGATAAGAAAGATGCCAAAGTGAACAAAAGTATATTTGATATTCATGTTATTGACGTGTGCTTTACTAGTGTTTATAGCAACCCCTCAGTATTTGATATTGGTTCAGTTGCTAAGAGTAGTAACTCGAAACAGGAGTTGCAGAATAAATAGAGACTAGTTAAGGGTGAAGTGACGATGTGTGTTGGAAGTAGTTCCAAGATTGATATGATCATCATCGCACACTCCCCTATACTTTCGGGATTAGTGTTGAACTTAAATAAGTGTTATTTGGTTTTTGCGTTGAGCATGAATATGATTTGATCATGTTTATTGCAATACGGTTATTCATTAAAGTCAGAGAATAATTGTTGTTCTGTTTACATGAATAAAACCTTCGATGGTCATACACCCAATGAAACAAGTTCGTTGGATCTCGATCGTAGTGATACACATAATCATAATATTGAAACCAAAAGATGCAAAGTTAATAATGATAGTGCAACTTATTTGTAGCACTGCCGTTTAGGTCATATTGGTGTAAAGCGCATGAAGAAACTCCATGCTGATGGGCTTTTGGAATCACTTGATTATGAATCAGTTGATGCTTGCGAACCATGCCTCATGGGCAAGATGACTAAAAATCTGTTCTTCGGAACAATGAAGCGAGCAACAGATTTGTTGGAAATCATACATACTGATGTATGTGGTCCGATGAATATTGAGGCTCGCGACAGGTATCATTATTTTTTGATCTTCACAGATGATTTGAGTAGATATGAGTATATCTACTTGATGAAACACAAGTCTGAAACATTTGAAAAGTTCAAAGAATTTCAGAGTGAAGTGAAAAATCATCGTGACAAGAAAATAAGGTTTCTACGATATGATCACAGAAGTAAAATATTTGAGTTATGAGTTTGGCCTTCAATTAAAACAATGTGAAATAGTTTCACTACTCACGCCACCTGGAACACCATAGTGTAATGGTGTGTCCGAACGTCATAGCCGTACTTTATTAGATATAGTGCAAATCTATGATGTTTCTTACCGATTTACCAATATTGTTTTGGGATCATGCATTAGAGACAGCTGCATTCACATTAAAAAGGGCACCATCTAAGTCCGTTGAGACGACATAGTCTGAACTATGGTTTGGCAAGAAACCAAAGTTGTCGTTTCTTAAAGTTTGGAGTTGCGATGCTTATGTGAAAAAGTTTCATCTCGATAAGCTCAAACCCAAATCGGAGAAATGTGTCTTCATAGGATATCCAAAGGAAACTATTGGATACACCTTCTATCACAAGACCGAAGGCAAGACTTCTGTTGCTAAATTCGGAAACTTTCTAGAGAAGGAGTTTTCTCTCGAAAGAAGTGAGTGGGAGGAAAGTAGAAAACTTGATAAGGTAATTGTACCTTCTCCCTTATTGGAAAGTAGTTCATCACAAAACCTGTTCTTGTGACTACTACACCAATTAGTGAGGAAGCTAATGATGATGATCATGTAACTTCAGATCAAGTTACTACCGAATCTCGTAGGTAAACCAGAGTGAGATCCGCACCAGAGTGGTATGGTAATCCTGTTCTGGAAGTCATGTTACAAGACCATGACGAACTTGCGAACTATGAGGAAGCGATGATGAGCCCAGTTTCCGCGAAATGGTTTGAGGCCATGAAATCTGAGATATGATCCATGTATGAGAACAAAGTATGGACTTTGATGGATTTGCCCGATGATCAGCAAACCATAGAAATAAATGGATCTTCAAGAGGAAGACGGACGTTGATAGTAGTGTTACTATCTACAAAGCTAGAATTGTCGCAAAAGGTTTTCGACAAGTTCAAAGTGTTGACTACGATGAGAGTTTCTCACTCGTATCTATGCTTAAGTCTGTCCGAATCATGTTAGCAATTGCCGCATTTTATGAAATCTGGCAAATGGATAAACAAAACTGCATTCCTTAATGGATTTCTTAAAGAAGAGTTGTATATGATGCAACCAGGAGGTTTTGTCAATCCTAAAGGTGCTAACAAAATATGCAAGCTCCAGCGATTCATCTATGGACTGGTGCAAGCATCTCGGAGTTGGAATACACGCTTTGATAAGTTGATCAAAGCATATAGTTTTATACAGACTTGCGGTGAAGCCTGTATTTACAAGAAAGTGAGTGGGAGCACTACAACATTTCTGATAAGTATATGTGAATGACATATTGTTGATCGGAAATAATGTAGAATTATTCTATAAAGCATAAAGGAGTGTTTGAAAGGAGTTTTCAAAGAAAGACTTCGGTGAAGCTGCTTACATATTGAGCCCCAAGATCTATAGAGATAGATCAAGACGCTTGATAAGTTTTTTCAATAAGTACATACCTTGACAAGATTTTGAAGTAGTTCAAAATGGAGCTGTCAAAGAAAGAGTTCTTGCCTGTATTACAAGGTGTGAAGTTGAGTAAGACTCAAAGCCCGACCACGGCAGAAGATAGAAAGAGAATGAAAGTCATTCCCTATGCCTTGGCCATAGGTTCTATAAAGTATGTCATGCTGTATACCAGATCTATTGTATACCCTGCACTGATTTGGCAAGGGAGTACAATAGTGATCTAGGAGTAGATCACTGGACAGCGGTCAGAATTATCCTTAGTGAAATAAGGATATGTTTCTCGATTATGGACGTGACAAAAGGTTTGTCGTAAAGGGTTACGCCGATGCAAGTTTTGACACTAATCTAGATGACTCTAAGTTTCGGTCTAGATACATATTGAAAGTGGGAGCAATTAGCTAGAGTAGCTCCATGCAGAGCATTGTTGACCTAGAAATTTGCAAAATACATGTGGATCTGAATGTGGCAGACCCGTTGACTAAAATTCTCTCACAAGAAAAACATGATCACACCTTAGTACTCTTTGGGTGTTAATCACATAACGATGTGAACTAGATTACCGAATCTAGTAAACCTTTTGGGTGTTGGTCACATGGCGATGTGAACTATGGGTGTTAATCACATGATGATGTGAACTATCGATGTTAATCACATGGAGATGTGATCTAGATTATTGACTCTAGTGCAAGTGGGAGACTGAAGGAAATATGCCCTAGAGGCAATAATAAAGTTTTTATTTATTTCCTTATATCATGATAAATGTTTATTATTCATGCTAGAATTGTATTACCCGGAAACATAATACATGTGTGAATACATAGACAAACTTAGTGTCACTAGTATGCCTCTACTTGACTAGCTCGTTAATCAAAGATGGTTATGTTTCCTAACCATAGACAAAAGAGTTGTTATTTGATTAACGAGGTCACATCATTAGTTGAATGATCTGATTGACATGACCCATTCCATTAGCTTAGCACCCGATCGTTTAGTATGTTGCTATTGCTTTCTTCATGACTTATACATGTTCCTATGACTATGAGGTTATGCAACTCCCGTTTACCGGAGGAACACTTTGGGTACTACCAAACGTCACAACGTAACTGGGTGATTATAAAGGAGTACTACAGGTGTCTCCAAAGGTAGATGTTGGGTTGGCGTATTTCGAGATTAGGATTTGTCACTCCGATTGTCGGAGAGGTATCTCTGGGCCCTCTCGGTAATACACATCACATAAGCCTTGCAAGCATTGTGACTAATGAGTTAGTTGCGAGATGATGTATTATGGAACGAGTAAAGAGACTTGCCGGTAACGAGATTGAACTAGGTATTGGATACCGACGATCGAATCTCGGGCAAATAACATACCGATGACAAAGGGAACAACGTATGTTGTTATGCGGTCTGACCGATAAAGATCTTCGTAGAATATGTAGGAGCCAATATGGGCATCCAGGTCCCGCTATTGGTTATTGACCGGAGACGTGTCTCGGTCATGTCTACATTGTTCTCGAACCGTAGGGTCCACACGCTTAAGGTTTCGATGACAGTTATATTATGAGTTTATGAGTTTTGATGTACCGAAGGAGTTCGGAGTCCCGGATGAGATCGGGGACATGACGAGGAGTCTCGAAATGGTCGAGACGTAAATATCGATATATTGGACAACTATATTCGGACATCGGAAAGGTTCCGAGTGATTCGGGTATTTTTCGGGGTACCGGGTAGTTACGGGAGAAGTAATGGGCCTTGATGGGCTTTAGTGGGAAGAGGAAAAGGCTGCTGCGCCCCCCCTCCCCTTTGGTCCGAATTGGACTAGGGAAAAGGAGGCCGGCCACCTCTCCTTCTCCTCCTATTCCTTCTCCCTTCCTCCCCTCTTGGTGGACTCCTACTAGGACTTGGAGTCCTAGTAGGACTCCCTATCCTGGCCGCACCTTTGCCTTGGCCGGCCTCCTCCTCCTCCATCCTTTATATACAGGGGCAGGGGGCACCTCATAGACACACAATTGATCATTGAGATCGTTCCTTAGCCGTGTGCGGTGCCCCCTGCCACCAAATTCCACCTCGATCATATTGTTGCAGTGCTTAGGCGAAGCCCTGCGTCGGTAATACATCAAGATCGTCACCACGCCATCGTGCTGACGGAACTCTTCCTCGACGCTTTGCTGGATTGGAGCCCGAGGATCGTCATCGAGCTGAACGTGTGCTAAGAACTCGGAGGTGCCGGAGTAACGGTGCTTGGATCGGTCAGATCGGGAAGACGTACGACTACTTCCTCTACGTTGTGTGATCGCTTCCGCAGTCGGTCTGCGTTGGTACGTAGACAACACTCTCCCCTCTCGTTGCTATGCATCACCATGATCTTGCGTGTGCGTAGGAATTTTTTTTGAAATTACTACGTTCCCCAACACCCACGTCCTCGGATGGGAGGTCCATAGGCCTGTTTGTATTTTCTTAGGGCCGTCATGTATCGACCGGCCTATGGACCTCCCATCCGAGGTTTTATTTTTGGCAGCCCAATTTATGTATTTTCTTGAAGAAAACGCAGAGGTCTGTTCTATTTTTATATAAGAATAGGAACGCCAGGTCCAACTTATGTTTCCCTTCTAACTATATTGTATATATTTAAATTATTTTATATGTTGACTGTTTAGTTCACATAATTGGCAAATAGATGACCGCTCCCGCGATCCCCTTCGCCCCCGCCACCACCTCCACCCTCGCCGCCGCCCCCGCCACTACCTCCACCCTCGCCGCCGCCATAGATCTCCCCGCCACCCCCCACCTCCTGACTCCGGGCGCGCCTGCCCCCCTCAGCAAGTCTGCTCGCGCGCCCCATGGAGTCGCCGGCCATATCCACGGGGGAATGGCTGGAAGATAGACATATGTACAAGATGCATCTCCCACATGTCTACAAAGCCTTCCCACAGATGCTCCAGCCGCTCGACTCCATCGCGCCGGCGGTGCTGCGGGAGACTCGAGGGAGGAGATGGAGGGAGTGGGCGATGCGGATCCGCGACGATGCTCTCTCCTGGACCCAGTGCACGCGCGAATGGAGGGAAGCAGAGGAGGAAGCTGCGAGGGAGGAAGCCAAGGAGGGACCGAATCCGTTCTCTCACTCACGCAGGTATGCTCGGATGTGCAAGGATCATGTGGATTGGGAGCTGCTGAATCTAGCCCTACGGATCTACTTCGAAGGAGATTTCTCGGAGAAGCATAGGATGCCCCACCCCAGTGAGTCGCTGATTGCGTTCGTTCGATGGGCGAAAGGAGAAGTGAATTCAGGAGATCCACGCCGTGTTGCGAGATGGGAATGCTTGACTGGACTCCTGCCCACCAGCACGCCACCGGAGCCAGAGTAGGTGGATCCCCTACCTTACCTCTCCCCCAAACCTACAGAAGATTAAAATTAGGCTTGCAATCTGCTTCAATTGAGCTGTCTGGTGGTTATTTCTGCTTCCTGAGAGACAACATCTGACTGGAGGATGAGAAGGAACTAGGAACTCCGATGAATTTCCCCTATCACAATGGGGGGGGCACCGGTTGGGCAGTGGTACGGCCCACCTCCGCCCCAAATGGGGGCACAATCTGGGCAGGCTCCTATAATTGCCCAAGATCAATCTGCTGGTGGTTCTGACTCTCAGATCAGTGGGAAATCTCAAGGCAAGAATCAGCAAAAGAAGAGAGAGGACATCCAGAAAATTGCTCCTGCCCCTGCTTCGGGCCTTATGGCATACTCTGAGGTGATCTGCTACAACTGGTGGGAACCAGGGCATCATTTGGATAAATGTGTCAAGCCCAAGAGTTGTTTTATCTGCAAAATGGTTACCCATAAAGTTGAGAATTTCCCTGTCAGAAGGAAAACCCACAGTTCTGCTAGATATGTTGGAAGTGCTGCTCCAGGATTATGTCCACCATTGACAGAATTTTCTGTGACACAGAATTAGATATTTTTCCCCTTTCTAGTTGTAGAGCTCTGCCCAGATGTGGTAGTGACCACACTCCTTTGCTCTGGGACTCTGGTCTTAACCAAACTCCAAAGAGCAATAGTTTTAAATTTGAAAAGTGGTGGTTGCTTAGAGAAGATTTTACTGAGCTAGTCAGGAAAATCTGGAATGAGCCTACTGGGAGCAGCTGCCCCCTAGAAAATTGGCAGATCAAAATTAGGAGATTTAGAAGAACTACCAAAGGGTGGAACTCCAATGAGGAAGCTAATCTTAGAAGATACAAAAGGCTTCTCCTCCTTGAGTTTGATTCTCTAGATATTAAGGCAGAAACCACTGACCTCTCTGAGGCTGAGACTAATAGATTAAACTTTGTCCATGGAGAGCTCAAGAAAATTTGCCTTCAAGAAGAAATCAAAGCCAAACAAAGGTCTAGAGATAGGAACATTAAGGAGGGTGATAGAAATACTGCTTACTTCCATGCAGTAGCTAACCAGAGGAGGAGGAAAACCCTCATTCACTCCCTTGATGGCCCTAATGGCCCTGTTACTGAGGTAGATGAGATGCTGAAAGTGGCCAGTGACTTCTACAAAGACCTGTTTAAGAAAGAAAACCCTTCTAGGTTCTCTCTACAAAACAATTTTTTCTCTGCTTCTGAAAAAGTCTCTCCTGCTGAAAATGAGCTACTAGAAGCCCCTTTTTCAGAGACAGAGGTGAAGAAAGCCATTTTTAGCTCTTATCCTGATGGGGCTCTTGGTCCTGATGGGATTCCCTTCTTGTTTTATCAGCATTTTTGGGACTTGGTGAAAAATGATCTCTTAGATCTTTTCCAAGCCTTTCATAGAGGAGAGTTGGATCCAACAACTTACTCATGGGGGGTCTGTTGGGGTCAAGTTAAATAACTGTGAAAGTGATTTTTTCCTTGCTGGTAAAGGCCTTAGGCAAGGTGACCCCATCTCCCCGCTTTTGTTTAATTTAGTAGTGGACGTTCTTACTAAAATGCTGAGCAAAGCTACTGATCATAGTCTGATTGCAGGGCTCTGTCCTGAGGTCTGCCCTGGTGGCATCATCTGCCTTCAATATGCAGATGATACCATCCTTTTCTTAGACAATGACTCCACACATGCTAGCAATCTGAAAACTGTTCTAACCTGGTTTGAACAAGTCTCAGGCATGAGAATCAACTACTCTAAAAGTGAAATCATCCCTATCAACATGGATGATCAGGAGTTAGCTGACTTCCTCTCTATTGTAGTCTATAATAAAGGTAACTTCCCCATTAAGTACCTAGGTATCCCTCTCCACTATGATAAACTAAGGAGAGAGGATATCCAACCCCTTCTGGATAAAATCATTAAAAGGATTGCTGGGTGGAGGGGCAAACTTCTCTCTTACAGAGGTAGATTGATCCTCATACAAGCTTGTTTGGCTAGCATTCCAGTGTATCTCCTCTCCTTCTTCAAGTTCCCTAAATGGGTAGCGAACCTCATCAATTCTCAGATGTCTCATTGCTTTTGGAATGATTTTGAGGGAAATAGGAAGCTACACCTTGCTAATTGGGTCCTAGTCTCTATGAAAAAAGATTTTGGAGGCCTAGGCATACCTAACCTCCAAGAAATTAACATCTGTCTTCTAGGGTCTTGGATTAAAAGATTCTATGAGGAAGACCTGAAACCCTGGAAGCTTCTTATTGCCCATAAATACCTAGGAAATAAACCTAATATTTTTGTCCCTTCCTCCAACCCTAAGACCTCTAGATTCTAGAAAGGATTAAAATCTATTATGCATGCTGTGAAATTTGGCTACAGATGGAACATAGGGGATGGGAGCAGAACCAGGTTCTGGGAAGATACTTGGTTTGGCACATCCCCCTAGCAGTTCAATTTTGGCCTATTTACTCGGTCCGCAATGAGCTTAACAAAAGTGGCAACGAAGTTTGGGATGGTCAATGCCTAAAACTCTCTTTTAGAAGGAACTTTAGTGATAGTCTCATGGAACAATGGTTCCAGTTGGAGGAAATTGCCAAAAGCATTACCTTTACTGCCGAGCCGAATGCCATGATTTGGCAGCTGGACAATAAGGAGAAGTATTCCTCCAGCTCCCTCTATCATGATATCAACTTTAGAGGGGTTCAACCCGTGTTTATCCCTGCTGTCTGGAAATTGAGAGTTCCCCCTAAAATTCATGTATTTCTCTGGCTTCTCTCCAAAAACAAATTGATGACTAGGGATAACCTTAGGAAGAGACACATCATCAAACCCCTTAATTGTGTTTACTGCTTGGAACAAGAGTCTTGTTCTCACCTATTTTTTGAATGTATAGTTGCTAAACATCTCTAGGCCCACACTGAGGAATATTTCTCTAGTCAGATTGGCTCATCCTTCGAATCTGTCGCCAGATTCTGGATTGCTACCAAAAAGTGCTCAGTTTTAAACACTGTTAGCTCAGCTGTCCTTTGGTGCCTTTGGAAATATAGAAATGCTATGATTTTCAGTAACACCTCTTGGATTTCCATTCCGTAGGTCTTGAGGTTGATCAGGAACATGGTGAGGAACTGGGCGATTCTCTCCTCTGGATCGGACAAGGACAAGTTGATGAGCTTCGTGGAAACCCTAACAAGATCCCTCCAGAAACCATTGGCGATCACTTGTGGCTGAACAAGGCTCGACCTGCTCTGGGGCTGGACCCGTGGGCTCGTCTCAAGATCTCTGATGAAGATGATGGGCACCTGGCGCCGAAAAAGAGGGACATCCACCATGCTACGCCTTCCAGCCCGGTGTCTCCACTTGCTTACTGGTCGCCGCAGGCTGACACGTCCCCTCGGCTGAAGACCATGAAGGCTTCGCTGGACCCTCCTTGTGTCATTTGAGTGCTCTATCCGCTCCGCCTTTCGCACCGCTCGGGTGATTTGTGTTATTCAGAGAACTTGTTCATCCACACCCCCTAGTTTGTAGCTTTTCTACCTTTGCTTTCAAACTGCTCTTTGAGCTGCCGTATCAGAATATCTTGTGGTTTCGTTCTCAGTAATGGAACCGGGGAGATGCTCCCTGTTTTTCTAAAAATAATAATTTTATATGCTATTATATAGAGACCCTTATTTAAGACTGTAAATTTAAGGATGGATGTAATAATATCACTTATTATTTAAATATATTTATAACAAAATGCTCAGCCCCTTTTTATTTTTTGATAACATTGCTGGCCCAACCCAACATTATAATTAGAATCAGCCTAGCAAAATCATGTATTTCGAGGAAGTGCAAATGGGCTGTAATTTTTTAGGAAATAAAATAAACGAGCCGCATGGACGCTACATTATTTGTTCACCCAGCCCAGCTAATGGCTGTAATTCAAAAAAAGATCAAATTGACTGTAAATTCTACCGCGCAAAAGAAGACTGTAAATTCTGAAAAATGGGTTGAATACGTGCCACATTTTTGGAGGTTGAAATGTGGGCCAATAGGTCGAAGCCAATGCAAGTCGTTGTCAATTTAGTCAACAAATGATTCTGACATGTTAGCCGTTGGATTTACATCCAACGACCGGCATCCATCTTCAATCTCTCATCTTCTTCCTCCAGCGCCGCCGGGACCACCTCCTGCCTCCTACTGCTAGCAGCTCTGCTTAGCACGCTTCGCTATGAAGCGCTACTCCACCGTTGGCCAGGCCATCCCTCCACACCTCCTGTTCTTCTCCATCGACTGCCGAACCACACCGCACTAGAACCAGTTAACCCTCGTACACCTCTCTATCTGCGACTCTACTCCCGCGTCTTCCCATCTCCAGCTCATTGCTGTCCGGGGCCTCGCCATCGTCCACCACCTTGGATGCGCTCGGTGCAGTGTGGTCAACGTGGTCAACAAACGACACAATCGGAAGTAGACTGTGCGTGGAGAGGCTAACAGCTGGGTCCATGGTCGCACACAAGGAAATGCCTCCTTATTACGCGCAAAATAATGATTCCTCCACCTGACATCTGGGACCCACCGGAAGGGCCTCTGTATATTGCGAAATAAAGTGCCCCCCGCTGACATGTCGGACCCACCAACTATCTTCGCACGCAAGAAAGTGCCTCCTTATTACGCACAAAAAAAATGAATATTCCCCCTGCCAGCGGGAACCCAGCATAGTGGGAGGCTGACTTGTGGGCCTACCAAGTTGACGGGGACGGAGGGCTTTGTCAACTTAGTCAATATGAACGATTCTAGCTCCTGTTACCATACGATATTTATCCAACGGCCGTAGTGCTTCTTCAACCTCTGGTCTTCTTGCTCCAGCCGCCCAAACCAGCGTCGGTCGTGTCGCGTGCTCCTCTCTGCCGTGGCCGGCTGTGATGCCGCGGAGGCCTCACCGCCCCCTACTACTCCCACCGCTGGCTAGGCCATCCCTCTACTCACCCACACCCCTGTTATTCTGAGGCGACAACAGCCTCACACCGCAGCCGAACCAGTGAACCCTCGTACTCCTCTTCGCGTGGGCATCCACTGCCGCGTCTTCCCCGGCTCAGAGTCGTCCCCTTCCTAGTCCTCGCCGTAGTCCACCGCCCTGGTGCTCTCGGCGCGGCGTGGTCAACATGGTCAATGACCGACTTCCATCGAAAGAGTACTGTACGTGGAGAGGCTAACAGCTGGGTCCATGGCAGCCGCAAGGAAGTGCCTCCTTATTACGCGGAAAATAATTATTCCTCCACCTGGCAGCGGGGACCCACCGGACGGGCCACCAGTATTTTGCGAAAAAAATCGTTTCCCCCTGACTGTTGGGACCCACCGGACGGGCCACCGTATTTCGTGAAAAAAACGTTCCCCCCGCTGTCAGCTCGGACCCACCGGAAGTGCCTCCTTATTACGCACAAAAAAATGAATACTCCCCCGGCTAGCTGGGACCCACCTTGCTAGGAGACTGACTTGTGGGCCTACTAAGTTGATGGGGACGAAGGGCTTTGTCAACTTAGTCAATATGAACAATTCTAGCTCCAGTGACCATACGATGTCCATCCAATGGCCGTAGTGCTTCTTCAACCTCTGGTCTTCTTGCTCCAGCTACCCAAAGCAGCGCCGGTTGTGCCGCATGCTCCTACCTCCCGTGGCCGGTTGTGCTGCCGCAGAGGCCTCACCGCCGCTACTATTCCCACCTCTGGCCAGGCTCTGCGGCGACGGCAGCCTCACACCACAGCCGAAACAGTGAACCCTCATAGTCCTCTCCGCGCGGGCTTCCACTGCCGCGTCATCCCCTCCCTAGGCCTCGCCGTCGTCCACCGTCGTGGTGCTCTACGCGCGGCATGGTCAACGTGGTCAAGGAACGACTTCCATCGGAAGAGTACTGTACGTGGAGAGGCTGACAGCTGGGTCCACGGCCACAACCCAGTTTTTTTGTGATTTGCCAAATAAGTCGCTTTGTCAGACCTGTCGGGCTGCAAATCTTTCATGACGAGGAGAGCTTTCATTCGGCTGGCCGAGAAAATGGACCATCAGTAATGAGCAATGGGTTATACATTTTTAAAACACATCAAACCGGCAATTAGTTTCAAATATCTTTTTTTTCATTTCAAGATTTTAAATTACATTAATTTTTATGCATGCATAATTTGTTGGATTTTATATTGATATACATTTATTTTTAAAATCAGTTTGAATGTGAGTCGAAATTTTGGGATTAAAAACAGTTCGGACCGCACCAAAATATGCAAAATTTCGTATAATTTTTTAACCGTTGCCACAATATGGGCTGTAATGCTAACAAAAAGAATATGGGCTCCAGAAAAACCTTAAGAATTAGCAAATGTGCTGTAAATTATTAGAAATAATGGCAGATGGGCTGTATGCTGTTTTCCACGGATTTGAGGCCTTCCTAAAAAAGGTTGACGCACAAGCACTGACTGTTGGATGAACATCCAACGGTCGTCGTGCTTCTTCAATCTCTGCTCTTCCTGCTCCAGCCGCTCAAACAAGCGCCAGCGGGACTGCCTGCTCCCTCCTCCTCGCGGCCGGCTGTGCTGCCGCGCAGGCCTCAGCGCCCGACCGTACTCCCATCGCTGGCCTAGCCATCCCTCTACTCACCGACACCTGCTGTTATTCTCCGGCGACGGCAGACGAACCAGTAAATCTTCGTACAGTCGTACTCCCCTCTGCGTGGGAAACAACTGCCAAGTCTTCCCTGCCTCCGTGTCGTCCCCTTCCTAGGCCTCGCCGTCGTCCACCGCCCTGGTGCTCTCGGTGCGGCGTGGTCAACGTGGTCAAGGAACGACTTCCATCGGACGTGGACTGTACGTGGAGAGGCTGACAGCTGGGTCCACGGCCGCAGCAAGGAAGTGCCTCTTTATTACGCGGAAAATAATGATTCCTCCACCTGACAGCTGGGACCCACCGGACGGGCCACTGTATTTTGCGAAAAAAACGTTTCCCCCTGACTGCTGGGACCCACCAGCTACATCTTCGCATGCAAGGAAGTGCGTCCGAAAAAAAAACGATTCGCCCCCTGACTGCTGGGACCCACCAGCTACATCTTCGCAGGCAAGGATGTGCCTGACAGTCGGGACCCACCTAGTCGAAGCGTATGTAGCATTGTCATTCTGATCGCGAACGTGTACGCACATACTGGTCGATGTAGAGGCGCGCACGTGTCGTAGTAGAGGCGCGCACGTGTTGTAGTAGAGGCGCGCACGTAGCATGTACACATACGTACAACAATCAGGGTGCAAGAAAGAAAATACGGCCACGTATGTGTACATATGGGCGGGGTCTCGAACGCCTACTCACGCATACGTACGGCCAGGGCTCGTGTACATTGTTGGGTCGGAACAGAGAAACAGCGTCGTCGTCGTGTTCATGGGGAGGCAACGGAATGCGTCGTGTTCAATGGGAGGGCTTCGACGGAACAGGCAATGGAAACGAGGCCAGGCGTACCGCAGAACGGAGGAAACGACCTTGTGTTCGACCGGCCACGTTTGAAACGGGATCCTGTTCATTGGGAGGGGTCTGGCTTACCGCAAAACGAAGGAAACGGACCTCCTATGGTCGAAACAGGGGTCCTGTTGATCAGGAGGGGTGTGGCGTACCGCAAAACGGAGGAAACGGACTTGTGTTGGAGCGCTACGGTCGAAACGGGGGTCCTGTTCATCAGGAGGGGTGTGGCGTACCGCAAAACGGGACTCCACGGGATACTGTTCATCTCCACCTTCGACCTCCTCCAGCCTCCACTGGCTCCTGTTCATCCAGCCTCCACCGCGCGCTACTCCACCGGCTACTATTCAACCACCCCTCCACCGTCTACTGTTCATCCAGCCCTCCACACCATGGGGTCCTGTTCAACTACCCCTCCACGGGCACCCCTCCACCGTCTACTGTTCATCCAGCACTCCACACCACGGGGTCCTGTTCAACCACCCCTCCACCGTCTACTATTCATCCAGCCCTCCACACCACGGGGTCCTGTTCATCCACCCCTCCATGGGCACCCCTCCACCGTCTACTGTTCATCCAGCCCTCCACCACACCACAGGGTCATGTTCATCCAGAGGCAATGCCACCGCTCACTGTACATCCAACCCCCCCGCAACGCTTACTGTTCATCCCATCGATCGGCTTCAGTTAGCAGCAGTAGCGAAGGAATCGCTCGGTCGGGTTCAGTTAACAGCCATCGATCGATCGCTCGGGTTCAGTAACGCGTAGCCTGCAGTGCAATCGCTCGGGTTCAGTTAGAGCCAACGCCTCGCACACACGCGCGTACGTGTACGAGAGAAACGCGCATCTCTCGGCCCCCGACCTCGCACCGTAACCGGGAACTCCCCGAAATTTTCCTCCCCCTCGCTTCTACCACGGTTTTTTCCGTCATGGACGGCCCAAAGAATGTCATGCAGCTACGTCTCCGGCCCGCCCAGGACGAAAAGCCCATTTTCTGTCATGATTTTTTGTCATAGAAGTAGGAGCCCACCACATCTATGATGATACCGGGTTTTTTCACAATTATCATCATAGAAGTGTCATATGTATGACAAATTTTTTTTGTCCGGCCCAGAATGTCACGAATGTGTCTTTTTTTTGTAGTGTTATGGCATTAGTGATGAAGAAGATGAGCCTGCAGGATCCTATAGACTACCAAGTGGTAGGAAGAGAAGGAATATGAAGTTGAAGGAAAGGGTATGGCTCAATCCCAAACTACCTAACCCAGAAGAATAGTTTTGTAAGGGATTGTGCTTCACCAGTGTTTAGGAGTACAAAGATGCACTTAAGGATTTCCACATTAGGACATTGAGGAACTTTCAATACCATATAAATGCCCCAGATAGGATTATTGTTTGGTGCTCAGAGAGAGCACAAGGATGTGATTTTTATATCACTGCCTCTAAAATAGCTCATGAGAAAACTTTCGGCATCAAGAAGTGTGATATTGTGCACACTTGTGGAGCATGTGCAGAGTCCACAAAGGTTACTGATAACCCACAAGTATAGGGGATCGCAACAGTTTTAGAGGGTAGAGTACTCAACCCAAATTTATTGATTCGACACAAGGGGAGCCAAAGAATATTCTCAAGTATTAGCAGCTGAGTTGTCAATTCAACCACACCTGGAAACTTAATATCTGCAGCAAAGTATTTAGTAGCAAAGTAATATGATAGTAGTGGTAACGATAGCAAAAGGTAACAGTAGCAAAAGTAATGTTTTTGGTATTTTGTAGTGATGATAGCAATAGCAACGGAAAAGTAAATAAGCGGAGAATATTATATGGGAAGTTCGTAGGCAATGGATCGGTGATAGAGAATTATGCCGGATGTCATTCATCATGTAACAGTCATAACCTAGGGTGACACAGAACTAGCTCCAATTCATCAATGTAATGTAGGCATGTATTCTGAATATAGTCATACGTGCTTATGGAAAAGAACTTGCATGACATCTTTTGTCCTACCCTCCCGTGGCAGCGGGGTCCTTATACGTCTCCAACGTATCTATAATTTTTGATTGTTCCATGCTATTATACTATCAACCTTGGATGTTTTATATGCATTTATATGCTATTTTATATGATTTTTGGGACTAACCTATTAACCTAGAGCCCAGTGCCAGTTTCTTTTTTCCCCTTGTTTTAGAGTATCGCGGAAAAGGAAAATCAAACGAAGTCCAATTGACCTGAAACTTCACGGAACTTATTTTTGGACCAGAAGAAGCCCACGGAGTATCGAAGTTGGACCAGAAGAGTCCCGGGCTGCCCACGAGGGTGGGGGGCGCGCCCCCTGCCTCGTGGACAGCCCGGAGGTCCACCGACGTACTTCTTCCTCCCATATATACACACATACCCTAAAAACTTCGGGGAACATAATAAATTGGGAGTTCCGCCGCCAGAAGCCTCCGTAGCCACCGAAAACCAATCTAGACCCGTTCCGGCACCCTGCCGGAGGGGGAATCCTTCTCCGGTGGCCATCTTCATCATCTCGGCGCTCTCCATGATGAGGAGGGAGTAGTCCACCCTCGGGGCTGAGGGTATGTACCAGTAGCTATGTGTTTGATCTCTCTCTCTCTCTCTCGTGTTCTTGAGGTGATACGATCTTTATGTATCGCGAGCTTTGTTATTATAGTTGGATCTGATGATGTTTCTCCCCCTCTACTCTCTTGTAATGGATTAGTTTTCCCTTTGAAGTTATCTTATCGGACTGAGTCTTTAAGGATTTGAGAACACTTGATGTATGTCTTGCATGGGATACCCGTGGTGACAATGGGGTATTCTATTGATCCACTTGATGTATGTTTTGGTGATCAACTTGCGGGTTCCGTGACCTTGGGAATCTATGCATAGGGGTTGGCACACGTTTTCATCTTGACTCTCTGGTAGAAACTTTGGGGCACTCTTTGAGGTTCTATGTGTTGGTTGAATAGATAAATCTGAGATTGTGTGATGCATATCGTATAATCATACCCACGGATACTTGAGGTGACATTGGAGTATCTAGGTGACATTAGGGTTTTGGTTGATTTGTGTCTTCAGGTGTTATTCTAGTACGAACTCTAGGGCTGTTTGTGACACTTATAGGAATAGCCCAACGGATTGATTGGAAAGAATAACTTTGAGGTGGTTTCGTACCCTACCATAATCTCTTCGTTTTCTCTTTGCTATTAGTGACTTTGGAGTGACTCTTTGTTGCATGTTGAGGGATAGTTATGTGATCCAATTATGTTATTATTGTTGGGAGAACTTGCACTAGTGAAAGTATGAACCATAGGCCTTGTTTCCTATCATTGAAATACCGTTTATGATCACTTTTATCATTAGTTACCTTGCTGTTTTTATATTTTTAGATTACAAAAACCTATATCTACTATCCATATACCACTTGTATCACCATCTCTTTGCCGAACTAGTGCACCTATACAATTTACCATTGTATTGGGTGTGTTGGGGACACAAGAGACTCTTTGTTATTTGGTTGCAGGGTTGCTTGAGAGAGACCATCTTCATCCTACGCCTCCTACAGATTGATAAACCTTAGGTCACCCACTTGAGGGAAATTTTCTACTGTCCTACAAACCTCTGCACTTGGAGGCCCAACAACATCTACAAGAAGAAGGTTGTGTAGTAGACATCAAGATCTTTTCTGGTGCCATTGCCGGGGAGGTTAGCGCTTGAAGGTATATCTTTAGATCTTGCAATCGAGTCTTTTAGTTTCTTTTTTATCACTAGTTTAGTCTATAAAAGAAAACTAAAAAATGGAATTGAGTTTGTCTCATACACTTCATCTTTTTTAATATCTTTCGTGAGAATGATGGAAAGGAAAATTGTGCTCAAGTGCTAGGAGAAGAAATCTATAAAATGTTTGGCACTAAATATTTGAATGATGAGCACGATTGCAATGTTGTTAGTACAAATTCCTTGAATATCCATGATGCTAATGATATGCAAAGCCACAAGCTTGGGGATGCTATGTTTGATGAAGATGATATTTTTTGTCCCCCAAGCTTTGATGAGAAAATTTACTACGATGAAAGCATGCCTCCTATCTATGATGATTATTGTGATGACACGTATGCTTTAAAGAATAATGATAACCATGAAACTTGTCATCTTGATCTTAATTTTCAATCACATGATAGTTATTTTGTTGAGTTTGCTCCCACTATTATTCATGAGAAGAAATTTGCTTCTGCGGAGAGTAATAAAATTTCTATGCTTGTAGATCATGAAAAGAATGCTTTAGGTGCTGGTTATATTGTTTAATTCATTCATGATGCTACTGAAAATTACTATGAGGGAGGAACATATGCTTGTAGGAATCGCAATAATATCAAGTTTCCTCTCTATGTGCTTAAAGTTTTGAAGCTATGCTTGTTTTACCTTCCTATGCAAGTTGATTCTTGTTCCCAAACGTTGTTTGCTCACAAAATCCCTATGCATAGGAAGTGGGTTAGACTTAAATGTGCTATTCATATTCTTCATGATGCTCTCTTTATGTTTCAATTCTTATCTTTTATGTGAGCACCATTGAAATCATCATGCCTAGCTAGGGGCGTTAAACGATAGCGCTTGTTGGGAGGCAACCCAATTTTATCTTTGTTCCTTGATTTTTATTCCTGTTTAGTAATAAATAATTCATCTAGCCTCTGTTTAGATGTGGTTTCATGTTTTAATTAGTGTTTGTGCCAAGTAGAACCTTTGGGAAGACTTGGGTGAAGTCTTTATGATCATACTGTAAAAAACAGAAACTTTAGCGCTCACGAGATTAGCTAAAACTTTTTAAGGGAAAATGCTATTTAGTTTATTCTTTTTGCAGATGATTAATATATAAATTCCTCAGGTCCACCAATTTATTTGAGAATTTTATGAGTTACAGAAGTGGTCGAAACCTACAGATTACTACAGACTGTTATGTTTTTGACAGATTCTGTTTTCTATGGGTTGTTTGCTTATTTTGACGAATCTATGAGTAGTATCAGAGGGTATGAACCAAAGAGAAGTTGGAACACAGTAGATATTACACCAATATGAATTTAGAATGAGTTCACAACAGTACCTAAGTGGTGATTTACTTTCTTATACTAACGGAGCTTACGAGTTTTCTGTTAAGTTTTCTGTTGTGAAGTTTTCAAGTTTTGGGTAAAGATTCGATGGACTATGGAATAAGGAGTGGCAAGAGCCTAAGCTTAGGGATGCCCAAGGCACCCCAAGGTAATATTCAAGGACAACCAAGAGACTAAGCTTGGGGATGCCCCAGAAGGCATCCCCTCTTTCGTCTTCGTTAATCGGTAACTTTACTTGGAGCTATATTTTTATGCACCACATGATATGTGTTTCGCTTGGAGCGTCAATTTATTTTGTTAGGATTTTCTTGATGTTATTTATAAAAATATTTTGCATCTTTTATTTCAATAAAAGTGGCATTGATAGCCTTTACTATGCCTACTTTACAAGTCTTCATGTTGCTGTTTGAAAACAGAAAGTTTACCGCTGTTGCAATAATTCCCTAGAAAATTCAGAATGTGATAAAATGTTGAAACCTTTTGCATATTAAGCTCTGATAAATTTACTACAGTGGGAATTTTCTTTCATAATTTTTGGAGTTAGGGAAGTATGGATCTTGCTGCACTCTTTACAGACTGTCCTGTTTAGGCAGATTGCTGTTATGTTTGCATTGTTTGCATATGTTTGCTTCTTTAATGATTCTATTTTAGGATAGGACTATTAAATATGCAGAGGAATTTAGTATGTAGTGTTTAATAATAATTTTGGTGATTTTCTACAGTAGAGTATTATAAGGTTTTTGCAATGGTTTATACTAACTTATCTCACGAGTCCTTGTTGAGTTTTGTGTGGATGAAGCTTTTGAGATTTAGGGAGACCGTGATATGAGAGGAATTAAGGAGACACAAAATCTAAAGCTTGGGGATGCCCAAGGAATCCCAAGATAACATTTCAAGAAGTCTCAAGCGTCTAAGCTTGGGGATGCCCTGGTTGGCATCCCACCTTTCTTCTTCAACAACTATCGGTTAGTTTCGGTTGATCCTAAGTTTTTGCTTCTTCACATGATGTTTGCCATTCTTAGAATGTCATTTTATTTTGATTTGCTTGCTGTTTGAATAAAATACCAAGATCTGAAATTCTTAAATGTTAGAGAGTCTTCACATAGTTGCATAATTATTCGACTACTCATTGATCTTCACTTATATCTTTCGGAGTAGTTTGTCGTTGCTCTAGTGCTTCACTTATATCCTTTTAGAGCACGGTGGTGGTTTTATTTTATAGAAATAGATGAACTCTCGTGCTTCACTTATATTATTTTGAGAGTCCAAAAAGCATGGTAATTTGCTTCGGTTATGAAACTAGTCCTACTATGATGGGCATCCAAGATGGATATAATAAAAACTTTCATATAGAGTGCACAGAATACTAACAGAAGTTTGATACTTGATGATTGTTTTGAGATATGGAGATAGTGATATCAAAGTTGTGCTAGTTGAGTAGTTGTGAATTTGAGGAATACTTGTGTTGAAGTTTGCAAGTCTTGTAGCATGCACGTATGGTAAACGTTGTGTAACAAATTTGAAACATGAGGTGTTATTTGATTGTCTTCCTTATAAGTGGCGGTCGGGGACGAGCGATGGTCTTTTCCTACCAATCTATCCCCCTAGGAGCATGCGCGTAGTACTTGGTTTTTGTTGACTTGTAGATTTTTGCAATAAGTATGTGAGTTCTTTATGACTAATGTTGAGTCCATGGATTATACGCACTCTTACCTTTCCATCATTGCTAGCCTCTTCGGTATCGTGCATTGCCCTTTCTCACATTGAGAGTTGGTCCAAACTTCGCCGGTGCATCCAAACCCTGTGATATGATACGCTCTTTCACACATAAACCTCCTTATATCTTCCTCAAAAGAGCCACCATACCTACCTATTATGGCATTTCCATAACCATTCCGAGATATATTGCCATGCAACTTTCCACCGTTCCGTTTATTATGACACACATCATCATTGTCATATTGCTTTGCATGATCATGTAGTTGACATCGTATTTGTGGCAAAGGCACCTTTTATAATTTTTCATACATGTCGCTCTTGATTCATCGCAATCCCGGTACACCACCGGAGGCATTCATATAGAGTCATATCTTGTTCTACTATCGAGTTGTAATCTTTGAGTTGTAAATAAATAGAGGTGTGATGATCATCATTAATAGAGCATTATACCAAAAAAAGAGAAAGGCCAAATAAAAAAGGAAAGGCAAAAAAAGGCCAAATAAAATTTTTTACAAAAGGGACAATGCTACTATCCTTTTTTCCACACTTGTGCTTCAAAGTAGCACCATAATCTTCATGAAAGAGAGTATCTTGTTTTGTCACTTTCATATACTAGTGGGAATTTTTCATTATAGAACTTGGCTTGTATATTCCAACAATGGGCCTCCTCAAGGGCCCTAGGTCTTCGTGAGCAAGCAAGTTGGATGCACACCCACTTAGTTTCTTTTGTTGAGCTTTCATACATTTATAGCTCTAGTGCATCCGTTGCATGGCAATCCCTACTCCTTGCATTGACATAAATTGATGGGCATCTCCCTAGCCCGTTGATTAGCCGCGTCAATGTGAGACTTTCTCCTTTTTTGTCTTCTCCACCCAACCCCAATCATTATATTCTATTCCACCCATAGTGCTATGTCCATGGCTCACGCTCATGTATTGCGTGAAATTTGAAAAAAGTTTGAGATTACTAAAGTATGAAACAATTGCTTGGCTTGTCATCGGGGTTGTGCATGATGAGAGCATTCTTGTGTGACGAAAATGGAGCATAGCCAAACTATATGATTTAGTAGGGATAAGCTTTCTTTGTCCATGTTATTTTGAGAAGACATAATTTCTTTGTTAGTATGCTTGAAGTATTATTGTTTTTATGTCAATATTAAACTTTTGTCTTGAATCTTATGGATCTGAACATTCTCGCCACAATAAAGAAGATTACATGGATAAATATGTTAGGTAGCATTCCACATCAAAAATTCTGTTTTTATCATTCACCTACTCGAGGACGAGCAGGAATTAAGCTTGGGGATGCTGATACGTCACCAACGTATCTATAATTTTTGATTGTTCCATGCTATTATATTATCAACCTTGGATGTTTTATATGCATTTATATGCTATTTTATATGATTTTTGGGACTAACCTATTAACCTAGAGCCCAGTGTTAGTTTCTGTTTTTTCCTTGTTTTAGAGTATCGCAGAAAAGGAAAATCAAATGGAGTCCAATTGTCCTGAAACTTCACGGAACTTATTTTTCGACCAGAAGAAGCCCACGGAGTATCGGAGTTGGACTAGAAGAGTCCCGGGCTGCCCCAGGGTGGGGGGCGTGCCCACCCCCTGGGCGCGCCCCCTGCCTCGTGGACAACCTGGAGGTCCACCGACGTACTTCTTCCTCCCATATATACCCATATACCCTAAAAAGTTCGAGGAACACAATATATCGGGAGTTCCACCGCCAGAAGCCTTCGTAGCCACCGAAAACCAATCTAGACCCGTTCCGGCACCCTGCCGGAGGGGGAATCCTTTTCCGGTGGCCATCTTCATCATCTCGGCGCTCTCCATGATGAGGAGGGAGTAGTCCACCCTCGGGGCCGAGGGTATGTACCAGTAGCTATGTGTTTGATCTCTCTCTCTCTCTCTCTCTCTCTCTCTCTCTCTCGTGTTCTTGAGGTGATACGATCTTTATGTATCACGAGCTTTGTTATTATAGTTGGATCTGATGATCTTTCTCCCCCTCTACACTCTTGTGATGGATTGAGTTTTCCCTTTGAAGTTATCTTATCGGATTGAGTCTTTAAGGATTTGAGAACACTTGATGTATCTCTTGCGTGGGATACCCGTGGTGACAATGGGGTATTCTATTGATCCACTTGATGTATGTTTTGGTGATCAACTTGCGGGTTCCGTGACCTTGGGAATCTATGCATAGGGGTTGGCACACGTTTTCGTCTTGACTCTCTGGTAGAAACTTTGGGGAACTCTTTGAGGTTCTATGTGTTGGTTGAATAGATGAATCTGCGATTGTGTGATGCATATCGTATAATCATACCCACGGACACTTGAGGTGACATTGGAGTATCTAGGTGACATTAGGGTTTTGGTTGATTTGTGTCTGAAGGTGTTATTCTAGTACGAACTCTAGGTCTGTTTGTGACACTTATAGGAATAGCCCAACGGATTGATTGGAAAGAATAACTTTGAGGTGGTTTCATACCCTACCATAATATCTTCGTTTGCTCTCCGCTATTAGTGACTTTGGAGTGACTCTTTGTTGCATGTTGAGGGATAGTTATGTGATCCAATTATGTTATTGTTGGTGAGAGAACTTGCACTAGTGAAAGTATGAACCCTAGGCCTTGTTTCCTATCATTGCAATACCACTTTTGCTCACTTTTATCATTAGTTACCTTGTTGTTTTTATATTTTCAGATTGCAAAAACCTATATCTACTATCCATATACCACTTGTATCACCATCTCTTCGCCGAACTAGTGCACCTATACAATTTACCATTGTATTGGGTGTGTTGGGGACACAAGAGACTCTTTGTTATTTGGTTGCGGGGTTACTTGAGAGAGACCATCTTCATCCTATGCCTCCCACGGATTGATAAACCTTAGGTCATCCACTTGAGGGAAATTTGCTACTGTCCTATAAACCTCTGCACTTGGAGGCCCAACAACGTCTACAAGAATAAGGTTGTGTAGTAGACATCAGGTCCTAGTGGAAACTAAGGGATATTAAGGCCTCCTTTTAATAGAGTACCGGACCAAAGTATTAACACATAGTGAATACATGAACTCCTCAAACTACGGTCATCACCGGTAAGTATCCCGATTATTGTCACTTCGGGGTTAACGGATCATAACACATAATAGGTGACTATAGACTTGCAAGATAGGATCAAGAACTCTCATATATTGATGGAAACATAATAGGTTCAGATCTGAAATCATGGCACTCGGGACCTAGTGACAAGCATTAAGCATAGCAAAGTCATAGCAACATCAATCTCAGAACATAGTGGATACTAGGGATCAAACCCTAACAAAACTAACTCGATTACATGATAAATCTCATCCAACCCATCACCGTCCAGCAAGCCTACGATGGAATTACTCATGCACGACGGTGAGCATCATGAAATTGGTGATGGAGGAAGGTTGATGATGACGATGGCGACGGATTCCCCTCTCCGGAGCCCCGAACGGACTCCAGATCAGCCCTCCCGAGAGGTTTTAGGGCTTGGTGGCGGCTCCGTATTGTAAAACGCGATGAATCCTTCTCTATGATTTTTTTCTCTCTGAAACCAAATATATAGAGTTGGAGTCGAGGTCGGAGGAGCTCCAGGGGGCCCACGAGGTAGGGGGCGCGCCCCCACCCTCGTGGCTAGGGTGTGGGCCCCCTGGTCTTCATCTTTTGCAAGGATTTTTTATTATTTCCAAATAGACGTTCTGTGAAGTTTCAGGTCATTCCGAGAACTTTTGTTTCTGCACATAAATAACACGATGGCAATTCTGCTGAAAACAGCGTCAGTCTGGGTTAGTTCCATTCAAATCATGCAAGTTAGAGTCCAAAACAAGGGCAAAATTGTTTGGAAAAGTAGATATGACAGAGACGTATCAACTCCCCCAAGCTTAAACCTTTGCTTGTCCTCAAGCAATTCAGTTGATAAACTGAAAGTGATAAAGAAAAACTTTTACAAACTCTGTTTGCTCTTGTTGTTGTAAATATGTAAAGCTAGCATTCAAGTTCCAGCAAAGATTATGAACTAACCATATTCACAATAACGCATAGGTCTCATGTTTACTCATATCAATGGCATAATCAACTAGCGAGCAATAATAATAAATCTCGGATAACAACACTTTCTCAAAACAATCGTAATATGATATAACAAGATGGTATCTCACTAGCCCTTTCTGAGACCGCAAAACATAAATGCAGAGCACCTTTAAAGATCAAGGACTGACTAGACATTGTAATTCATGGTAAAAGAGATCCAGTCAAGTCATACTCAATGTAAACTAACAGTAATGAACACAAATGATAGCGGTGCTCTCCAACTGGTGCTTTTTAATAAGAGGATGATGACTCAACATAAAAGTAAATAGACAGGCCCTTCGTAGAGGGATGCAGGGATTTGTAGAGGTGCCAGAGCTCGGTTTTGAAATAGAGGTGAATAATATTTTGAGCGGTATACTTTCATTGTCAACATAACAACCAAGAGATGGTGATATCTTCCATGCTACAAACATTATAGGCGGTTCCCAAACAGAATGGCAAAGTTTATACTCCCCCTCCACCAACAAGGATCAATCCATGGCTTGCTCGAAACAACGAGTGCCTCCAACTAACAAGAGTCCCAGGGGGAGTTTTGTTTTGCAATTATTTTGATTTAGTTTGCACAAAGCATGGGACTGGGCATCCCGGTGACTAGCCACTTTCTCGTGAGTGAGGAGCAGAGTCCACTCCTCTTGAGAATAACCCGCCTAACATGGAAGATACGGACAACCCTAGTTGATACATGAGCTATTCGAGCATACAAAACAGGATATTTATTTGAAGGTTTAGAGTTTGGCACATACAAATTTACTTGGAACGGCAGGTAGATACCGTAAATAGTGTTGGGGAACGCAGTAATTTCAAAAAATTTCCTACGCACACGCAAGATCATGGTGATGCACAGCAACGAGAGGGGAGAGTGTTGTCTACGTACCAACGCAGACCGACTGCGGAAGCGATCACACAACGTAGAGGAAGTAGTCGTACGTCTTCCTCCCGATCCAACCGATCCAAGCACCGTTACTCCGGCACCTCCGAGTTCTTAGCACACGTTCAGCTCGATGACGTTCCTCGGGTTCCGATCCAGCAAAGCGTCGAGGAAGAGTTCCGTCAGCACGACGGCGTGGTGACGATCTTGATGTACTACCGACGCAGGGCTTCGCCTAAGCACTGTAACGGTATGATCGAGGTGGAATTTGGTGGCAGGGGGCACCGCACACGGCTAAGGAACGATTAACTTGTGTGTTGTGGTGTGCCCCCTGCCCCCGTATATAAAGGAGCAAGGGAGGAGGGGCTGGCCGGCCAAGGTGGGGCGCAGGAGAGTCCTACTCCCACCGGGAGTAGGACTCCCCCTCCAATCCTAGTCCAATTAGGATTCCCGGGAGGGGGAAAGAGGAGGAGGTGGCCGGCCCCCCTTTCCTACTCCTAGTAGGACTAGGGGAGGGGGGAGGGCGCGCAGCCCATCTAGGGCAGCCCCTTCTCCTTTCCACTAAGGCCCATTATGGCCCATCTAGCTCCCGGGGGGTTCCGGTAACCCTCCCGGTATTCCGGTAAAATCCCGATTTCACCCGGAACACTTCCGATGTCCAAATATAGGCTTCCAATATATCAATCTTTACGTCTCGACCATCTCGAGACTCCTCGTCATGTCCGTGATCACATCCGGGACTCCGAACAACCTTCGGTACATCAAAATGCATAAACTCATAATAACTGTCATCGTAACGTTAAGCGTGCGGACCCTACGGTTCGAGAACAATGTAGACATGACCGAGACACGTCTCCGGTCAATAACCAATAGCGGGACCTGGATGCCCATATTGGCTCCCACATATTCTACGAAGATCTTTATCGGTCAGACCGCATAACAACATACGTTGTTCCCTTTGTCATCGGTATGTTACTTGCCCGAGATTCGATCGTCGGTATCCAATACCTAGTTCAATCTCGTTACCGGCAAGTCTCTTTACTCGTTCCGTAATACATCATCTCACAACTAACATATTAGTTGCAGTGCTTGCAAGGCTTATGTGATGTGCATTACCGAGAGGGCCCAGAGATACCTCTCCGACAATCGGAGTGACAAACCCTAATCTCGAAATACGCCAACCCAACATCTACCATTGGAGACACCTGTAGTACTCCTTTATAATCACCCAGTTACGTTGTGACGTTTGGTAGTACCCAAAGTGTTCCTTCGGTAAACGGGAGTTGCATAATCTCATAGTTATAGGAACATGTATAAGTCATGAAGAAAGCAATAGCAACATACTAAACGATCTGGTGCTAAGCTAATGGAATGGGTCATGTCAATCAGATCATTCTACTAATGATGTGACCTCGTTAATCAAATAACAACCCCTTGTTCATGGTTAGGAAACATAACCATCTTTGATTAACGAGCTAGTCAAGTAGAGGCATACTAGTGACACTCTGTTGGTCTATGTATTCACACATGTATTATGTTTCCGGTTAATACAATTCTAGCATGAATAATAAACATTTATCATGATGTAAGGAAATAAATAATAACTTTATTATTGCCTCTAGGGCATATTTCCTTCAGTCTCCCACTTGCACTAGAGTCAATAATCTAGATTACACTGTAATGATTCTAACACCCATGGAGCCTTGGTGCTGATCATGTTTTGCTCGTGGAAGAGGCTTAGTCAACGGGTCTGCAACATTCAGATCCGTATGTATCTTGCAAATCTCTATGTCTCCCACCTGGACTAAATCCCGGATGGAGTTGAAGCGTCTCTTGATGTGTTTGGTTCTTTTGTGAAATCTGGATTCCTTTGCCAAGGCAATTGCACCAGTATTGTCACAGAAGATTTTCATTGGACCCGATGCACTAGGTATGACACCTAGATCGGATATGAACTCCTTCATCCAGACTCCTTCGTTTGCTGCTTCCGAAGCAGCTATGTACCCCGCTTCACATGTAGATCCCGCTACGACGCTTTGTTTAGAACTGCACCAACTGACAGCTCCACCGTTTAAAGTAAACACGTATCCGGTTTGCGATTTAGAATCGTCCGGATCAGTGTCAAAGCTTGCATCAACGTAACCTCTTACGGTGAGCTCTTTGTCACCTCCATATACGAGAAACATATCCTTAGTCCTTTTCAGGTATTTCAGGATGTTCTTGACCGCTGTCCAGTGATCCATTCCAGGATTACTTTGGTACCTCCCTGCTAAACTTATAGCAAGGCACACATCAGGTCTGGTACACAGCATTGCATACATGATAGAGCCTATGGCTGAAGCATAGGGAACATCTTTCATTTTCTCTCTATCTTCTGCAGTGGTCGGGCATTGAGTCTTACTCAACTTCACACCTTGTAGCACAGGCAAGAACCCTTTCTTTGCTTGATCCATCTTGAACTTCTTCAAAATTTTGTCAAGGTATGTGCATTGTGAAAGTCCAATTAAGCGTTTTGATCTATCTCTATAGATCTTTATGCCTAATATGTAAGCAGCTTCCCCGAGGTCTTTGATCGAAAAACTTTTATTCAAGTATCCCTTTATGCTATCCAGAAATTCTATATCATTTCCAATTAGCAATATGTCATCCACATATAATATCAGAAATGCTACAGAGCTCCCACTCACTTTCTTGTAAATACAGGCTTCTCCAAAAGTCTGTATAAAGCCAAATGCTTTGATCACACTATCAAAGCGTTTATTCCAACTCCGAGATGCTTGCACCAGTCCATAAATGGATCGCTGGAGTTTGCATACTTTGTTAGCTCCTTTTGGATCGACAAAACCTTCTGGTTGTACCATATACAACTCTTCTTCCAGAAATCCATTCAGGAATGCAGTTTTGACATCCATTTGCCATATTTCATAATCATAAAATGCGGCAATTGCTAACATAATTCTGACGGACTTAAGCATCGCTACGGGTGAGAAGGTCTCATCGTAGTCAACCCCTTGAACTTGCCGAAAACCTTTCGCGACAAGTCGAGCTTTATAGACAGTAACATTACCGTCAGCGTCAGTCTTTTTCTTGAAGATCCATTTATTCTCAATTGCTTGCCGATCATCGGGCAAGTCAACCAAAGTCCATACTTTGTTCTCATACATGGATCCCATCTCAGATTTCATGGCCTCAAGCCACTTTGCGGAATCTGGGCTCACCATCGCTTCTTCATAGTTTGTAGGTTCATCATGATCTAGCATCATGACTTCCAGAACTGGATTACCGTACCACTCTGGTGCGGATCTCACTCTGGTTGATCTACGTGGTTCAGTAGTATCTTGATCTGAAGCTTCGTGATCATCATCATTAGCTTCCTCTCTGATTGGCATAGGTGTCGCAGAAACAGTTTTCTGTGATGTACTATTTTCCAATAAGGGAGCAGGTATAGTTACCTCGTCAAGTTCTACTTTCCTCCCACTCACTTCTTTCGAGAGAAACTCCTTCTCTAGAAATGATCCATTCTTAGCAACGAATGTCTTGCCTTCGGATCTGTGATAGAAGGTATACCCAACAGTTTCCTTTGGGTATCCTATGAAGACACACTTCTCCGCTTTGGGTTCGAGCTTATCAGGTTGAAGTTTTTTCACATAAGCATCGCAGCCCCAAACTTTAAGAAACGACAACTTTGGTTTCTTGCCAAACCATAGTTCATAAGGCGTCGTCTCAACGGATTTTGATGGTGCCCTATTTAACGTGAATGCGGCCGTCTCTAAAGCATAACCCCAAAATGATAGCGGTAAATCAGTAAGAGACATCATAGATCGCACCATATCTAGTAAAGTACGATTACGACGTTCGGACACACCATTACGCTGTGGTGTTCCGGGTGGCGTGAGTTGCGAAACTATTCCACAATTTTTCAAATGTATGCCAAACTCATAACTCAAATATTCTCCTCCACGATCAGATCGTAGAAATTTTATTTTCTTGTTACGATGATTTTCAACTTCACTCTGAAATTCCTTGAACTTTTCAAATGTTTCAGACTTATGTTTCATTAAGTAGATATACCCATATCTGCTTAAATCATCTGTGAAGGTGAGAAAATAACGATATCCGCCGCGAGCCTCAATATTCATCGGACCACATACATCGGTATGTATGATTTCCAACAAATCTGTTGCTCTCTCCATAGTACCGGAGAACGGTGTTTTAGTCATCTTGCCTATGAGGCACGGTTCGCAAGTACCAAGTGATTCATAATCAAGTGATTCCAAAAGCCCATCAGTATGGAGTTTCTTCATGCGCTTTACACCGATATGACCTAAACGGCAGTGTCACAAATAAGTTGCACTATCATTATTAACTTTGCATCTTTTGGCTTCTACATTATGAATATGTGTATCACTATCTTCGAGATTCAACAAAAATAGACCACTCTTCAAAGGTGCATGACCATAAAAGATATTATTCATATAAATAGAACAACCATTATTCTCTGATTTAAATGAATAACCGTCTCGCATTAAACAAGATCCAGATATAATGTTCATGCTCAACGCTGGCACCAAATAACAATTATTTAGGTCTAATATTAATCCCGAAGGTAGATGTAGAGGTAGTGTGCCGACCGCGATCACATCGACTTTGGAACCGTTTCCCACGCGCATCGTCACCTCGTCCTTTGCTAGTGTCCGCTTATTCCGTAGTCCCTGTTTCGAGTTGCAAATATTAGCAACAGAACCAGTATCAAATACCCAGGTGCTACTGCGAGCTCTAGTAAGGTACACATCAATAACATGTATATCACATATACCTTTGCTCACTTTGCCATCCTTCTTATCCGCCAAATACTTGGGGCAGTTCCGCTTCCAGTGACCAGTCTGCTTGCAGTAGAAGCACTCAGTTTCAGGCTTAGGTCCAGACTTGGGTTTCTTCTCCTGAGCAGCAACTTGCTTGCTGTTCTTCTTGAAGTTTCCCTTCTTCTTCCCTTTGCCCTTTTTCTTGAAACTAGTGGTTTTGTTAACCATCAACACTTGATGCTCCTTCTTGATTTCTACCTCCGCAGCTTTCAGCATTGCGAAGAGCTCGGGAATAGTCTTGTTCATCCCTTGCATATTATAGTTCATCACAAAGCTCTTGTAGCTTGGTGGCAGTGATTGGAGAATTCTGTCAATGACGCAGTCATCTGGAAGATTAACTCCCATCTGAATCAAGTGATTATTATACCCAGACATCTTGAGTATATGCTCACTGACAGAACTGTTCTCCTCCATCTTACAGCTATAGAACTTATTGGAGACTTCATATCTCTCAATTCGGGCATTTGCTTGAAATATTAACTTCAACTCCTGGAACATCTCATATGCTCCATGATGTTCAAAACGTCGTTGAAGTCCCGATTCTAAGCCGTAAAGCATGGCACACTGAACTATCGAGTAGTCATCAGCTTTGCTCTGCCAGACGTTCATAACATCTGGCGTTGCTCCAGCAGCAGGCCTGTCACCCAGCGGTGCTTCCAGGACGTAATTCTTCTGTGCAGCAATGAGGATAATCCTCAGGTTACGGACCCAGTCCGTGTAATTGCTACCATCATCTTTCAGCTTTGCTTTCTCAAGGAACGCATTAAAATTCAACGGAACAATAGCACGAGCCATCTATCTACAAGCAACATAAACAAGCAAGATACTATCAGGTACTAAGTTCATGATAAGTTTAAGTTCAGTTAATCAAATTACTTAGGAACTCCCACTTAGATAGACATCCCTCTAATCCTCTAAGTGATCACGTGATCCAAATCAACTAAACCATAACCGATCATCACGTGAGATGGAGTAGTTTTCAATGGTGAACATCGTCATGTTGATCATATCTACTATATGATTCACGCTCGACCTTTCGGTCTCTGTGTTCCGAGGCCATATCTGCATATGCTAGGCTCGTCAAGTATAACCTGAGTATTCTGCGTGTGCAAAACTGGCTTGCACCCGTTGTAGATGGACGTAGAGCTTATCACACCCGATCATCACGTGGTGTCTGGGCACGACGAACTTTGGCAATGGTGCATACTCAGGGAGAACACTTCTTGATAATTTAGTGAGAGATCATCTTATAATGCTACCGTCAATCAAAGCAAGATAAGATGCATAAAAGGATAAACATCACATGCAATCAATATAAGTGATATGATATGGCCATCATCATCTTGTGCTTGTGATCTCCATCTCCGAAGCACCGTCATGATCACCATCGTCACCGGCGCGACACCTTGATCTCCATCGTAGCATCGTTGTCGTCTCGCCAATCTTATGCTTCCATGACTATCACTACCGTTTAGTAATCTAGTAAAGCATTACATCGCGATTGCATTGCATACAATAAAGCGACAACCATATGGCTCCTGCCAGTTGCCGATAACTTAGTTACAAAACATGATCATCTCATACAATAAAATCAGTATCATGCTTTGACCATATCACATCACAACATACCCTGCAAAAACAAGTTAGACGTCCTCTACTTTGTTGTTGCAAGTTTTACGTGGCTGCTACGGGCTTAAGTAAGAACTCATCTCACCTACGCATCAAAACCACAACGATAGTTCGTCAAATAGACTCCGTTTTAACCTTCTCAAGGACCGGGCGTAGTCACACTTGGTTCAACTAAAGTTGGAGAGACAGTCTTCCGCAAGCCATCTATGTGCAAAGCACGTCGAGGGAACCGGTCTCGCGTAAGAGTACGCGTAAGGTTGGTCCGGATCGTCTCAACCAACAATACCGCCGAACCAAAGTATGACATGCTGGTAGGCAGTATGACTTGTATCGCCCACAACTCACTTGTGTTCTACTCGTGCATATAACATCAAACCATAAAACCTAGGCTCGGATGCCACTGTTGGGGAACGCAGTAATTTCAAAAAATTTCCTACGCACACGCAAGATCATGGTGATGCACAGCAACGAGAGGGGAGAGTGTTGTCTACGTACCAACGCAGACCGACTGCGGAAGCGATCACACAACGTAGAGGAAGTAGTCGTACGTCTTCCTCCCGATCCAACCGATCCAAGCACCGTTACTCCGGCACCTCCGAGTTCTTAGCACACGTTCAGCTCGATGACGTTCCTCGGGTTCCGATCCAGCAAAGCGTCGAGGAAGAGTTCCGTCAGCACGACGGCGTGGTGACGATCTTGATGTACTACCGACGCAGGGCTTCGCCTAAGCACTGTAACGGTATGATCGAGGTGGAATTTGGTGGCAGGGGGCACCGCACACGGCTAAGGAATGATTAACTTGTGTGTTGTGGTGTGCCCCCTGCCCCCGTATATAAAGGAGCAAGGGAGGAGGGGCTGGCCGGCCAAGGTGGGGCGCAGGAGAGTCCTACTCCCACCGGGAGTAGGACTCCCCCTCCAATCCTAGTCCAATTAGGATTCCCGGGAGGGGGAAAGAGGAGGAGGTGGCCGGCCCCCCCTTTCCTACTCCTAGTAGGACTAGGGGAGGGGGGAGGGCGCGCAGCCCATCTAGGGCAGCCCCTTCTCCTTTCCACTAAGGCCCATTATGGCCCATCTAGCTCCCGGGGGATTCCGGTAACCCTCCCGGTATTCCGGTAAAATCCCGATTTCACCCGGAACACTTCCGATGTCCAAATATAGGCTTCCAATATATCAATCTTTACGTCTCGACCATCTCGAGACTCCTCGTCATGTCCGTGATCACATCCGGGACTCCGAACAACCTTCGGTACATCAAAATGCATAAACTCATAATAACTGTCATCGTAACGTTAAGCGTGCGGACCCTACGGTTCGAGAACAATGTAGACATGACCGAGACACGTCTCCGGTCAATAACCAATAGCGGGACCTGGATGCCCATATTGGCTCCCACATATTCTACGAAGATCTTTATCGGTCAGACCGCATAACAACATACGTTGTTCCCTTTGTCATCGGTATGTTACTTGCCCGAGATTCGATCGTCGGTATCCAATACCTAGTTCAATCTCGTTACCGGCAAGTCTCTTTACTCGTTCCGTAATACATCATCTCACAACTAACATATTAGTTGCAGTGCTTGCAAGGCTTATGTGATGTGCATTACCGAGAGGGCCCAGAGATACCTCTCCGACAATCGGAGTGACAAACCCTAATCTCGAAATACGCCAACCCAACATCTACCATTGGAGACACCTGTAGTACTCCTTTATAATCACCCAGTTACGTTGTGACGTTTGGTAGTACCCAAAGTGTTCCTCCGGTAAACGGGAGTTGCATAATCTCATAGTTATAGGAACATGTATAAGTCATGAAGAAAGCAATAGCAACATACTAAACGATCTGGTGCTAAGCTAATGGAATGGGTCATGTCAATCAGATCATTCTACTAATGATGTGACCTCGTTAATCAAATAACAACCCCTTGTTCATGGTTAGGAAACATGACCATCTTTGATTAACGAGCTAGTCAAGTAGAGGCATACTAGTGACACTCTATTGGTCTATGTATTCACACATGTATTATGTTTCCGGTTAATACAATTCTAGCATGAATAATAAACATTTATCATGATGTAAGGAAATAAATAATAACTTTATTATTGCCTCTAGGGCATATTTCCTTCAAATAGGTAGGTATGGTGGACTCATATGGAACAACTTTGGGGTTTATGGGATTTGGATGCACAAGTAGTATTCCCGCTTAGTACAGGTGAAGGCTAGCAAAATACTGGGAAGCGACCAGCTAGAGAGCGACAACAGTCATGAACATGCATTAAAATTAATCAACACCGAATGCAAGCATGAGTAGGATATAATCCACCATGAACATAAATATCGTGAAGGCTATGTTGATTTTGTTTCAACTACATGCCTCAACATGTGCCAAGTCAAGTCACTTAAATCATTCAGAGGAGGATACCACCCTATCATACCACATCACAACCATCTTAACAGCATGTTGGCATGCAAGGTAAACCATTATAAGCTCCTAGCTAATCAAGCATGTCATAAGAAACTATGATCTCTAGTTGTCATTGCAAACATGTTTATTCATAATAGGCTGAATCAGGAACGATGAACTAATCATATTTACAAAAACAAAAGAGGCCGAGTTCATACCAGCTTTTCTCATCTCAGTCAGTCCATCATATATCGTCATAATTGCATTTCACTCGCACGACCGAACGATGTGGATAATAATAATAGTGCACGTGCATTGGACTAAGCCGGAATCTGCAAGCATTCAATAAATAGGAGAAGACAAGGCAATATGGGCTCTTTTGTCAGATCAACAATAATGCATATAAGAGCCACTTCAACAATGTAATTATGGTCTTCTCCTACCGACCCCCAAAGAAAAGAAAAGAAATAAAACTATTTACACGGGAAAGCTCCCAACAAGTAAAAGAAGAACAGGAAATCTTTTTGGGTTTTCTTTTTAATTACTACTACAAGCATGGAAAGTAAACTAATAAAAAGCTACAACTAATTTTTTTTGTTTTTATTAAGGTTTATTAAACACACAAGAAGAAAGCATAAAATGGAAAATAAATTAGCATGGATGATACAATGAAAAAGTATGAGCACCGACATCTAGCAATGAGTGTGTGAACATGAATGTAATGTCGGTGGGAAATACGTACTCCCCCAAGCTTAGGCTTTTGGCCTAAGTTGGTCTATGGCCACGGATGCCTGGCGGATATCCATAGTAATAGTTGGGGTCGTACTGAGATGAAGAAGACTATGATTGCCACCGGTTGGCAATCATCTCCGGATCCCACAGGTAATTAGACTGTCGTGGAGGATCAAATTGTGGTTCCAACTCTGGCTCTGTGGCTGATGTAGGGTTCTGGTAAGCGTGAATGTCCTCCGGCGAGACAAGGTACTGGCCTGTAGATAAATCAAACAAGGAAGGAGCATGCAAGGTGATAGTCTCATGATGACGTTTATCAAAGAACAATTTGTATTTCAGCTCCCCTTCCCTATTCTTTATAATAAAATCATGCGCTACCATACTCTTATAATCTAAATAAACAGTAGGCAACATTTTTTCTTCTTTTTCATAGTGCCTAATAGGTATGTTATAATGTGCAGCAAGGCATGAAGCATAAATACCATCAAAGATGGGTCCTTTTGTACGGTTCAGACTTAATCGTTTAGCAATAATACCGCCCATACTAACTGAGTCATCACGGAATAAGCTATGGAACAAAATAAAAATATCAGGAACACTAAGGTTTCCATAGTTTCCGCGACCAATTAAGCAACGACTAGCAAATATTGCAAAGTAGCGTCAAACAGTAAAAATGTATGCTAGTGATTCTTGCATCGGAAGCCTTCCTAGTTTCCCCTACAGTAATAGTATCAATAAAACCGTCCACATCCTTACAATGTGGTTCCTCTAAACTACCCTCGAAAGGTATTTTGCAAACCCTACAAAATTCATATAGTGACATCTTCTTAACCACATCATATAAATAAAACTCTACTGAAGGAGGTGATTCCTTAGGATAATAGTAGAAGTTGTGCAAAAAAGTATTGGTGAGTAAGAGATATTGTTCACGTCGATCACGGAGGAAGTCGGTGAGGCCTGCATTTTTAGCCAATTCATAAAAATCCTCATAAATCCCGGTTGCTCTCAAGAAATCATCGGAGGGCCATTCACACGGCCAAACCTCCGTGGTGCGAGGTAAATTATATTTGGGCTTCTGTGCCTCTTCATTTTGCTTTTCCCTTGAGCTTCAGCTCGATGAGCCCCTCAAAAATATCTTCATCATTTTCTGAAAAATTCTGAAATTTTTAGTAACTTCAAAACAAAAGTGAACCAAACTCAATAAAATTGATAGCAACTACTCCTACAAGTGCCTAGAGCCTATATCATGCATCAAAACTGCTTTTGACCAAATAAATTTGACATGCAAGCTCAAGAACAGGGTCACCTAAGCAGCAAAAATTGGCAATGAATAAAGCACTAGAACAAACACTAATTGGACCAATGGAGGAGTCACATACCAAGGAACAATCTCCCCAAGCAGTTTTGTGAGAGGTGCTTTGAGCAAGGAGATCGAAAATGGCAGCAAAATGAGCTAGAACTCGTGCTTGAGCTGGATATTCGTGTTTGTGGGAGGAAGAAGAAGTGTGTGGGTGCAGGAATAAGTGGAGGGGGGCCACCATGGGCCCACGAGACAGGGGGCATGCCCAGGGGGTAGGGCGCGCCCCTGACCCTCGTGGCCAGGTGCCAGCTCCCCCTGCTGTGTTCTTAGTGCCAAATATTCTCAAATATTCCAGAAAAAATCATATTTAAATTTCAGGGCATTTGAAGAACTTTTATTTTCGGGGTATTTTTATATTGCACGGGTAATTCAGATAACAGACAGAAAATACTATTTTTAGTTTATTTAATATAAATAACAGAAAGTAAAAGGAAGGTACAGAGAGTTGTGCCTTCTAGTTTCATCCATCTCATGCTCATCAAAAGGAATCCGCTAACAAGGTTGATCAAGTCTTGTTAATGAACTCATTCCGAATAACATGGAACCACAGAAATTTCGAATAACACTATGTTACCTCAACGGGGATATGCTCATCCCCAATAATAAGAATATCAAATTTCTTCTTGACAGTAGGAAGAGGGAATTCAAAACCTCCAAATATAATCGATGGAATTTTTCCAATAGAGTTGATACTATGAACTTGAGGTTGTTTCCTCGGAAAGTGTACCGTATGCTCATTACCACTAACATGAAAAGTGACATTGCCTTTAGTGCAATCAATAACATCCCCTGCAGTATTCAAAAAGGGTCTTCCAATAATAATAGACATACTATCGTCCTCGGAAATATCAAGAATAACAAAGTCCGTTAAAATAGTAACGTTTGCAACTACAACAGGCACATCCTCACAAATACCGACAGGTATAGCGGTTGATTTATCGGCCATTTGCAAAGATATTTCAGTAGGTGTCAACTTATTCAAATCAAGTCTACGATATAAAGATAGAGGCATAACGCTAACACCGGCTCCAAGATAACATAAAGCAGTTTTAACACAGTTTCTTTTAATGGAGCATGGTATAGTGGGTACTCCTGGATCTCCTAGTTTCTTAGGAATTCCACCCTTAAAAGTATAATTAGCAAGCATGGTGGAAATTTCAGCTTCTGGTATCTTTCTTTTATTAGTAACAATTTCTTTCATGTACTTAGCATAAGGATTCATTTTAAGCATATCAGTTAATCGCATACGCAAAAAGATAGGTCTAATCATTTCAGCAAAGCGCTCAAAATCCTCATCATCCTTTTTCTTGGATGGTTTGGGAGGAAAAGGCATGGGTTTCTGAACACAAGGTTCTCTTTCTTTACCATGTTTCCTAGCAACAAAGTCTTTCTTATCATAACGTTTATTCCTTGATTGTGGGTTATCAAGATCACCAGCAGGTTCAATTTCTATATCATTATCATTGCTAGGTTGAGCATCATCATGAACATTATTATTAACATTATCACTAGTTTCAGGTTCATTACCAGATTGAGTTTCAGCATCAGAAATAGAAATATCATTTGGATTCTCAGGTGTTTCAGCAATAGGTTCACTAGAAGCATGCAAAGTCCTATCAACTATCATTTTACGTTTTCTTCCTTTTAGAAGGACTAGGTGCATCTATATTATTTCTCTAAGAATCTTGCTCAATTCTATTAGGATGGCATTCATGATACAAAGGTTCTTGAGTCATTTTACCACCTCTATTCATAACTCTAACAGCATTATCCTTTTTCTTACTATTGAATTCATTGAGCAAGTCATTTTGAGCTTTAAGTACTTGTTCTACTTGAGTGGCAACCATAGAAGCATGTTTACTAATAAGTTTAAGTTCACCTTTGACATTAGCCATATAATCACCCATGTGTTCAAGCATATTTGAATTGTATTTCAATTGTCTACCAAAATAAGCATTGAAGTCTTCTTTCTTAACCATAAATTTATCAAACTCATCTAAGCATGGGCTAGCAAACTTAGTAAATGGGATTTCAGCTTTATCATATCTATAGAGAGAATTTACCTTTACTACCTGTGTCGGGTTATCAAGACCATGTATTTCTTCAATAGGTAATGTATTAAGATCATATGTTTCTTCAACAGGCGGTAAATTAAGACCGTGTATTTCTTCAATAGGAGGTAAATTCTTAACATCTTCACCTTTAATAGCTTTTTCTCTCATAGATTTCTTTGCCTCTTGCATATCTTCAGGACTGAGAAATAAAACACCTCTGTTCTTCGGAGTTGGTTTAGGAATAGGCTCAGGAAGTGTCCAATTATTTTCATTTGTCAACATATTATTCAATAGACTTTCAGCTTCATCCGGTGTTCTTTCCCTGAAAACAGAACCAGCACAACTATCCAGGGAATCTCTGGAAGCATCGGTTAGTCCATTATAAAAGATATAAAGTATTTCATTTTTCTTAAGAGGATGATCAGGCAAAGCATTAAGTAATTGGAGAAGCCTCCCCCAAGCTTGTGGGAGACTCTCTTCTTCAATTTGCACAAAATTATATATATCTGATACGTCCATTTTGCATCATGCTTTTATATCAATATTTATTGCATTATGGGATGTTATTACACATTATGTCACAATAGTTATGCCTATTCTCTCTTATTTTACAAGGTTTACATAAAGAGGGGGAATGCCGACAGCTAGAATTCTGGGCTGGAAAAGGAGCAAATATTAGAGACCTAGTCTGCACAGCTCAAAAAGTCCTGAAACTTCACGGAAGATGTTTTCCAAATATATAAAAAATACTAAGAGCAAGAACTTCACCAGGGTGGCCACACCCTGCCCACGAGGGTGGGGGGCGCGCCCTACCCCCCTGGGCGCGCCCTACCCCCTGGGCGCGCCCCCTACCTCATGGGCCCCCTGGTGGCCCTCCGGTGGCCATCTTCTGCTATATGGAGTCTTTCGATGGGAAAAAAATCATAAGCCATCTTCTCAAATGAAACTCCGCCTGCGGAACCTTGGCGGAACCAATCTAGGGCTCTGGTGGAGCTGTTCTGCCGGGGAAACTTCCCTCCCGGAGGGGGAAATCATCGCCATCATCATCACCAACGCTCCTCTCATCGGGAGAGGGCAATCTCCATCAACATCTTCATCAGCACCATCTCATCTCAAAACCCTAGTTCATATCTTGTATCCAATTCTTGTCTCCAAGTCCGGGATTGGTGCTAGTAGGTTGCTAGTAGTGTTAGTTACTCCTTGTAGTTTATGCTAGTTGGTTCAATTGGTTGAAGATCATATGTTCAGATCCTATATTCATATTAATACCCCTCTGATTATGAACATGTTTATGCTTTGTGAGTAGTTACTTTTGTTCCCGGGGACATGAGAGAAGTCTTGCTATTAGTAGTCATGTGAATTTGGTATTCGTTCAATATTTTGATGAGATGTATGTTGTCTCTCCTCTAGTGGTGTTATGTGAACATCGACTACATGACACTTCACCATTATTTGGGCCTAGAGGAAGGCATTGGGAGGTAATAAGTAGATGATGGGTTGCTAGAGTGACAGAATCTTAAACCCTAGTTTATGCATTGCTTCGTAAGGGGTTGATTTGGATCCATATGTTTCATGCTATGGTTAGGTTTACCTTAATGCTTTTGTTGTAGTTGCGGATGCTTGCAATAGAGGTTAATCATAAGTGGGATGCTTGTCCAAGTAAGGACAGTACCCAAGCACCGGTCCACCCACATTCCAAATTATCAAAGTACCGAACGGAATCATATGAACGTGATGAAACCTAGCTTGACGATATTCCCATGTGTCCTCGGGAGCGCTTTACATCATATAAGAGTTTGTCCAGGCTTGTCCTTTGCTACAAAAAGGATTGGGCCACCTTGCTGCACCTTATTTACATTTGTTACTTGTTGCTCGTTACAAATTATCTTATCACAAAACTATCTGTTACCACTTATTTCAGTACTTGCAGAGAATACCTTGCTGGAAACCGCTTATCATTTCCTTCTGCTCCTCGTTGGGTTCGACACTCTTACTTATCGAAAGGACTACGATAGATCCCCTATACTTGTGGGTCATCAAGACTCTTTTCTGGCGCCGTTGCCGGGGAGTGAAGCGCCTTTGGTAGGTGGAATTTGGTAAGGAAAAATTTATATAGTGTGCTGAAATTTACCATCACTTGTTACCATGGAAAGTAATCCTCCGAGGGGCTTGTTCGGGGTATCTTCACCCCGACCAGTAGAGCAAAGAGTTGCCCCTCAACCTACTGAACATACTGAAAATGAAAATGAAAATGCTTGCTTTGAAGTTCCTACAGGCATGATAGAAAAACTGCTAGCTAATCCTTTTTTAGGAGATGGAACAAAACATCCTGATGAACATCTGATATATGTGGATGAAGTTTGTGGATTATTTAAGCTTGCAGGTGTAACCGGAGATGTTGTTAAGAAGAAGGTCTTCCCTTTATCTTTGAGGGGAGATGCATCGACATGGTATAGGCTATGTGATGATATGGGGTCTTGGAATTACAAATGATTGAAATTGGAATTTCAGCAAAAGTTTTATCCTATGCATCTTGTTCATCGTGATCGCAATTACATATATAATTTTTCGCCTCGCGAAGGAGAAAGCATCGCTCAAGCTTGGGGGAGGCTTAAATCAATGTTATATTCACGCCCCAATCATGAGCTCTCAAGAGAAATGATTATTCAAAAAATTTATGCTCGGCTTTCTGGTAACAATCACACCATGCTTGATACTTTTGTGCTGGCTCTTTTATGATGAAGACTATTGAATTCAAACGAGATTTATTGGAAAGAATTAAACGCAACTCTGAAGATTGGGACCTCGACAATGGTAAGGAGTCAGGTATGACACCTAGTTTTGATTGTGTTAAATCTTTTATGGATACTGTTATTTTTCGTAAATTTAGCACTAAATATGGACTTGACTCTGAGATAGTAGCTTCTTTCTGTGAATCTTTTGCTGCCTATGTTGACCTCCCCAAGGAGAAGTGGTTTAAATATCATCCTCCCATAGAAGTAAAAGTATCTGCACCTATTAAAGTTGAAGAAAAGACTATCACTTATAATGATCCTATTGTTCCTACTTCTTATGTTGAGAAACCACCTTTCCCTGTTAGGATAAAGGATCATGCTAAAGCTTCAACTGTGGTTCGTAAAAGCAATATTAAAACATATACACCTCCTGAGCAAGTTAAAATTGAACCTAATATTGCTATCGTTAAAGATCTCTTGTCTGATAATATTGATGTGCATGTTATTTATTTCTGTGATGAAACTGCTAGAATTGCTAAACCCCGTGATAAAGATAAACCTAGACCTGTGGTAGGCATGCCTGTTATTTCTGTTAAAATAGGAGATCATTGTTGTCATGGCTTATGTGATATGGGAGTTAGTGCTAGTGCAATACCTTATTCCTTATACAAAGAAGTTATGCATGATATTGCACCTGCTGAGATGGAAGATATTGATGTCACAATTAAACTTGCCAATAGAGATACTATTTCACCAATGGGAATTGTTAGAGATGTTGAAGTCTTGTGTGGGAAAACTAAATATCCTACTGATTTTCTTGTTCTTGGTTCCCCACAAGATAACTTTTGTCCCATTATATTTGGTAGACCCTTCTTAAATACTGTTAATGCTACCATAGATTGCAAAAGAGATGTTGTTACTATCGGTTTAGATGATATGACTCATGAATTTGATTTTTCTAAATTTAGTAGACAACACCGTGAAGAAGAATTACCTAGTAAGGATGAAATTATTGGTCTTGCTTCTATTGCCGTACCTCCTAGTGATCCTTTAGAACAATACTTTCTAGACCATGAAAATGATATGTTTATGAATGAAAGAAGGGAATTAGATGAAGTATTCTTTAAATAGGGACCTATTCTGAAAAACAATTTACCTGTTGAAATCCTAGGGGATCCTCCTCCACCCAAGGGTGATCCCGTGTTTGAGCTTAAACCGTTACCTGATACTCTTAAATATGCTTATGTTGATGAGAAAAAGATATATCCTGTTATTATTAGTGCTAACCTTTCAGAGCATGAGGAAGAGAGATTATTGAAAACTCTGAAGAAGCACCGCGCTGCTATTGGGTATACTCTTGATGATCTTAAGGGCTATGTCAACATAAAATTAATTCGGAAGAAGATGCTAAACCAGTTCGTGATCATCAACGCCGGCTGAATCCTAAAATGAAAGAGGTGGTAAGAAAGGAGATACTAAAGCTCCTTGAGGCGGGTATAATTTATCCCGTTGCTGATAGTCAATGGGTAAGCCCTGTCCATTGTGTCCCTAAGAAGGGAAGTATTACTGTTGTTCCTAATGATAAAGATGAATTGATTCCTCAACGAATTATTAAAGGTTATAGGATGGTAATTGATTTCCGCAAATTAAATAAGGCTACTAAAAAGGATCATTACCCCTTACCTTTTATTGATCAAATGCTAGAAAGATTGTCCAAACATACACATTTTTGCTTTCTAGATGGTTATTCTGGTTTCTCTCAAATACCTGTGTCAGCCAAAGATCAATCAAAGACTACTTTTACATGCCATTTTGGTACTTTTTCTTATAGACGTATGCCTTTTGGTTTATGTAATGCACCTGCTACCTTTCGAAGATGCATGATGGCTATATTCTCTGACTATTGTGAAAAGATTTGTGAGGTTTTCATGGACGACTTTTCCGTCTATGGATCTTCTTTTGATGATTGCTTGAGCAACCTTGATCGAGTTTTGCAGAGATGTGAAGAAACTAATCTTGTCTTGAATTGGGAAAAGTGCCACTTTATGGTTAATGAAGGTATTGTCTTGGGGCATAAAGTTTCTGAAAGAGGTATTGAAGTTGATAAAGCCATGGTTGATGCTATTGAAAAAATGCCATGTCCCAAGGACATCAAAGGTATAAGAAGTTTCCTTGGTCACGCCGGATTTTACAGGAGGTTCATTAAGGACTTCTCAAAAATTTCTCGGCCTCTGACTAATTTATTGCAAAAATATATACCATTTGTCTTTGATGATGATTGTGTAGAAGCATTTGAAATACTTAGGAAAGCATTGATCTCTGCACCTATTGTTCAGCCACCTGATTGGAATTTACCCTTTGAAATTATATGTGATGCTAGTGATTATGCTGTAGGTGTTGTTCTAGGACAAAGAGTTGATAAGAAACTAAATGTTATTCAATATGCTAGTAAAACTCTAGACAATGCTCAAAGAAATTATGCTACAACTGAAAAAGAATTCTTAGCAGTTGTATTTGCTTGTGATAAGTTTAGACCTTATATTGTTGATTCTAAAGTAACTATTCACACTGATCATGCTGCTATTAAATATCTTATGGAAAAGAAAGATGCTAAACCTAGACTTATTAGATGGGTTCTCTTGCTACAAGAATTTGATTTGCATATTGTTGATAGAAAAGGAGCTGAGAACCCCGTTGCAGACAACTTGTCTAGGTTAGAAAATGTGCTTGATGACCCACTACCTATTGATGATAGCTTTCTTGATGAGCAATTAAATGTCATAAATGCTTCTCATATTGCTCCATGGTATGCTGATTATGCTAATTATATTGTTGCTAAGTTTATACCACCTAGTTTCACATAACAGCAAAAGAAAAAGTTCTTCTATGATTTGAGGCATTACTTTTGGGATGACCCACATCTTTATAAAGAAGGAGTAGATGGTGTTATTAGACGTTGTGTACCTAAGCATGAACAGGAACATATCCTACGCAAGTGTGACGCCCCCAATTCGATCATACACTAATCATACATGCAAACGTGTACGATCAAGATCAGGGACTCACGGGAAGATATCACAACACAACTCTACAAATAAAATAAGTCATACAAGCATCATATTACGAGCCAGGGGCCTAGAGGGCTCAAATACAAGAGCTCGATCATAGACGAGTCAGCAAAAGCATCAATATATGAGTACAGACATTAGTTAAACAAGTTTGCCTTAAGAAGGCTAGCACAAACTGGGATACAGATCAAAAGATGCGCATGCCTCCTGCCTGGGATCCTCCTAAACTACTCCTGGTCATCGTCAGCGGGCTGCACGTACTAGTAGGCTCCTCCCGAGTAGTAGTTGTCGTCATCGACAGTGGCGTCTGGCTCCTGGACTCCATCATCTGGTCGCAGCAATCGGGTAAAGAAAAGGAGGAAAAGGGGGAGCAAAGCAACCGTGAGTACTCATCCAAAGTACTCGTAAGCAAGGAGCTACACTACATATGTATGCAATGGTATCAAATGGAATAAGGGTATCATATGTGGACTGAACTGCAGAATGCCGGAATAAGAGGGGGATAGCTACTCCTATTGAAGACTACGCTTCTGGCCACCTCGATCTTGCAGCATGTAGAAGAGAGCAGAAGGTAAGTTCACCAAGTATCATCATGTAGCATAATCCTACCCGGCGATCCTCCCCTCGTCGCCCTGTGAGAGAGCGATCACCAGTTGTATCTGGCACTTGGAAGGGTGTGTTTTATTAAGTATTCGGTTCTAGTTGTCATAAGGTCAAGTTTCAACTCCAAGTCGTCCTGTTACCGAAGATCACGGCTATTCGAATAGATTTACTTCCCTGCAGGGGTGCACCACATTTCCCAACACGCTCGATCCCCTTTGTCCGGACACACTTTCCTAGGTCATGCCCGGCCTCGGAAGATCAACACGTTGCAGCCCTACCTAGGCACAACAGAGAGGTCAGCACGCCAGTCTAAATCCTATGGCGCAGGGGTCTGGGCCCATCGCCCTTTGCACACCTGCATGTTGCGAATGCGGCCGGAAGCAGAACTAGCCCCCTTAATACAAGAGCAGCTTTACGGTCCAATCCGGTGCGCGTAGCTCAGTTGCTGACGCCACGAAGGCTTCGGCTGATACCACGACGTCGAGTGCCCATAACTGTCCCCGCATAGATGGTTAGTGCGTATAGGCCAGTGGCCAGACCAGATCAAATACCAAGATCTCGTTAAATGTGTTATCTTGAAATAACCGCGAACGCCGACTAGGGCCAGGCCCACCTCTCTCCTAGGTGGTCTCAACCTGCCCTGTCGCTTCGCCACAAAGATCCGCACAGAGGGCCGTCGGGAAAGTATGTCCTTCCAGCCCCCAATTAGTGAATCAACCGCGGGTACTCCTCGACCCGACCCGACTTTAAATTTAGTCATCACATGTATCATGTATAAAGTATATAGTATATACCCATGATCACCTCCCGAGTGATCACGGCCCGATAGTATAGCATGGCAGACGGACAAGAATGTAGGGCCACTGATGATAAACTAGCATCCTATACTAAGCATTAGGATTGCAGGTAAAGGTAACAACAGTAGTAGCAAGGACAGGCTATGCATTAGGATAGGATTAACGGAAAGCAGTAACATGCTACACTACTCTAATGAAGAAGTGGAGAGAAGAGTAGGCGATATCCGGTGATCAAAGGGGGGGCTTGCCTGGTTGCTCTGGCAAGAGAGAGGGTCGTCAACACCGTAGTCGAACTAGGGGGCCGCCGGCAGTCTCAGGTCTACCAGAAAGAAGTAACAGAGGGGGAATACAATAAATAACAGAGCAATCAAAGTACCACAAAGCATAACATGGCAATGCACGGTGCTAGGGGTGACCTAACGCCGTATGAGGTGATACCGGTGAAGGGGGGAAACATCCGAGAAAATATCCCTCGTGTTTTCGCGTTTTTGGAGAGATGAATCGGAGGGGGAAAGTTGCGTGTTCACTATGCTAGGGATGTGTGACGAACGAATGGGCTGCGTACCCGGATTCGTCTCGTCGTTCTGAGCAACTTTCATGTACAAAGTTTTTCCATCCGAGCTACGGTTTATTTTATATTGATTTTAAAAGTTTTAAATCATTTTCCAAATTATTATTACTAAATTAATTCGAAATTAGCATTACTGCATCAGCATGATGTCAGCAGGACATCAGCAGTCGACAGAGCTGTTGACTGGTCAAACTGACATGAGGGTCCTCCATGTCATTGACTGATTAATTAACTAACAGTTAATTAGGTTAATTAGTGATTAGATTAATCTAATTATGATTAATTAATTGATTAATTATTATTATTTCCTTTTTTAATTCCTTTTCTTTCTTTCTTTTTAAACCGTTCCAGGGGGTGGGCCCCGACTGTCATAGGCCGTTAGTTTAACTAAAACTTATCCTTTTAAACAGTACATGGGTCCCACATGTAATAGACTCCGATTTTATCCAAAGAGCTGTTCAGTTATTCGTAATTAGTTGGGGCCCACATGTCATAGTGGCAGGGGCAACTAATAAGTTAATTAGTGCCCCTAATTAACCGGACACGTCAGCTGGCCGGAGGTAACCACCGGTGACGTCCAGGCACGGTGGAGGAGCATCGGGCAATGGCTCGGCCGCATCCACTGGTGGTGCAGTTAGGACCTGGGGGTGGCCGGAGAAGGCCACAACGACGATGGCCGTCGGCGGCGATGTCACGGGTTCGATGGGGCTGCGGCGAGCGGTGTAGGGCACGGCCAAGCACGCGCGGGCGCGTGCTTGAGGGCGCAGGCCATGTCCAGGGGGTGGACTGGGCGAGGCAGGGCGCGGGTGGTGCACGACCCTACGAGGTGCGGTCGGCGTCGAGCTAGCGGTGCGCGAGCGGGAGCGCGGTGACCGTAGGGAGGGATGATGGGGTCGGACAGGGAGGTCCTCACCGGCCCTGTAGAGGTGCATGGGTGTGCTCGTGGAGGGCCAGAGCTGCGGGGTGATAGCAAGTCGGCGTCGGGGCGGCAAGCACGACGCGGACCAGGTGGCGCGGGTCGGGCGCGCCGGCGAGGCGACGAGTGGACGACGACCCGAGGCAGGGGCACGATGTCGAGGCGGCAGGGGCGTCTAGCGAGGCGGGGCAATGGGGAGAGCGGCTTCGGGCGACGAAGATGGGGTCGGCCCGATCCGTTCTGGATCGGGTGAGAGGGAGAGGTGAGGGAGTGGGGGGAGTGGGTGCGGTCGTGGGGGGTTAGGGTTTCGCTGGGGGGGGGGGGGGGGTTATAGGCCAGGGAGGGGAAGCTGGGCCGCCCTGGCAACTTTGGCCATTTGGGCCAAGTGGCCCAGGGGTTTTTTACCTATTGTTTTAATTTAATTTATTTTATTTATTCTTTTCTGTATTATTTTAGTTCCACATTGCTATAGTTTAGATAAAATACAAAACTAGTTCCTAATTTAGTTTCACATATATGTCATTGCCCATTAGTTCGCGCAATTAAATAAATTAGCTTAATATTTTATTAACTGAAAAAGGCATTTAATTATCTGTTTCTGCGACTGTTTTATTTATTTCAGAATACTTAAACATTTTGTAGAACTGTGGTTACTTCACCAAAATAATGTATGGATTATTTTCCGCAAACCGAACATTTTAGTTTTAACATTTGAAAACTTTTGATGTTTTCCATTAACTCAAATTTAAATTTGAATCGTTTTGAACAAACGCGAGATTAGCAACAGTAATCATGGTGACGTGGCACCATTAGTAGAAGGTTACTGTAGCTTAATTATCCGGGCGTCACAATTCTCCTCCACTACAAGAAATCTCGTCCCGAGATTTAAGAGGTAGAGTAAGGGGAAAATTTTGGTTATGAAATTCTAATGGGTCATCTTGGTCTTGGTTGCCCTTCTTTAAGTGGTCAATCCATAACGTTGATGTCTTCATACCTCGGCTTCAGGTCATCATGATGAAGTCATCATCCTTTCTTCGGAGTCTTCATTGTACGTATGAAGGACAAGGGGTAACTTCGGAAAAACAGACCTCTGAAAGGTCGACTATCTGGTTGATAACATAGGGGATGGTGGTGGAAAGTAACTCTCGACTTGGAACTTAAGAAAAACACCGAGAGCAAGTAAGACGGTGCAATAAGAAGTTTCGAGAGGATAGGCAATCGTTCATTGCCTGAAACAAAACGTGATAGGGTTCGTAGCAATGGGAATAAGTATTGTGTCTGATACCAGAATTGGTGATCTTTCGGAAGGTGGCTCATGAATTACGTACGAGGCCACGCGCGAGGAATAACCTTAAGAACAGGGGGTGTATAGGAGAGTCAGGTTTCGATCCTGTGGAACTGTGGGTTATGGGCCCACCATGTGGGTTAAAAGTAGGAAGGCGGTGATGTCTTGCACGATCATGCAAGTAAGGCATGTCAGAGGGTAGCCTGTCAGTTATATGTCAGCAACAACGTCGGTACCAAGGGCGAGGGACAAAGAGAACCATTTTCCTGCTCGTTGAAACGAGGCGGACCAATAGGCAAAGTTCTCGTCCATCAGTGGTTACCAGAATGTCATCAACAATAGTAACAGGGTCTTACTGACAGAGTTGTACACCGATGTGTTTGCACAAGCAGGGAATTATTACTGCTTATATCATATAGATCATAGAAAGGGTTTAAACAAACCAATGGAAAGGGAAAAGTGTCTATCAGATTAAACAGAACAATGGAAAGGAAAATGTGTTTATACACATATTTCAAGGGTATATCCTTCCCAAGGGCAAGCAAAGCATGATATCCATGACAAGATATAATGTAGAAAACTCTTTGGGTAAGGGGAGAGAAATTTCAAGACATTACCCATACAGCGGTGTTTGGATAATTGAGCAGGAAACATTTAGCATTAGGCTTCAAATGTTCTTGTTGAAAATCGGAGTACCACAGACATGCTTCGAGATAGCATTGACATGGTCTTCAAGCAAAGGTTGGACTTGGATATACGGAGGATTCATCAGGAACAACTTATAGAATAAGTCTTGCAATTTCCTCATGTAAGAATGGTTAACCTTGCTAAAATGGAAACTATAACAATAGGTCCTCCGACTAGTTGTGCTGGGCACGACATCACCTTACCGGGTTATACTAAGACCAATGTTATAACTCTTGGAAATATGTTCCAACCATCATATCTGACCGAGGTTCAGATCCCGTTGGTGTCAAGATACCTCAAACTCAGGATGACTGAGAAGAAAATGTGCAACACAAATTGACGATATGTCATTGTAAGATTCTCGGGAAATGAACCATGGAAGCGAGTTCCAAAACAAGAGTTCATCATTTAACCAAGGAGAGGACGAGGAGGTGGCTGATGAACTCAATGAAAATTCATTGAGATTTTCAAAGATGGATTTCCACACTTATGTGAACAAGGAGATAACATTTGTCAGATCGAATGATATAATAAGGTATGCTCGAAGAAAGCATACACAGTTAAACATCAGTTGAAAGGTGCACCCGAAATATGGGCTTAGGGAGCATGATCAAGGTTAGAATGGGGATTCAATAATCAATAGTCTAAGACTAAAATATCGACCATTAACTTCAAGGCAATAGGGTTGTTAGAAGTTTTGAAGTCGCACGTCATAGTTCAATTGTCGGTTATCCGGTTAGAAATAACACGGGGAGCAAGGAAGAATGGTGATGGTGAGAAGTATCACTATAGCAAGAATTAATAGCTAGAGCAATTCTCTCAACATCCTTGACATAAAAGATGGTAATACTCCAAGATAGAATCCAAATATAAGTTGGATAGGAAGGAACTCTAGGTGCAACACAAAACATGAACAAGTTTTGGGTCAGAGTGAATGCAAGAATGTTGTCGATGTTAATAAAATCATCGAGGGGATAAGGATGGAATTTCTCATCATGAATTCAATTGATATCCTAGAAGAGCTCAGAATGTTGATGATGATCACGACACATTTGTCGAGAGATCTCATGAAGATGTAATCAATCAGCGATGACATCAAGTCAAAGGAATCATGAAGCGAAAGGCTATTGGAACCATGGGTACGACACAAACTCGAAATCAAGCTTGCTATTCAAGACGTAATGATATGACGGGCAAGATCGACGTAAGCTTAGCTCATTGTCAAAAGTTCTGCTCCGGGATTAAGGACCAGGTAGCATAGTTAAAATCGACACAAGAATGATATAGCCGAGCAGGCTAGGAATGACGTGATCGAGTTCAAACTCATAAGCAACGAAAATTACTTAGAGTTAATGAATCGGATTACGGACTCGATTCACTATCGGTGTCCCTGAGTGCCTAACAACTCAGAACCCGAGGAAAAATTAGAATCGGTGGGAAATAATACTTGATGAAGAACTCATAAGAAGTAATATGATTCTGTGATTTTATTGAGATACCACGGGGTAATACTCGATGGTAGATCAAAGTAAAGATTGGACTGGTGTATTGATCCACACAAGGCAAGTGCTCAAACTTGCACGAGAAATGGAATCAAGGAGAAACATGGTCGGAACCACGTCCACAGATACAAGATGAACTTCTAACAAGGGGATAATTATTTTAAGAGAAGCTTCCATGATAAGGTATACATCATTTCCATGGGCATGAACACAGGGTTCAAGGTCGACTCCCACTTGTTCAACGCATAACCTTTCATTCACCTCTCATATTTTGAACATGACATTAGTTGTTGAAAGTTTTTACCTGGGGCAATACCAGATAAGTATGATCCGTGAAATCTTTCGGGCTCACACAGATTAGGAAAGGCGTAGGTTCAACCAATCAGGGCATCTTAGGAGCATATACCACAATTTCAGGAATAAATAACACAAGCTCGATAGTAGAGCATGCTGGAGAAAGCAGAGGATACAATTTACCAAAGGCATTATGTGACCGAGGAAAGGCTCACAAGCTTATATAATATGAAGGACGCTATCGGATAAAATCCAACAAAGGATGAGGTGGCCCACAAAGGATTTGATGTGAGCATCGGTACTCAACCAGAGGAAGAAGAAATGCAAGGAGATCAATTTATAGAAACAACCGACTAACTCAAGTTCAAATGCAAAGGAATTATCAATTCCAAGACAAGGGATCAGAAGCAATGCTCTGATTAGGGATGGATAAGTTGAATAGCCTTAGGGGTACAATCGATGGCAAAATTTAATTGGTCGAGATCCAGCTCATGTTTAAAATGACGTTTGAACGAGAAGGATGAATTCTAGGATCTAATTGAGGATTGCGTGCATTCACAACATATTGTATCAATGGGATCAAAATGATAGTGGCAAAGGATGCCAATAAGATTACTAAACTTATGGGATTAACCATAATGCAAGCAAGCAAGAATTCCAAGAGCAATAAGCTATTGAGGATTTTCGGAAGATCAGATGGTATTTCGAAGACTTTGGTGAAACACATGAACAACTGGGGGTGAGCGGATACTTGATAAGTGCTTGAAATTTATTCATAGGGGTATTCAGGTTGCAAAGAACTGCAAGGGCAGTGGGCACAAAGTATTTTTGGAACAATAAAGAGAATTTAGGGTATCTTGTAATAACAAGATTAACTGGGAATAAAAGTAAGAATGATATGTGTAGGTATTTATCCATAGGGATATTTCGGTGGTAGGGGGTGGCAAAAGCAATGGACACAAAGTCTCGAGAAAACAACGGAGAGTATCTTCGAAAACCTTCGTTACATCAACTAATTGTCTGGAGTAAGGGGCTCTCTGGGAGGAAGTAGTTACAAGAACCTAGACTCAAGGTTAGTAAAAATCATTTAACCCGAATAGAAAAGAGATTAGAGTCCCATAGTATAGACGAGGAGTAAAAGATCCTAATACCACCCAAATGGCGACGTGGGCCCGTAAGGTACACAACCATGTTAGTAAAAAGTTTTGAAATGTCTAGATTCGACTTCGGCCGAGGAGTGTGGAAGGGGGATTCCTACAGGCAGTCGGCTCTGATACCAACTTGTGACGCCCCCAATTCGATCGTACACTAATCATACACGCAAACATGTACGATCAAGATCAGGGAATCACGGGAAGATATCACAACACAACTCTACAAATAAAATAAGTCATACAAGCATCATATTACAAGCCAGGGGCCTCGAGGGCTCGAATACAAGAGCTCGATCATAGACGAGTCAGCCGAAGCAACAATATCTGAGTACAGACATAAGTTAAATAAGTTTGCCTTAAGAAGGCTAGCAAAAACTGGGATACAGATCGAAAGAGGCGCATGCCTCCTGCCTGGGATCCTCCTAAACTACTCCTGGTCGTCGTTAGCGGGCTGCACGTAGTAGTAGGCACCTCCCGAGTAGTAGTAGTCATCATCGACAGTGGCGTCTGGCTCCTGGACTCCATCGTCTGGTCGCAGCAATCGGGTATAGAAAAGGAGGAAAAGGGGGAGCAAAGCAACTGTGAGTACTCATCCAAAGTACTCGCAACCAAGGAGCTACACTACATATGTATGCAATGGTATCAAATGGAATACGGGTATCATATGTGGACTGAACTACAGAATGCCGGAATAAGAGGGGGATAGCTAGTCCTATAGAAGACTATGCTTCTGGCCACCTTGATCTTGCAGCACGTAGAAGAGAGCAGAAGGTAAGTTCACCAAGTATCATCATGTAGCATAGTCCTACCCGGCGATCCTCCCCTCGTCGCCCTGTGAGAGAGCGATCGCCGATTGTATCTGGCACTTGGAAGGGTGTGTTTTATTAAATATTCGGTTCTAGTTGTCATAAGGTCAAGGTACAACCCCAAGTTGTCCTGTTACCGAAGATCACGGCTATTCGAATAGATTAACTTCCCTGCAGGGGTGCACCACATTTCCCAACACGCTCGATCCCCTTTGTCCGGACACACTTTCCTGGGTCATGCCCGGCCTCGGAAGATCAACACGTCGCAGCCCTACCTAGGCACAACAGAGAGGTCAGCACACCGGTCTAAATCCTATGGCGCAAGGGTCTGGGCCCATCGCCCTTTGCACACCTGCACGTTGCGAACGCGGCCGGAAGCAGAACTAGCCCCCCTTAATACAAGAGCAGGCTTACAGTCCAATCCGGCAGGCGCCGCTCAGTTGCTGACGCCACGAAGCCTTCGGCTGATGCCATGACGTCGAGTGCCCATAACTGTCCCCGCGTAGATGGTTAGTGCATATAGGCCAGTGGCCAGACTCAAATCAAATACCAAGATCTTGTTAATCGTGTTATCTTGAAATAACCGCGAACGCCGACCAGGGCCAGGCCCACCTCTCTCCTAGGTGGTCTCAACCTGCCCTGTCGCTTTGCCACAAAGATCCACACAGAGGGCCGTTGGGAAAGTATGTCCTTCCAGCCCCCAATTCGTGAATCAACCGCGGGTACTCCTCGAGCCAACCCGACTTTAAATTTAGTCATCACATGTATCATGTATAAAGTATATAGTATATACTCGTGATCACCTCCCGAGTGATCACGGCCCGATAGTATAGCATGGCAGACGGACAAGGATGTAGGGCCACTGATGATAAACTAGCATCCTATACTAAGCATTAGGATTGCAGGTAAAGGTAACAACAGTAGTAGCAAGGACATGCTATGCATCAGGATAGGATTAACGGAAAGTAGTAACATGCTACACTACTCTAATGCAAGAAGTAGAGAGAAGACTAGGCGATATCTGGTGAGCAAAGGGGGGCTTTCCTGGTTGCTCTGACAAGAGAGAGGGGTCGTCAACACCGTAGTCGAACTGGGGGGTCACCGGCAGTCTCGGTTCTACCGGAAAGAGTAACGGAGGGGGAATACAATAAATAACAGAGCAATCAAAGTATCACAAAGCATAACATCCGGGAAAATATCCCCGGTGTTTTTGCGTTTTCGGACAGATGAATCAGAGGGGGAAAGTTGCATGTTCGCTATGCTAGGTACATGTGACAGACGAACGGGCTACGTATCCGGATTCGTCTCGTCGTTCTGAGCAACTTTCATGTACAAAGTTTTTCCATCCGAGTTACGGTTTATTATATATTGATTTTAAAAGTTTTAAATCATTTTCTAAATTATTATTACTAAATTAATTCGAGATTAGCATTACTGCATCAGCATGATGTCAGCATGACATCAGCAGTCAACAGAGGTGTTGACTGGTCAAACTGACGTGAGGGTCCCGCATGTCATTGACTGATTAATTAACTAACAGTTAATTAGGTTAATTAGTGATTAGATTAATCTAATTATGATTACTTAATTCTTTCATTATTATTATTATTTCCTTTTTTAATTCCTTTTCTTTCTTTCTTTTTAAACCGTTCCAGGGGGTGGGCCCCGACTATCATAGGTCGTTAGTTTAACTAAAACTTATCCTTTTAAATAGTACACGGGTCCCACATGTAATAGACTCCGATTTTATCCAAAGAGTTGTTTAGTTATTCCTAATTAGTTGGGGCCCACATGTCATAGTGACAGGGGCAACTAATAGGGTAATTAGTGCCCCTAATTAACCGGACACGTGAGCTGGCCGGAGGTAACCACCGGTGACGTCCAGGCACGGTGGAGGAGCATCTGGCGATGGCTCGGCCGCATCCACTGGTGGTGCAGTTGGGACCTGGGGTGGCTGGAGAAGGCCACAACGACGATGGCCGTCGGCGGTGATGTCACGGGTTCGATGGGGCTGCGGCGAGCAGTGTAGGGCACGGCCAAGCACGCGCGGGCGCGCGCGCTTGAGGGCGCATGCCACGTCCAGGCGGTGGACTGGGTGAGGCAGGGCATGGGTGGCGCACGGCCCTGTGAGGCGCAGTCAGCATCGAGCTAGCGGTGCGCGAGCGGGAGCGTGGCAACCGTAGGGAGGGATGATGGGGTCGGACGGGGAGGTCCTCACCGGCCCTGTAGAGGTGCATGGGTGTGCTTGGGGAGGGCCAGAGCTGCGGGGCGACGGCAAGTCGGCGTCGGGGCGGCGAGCACGACGCGAACGAGGTGGCGCGGGTCGGGCGGCGCCGGCGAGGCGACGGGTGGATGACGACCCCAGGCAGGGGCACGGCGTCGAGGCGGCGGGGGCATCCAGCGAGGCGGGGCGACGGGGAGAGCAGCTTCGGGCGACGGCGATGGGGTAGGCCCGATCCGTTCTGGATCGGGTGAGAGGTAGAGACGAGGGAGTGGGGGGAGTGGGTGCGGTCGTGGGGGGTTAGGGTTTCATTGGGGGGGGGGGTTATAGGCCAGGGAGGGGAAGCTGGGCCGGCGTGGCAACTTTGCCATTTGAGCCAAGTGGCCCAGGGGTTTTTTACCTGTTGTTTTAATTTATTTTATTTTATATTTATTTATTCTTTTCTGTATTATTTTAGTTCCACATTGCTATAGTTTAGATAAAATACAAAACTAGTTCCTAATTTAGTTTCACAAATATGTCACTGCCCATTTGTTCGCGCAATTAAATAAATTAGCTTAATATTTTATTAACTGAAAAAGGCATTTAATTATCTGTTTCTGCTACTGTTTTATTTATTTCAGAATACTTAAACATTTTGTAAAAGTGTGGTTACTTCACCAAAATAATATATGGATTATTTTCCGCAAACCGAACATTTTAGTTTAACGTTTGAAAACTTTTGATGTTTGCCATTAACTCAAATTCAAATTTGAATCATTTTGAACAAACGCGAGATTAGCAACAGTAATCGTGGTGACGTGGCACCATTAGTAGAAGGTTACTGTAGCTTAATTATCCAGGCGTCACAGCAAGTGTCACTCCGAAGCTTATGGAGGACACCATGCTGGAGATAGAACTGCACGTAAGGTACTGCAATCTGGGTTTTTTATTGGCCTACTCTCTTCAAGGATGCCCGTAAGTTTGTCTTATCTTGTGATGAATGTCAAAGAATTGGTAATATTAGTAGACGTCAAGAAATGCCTATGAATTATTCACTTGTTATTGAACCATTTGATGTTTGGGGCTTTAACTATATGGGACCTTTTCCTTCCTCTAATGGTTATACACATATTTTAGTTGTTGTTGATTACGTTACTAAGTGGGTAGAAGCTATTCCAACTAGTAGTGGTGATCATAACACTTCTATTAAAATGCTTAAAGAAGTTATTTTTCCAAGATTTGGAGTCCCTAGATATTTAATGACTGATGGTGGTTCACATTTTTTTCATGGTGCTTTCCGTAAAATGCTTGCTAAATATGATGTTAATCATAGAATTGCATCTCCTTATTACCGTCAGTCTAGTGGTCAAGTAGAATTGAGTAATAGAGAACTCTAATTAATTTTGCAAAAGACTGTTAATAGGTCTAGAAAGAATTGGTCCAACAAACTTGATGATTCATTATGGGCCTATAGAACTGCATATAAAAATCCTATGGGTATGTCTCCGTATAAAATGGTCTATGGAAAAGCATGTCACTTACCTCTCGAACTAGAACACAAGGCTTATTGGGCTATTAAAGAACTTAATTATGATTTTAAACTTGCCGGTGAGAAGAGGTTATTTGATATTAGCTCACTTGATGAATGGAGAACCCAAGCCTACGAAAATGCCAAGTTGTTTAAAGAAAAAGTTAAAAGATGACATGACAAAAGGATACAAAAGCGTAAGTTTAATGTAGGTGATTATGTATTGTTATACAACTCCCATTTAAGATTCTTTGCAGGAAAACTTCTCTAAATGGGAAGGTCCTTACGTTATCGAGGAGGTATACCGTTCCGGTGCCATAAAAATCAACAACTTCGAAGGCACAAATCCGAAGGTGGTGAACGGTTAAAGAATCAAACATTATATCTCAGGTAATCCCATAAATGTTGAAACCAATGTTATTGAAACCGTAACCCCGGAGGAATACATAAGGCACACTTTCCGGAACGTTTCAGACTCCGAAAAGGAATAGGTATGTGGTGCGGTAAGTAAACCGACTCCAAAACAGTTTTTAAGGCAATATTTCTCCGTTTTGGAATATTTCGAAAAATAGAAAAATAAGAAGCAGTCCGGGAAGGACACGAGGCCTCCACGAGGGTGGAGGGCGCGCCCTACCCTACTGGGCGTGCCCCCTACCTCGTGGGCACCTCGTGTGCTCTCCGGACTCCGTTTTCGTACACGACACGTATTTTGGTTGCTAAAAATTCATTATATAATCTCCCGGGGGTTTTGACTCCCGTATCACGCAAAAATATCCTGTCTTTGTTTCGAGCTGTTTTCTGTCAGGGTTGTCAAGGCCAGGCACTATGTCATCTCCCCCCTCCTCCAACCATGAGGGCAACGATGATTGGCTAATGAAGATAGAGCTGAAGAGAGAAGAACCCATGGAGATCAACAAGGATGAAGGGATCGAGAAGGCCATGGAGGACCAAGTTCCGGCAACAGAAGACACCCTTCAACTGGATCACATTCTTCTTAGCCCAACAGAAATCGAAGCTTTCAAGATGATTGAGTTAGCTCATATACAAAATAAGTATCTCACACGTGAAAATATTTTGTTAAAGGAGCATATCATCGCACTCAAGGGCATTATCTGCAAGTTAGAAGACCTCCTACGCTCAATGTGCGACTATCCATCATCAACATCCCCACCTTCTTCACCAACAAAGGAGACATAATCACATGGGTATGGGCACTCCACTTGGCAACTTCCAAGCTTGGGGGAGTGCTCCGGTATCGTATCACCATCACTTTTATCTTTACCGTTTTTCTTAGTTCGATCCTTTTGGTAATATCTTGATCTAGTAGAATAAAAGTTCTTAGTGTGATCTAGTTGTGAGTTTTGCTTTATCATCCTTCTATGTAAGCGAGTCTGTGAGCTATATAGTAAAGATTAGTGTTAAGTCAAGGGCTTGATTATTTTGCCATGATCCTAAGTGAATAAAAGAAAAGTGAAAGAAATAAAAAGAAACAAAGAGATCATGTGAGTCTTATGGAGAGTAATGCGCTCACATAGAAAGAGTATGATGAATAAAAGTTGTTGAGGGTTGACAAACATAGTTTTGGTCATCGTTGCAATTAATAGGAAGTAATAAAGAAAGAGAGGTATTCACATATAAATATACTATCTTGGACATCTTTTATGATTGTGAGCACTCATTAAAATATGACATGCTAAAGAGTTGACATTGGACAAGGAAGACAACGTAATGGGGTATGTTTTCTTACATCTGAGATGAATTATATTGTCTTGGATCTTCCAACATGATGAGCCTGCCTTTCCCCCTCATGCTAGCCAAATTCATTGCACCAAGTAGAGATACTACTTCTGCTTCCAAATACCCTTAAACCAGTCTTGCCATAAGAGTCCACCATATCTACCTATGGATTGAGTAAGATCCATCAAGTAAGTTGTCATCGGTGCAAGCAATAAAAATTGCTCTCTAAATATGTATGATTGATTGGTGTGGAGGAAATAAGCTTTATACGATCGTGTGATATGGAAGTAATAAAAGCGACAGGCTGCATAATAAAGGTCCATATCACAAGTGGCAATATAAAGTGATGTTCTTTCACATTAAGATTTTGTGCACCCAACCATAAAGCGCATGACAACCTCTGCTTCCCTCTGCGAAGGGCCTATCTTTTACTTTTATCTCCTACATTGCATAAGAGTCATGGTGATCTTCACCCTTCCTTTTTACATTTTATCCTTTGGCAAGCACAATATGTTGGAAAGATCCTGGTATATATGGCTAATTGGATGTGAGTTTTCATGACTATTACTGTTGACATTACCCTTGAGGTAAAACGTTGGGAGGCAAAACTATAAGCCCCTATCTTTATGTGTGTCCGATTAAAAGTCCATACCCATAAGTATTGCTTTGAGTGTCAGCAATTGTGAAAGATTATATGATAGTTGAGTATGTGGACTTGTTGAAAAGCTCTTATACATTGACTCTTTCCTATGTTATGATAAATTGCAATTGCTTCAATGACTGAGAATGTAGTTTGTTAGTTTTCAAAGAAGTTTACGATTCATACTTGATATTGTGATTGAATTATTACTCTAGCATTAGAGATTATATGAAAAAGAATTATATGAGTTGTTGTTCTAAGAATGATCATGATGCCCTCATGTCTGTATTTTATTTTTATCAACACCTCTATCTCTAAACATGTGGACATATTTTTTGATTTTGGCTTTTCGCTTGACGACAAGCGAGGTCTAAGCTTGGGGGAGTAGATACGTCCATTTTGCATCATGCTTTTATATCAATATTTATTGCATTATGGGCTGTTATTACACATTATGTCACAATACTTATGCCTATTCTCTCTTATTTTACAAGGTTTACATAAAGAGGAAGAATGCCGGCAGCTGGGATTCTGGGCTAGAAAAGGAGCAAATATTAGAGACCTAGTCTGCACAGCTCCAAAAGTCCTGAAACTTCACAAAAGATGTTTTCCAAATATATAAAAAATACTGAGAGCAAGAACTTCACCAGGGGGGGCACACCCTGCCCACGAGGGTGGGGGGCGCGCCCTACCCCCTGGGAACGCCCCCTACCTTGTGGGCCCCCTGGTGGCCCTCCGGTGGCCATCTTCTGCTATATGGAGTTTTTTGGATGAGAAAAAAATCATAAGCCATCTTCTCGGACGAAACTCCGCTACCACGAGGCGGAACCTTGGCGGAACCAATTGTCAGGACCCCGATTCCAAGTCACATCGATCTAGCCGGTAACACCTCATATCACTTTGCGGCCTCACGCACGGTATTCCAATGGGTGTCGCCTTACCATGGCCCGGGACCGTTTGCGCCTTTTGGCTCACGTATATGATAGTGTCGCTAGCATCCATATGACAGAGAACCCGGGCCGACATGGCTAGTCGTGAACCCAACGCGGCACAGACCTATGGAGACAGGCATACATGAATCACATCGAGCATGTCGGTCATCAGTGAGTGATTCCGGGCTGTAGCACTTGGCTGCCAGGACTCCAGGGAACTCAGGCTGTAGCAGGCTAGGCAGGACTCCAGAAGTCACCGTGTGACATTTCCCCGAAGGGACAGGCATAGGAACGAAGTGAAACACATGCCGGCCAGTCAAGTGTCCTGAACAGTAGTGCTGGGCTAGCAGGACTCCGGTGAACCGGGCTGTAGTGGACTACTATGGCTCGAGGAACACTAGACTACATTTCCCCATAAGAAAGGCTGCCAAGGATAAACAACTAGATTGTCGGATCCCACTCATACCAAGCATTTCAATCATACACACAATATGCCTGATATGAGTACATACAACATGGCATCACAACAAAACTCTACAACTCAAGTACTTTATTTAAAGGCTCTAGAGAGCCATACATAACATGTTCATACAGATAGGGGTCACATGACCCGACACTTAAGTCTTACAATCATACAAGCACATGCGGAAGCAACTAGTCTGAGTACAGACACTAGAAAGAAAGAAGGCTTCTCGAAGCCTATCTATCTACATAGGGCCCTCCATGGCCAGGATCACCACCTGGGTGGCTAGTCACTCGTCGACATCAAGGTCTACATAAAACCCATCGGAGGGGGCAGTGTTGTCGTCTGAAAACAATAAATAAGCAAACATGAGTACAAGGTACTCAGCAAGTCTTACATCAGAACCTACTATACATGCTCATTCTCAAGAAGGTGGTGGGGTTATTGCAGCAAGCCAGCTTTGACTCTTGGCTAAGCTATCCTACGGAACTTCTCTAGTAAAATAGTTTTCGCACACGAGTCCACTACTCACCAACGCAATACTTCACCGGGGATCCTCCCTCGTCATCCTACGAGAGGGCCATCCTCGGTACTCACACTTATCTTGAGTCTTTTAGTAGTATCCATTAACTTGTCTATGAACTGTATAGGCAACCAAGTAGTCCTTTACCGCGGACGCGGCTATTCGAATAGTTTTATACCCTGCAGGGGTGTACTTCGTCATACACGCTTTCACCACTTACCGCCGTTTACACGACATGTACTCGGCAACCTTCAAGCGGAAGCCCAGCGAGGGTTTCGGCCACGGCCTACCTAAACACTTAAGTCTCTAGTCCAGGTTTATCGCCTATCCAGGTTCCATCCGCAGGGAGTACGGCCGAGGTTTCCACATACGGCCCCGAACGATGTGAACAGGGTTCCCGAGACACCAAACGGGTGAATCGGTACACCGTGCCACGGTGTATCTACCGCAACATAGCCCACCCCTAGGGTCAGCGCTACACATGACCGCCAACACATAACCTACAAACACCAGAAACTATTTGCAACTCCTGGACGGAGTACTAGGGTGATTAAGAAGCCGAGAGGGTCCATTGGTTTCAGGCCCAATGTACGGTAGTAACTGCATCTTAAATCACACATACAGATCTCAGTTCTTATGGACGGCCTCAACGAAACAACCCACCATGTACTCCTACATGGCCTCTCATCGATCCCTTTACCAAAACATGTGCAACACATTCCTCATATTACCGACATAATCATATCACTCTAGCCCATCACCCAGATGAACCAGACCTGACACAACTCTAAGCATAGCAGGCATAGCAAGGTAGGAATCACATACATGGCTCAATCAACTCCTACACATGCTAGTGGGTTTCATCTAGTTACTGTGGCAATGACAGGTAATGCAGAGGATAAGGGTTCAACTACCGTAGCACACAGCAGTTTGAATCGCGATGTCTTAATGTAGTAAACAAGAGTAGAAGCGAGAACATGGGTTGTATCGGAATGATCAATGGTTGCTTGCCTATTGTAGAGGTAGTAGGGTACTGCCCTTCAGACAGATACTCGGGGTTATCCTCGGAGGCAGAACCTACCACGAAAGACACACCGAGCATAATCAACACATGGCAATATGCAACAATATGATGCATGCTATGATATGGCAAGATGAAAGTGTCTTGGCCTAATGCACGATAAAACAGAAGGGGATGAACTCATTTGAATCAAAGATTCAAATACTAGCTCATTAAACATGGCCTTATTAGTGCATTACCTTATTCTTCTTAAACGGCAAGGTAAACTTGTTTTGTCATGCATGAAACCATTACAGATGGATAGATTGAATTTTTCTGATAATTTTTCATATATAAATTATTTCATTTGGAGTTACGATTGAATTTCTATGATTTTTAGAAGTTTTAAACATTTTCTGGAATTTCCTGAATAAAAATAAATTCAGAAAATGCATTACTGCATCAGCATTGCGTCATGCTGACCTCAGCAGGTCAACAGACCCGGTCCAGGTCAAACCTAAGCAGTGGGTCCCGCGTGTTAGTGTCATTAGTCTAACTAGTTTTTAGTTAGTCCTAATCCTACTTAATTAGCAGGCGGGTCCCATTTGTCATTCACCCAGAGGGGTCAAACTGGGCCCACCCAGGGGTTAACTCGGTCAGCGGGGTCAACCCCCTGGTCGGCTGGTCAAACCCTCCGGCGACTCAACGCCGGCGAGGCCCGAGACGGTGGCGCGGCTCGAAAAACGCCCACAGGGCACGAGCGAGGCCGTTCTTGTGCTTGTTGGAGAGCTCTTGCAAGTGCGCATCTAGTGGTGGTGGAGGCCGGGCCTATGGTGGCCGGAGACAACGACGGCGAGCTCCAAGGCGGCGGCCGGAGTTCGGCCATGTGCGGGGTTTGGGCTGCGGCATGCAAACGTGGAAACTGAGGCGCTAGCGAGGCACTACGCGATGCGGCAAGCATGTTGCATAGCACGGGATGACCAAATTGTCGCCAGAGCGACGCCGGCGACAAGCTTGAGCGGAGACGAGCTTTAGCCATGGTGGAACTATGGCCTAGAGGGTGCAAACGCGTGGGAAAGAAGAGGGGAAAAGCGGCGGAGCTCACAGGGAGGTCGATGAGCAGATCAGTGGGCTCGGGGGCGACCGGAGCGAGGCGAATCAATGAACGGCGTCCGGCGGGTACCGAGGTTGAAGACGGCCCGATGGCGGCGATGCAGGGCCTCCGGTGAAGCGTGGCTCGGTGGGGAGGGCGAGGGCGTCGCGGCGGAGCTTCTGGACATGTCAGAGAGGCGAGGGGGTGGCTCTGGTGGCAACTACGGCGAACGGCGGCGAGGAACACGCTCGGCCATCGCTGGAGAGGGTGAGGGAGACGAGGAGGAGAGTGAGGGAGGATGAGAGGGGGACGTGGGGGTCGGCATGGCATCCCTGGATGTCTCCAAGCGTCGGTAGAAGCAGGAGGTGGCCGGCGTGTGGCCGCGGGCGCCGGCCACGCGCTCCTCGTCCTCCTGGCGGGAGGTGGACGACGACTGGCAGAGCCAGTTGGCTGGGCCGAGCCAGGTGGGCTGGCCAGCACAGGTAAGGCCCAGGTGGGCTTCCCTCTCTCTCTCTCTCTCTTTGATTTGTTCCTGTTTTCTATTTAACTGCAACTGTTGGGCTTTATTAAAAATACTAAAACGTTTCCAAAAATCCTGAAAATAATTGTGGGCTTTGTTTAGAATATTTCCAACAGCAAACATTTATTTCCAGAATTATTTGAGCATTTAAATTATTTTATAGCATTTAAATGCCCAAAATCAAATACTTATGATTTAAATCAATGACCTTCTATTGACCTAGAATATTGTGCACCAATTTTGCCAGAGCTTCTAACCCAAGACAAAGAGGGTGAACTTTTTAGAAGGGCATTTCAGGTTCATTGAAAATAATTTTAGTAAACCCTAGTTGTTTCCAGGGGGTGCTGGGGGTTCTGTCTTTCCCATTTCAAATTTAAGAGGAATTTAAACATGATGCACACTCTAATGCTTGAACTAACTAGGGTGTGACAACTCACCCCCACTCAAAAGAATCTCGTCCCGAGATTTAGGATCCTCCGAGAAGAAGGTGGGGTACTCGAGTCGAAGACGATCCTCCCTTTCCCAAGTGGCTTCCTTCTCGGAGTGGTGTGACCATTAAACCTTGAGAAACTTGATATTATGACGTCGAGTGGTACGCTCGGCTTGATCAAGGATACGAACGGGATATTCCCGATAGGAGAGGTTATCTTGTAGATCAAGCGTTTCGTGGTCCACTCCACGGATAGGATCCGCGAAGCAACGCCTGAGTTGTGAAACGTGGAAGACATCGTGAACTCTGGAAAGATGCAGAGGTAGTTCCAATTGGTAGGCAACTTCTCCTTGTTTGGCAAGAATGCGAAAGGGTCCAATGTAACGAGGAGCCAATTTGCCTTTGATACTAAAACGATGGGTTCCCTTTAACGGAGTAACCTGAAGGTAAGCCTTCTCGTCGACTTCATAAGCCATAGGCTTATGTTTACGATCATATTGACTCTTTTGACGAGATTGGGCTGTTTTCAATTTCTCACGAATAATGCAAACCTGCTCTTCTGCTTCCTGAATCATATCCGGGCCAAAGAGTTGTCTTTCCCCGGTTTCTGACCAGTTAAGAGGCGTTCAACATTTTCATCCATAGAGAACTTCGAAAGGAGCTTTGCCCAAGCTAGCTTGATAACTATTGTTATAAGCAAACTCCGCGAATGGGAGGCATTTCTCCCAACTCATTCCGAACGAGATAACAGAAGCTCGGAGCATATCTTCCAGAATTTGATTGACTCGCTCTACTTGACCACTTGATTGAGGATGGAAGGCGGTGCTAAAAGAGAGATGAGTTCCCATAGCATTTTGGAAACTTTCCCAAAATCGAGAGGTGAAGAGACTCCCACGGTCTGAGTTAATTTCCAGTGGGACACCATGAAGAGACACTATTCGGGAGATGTATAATTCTGCTAGCTGGCTAGCGGTGATACTCTCGCGAATAGGTAGGAAATGGGCTACTTTGGAAAGTCGGTCGATCACGACGAAGATGGCATTATTCCCTCTCTTGGTCCTGGGAAACCCAGTGATGAAATCCATACTGATTTTTATCCCATTTCCATTCAGGAATAGCCAAAGGTTGAAGGGTGCCGGCAGGTTGTTGATGCTCTGCTTTAACACGACGACAAACGTCGCAATTAGCAATGTATTGAGCGATTTCTCTCTTCATCCTAGTCCACCAAAACCTCTGGCGTAGGTCTTGATACATTTTAGTACTGCCGGGATGAATGGTGAGAGGGGATTCATGAGCTTCCTTAAGGATCAGCCGCCTCAGGTTTCGTGCCTTTGGAACCACTAGGCGATTTCCAAAGTATACGACACCTTGATCAGCAATGGAGAAACAATTTGCGACTCCTTTCTTAATGTTTCTCTTAATACGGGAGATTCCCGGATCTACCTTCTGTGCCTTGATGATCTGATCCGTAAGGATAGGTTTCGCCACCAGGGTAGATAGGAATCCTCGAGGAACAATGTGAAGATTAAGCTTACGAAATTCCTCACGAAGAAGTGGTTGACTTTGTTGTAACATCAGGTTGTTACAATAGGATTTACGACTTAGTGCATCAGCCATGACATTGGCTTTACCCGGGGTGTAAGTTATTCCTAAGTGGTAATCCGAGATCAACTCAATCCAACGTCTTTGCCTGAGATTCAAATCTGGTTGGGTGAAGATATATTTCAAACTTTGGTGATCGGTGAAGATCTCGCAACAATTACCGAGGAGGTAATGTCGCCAAGTTTTAAGTGCATGGACTACAGCTACCAGCTCTAGATCATGTGTGGGATAATTTTCCTCATGTGGATGTAATTGCCGTGAAGCATAGGCAATTACCTGACGATCTTGCATGAGTATGCAACCTAGTCCTTGTCGCGAGGCGTCGCAATAGATAATAAAGTCCTTGGAGAAATCTGGTGGTACCAGTACGGGAGCAGATGTCAGGCGTCTTTTCAGTTCCTGAAAGCTGAACTCGCACTGTGGAGTCCACTCAAACTTTTTATCTTTCTTGAGGAGTTCAGTTAGAGGTTTAGCAACCTTGGAGAAATTCTCGACGAAGCGGCGGCAATAGCTCGCTAAGCCAAGGAAGCTCCGAACTTGCTTAACCGTCTCAGGTGGAGTCCAATCAAGGACAGCTTGAACTCGCTCGGGATTGACAGCAATACCCTTACCAGAGATTACATGGCCTAGATAGGTCACTTCTGGCAACCAAAATTCACACTTGGAGAATTTGGCATAAAGGCGATGCTCTCGAAGTTTCATCAATACCAGCCTTAGATGTTCGGCATGTTCCTCTTCATTCTTGGAGTAGATGAGTATGTCATCGAGGTATACTACGACGAATTTATCCAAGTACTCCATGAAGACCGAGTTCATTAATCGAGAGAAGGTAGCTGGGGCATTGGTTAAACCGAAGGACATGACGGTGTACTCGTATTGGCCATAACGAGTAACAAAGGCCATTTTGGGAATGTCCCCATTTCTGATTTTGATTTGATGGTAGCCCAACCTCAAATCCATCTTGGAAAAGACTGAGGATCTAGCAAGCTGATCATACAGATCGTTGATCCTGGGAAGCGGGTATTTGTTCTTGATGGTGACCAAGTTGACAGGTCGGTAATCCACAACCATTCGATCCGTTCCATCCTTCTTCTTAACGAAGAGGACGGGGCAAGCCCAAGGAGAGGAACTAGGACGGATGAAACCCTTTTTCAAGGACTCATCGAGTTGGTTCTTAAGCTCGGCTAGTTCTAAGGGTGCCATCTTGTAGGGTCTTCTAGAAATTGGAACGGTTCCTGGAACAAGGTCTATCACAAACTCGACATCCCTGTTAGGTGGAACACCTGGTAGTTCTTCTGGAAAGACATTCGGAAAGTCTCGGACTACCGGAACATCCTCAAGGTCTGGAAGGGGGTTGGCATTTAGGGAGTAAAGCTGGCGCTTGGCCACTCGAGTTAAGACATTGACTGTCTTGCCCGATGGGTGAGTAAGTTGAACGGTTCTAGTGGCACAATCAATCTTAGCATAATGAGCTGACATCCAGTCCATACCCAAGATGATGTTTATGTCCGAGGACTTGAGAGCTATTAAGGATGCAAGGAAGACAAGTCTATCGACAAGAATTTCGTTCCCACGGCTTACTCTAGAAGTTTGCCATTTGGAACCCGGAGTTTGAATTACCATGGAAGTGGGCATGTCACCGAATGTCGTGTTATGCATTCGAGCATAGTTCTCGGATATGAATGAATGAGATGCTCCAGTATCGAAAAGAACAGATGCCGGATGGCAGTTAACAAGGAGCATACCAAGGACGACGTTGGGATCCTCATGAGCCTCCTCGGCTGAAACATAGTTGACATGGCCACGTGCAGTGGTGGCCGGCTTGGCGTAGAATGTTTTTCCCGCGGGCTTACCACGGCCAACGGACTTTCCAGTTTGATTGGGGTTGTTGATCTGGGGACACTCTCGGCTATAGTGACCCGGCTCTCCACACTTAAAGCATGTCACCACATTGGGGCGTGGAGCAGCGTTAGCAGCGGGGCCACCATAGGGCTTGGGCGGTGCAAATTGCTGGTTGGGACGAGACGCCTCAAAGGATGGCCTCGGGATGAACCTGGGTGGCAATGCCGTGCTTGGGATCCACACCCGGCGCTTCTGAGCTCCAGAGCCGGATGAAGAGCCAAAATCACGGGAGTGCTTGCGTGAAGCGTCATAATCAGTCTGGCCTGTCTCAGCACTGATGGCTTTATTGACCAACTTCTGAAAGGAAGTGCACTCATGCAGACGAAGATCGCGGCGAAGCTCAGGGCTAAGTCCCTTGCGGAACCTTGCCTGCTTCTTAGCGTCAGTAGATACCTCTTCAGGGGCATAACGTGCCAGATTCCCAAATTCACGACTATAAGCATCCACAGTCAGTCTTCCTTGGGTGAAGTTGCAGAACTCCTCCCTCTTGCGAACCATGAGACCTTCCGGAATGTGATGCTCACGGAAAGCCTCACTGAATTCAGCACAAGTAGTGATTTGGCCGACCGGGCGCATAGCTTCGAAGTTTTCCCACAAAAGGCTAGCAGGGCCTTCCAGGTGATAGGCAGCATAAGTAACCTTGTTGGCTTCGGCTACGTTGGCAGAACATAGCTTGTGGGTGATGTTGCGAAGCCAGTCATCCGCGTCGAGGGGCTCGACGGAATGGTTAAACTTTGGTGGGTACAGCTTGATAAAGTCATTAATTGACACCAAGTCATTTCGCAGGTGGCGTGCAGTGTTCTGCTCAATCCGCTCCAGCAGGCGGTTAGTCTCACGCTTGTTTCTTTCCGCCTCCAGCATTACTTCGGCCAGAGAAGGCGGGTGAGGCAGATTTTCACCTCTAGCTGCACTGGCTTCCCCCTGCTCCGGGGCAGCAGGGTTGCTGCGGGTGTTGACCATCCTAGGAGAAAACAAGACGACAGTTTAGACAAGGATGGCTCAAACTTAGCAAGGAAGTGCAGAATGTAATGGATAACACGGAATGCAGAGATGTTCATCCGTATGTCATGGTAATATAAAACTGCCATATATATAGCAACGGTCATACACATCATACATAGTTTAGTACAAGCCCAGGCTACAGTACAACTATGATGAAAGACGTTACATCTCATCGGAGGCATTCCAAGCTCCTATACATTATTTGTCTACACCTCCGAAATTGATTACACACAAAGTCATATTCCACAAGTCACGCGGGATAGTGGAGATACAACTACTACAATACTAGTGGTACTACTACTAACTCAGACAGCTCTGTAGTAGTCCTCATAGAAGTCACCTCCATAGCCTGGAAATTCAACGTGACCATCCGGGAACAGACGGTCCTGAGGAGCCTGTGGAACATAGGGGCTAGGGTGAGGTCTTGGACCAACAAACGGTGGCCTGCGGGGACCACGGGGTGGGGTGATGCCTCCCACATCACGCCAATCCACCATGTCTGGCAAAGCAGATCTCACAGGATACTGATCCCTTGTATCCATACATCCAGCTTGCACCGCAGGTGCAAACCGAGTCAATGTAGCCCAATGATCAGCACGGGTATTGAAAAGCTCCAGCCTCAGGGCCCGATTCTCTTGGTCCTTATCTTCGAGCATCTCGACAGTGGTACGAGTTAATGAGTCCTCCTGAGTGGAGTCAGCATAGATAGCCTGAATATACCCTTGCGCTCCTGGAAGTGAAGCTGGCATGTAATGGAAGTCGGTGTTCCGAAGCAGGCCAGTCCGGACTCGCATGATGGTCATCATGGAATAGGCAGCATCCTGCACAGCCATCTCAACAGTAACCCCAAGTCCATAGGAACAGTGAAGGGGCTCGGTAGATCCAGGATAAGAAGGAAATATCCTGACGGTGCAGAAATATTGGCTTTGATTAAAGTCTCGGAATTGCTCTTCGACGGTGTATTCGGGATACCAACGGTAACCCGTCTCGATCATTACCCAGACTAACATAGCAGTATGACCGGGCACGTCGAGGCACCGGGTCAGGCGAACCACTTGGTTCTGAGCACGGTTGGTCATCTGAAAGCACAACCGCAATGCAAAGACATTAGAATTTCTAGGGAAAATTGGACAGCATAACGGCTGTAAATGCTCAGAAAAAGATTTGAGACATCCACAACAGTTCACAATACCACTCAACAACATCATATCAAGGTACTGATTCAATTAACAACATACTAAGAATAGTAGAAACTGAACTAGGACTTGTAACAACAATCCTATAAGCTACTACAGATTAGTAACACGTGAACCTGATAGAAGAAGAGAGCCTAGTCCTTAACCCACTTTGAATGAGAAGAGAATGACTCAGATCAGAGGCATAGGGTAAAGGAGTAAAAGAGCCTTACGTTCCCTCCCACAATCAATTCCCCTACATATAACTAAAGCATTTCTAGACTCGACATCGACCAGTTTGGCTCAATGAACCTACAGGCAGTCCAGCTCTAATGCCAACGCTGTCAGGACCCCGATTCCAAGTCACATCGATCTAGCCGGTAACACCTCATATCACTTTGTGGCCTCACGCACGGTATTCCCACGGGTGTCGCCTTACCATGGCCCGGGACCGTTTGCGCCTTTTGGCTCACGTATATGATAGTGTCGCTAGCATTCATATGACAGAGAACCCGGGCCGACATGGCTAGTCATGAACCCAAAGCGGCACAGACCTATGGAGACAGGCATACATGAATCACATCGAGCATGTCGGTCATCAGCGAGTGATTCCGGGCTGTAGCACTGGGCTAATAGGACTCCGGGGAACCCTGGCTGTAGCAGGCTAGGCAGGACTCCGGAAGTCACCGCGTGACATTTCCCTGAAGGGACAGACATAGGAACGAAGTGAAACACATGCCGGCCAGTCAAGTGTCCTGAACAGTAGTGCTAGGCTAGCAGGACTCCGGTGAACCGGGCTGTAGTGGACTACTATGGCTCGAGGAACACTAGACTACATTTCCCCATAAGAAAGGCTGCCAAGGATAAACAACTAGATTGTCGGATCCCACTCATACCAAGCATTTCAATCATACACACAATATGCCCGATATGAGTACATACAACATGGCATCACAACAAAACTCTACAACTCAAGTACTTTATTTAAAGGCTCCAGAGAGCCATACATAACATGTTCATACAGATAGGGGTCACATGACCCGACACTTAAGTCTTACAATCATACAAGCACATGCGGAAGCAACTAGTCTGAGTACAGACACTAGAAAGAAAGAAGGCTTCTCGAAGCCTATCTATCTACATAGGGCCCTCCATGGCCAGGATCACCACCTGGGTGGCTAGTCGCTTGTCGACATCAAGGTCTACATAAAACCCATCGGAGGGGGCAGTGTTGTCGTTTGAAAACAATAAATAAGCAAACATGAGTACAAGGTACTCAGCAAGTCTTACATCAGAACCTACTATACATGCTCATTCTCAAGAAGGTGGTGGGGTTATTGCAGCAAGCCAACTTTGACTCTTGGCTAAGCTATCCTACGAAACTTCTCTAGTAAAATAGTTTTCGCACACGAGTCCACTACTCACCAACGCAATACTCCACCGGGGATCCTCCCTTGTCATCCTACGAGAGGGCCATCCTCGGTACTCACACTTATCTTGAGTCTTTTAGTAGTATCCATTAACTTGTCTATGAACTGTATAGGCAACCAAGTAGTCCTTTACCGCGAACACGGCTATTCGAATAGTTTTATACCCTGCAGGGGTGTACTTCGTCATACACGCTTTCACCACTTACCGCCGTTTACACGACATGTACTCGGCAACCTTCAAGCGGAAGCCCGGCGAGGGTGTCGGCCACGGCCTACCTAAACACTTAAGTCTCTAGTCCAGGTTTATCGCCTATCCAGGTTCCATCCGCAGGGAGTCCGGCCGAGGTTTCCACATACGGCCCCGAACGATGTGAACAGGGTTCCCGAGACACCAAACGGGTGACTCGATACACCGTGGCACGGTGTATCTACCGCAACATAGCCCACCCCTAGGGTCAGCGCTACGCACGACCACCAACACATAACCTACAAACACCAGAAACTATTTGCAACTCCTGGACAGAGTCCTAGGGTGATTAAGAAGCCGAGAGGGTCCATTGGTTTCGGGCCCAATGTACGGTAGTAACTGCATCTTAAATCACACATACAGATCTCAGTTCTTATGGACGGCCTCAACAAAACAACCCACCATGTACTCCTACATGGCCTCTCATCGATATCTTTACCAAAACATGTTCAACACATTCCTCATATTACCGACATAATCATATCACTCTAGCCCATCACCTAGATGAACCAGACCTGACACAACTCTAAGCATAGCAGGCATAGCAAGGTAGGAATCACATACATGGCTCAATCAACTCCTACACATGCTAGTGGGTTTCATCTAGTTACTGTGGCAATGACAGGTCATGCAGAGGATAAGGGTTCAACTACCGTAGCACACAGCAGTTTGAATCGCGATGTCTTAATGCAGTAAACAAGAGCAGAAGCGAGAACATGGGCTGTATCGGAATGATCAATGGTTGCTTGCCTGTTGTAGAGGTGGTAGGGTACTGCCCTTCAGACGGATACCCGGGGTTATCCTCGGAGGCAGAACCTACCACGAAAGACACACCGAGCATAATCAACACATGGCAATATGCAACAATATGATGCACGCTATGACATGGCAAGATGAAAGTGTCTTGGCCTAATGCAAGATAAAACAGAAGGGGATGAACTCATTTGAATCAAAGATCCAAATACTAGCTCATTAAACATGGCCTTATTAGTGCATTACCTTATTCTGCTTAAACAGCAAGGTAAACTTGTTTTGTCATGCATGAAACCATTATAGATGGATAGATTGAATTTTTCTGATAATTTTTCATATATAAATTATTTCATTTGGAGTTACGGTTGAATTTCTATGATTTTTAGAAGTTTTAAACATTTTCTGGAATTTCCTGAATAAAAATAAATCCAGAAAATGCATTACTGCGTCAGCATTGCGTCATGCTGACCTCAGCAGGTCAACAGACCCGGTCCAGGTCAAACCTGACCAGTGGGTCCCGCGTGTCAGTGTCATTAGTCTAACTAGTTTTTAGTTAGTCCTAATCCTACTTAATTAGCAGGCGGGTCCCATTGGTCATTGACCCAGAGGGGTCAAACTGGGCCCACCCGGGGGTTAACTCGGTCAGCGGGGTCAAACCCTTGGTCGGCAGGTCAAACCCTCCGGCGACTCGACGCCAGCGAGGCCCGAGACGGTGGCGCGGCTTGGAAAACGCCCACAGGGCACGAGCGAGGCCGTTCTTGGGCTCGTTGGAGAGCTCTTGCAGGTGCGCATCTAGTGGTGCTGGAGGCCGGGCCTATGGTGGCCGATGACAACGACGGATAGCTCCAAGGCGGCGGCCGGAGTTCGGCCATGTGCGGGGTTTGGGTTGCGGCGTGCAAACATGGAAACTGAGGCGCTAGCGAGGCACTACGCGATGCGGCAAGCATGTTGCGTAGCACGAGATGACCAAATGGTCGCCGGAGCGACGCCGGCGACAAGCTCGAGCAGAGACGAGCTTCGGCCATGGTGGAACTATGGCCTAGAGGGTGCAAACGCGTGGGAAAGAAGAGGGGAAAAGCGGCGGAGCTCACAGGGAGGTCGATGAGCAGATCAGTGGGCTCGGGGGCGACCGGAGCGAGGCGAATCGATGAACGGCGTCCGGCAGGTACCGAGGTTGAAGACGGCCCGATGGCGGCGATGCAGGGCCTCCGGTGAAGCGTGGCTCGGTGGGGAGGGCGAGGGCGTCGCGGCGGAGCTTCTGGACATGTCAGAGAGGCGAGGGGGTGGCTCTGGTGGCAACTACGGCGAACGGCGGCGAGGAACGCGCTCGTCCATCGCGGGTGAGGGTGAAGGAGACGAGGGGGAGAGTGAGGGAGGATGAGAGGGGGACGTGGGGGTCGGCGTGGCATCCCTGGACGTCTCCAGGCGTCGGCAGAAGCAGGAGATGGCCGGCGTGTGGCCGCGGGCACCGGCCACGCGCTCCTCGTCCTCCTGGCGGGAGGTGGACGACGACTGGCAGAGCCAGTCGGCCGGGCCGAGCCAGATGGGCTGGCCAGCACAGGTAAGGCCCAGGTGGGCTTCCCTCTCTCTCTTTTTTTTGATTTGTTCCTGTTTTCTATTTAACTGCAACTGTTGGGCTTTATTAAAAATACTAAAACGTTTCCAAAAATCCTGAAAATAATTGTGGGCTCTGTTTAGAATATTTCCAACAGCAAACATTTATTTCCAGAATTATTTGAGCATTTAAATTATTTTATAGCATTTAAATGCCCAAAATCAAATACTTATGATTTAAATCAATGACCTTCTATTGACCTAGAAAATTGTGCACCAATTTTACCAGAGGTTCTAACCCAAGACAAAGAGGGTGAACTTTTTAGAAGGGCATTTCAGGTTCATTGAAAATAATTTTAGTAAACCCTAGTTGTTTCCAGGGGGGTGCTGGGGGTTCTGTCTTCCCCATTTCAAATTTAAGAGGAATTTAAACATGATGCACACTCTAATGCTTGAACTAACTATGGTGTGACACCAATCTAGGGCTCTGGCGGAGCTGTTTTGCCGGGGAAACTTCCTTCCCGGAGGGGGAAATCATCGCCATCGTCATCACCAATGCTCCTCTCATCGGGAGAGGGCAATCTCCATCAACATCTTCATCAGCACCATCTCATCTCAAAACCCTAGTTCATCTCTTGTATCCAATTCTTGTCTCCAAATCCGGGATTGGTGGTAGTAGGTTGCTAGTAGTGTTAATTACTCCTTGTAGTTGATGCTAGTTGGTTCAATTGGTGGAAGATCATATGTTTAGATCCTATATGCATATTAATACCCCGCTGATTATGAACATGTTTATGCTTTGTGAGTAGTTACTTTTGTTCCTGAGGACATGGGAGAATTCTGGCTATTAGTAGTCATGTGAATTTGGTATTCGTTCGATATTTTGATGAGATGTATGTTGTCTCTCCTCTAGTGGTGTTATGTGAACATCGACTACATGACACTTCACCATTATTTGGGCCTAGAGGAAGGCATTGGGAAGTAATAAGTAGATGATGGGTTGCTAGAGTGACAGAAGCTTAAACCCTAGTTTATGCGTTCCTTCGTAAGGGGCTGATTTGGATCCATTTGTTTGATGCTATGGTTAGGTTTACCTTAATACTTTTGTTGTAGTTGCGGATGCTTGCAATAGAGGTTAATCATAAGTGGGATGCTTGTCCAAGTAAGGAAAGTACCCAAGCACCAGTCCACCCACATACCAAATTATCAAAGTGCCAAACGTGAATCATATGAACGTGATGAAACCTAGCTTGACGATATTCCCATGTGTCCTCGGGAGCGCTTTACATCATATAAGAGTTTGTCCAGGCTTGTCCTTTGCTACAAAAAGGATTGGGCAACCTTGCTGCACCTTATTTACTTTTGCTACTTGTTGCTCGTTACAAATTATCTTATTACAAAACTATCTGTTACCACTTATTTCAGTACTTGCAGATAATACCTTGCTGGAAACCGCTTATCATTTCCGTCTGCTCCTCGTTGGGTTCGACACTCTTACTTATCGAAAGGACTACGATAGATCCTCTATACTTGTGGGTCATCAATATCCCTCAAAGCAGCTTGTTTCTTATGAGTAGGGAGATATTTAGCAGAGAAGCAATAAATCATATCCTGGGGACTACGCACACAACCAGGATCCAGAGAATTAAACCATATCTTAGCATCACCCTTTAATGAGAACGGAAATATTTTAAGGATGTAAAAGTAGTGAGTTCTCTCATCATTAGTGAACATGGTGGCTATATCATTTAATTTAGTAAGATGTGCCACAACAGTTTTAGATTCATAGCCATGAAAAGGATCAGATTCAACCAAAGTAATTATATCAGGATCAATAGAGAATTCATAATCCTTATCAGTAACACAGATAGGTGAAGTAGTAAAAGCAGGGTCAGGTTTCATTCTAGCATTTAGAGATTACTGCTTCCATTTAGCTAATAACCTCTTGAGTTTGTATCTATCTTTCAAGCTAAAATAGCTAAAGCAGCCTCTTTTTCAAAAACATAACCCTCAGGAATAACAGGCGATTCATTATTAGGGGAAGAGTCTTCATCATCACTTTCATCAATATTATTAGATTCAATATTTTCATTCTCTCTAACCCTAGCAAGTTGTTCATCAAGAAATTCACCAAGTGGCACAATAGTACTAAGCATAGAAGTAGTTTCATCATAAGTATCATGCATAGTAGAAGTGGCATCATCAATAACATGTGACATATCAGAACGAATAGCAGAAGAAGGTTTAGGTGTCGCAAGCTTACTCAAAACAGAAGGTGAATCAAGTGCAGAGCTAGATGGCAGTTCCTTACCTCCCCTCGTAGTTGAGGGATAAATCTTGGTTTTTGGATCTCTCAAGTTCTTCATAATGATAAGCAGATATAAATCCCAAGTGACTCAAAGAATGGAGTTGTGCTCCCCGGCAATGGCGCCAGAAAATAGTCTTCATAACCCACAAGTATAGGGGATCGCAACAGTTTTCGAGGGTAGAGTATTCAACCCAAATTTATTGATTTGACACAAGGGGAGCCAAAGGATATTCTCAAGTATTAGCGGCTGAGTTGTCAATTCAACCACACCCGGAAACTTAATATCTGCAGCAAAGTATTTAATAGCAAAGTAATATGATAGTAGTGGTAACGGTAGCAAAAGGTAACATTAGCAAAAGTAATGTTTTTGGTATTTTGTAGTGATGATAGCAATAGCAACGGAAAAGTAAATAAGCAAAGAAAAGTATATGGAAAGTTCATAGGCAATGGATCGGTGATAGAGAATTATGCCGGATGCGGTTCATCATGTAACAGTCATAACCTAGGGTGACACAGAACTAGCTTCAATTCATCAACGTAATGTAGGCATGTATTCCGAATATAGTCATACGTGCTTATGGAAAAGAACTTGCATGACATCTTTTGTCCTACCCTCCCGTGGCAGCGGGGTCCTAGCGGAAACTAAGGGATATTAAGGCCTCCTTTTTATAGAGTACCAGACCAAAGCATTAACACATAGTGAATACATGAACTCCTCAAACTACGGTCATCACCGGTAAGTATCCCGATTATTGTCACTTCGGGGTTAACGGATCATAACACATAATAGGTGACTATATACTTGCAAGATAGGATCAAGAACTCTCATATATTGATGGAAACATAATAGGTTCAGATCTAAAATCATGGCACTTGGGCCCTAGTGACAAGCATTAAGCATAGCAAAGTCATAGCAACATCAATCTCAGAACATAGTGGATATTAGGGATCAAACCCTAACAAAACTAACTCGATTACATGATAAATATCATCCGACCCATCACCGTCCAGAAAGCCTACGATGGAATTACTCACGCACGGCGGTGAGCATCATGAAATTGGTGATGGAGGAAGGTTGATGATGACGATGGCAATGGATTCCTCTCTCCGGAGCCCCGAACGGACTCCAGATCAGCCCGCCCGAGAGGTTTTAGGGCTTGGTGGCGGCTCTGTATCGTAAAACGCGATGAATCCTTCTCTCTGATTTTTTTCTCTCCGAAACCAAATATATAGAGTTGGAGTCAAGGTCGGAGGAGCTCCAGGGGGCCCACGAGGTAGGGGGGCAGGCGCGCCCTCCACCCTCGTGGCTAGGGTGTGGGCCCCCTGGTCTTCATCTTTTGCAAGGATTTTTTATTATTTCCAAATAGACATTCTGTGAAGTTTCAGGTCATTCCGATAACTTTTGTTTCTGCACATAAATAACACCATGGCAATTCTGCTGAAAACAGCGTTAGTCCGGGTTAGTTCCATTCAAATCATGCAAGTTAGAGTCCAAAAAAGGGCAAAAGTGTTTGGAAAAGTAGATACGATGGAGATGTATCGATTACTACAAAGTGGTTGACCATATCAGTACATGAAGCATTGAGAGAGGACATTAGATCTCCTATGGATGCATTAATTAAAAAGACAAATACCAAGTTTTCAGTGGATGTGTCAAGGAGTGTGGCATATAGGGCAAGGAGGAAGGCTATTGATGTGGTGCAAGGTGATCACAAGCAGCATTATTTGTGGTTAAGAGATTATCTTCAAGCTGTTCTCGATACAAACCCTGTGAGCAGGTGTATAGCGACAACATTTGAAGATCCAGAAAACCCAGCACCTACTCCTAGATTCAAGTATCTTTTCTACTGTTTAGCAGCTTCAAAGGAAGGTTTCCTTAATGGTTTTAGACCATTTATAGGTAATTTTTGAAGATTTAACTGTTCTTAATTAGTGGTTTCCTAGTAGTTCTATGCTATAGCTAATTTGTCACTTAATCCAGGTCTTGATGGATACTTCATCAAGTTAACCACTGGACAACAAATACTTGCAGCCACAGGAAGGGATGGCAACAACAACATCTACCCCATAGCTTTTGGTGTGGTTGACAAGGAAGATGGAGAGAGTTGGACTTGGTTTTTAACTCAGTTGAGATGTTGCATTGGTAGTGGCAACAAGTTTGGAACATACACCATCATATCTTATAGGCAAAAGCTTAGTGTCTTATGCACAAATATGTTTGATCAATGTGGTTTTAGTACCTGTTGAAATTATTTAAGTTAGATCATGTGCATTACTAATTTGTTAATGTATAGGGATTGCTTAAGGCAATAAATGAGGTATTCCCTGATTCACCTCAAAGGTACTGTCTTAGGCACATATATGCAAATTTCCAAGCAGCTGGATTTAGAGGGCAGGAACTAAAGAAATGTGTGGACAAGGCCAGCTACTCCTACACAAAACATGGTCATGAATTAGGGATGGCAGATTTGAAAGCACAGTGTGAGGATGCTTGGAAATGGCTCAAAAAGATTGATGCTTCTGCTTGGGCTAGGTTTGCTATGGATCATACATGCAAAGAAGATCTAGTGGTGAACAACCTGAGTGAAGTGTTCAACAAGATGATACTAGATATTAGGGCTAAGCCTATAAGGACAATGTTTGAAGGGATTAGGACCAAGCAGATGATCAAGAGGTAGCAGGCCGGAGAGAAGTTACAGATTAGCAGGTGAACAATCACACCCAACTATGCAGAGATTTTAGAAGAGAACAAGAAATTGGTCAAGTATTGCCAGGCTGATATAGCAGGTCCAACAATATGGCAAGTTACCAGCAAAGAAAAAATATATTCTATTGACATGGAAAAATATACCTGTGATTGCAAGAGATGGAACATGTTAGGAGTATTGCAGTCATGCCATATCTGCAATGACAAAGCAAAAACTGCATCCTGAGGACTATGTTAGTGAATTTTCAAGAAGACATTATATTTTGAGACATACAAAGAAATTATATACCCTGTCCCTGGTCCAGATTGCTAGCCTCAAACAAGCACACCAGACATTGAGCCTCCCATTCTTAAATAAAAGGCAAGGAAAAAACAAACTGCAAGGAGGAAAGGGGAGTTTGAAGTTCCATGTTCAAGAGATGGTAATAGGATGGGGACTATAACATGTAGTAACTGTGGGCTAGAAGGACACAAGTATACAAGTTGCCAGAAGGCTCTAAGGCCTAAGCTTCAGATGAGAAAAAACAAACATCAGTAATTACACACAGGCATTGAGCCTCCTGTTTTCCTTTTTCATGGTATTTACCTCACTAAATGTGTCCTGGTTCTTAAATGCAGGAAAACAGGGCAGTTTATGCAGATACACCTAGAAGAAGAGCCAATCCTACCATATCAGTCCCTGCTGCAACAGCAAATATAGCATCACATTATGCTCCAGGCCCTTTTGCATCAGCACCAACCCCTGTTGGTACATTCAGAAGGGGCAGGCCTGCAGGTAGAGGGAGAAATACTGGTTTCAGTGCACCAAGATCTGCCACAACTTTTGCACAAGGTTTGGCAGGGACCAAAAGGAAGAGGTATCCAAGCTCCAAATTGAAGGGCTACTTCTACGCGAGTGGTAACTAATGGTAAGTCTGATTTTTTCTGAACTTAGTTTCTGAACTTTTCTGAACTTAGTTTCTGCACTTGTCTGAACTTGTCTGAAACTGCACGTAGTTTATCTAAGATGGGCATGCTTCCCTGTTATGCTTTATTAATTTGGGCCTGGTACTGGGCTCGGTTATTGGATGTCTCTTCCCCCTCCCCTCCCAAGCCTGCCATTCTGTCTACAGAAGACGCAACAATCGTACCACCTCTTTCCCTAACCCAAAAACTAGCCGCTGCGGAAGCACACGAACCCTAGTTTAGCCAGAGATGGATCCAACATTAGGAGGGGTAATGGATGACCATGAGGAGGTTGATAGGGCTGTTGCGAGGGCCAATCGCAGAGCCCACTTGCTGGAGCGACGAAGGAGGCTGGCTGCCAGGATAATGGCAGAACGCAACACCAACGATGTCAAGCAGTTCAATGAGGCGTTCCCAGAAGGAACTCACATCACGGATGACCTTGTCATCTAGTGGGCAAGAGATAGGGCAAGCTTCCATTGATTCCAAGTAACAAGGACTCGGTGGACTAGGATGTTGGTTGCGTTCGAAGGAAGAGAGGATTAGTTCTCTGCATGTTCGGTGTTTTCTATTTATGTATGTCTTTAAACTTATTTCATCCTTTATACTGCATTTGCCTGCACTTATTGCTATTACTTATGAATGTTCAGAGCGGTGCCATCTTCGTTGTCTGCAGAGTGAGAGAGCATGCAAAAATGGAGATGGAGCAGCAGCTGAAGTGTTGGTGCTACTGTATTAGTACTATGTTTTCTTGAATCAGTTCGAACTATCTATGTTTTATGCGTTTTAATGCGTGTTACTGAATGTTTCGTTGTCTGCCTATGTCTGAATCTGGTTAAGGATTATGCTATCTACGCCTTGCCGAATGTTTCTAAATGTGGTTTAAGTTTATGCATCAGGTTTACGTTCATGAATGTGTGTAAATATTTGATAAATCTTTTTGCGTTTGGTTACATTCCAACCTAACATTCCCGATGAGAAATGGCAGCAAACTATCACAAGTTTCAACACACGGAAACTTGTGAACGTTAACTACAACACATCTACCACCTGTACAGACTAGTAAAATCTCACCACTCCTCACTATTACTTCTCCACTGCCACACAACACCTCCCCCACTTAACTACTACTCCAACACCTATCCACCTCACTTCTGCCGCACCCCATTCACAACTACTCCTTCTCTCCCTAGCTCCAACCATGGCTGGTTCTTCCTCTTCCCCTTCCCTAGACCCATGGCTAAACCCATTCCCAACTGGCAAGGGATGGGTTTCCATGCTTCTTGGCTTAGCACGCGGTGACCAAGAACTCTTCCTCGACTACATGAAGGTCTCCATGAGGTACACCAGCATTATTGGGCTGGTAGATGCAGCAGAGGAAGTGAGGAAGAAGGCGACTAGTGAGGAGAAGCAGTGCATGGAGCAACGCTATGGAAACCCAGGTAAGGTGATCATGCCCATCGACATTCTCCTATGGGCAATGAAGGAGGCCGACTCTGGCGATGCTGGGCAGAGGCAGTGGTGGGCAGACCACCGCTATGTCGCTCCAGTACAAGCTACATCAAATGCACGCAACAGAGGTGCACAAAGATGACGACAACCTACAGATCGTCGCACCGCCAGCTGTGCAGGCTCACCACCGTACTCCTCCCATCATCATCATCGATGAAGACGATTAGGAAGAGGTGGAGGTGCAGCCAAATCCCACCAAACTGAAGCAAGAGGTACGATGATCCGGATGCTTAGCAGGACAGACACCTAAGTGGATATGAAACTATAAGTTTCACATTCAGTTTCGTTAGCTGAACTACCTATGTCAGTTTCGTCAGTGTCAGTAATCTTCAGTGTTAGCAAGTTTTAGTTATTCTGAGACAGTAATGTGCTATCTATGTAATGCTACCTATGGTGCCTCCTATGTGAACTACCTACCTTTGTTTACTGTTACCAAGTTTGTGCAATCTGTGAAATGTTACAACTAACTTCTCAGGACCATATTGCAGGTAGGGGATGCAACCACTTAGGATAAAAAAGACAGATAGAAACTTCAGTAGGCTTAATAAGGTTCTTAACTTAGCATCAGGGCATTAAACATAACATCATATTAGAGCATTACAGATCAGGGCCATAACAGCACCCCACACCACAACCAAAATGATCTAAAACCATAGGCAGTTCTTTGGCAGTTCATAGCTAATATTAGTACTGAGATGCATATTTGCATTAGACTCCTTCATTGCTAGGCCAGTTATATATATAGGCCTCATATTTACTTACCAACCATGGCTAAAAACTTCACTCCTCCATGAAAACTTCTTTGATCTTGTCCAACTTTTCCTTGCACCCATGACCAGCCTTCAGTAGCTCAGAAATGACATGCTCCAACTTCTTCTTCTCTTCTTTAAGGAGGTATCTCTCCACTTGTATCTCCTTCATGGCCTTCCTGGTGTTTTGAATGATATCAGCTTGACTCTGCAGGATGCACCTCTGTTCTTTCTTGAGCTTAAGCTTCTCCATTTGGACCTCAATCTTTGCCTGCTCCTCAAGATGATGCTTCTTCTCCTTAAGTTCATTGATTGCCTGGCTTGTGTAATCCATGTCATGGGATTCTGCCCATCCTGGTAATCAAACAGCTTGGATACATCATCCACAAGCTGACTGTACTGATTGGCAAGAGAATCCAGCTCCTTCTTCAGTTTCTCAACCTCTATCTCATGAGCCTCTTTGTCTTGGACTCTACCAAGGTTCTCCTCATGATACATATCCCATAGCTTGGTTAAACACCTCTGCAGAATTACTGGCCAAGGGGCATCTACCCACTCCAGAACACCACAATTCGCACCATCCTGAAAATGCAGTTAAATATTAATGCTAACTAAATCCAGTCAAATTCAATTACATAATTCATACATACATAACAATGTTTGTCTGAATGCAGTAACAAACAAATTCAGTTAGAACAATTTTAGATGTTGCTTAGATTCAGTTCCCATCAGAGATTTAGCTAATACATGAACACCACACCAGCTCTGTACTTCAGTTTTCAGTTAACAGATACTGAAACAACAAGAATATCAATGTTGTTTGCACTATGTACCACCAAATAAATCTACACATGAACACCACTATTGTTTGCTCTTACTATAGTAGCACATCCAATGAATCTCCTTCCTGTGTCAGTCCCTTCAAATGCCACAAACCTGCCTGGTCTCTGCCTGTGCAGGATGCACTTACGGTCAGATTCAACCACAAGCCCACAGAAACTTGGATCTATCACTGTGTCAGGAGTTTGCTGCAGTACCAACCCCATATATATCAGCCACAACACCTCACACATAACAACTACATGGAAGAAATCAAGAGCATCTTCAAACCCTAACCCTAACCCTAGCATAGGAGAGAACAGAGTGAGCTCACTTACAAAATACTCCATCTGCATGCTGCTGTACTCGTTCATGTACTCGTCATCATCGACGTCGGACGTCTCGTTGCTATTGGGCCAGGAAGGCATCCTCGCGCCACCGCGTCACAGTCGCCGGAGGTGAGAAAGAGAGGAAGAAGACAGCGAGGAGTGAGTGAGACGAAGAGGAGTGACTGTTGGCCAGTCAGTCGTTTTGACCTAGCCCCTGGCTGGTTCCGATCGAGCCAGGCCACTAACGGCCGCGAGTGGGCGCCGTTAGCCGTTAGGGCAGCCGTCTGCATGCCATGTGGGACATCCCTGTTAGGTAAGTAGTTAAAACGGCTAAATCAACGATCAACACGACTTGGTAGTTTTTTGTCACAAAATTTGAAATTTTCGGTAGTTATCAGTCACTTTTTTTAAAGTGATAGTTCTGTGGGACGGTTACCCCTAATGTGGTAGTTTTTTGTCAAATACTCCCATTGACCAAGATGGAAACTCAGTTTCTGGACAAGATGGTACCCAACAAGTTGCATCTGAAACAACAGTTATCCAAGCTCATGATGCAGGAGGGGTCAGACCTTACTGAGCACATCAATGTTTTCAACCAAGTGATTGTTGATTTAGCTCGACTAGATGACATTACTTCTATTTTCTTCATTACCGTGGTCTTCTGCAAACTTGATCACTACTCTCACATACGGTAAGACTACTGTCACTGCAAGCAAGATTACCGTAGCACTATTATCATTCGAACAATGCTAGAAGAAAAGTGGTGCCAATGTAACCTTGGCCTAATATAGAAAGGCACTGCCCAGTAGTCAAAAGAGACTAGACGAAGTTGGCTAGACATGAGATACAAGGGGAACGGTTCGAGTACTAGTGGTTGGGGTGTCAGTAATGGTTGCAGCGTAAGGCCAAGGTATGCCTGATTGACTCTATGGATTTGCCGTCGACCTATACTAATCAATTTATTATAAAAGAAAGGAGTCCCCACAGTCATGTCTTGGAGATGTAGCCATGATGGTAAAGCTCGTTAAGAAATATAGTCTCTCCAATCTCCTTTTGTAATCATCTATTCACATGTTTCCTGAGCATCTATAACTGGAGTTGGCTACTCCGAACCCCTATACGTCCACGGAAGCGCCCGGATGTGCCCACCAACAGCACCGGGCGGGTCCTCATTCGCCCTCCTGTACATTAACACCCTCCATATGTGAACACTCATACCCATGGAAATCCATGCACGTCCATTGTATAGCATAAATTTATCATCAATTCAACAATTCGACGATACAAAATAAACGACAACTCAACAATTCATTACATGCCAAAATAAAATTCAACAATACATACATAGATAGAAGATACATGAATGAATCAAAAGCCTCAATTATTGTGCTCATTGATCCTCTTCTTCATCTTGATCACCCACATCTTGGCTTCATCATCCAAGAGGCTAGTGTCCTGCAACATGATCCTCGTATCCTCCATCTCTCCCGCAAGTCTCAACTTCTCTCTCTCTCTCTCTCTCTCTCTCTCTCTCTCTCAATTCCATCTAATGTCATCGTCTTTTCAAACTCCCATTTTGCCTTCCTCTCTTGCCTCTCCAATTCTATCTTGTTCTTCTCCATGCTCAACCTTGCAGCTACCTTCCCTGCCACTTCACACTTGCCTGCTTCCGGCGACGCTCCCTACGGGAAACGTTCTTCACCTTGCAACCGATCGCCATGGTCGCAATCACCACCGATTACGCCGAGGCATCATCCATGCCAATGGTGGCAGATAGGGTAGTCAGCGATGATATCAACGACGGCGAACGGGGACGTCAACACGGACGGTGAGCAAGGAAGGAGGTGGGTGGTTGCGTGGAGGCAGAAAATGGAGGACATGCGCGGGAGGAGTGCAGTCGAAGCGGTGGACTAGACAATTTTGAGAGGATTTATGATGGGTCCAACTTGTTAGAACCGACATGACTGAAGCGTCCGGGCGTCCCCATATCCACCCCAAATATAGGCCGGGTATAGAAAGTGCCAGTTAGCCTAGACGTTTGGCCGGGTTTATAGGTCAAGTTGGATGGTACTTTTCTATCCGTGCAGTGACCGGACAGCCGCCCGGACGTTTGGTGCGGATAAGGGGCTCCGGGTGTAGATGCTCTAGCACTGCTAGACAGGGGTGCGTGCCTTCGAGTGGTTGTGTACGTGCTTATTGTCTAGGTAGAGGGGAAATACCATTTGGCTCCTGTATGTATATACACTCTATATGGAGTATTTTTAAAAATAATTAAACAAAAAGTCAAATTAGTTCAAAAGTATTTTTAAATTAAACTTGACTTACTTGCGCACTAGTATATAAATTTTAAAAAAATGTTGACTTCATAGCGAAAAAGACAAAAATTATTTGCTATTATAGGTCACTATTAATGCTATTTTGATCGAAAATTTGTCTTTTTTTAAAGAAGTCAAAGAGGAATTTTCTTTTTGTGAAACTTTTCTCACTAGTACAACGAAAGGTCAAGTTTATTTCAAAAATATTTTCAAAACATTTTAACTTTTTGTTGAATTGCTAAAAAAATTCATATAGGGTAGATATGTACCCAGGAACCAAACGTTCCCCTCCCAGGTGGTATTAAAATAGCAATGTTGCAGAAAGTATGTAAGCGTTCGGAAGCGGATTAAGAGCACTCGGGTGCTCCACCCCCCTATATTCAAACCCCCATATATTCAAAAATAATTTAATAATTCAAAAAAGTCAAAAATATTCTGGATATATTTTTGAACCAAATAGGACTAGGTATTGTACTCATATAAAAAGTTTGGCCAAAGAATAATTCTCGTTGACTTCAGGGCAAAAAAAAAATTATGATGACAATATAGCATAAATAGTACTTGTATCTAGCATTTTTTTGGGGAATCTTTGACCTCGGATACAATAAAAGTCATTTCCTATTTAATCTTTTTATACGAGTGTAATACTTGGTCATGTTTGATTTCTTAAAAAGTTTCAGGATTTTTTGACCTTTTTTAAATTACTAAATTATTTTTGAATATGGGGGCATAGCACCCGAGAGCTCCTATGCATTTTTGGTAAGCGTTCTTACTTTTACTTATTGTTTTTTGCGGGAATTGTTCTTATTTTAGTTTGGTAGCACTTGATCTCAAAGCAACTTGAAATAATTTATAGGAGTACCACATTATTGTGTGCAACATGCTCTTGTAAATTACTAATTCTCTTTGGCCAATCATGCTCTTGTAAACAATGTAAATCCTTGCTCATAAGCTGCTGTATCCCTGGACTAATTCAGTTCACACCTTGCACTATCAATCACCGAGGAGCGAAATGGAGGCCGGAACGAGGAGCCGAAACACGGCCACGGACGAGAGCCCGCGCTCCGCGCCGCCGGTGCTGCCTTGGACGTTGCGGCTTCGGCTTTTCGCGTCCACCACCGGCCTCGACCTCGCGGAGCGCCGCGACGGCACTGTCAACCGCTTCCTCCTCTCCCTGGCCGACAGGCAGTCGCCGGCCAGTCCGCGCCCGGACGCGCTCGGCGTCCGCTCCGCCGACGTCACCGTCGACGCATCCCGCGACCTCTGGGCACGTGTCTTCTCCCCGGCAACGGAGGCGGCGGCCACGCCGACCCCGCTCCCCGTCGTCGTCTACGTCCACGGCGGCGGCTTCACGTTCCTCTCCGCCGCGTCCACGTCCGTCGACGCCATGTGCCGCCGCTTCTGCCGCGGGCTGGGCGCCGTCGTCGTCTCCGTCACCTACCGCCTCGCGCCCGAGCACCGCCACCCCGCCGCCTACGACGACTGCGCGGACGTGCTCCGCTACCTCGGCGCCACCGGCCTCCCCGCCGACGTCGCGGCCCCGGTCGACCTCTCCCGCTGCTTCCTCGCCGGGGACAGCGCCGGCGGCAACATCGCCCACCACGTCGCGCACCGCTGGACGTCCTCCTCGAACAGCCCCATCCGCCTCGCCGGCGTCATCCTGCTGCAGCCGTACTTCGGCGGCGAGGAGCGCACGGACGCGGAGCTGAGGCTGGAGGGCGTGGCGCCGCTCGTGAACATGCGCCGCTCGGACTGGTCGTGGAGGGCGTTCTTGCCGGAGGGGGCCGATCGGAACCACCCGGCGACGCACGTGACGGGGGAGGCGGGCCCGGAGCCCGAGCTGGCGGAGGCGTTCCCGCCGGCGATGGTGGTGGTCGGTGGGTTTGACCCACTGCAGGACTGGCAGCGGCGGTACGCCGCCATGCTGCGGCGCAAGGGGAAGGCGGTGCGCCTGGTGGAGTTCCCGGACGCCTTCCACGCCTTCTACGGCTTCCCGGAGCTCCCCGACGCTGGCAGGGTCGTGGAGGAAATGAAGGCGTTCATTGAGAGCACCTCTTCCATTCACTGCGACCCGGCTGCCTGAGACGAACTCGCATTCCTATAACGTCCTGTGCATCGAAGAGTTATATCGATGAGACTGAGAGGATGTTTGTTTCTATCAACTTATTGGTGGACTTAAAAAAATCCCTATAAGTCTCACCTAAACCAAACATAAAGGATTTATTGGGACTTATTATGGTGATTTGGGACTTATTAAATAAGACTCTCAGGGAGGAGCTTATTGGGACTTATCCCGAGCCGGACCTACCCCGCGTCGCTCCAGGCTCGTTCCACGCACACCGCCTGGCCTCTCGCCCCGTCGCCGCCACCGCCCGGCCTCTCGCCCCGTCGTCGTCCCGTCGCCGCCCCGCCTCTCGCCCCGTCGTCGCCCCATCGCCGCCCCGCCTCGGTTCGCTCCGCCTCGGTTCTGCCTGCCTCAGTTCGTTGCAGCGGTGCCTCCAATCACCGGACAGGCCTTCTCCTGAGCCTCGTTGCAGCGGTGCAACATGGACTTATAAGTCCCTGTAAACAAACAGGTAGAGACTCGGGACTTATAAGTCCCTGTAAACAAACAGGTAGGGACTTATGACTTATAAGTTGGGATTTAAAAAAGTCTTAGGACTTATGAAACAAACAGGGCCTGAGATGAACAGCCGTGCGTGTGAACTGTGAGCTGTGCGTGGCAGAGCTCACAGTTCACATGCATTATGTCCTGATATTCCCAAAAAAAAGAATTATGTCCTGATAACTTTAGCTATATGTAAGGGCGTCTGCTAAGTGTCAGCCGGCTGATTTCAGGGGGAAAACAGCCGGCTCGCCGGTCGTCCGCTTCAGCCCCTCACAACCGTTTGATTGGTCAACTTAAAGATGTGTCGTTCTCACGCAACGCAACTCTACGTCGTTGCCCTCCTCGTCTCGCCCCCACACTCACCCTCCTTTTCCATGCAAACGAGGAACCCCCAACGAGCTCCGGGCGAGAGGCCAGGAAGGTTGCAGCGCCGTGATCCGCCTTGCAACAATGCTTCTCGCGCTCACCGGAGCGCCATCGCTGCAAATGGCCGCCCTTGCAGCACCCTCGGTGCCTTCCCCCGCAACATCGTCGCCGACCGTGGCAGCCGGGCTGCAGCCCCCTCCCACAACGCAGCCTCACCGTCGAATCATGGCAGCTCATTTGCAACGGACCACCTGTTCCATGTAGCTCCACCGTTAGCATGGCAACAATTGGTACCATTGCCAGCTGCAACACAGCTCTTCCGCCAGCCATGCATGGCAGCAGCTCGTAGCTCTCTCCTGTTGCAACGTAGCTCCGTCGTTGACATGCAACAATGTCGCCGTAGCATCATTTACTGCAATGCAACTCTGCTGCCATCCATGGCAACAACTCATAGCTCTTGCCTGCTGCAACGCAACTTCGTCATCGGTGTGGCAGTAGCGTCAGTGTAGCATCGCCTGCTGCAACTAGCTCCACTACCGGCAATGGTAGCAGTGTTGTCCCACCTAGCCCGTGTCGTCTCCGAGAAGCCGGCTTCCAGCGAACGATGAAAAGAAGGTGGGGGCAATAGCAAAATTTGAGAGGGAAGATTGCCAATTGATGTGCGGCAAGGGAAGACGAAGACGAGGAGAAAAACATGGACGGGTTCGCCGGGGGATAAGGTTGGATGGGCTAAGCGGGTGGTGGCCCGCGAGGAAACGCGTCGAGCGTTCAAGACGACTTACCAGCCGAGAAATCAGTCGGTCAAAAATAAACGTTTCCCATATGGAAGTCGCTTGAAAAATGATTTTGGGCCAGTCGATTTTTTTTTTCAATTGATTCTTCTTTTTAGGTTCTTACTCTCTTTTTACTTGGCTATTTTGTGAGTTGGTTTGGGCTGTTTCTTTTTTATTGACCATGTATTTGGGTTAGTGGATTTGCTACTGGGCTGAAGCCCATTAATTATACCACCCAGGCCTCCCTCCTCTCCCTCTATAGTTTTTTATTGTGTTTATTATCTGTTTTATGCGTTTGTCCTTTTATTTTTTATTTTTCTATATTATTAGTTGGTTTTTATTTTTTTTCTTTTGTAGGTAATTTTGGGATGTTCTGTGAGTGTAAATGTGTATACACACAAATACTATGAAACATGTGCGAAAATTACACTATTATATTAATTTTTTCATACTATAAAAGAAGCAAATATAGTGCAAATTTGTGTGTAAGCTTTTTTTTAAAATCATTAGCTTTCTTCTTAAAGAGTTAATACCAATGGCTCCAGATGGAGGAGCTTCCTCTGCGTCCGTGTAAGTGGTAGGAAGTTATATTCCAGTGATTGATGTTGTAGAGCAAAAGTTTGGTTTCGAAGAAAAATTTAGTTGAGTTTACCTCAACTCTTTCCCAAAAGATTTTTCGGCACAGTTTGACATGTACTTAATATCACTATGGTTCTACTATATTTAATTGATAGCTTAGAATTACCTTTTAATATAGATGATACTCTACAGCCATGCTGGATTTCAACTATTTAATATAGATATTTGAAAAAAAAACTAGTTAATATAGATGATACTGTACAGCAATGCTGGATTGCAACTACTTAATATAGATCATTCACAAAAATACTGTTTAATGTAGTAGATGACACTGTACAGCCATGCTGGATTTCAAATATTTAATATAGGTATTTGAAAAAAATATTTAATATAGATGATAGATGATACCGTACAGCCATGCTGGATTTCAACTATTTAATACAGATCATTCATAAAAAATACTGTTTAATGTAGTAGATGATAATGTACAGCAATGCTGGATTTCAACTACTGATCATTCACAAAAAATATATTTAATACAGATGATTCAATCTGTCAGTTTCGAAAAAAATAAAAATAATACTACGAGTCACCCCAAAACAGAAGTGTACAACGAGTCTACGCAGTTGCGTAATCATTCAAAATGTTTGACGTAGCTGTTGCTTCCTGCCTCGCTCTTCAATAATCACCATAGTCAAATACGCTGGTTGTCCGTTGTCGCGCCAGGAACGCACAAGACAAAACCTAGAAGATTTAAAATCTTATAAGGCCCATCTTCCAACACCCATGTTCAGAATACAAAACTATGCACGCACTGCTAACTACTGATCCTGTCGAGACATGCATCTTCAATCACATGTTGCCAACATGTATTACAGAACAGTCGATTTGTCACTCTCATCTGAATACCACATGCAAATAATTAAAAAAAAGGAGCAAAGACGAAAACAAGTAGGAGCACTGCGCCCTACTTTGACCTTGACCTCGGTGCTGCGGATAGCCACTGTGCTATCGTCCAAGGAAAGCGTCCAAGATATACCTCACCATCGACTGAGCTGTTGCACTCGTTGGCAGCTGTATGCATGGCACCTAGCCAGGAGCCCAAGGCGCACTAGTATTTCTCCAAATCTTCCTGCACAAATGCTGTGAGTTAATTCATGGCCCCTCTCGGTGATGTAGTAGATTCTTGATCGTATCCATCCACGCTAATGCTCGCTGTCCCGGAGAAGCCAAGGCGTAATCTTTCTTGAACTACGTAGTTCCCACGGAGAGTTGTCAACCGTGCACAATTTTGACATCTCCATGTGGCACTGTCACTTCCATCTGCAAGTGTTGCATCTCACTGTCAACAGTGGCGGTGGTGTGCTACCGCCTACCATCACCACTGCAGCCTCGCAAACACATGCGCACCACTCCATGGAAGAAGAAGGGGACATCAAACGTCGAGCGTCAAGCCGATACGCATCGCTGTGGCCATCTTGTTCACTCTTTTCTTGCGACATAGCTACAGTGGCGTGCGCATGCGCTCTGAAACTGCGATCGGTGTGACCTGCCCACTGGCGGTCACGCGGAAGGCGCTGCCTATAAGAGGCGCGCTTATGCGTGCTGATACGCATAAGCCACACGCTCCTGATTGATTGTTAAACTAACGAGATAGTAGTTCGTGTTTGTCTCTGACTCTGACTGACAGAGGGCGAGGAGGAGGAGGAGACCAAGGTGGGGAGGGAAGCCATGGGGGAGGAGGAGGGGCAGAGGAGCAATGGCGGCGACGGGGGCGGGAGGAAGGGCAGGACCAACAAGTACGCGGTGGCCTGCTCCATCATCGGCTCCATCATCTCCATCCTCATGGGCTACGGTACGTGAGCACAACGAAACATCATCTCCATCCTCTACTCTGCATGTGAAGTGAACGATGGGGCGTGTTAATGGATGTGTGGTGTTGTGATTGTGGACGCAGACAGCGGCGTGATGAGCGGCGCGATGCTGTTCATCAAGGAGGACCTCAAGACCAACGACACGCAGCTGCAGGTGCTCGCCGGCATCCTCAACGTCTGCGCGCTCGTGGGATCCCTCACCGCCGGCCGCGTCTCCGACTGGGTCGGCCGGCGCCTCACCATCTCGCTCGCCGCCTGCATCTTCCTCGCGGGCTCCGTCCTCATGGGCCTCGCGCCCAACTTCGCCACGCTCCTGGTCGGCCGCTGCGTCGCCGGCGTCGGCGTCGGCTACGCCCTCATGATCGCGCCCGTGTACGCCGTGGAGATCGCGTCGGCGGAGATCCGCGGCTCGCTCACCTCGCTCCCCGAGATCTGCATCAGCTTCGGCATCCTCATAGGCTACGTGGCCAATTACTTCCTCGCCAAGCTCCCGCTGGTCTACGGCTGGCGCACCATGCTGGGGCTCGGCGCGCTCCCGAGTGCCGTGCTCGCCGTTGGTGTACTGGCCATGCCGGAGTCGCCCCGCTGGCTCGTCATGCAGGGCCGGGCCGAGGAGGCGCTCGTTGTTCTCCGGAAAGTCTGCAACACGGCGGAGGAGGCCGACGTGCGGCTCGCGGACATCAAGAGCGCCGCCGGGTTCGTCGAGGGCGAGGCCGCGCCCGCGCCTCCCAGCGGCGGCGGCAAGGGCGTGATGAAGGAGATGTTCCTGCACCCGACGCCGGCCGTCCGTCGCATCCTCGTGGCCGCCCTAGGCGTGCACTTCTTCCAGCATCTGACGGGCATCGAGGCGGTGGTGCTGTACAGCCCGCGGATCTTCAAGGCGGCCGGCATCGCCACCCGCAACCAGATCCTCGCGGCCACCATCGGCGTGGGCGTGACCAAGACGGTGTTCATCATGGTGGCGATCCTGCTCGTGGACCGCGTCGGCCGGCGGCCGCTCTATCTGTCCAGCCTCGCCGGCATCATCGCGTCGATGGCCTGCCTCGGGCTGGGCCTCACCGTGATCGAGCGGTCGGCGCCGCACCACGGCGCGCCGTGGGCGGTGGCGCTGGCCATCGCCGCGGTGTTCACCTTCGTGGCGGCCTTCTCCGTCGGCGTGGGGCCCATCACCTGGGCCTACAGCTCGGAGGTGTACCCGCTGCGGCTGCGCGCGCAGGGCGCCAGCGTCGGCGTGGCCATCAACCGCATAATGAACGCCGGCGTCTCCATGACCTTCGTCACGCTGTACAAGGCGATCACCATCGGCGGCGCCTTCTTCCTCTTCGCGGGCCTGGCGGTGGTGGCCGCCGCCTTCTTCTACTTCTTCTGCCCGGAGACGCAGGGCAGGGCGCTGGAGGAGATCGAGGAGGTGTTCAGCCGCGGCTGGCGCGCGCGGCAGAGGCAGCAGGCGCCGTCGCCGTCGTCGGTGGAGCTGCCGCCGGTGCCTGACAGCAAGGCGCGGCCGTGATCGCCGATGGAATGCTAGTAGTATTATGTTATGTAGTGTTTGACCCTACAAACCATATGACATATGACATGAACTGTTCAGGAGATGGAGAAGTGAATTGGCCTCGTATGATTTTACTAGCTTTCATAGTGCTGCACTTTGGAGGGTTTATACACAAATGACAGTAACCTAGCAGTACTGTATAGTAGCTAGCCTAAGTCTTGCCCCTGACTTATCCAAATCGATCTATAATATAACTCTGAAGAGGCACTTGCTCTTATGACAAGTACTACAAGTATACTCTCAACTGCAAAAAAAAAAATGAAATTCTAACTTTGTTCTAAATGAAACCTTCTTCTTATTTGACTAGGGTTTTCGGATTGTTGGAATAACAAGCAATGCCATTTTTCAAAATAATCTAATCCAGATTAATAGCATGACTATAGTTCTAACAAAATTAAGCACATGAGATAGACTCGTCATGTGGATGCATATAAAACAGAGAATTAACATATCTATGAATTTGCAGGAATACAAACACAATCTCCAATAAAAGGACGAACGTAAGTCGGGGACGGTGCTCCGGAGGCCTACTAACATATGACACATGAGTGAGGATGGTGGAGGAGGAGAACGGGTGTATTAGCCATCTTCTCATGCTCTAAGGAGGAGTCTTAACTCAATCCAACCCTATGTGTCTTAGTTTTTAGTTTATAAGGCGGTCGACTTTTATTCAATTAGAACGGTTGCTCGCACGGTAGGTCGACCTTTATCACACTCAAGAAGGGGTCTGAGATTTTTTTCTCCCGCAAAATTTATATCTTGCTTACATCGAGAGATCCATTGGTCTCGCATACATGATCGACGATGTGGACCGGCCCAATAAGTGTGATATGAGTGGTTTTTTTTAAGCTTCCACCCAGTTCCGTGAAGGTTTCACGCAATTTTTTTCTTTTTCTTTTTTGTGTTTTTCTATATCAATTTTCAGTAGCATTTTTGGTTTTCCTGATTTTTTGATTACTTTATTTCATTTTTATTTTTAAAAATACATGTCGACACTTTATTACATGTTGAACTTTTGTATACGTGTTGAACATTCTTTAGATACACTTTGAACATTTTTCAAATATATGTTGACCGTTTTTTTCTCAAAATACAGGTTGAACATTTTTGTAAAATGGAAATTGAATATTTTGAAAATGGACTGTGGATTCTTCTAAACACACACTGAACATTTTTAGAAACTACGAGAATAATTCATTGTATGAACATGTTTAAAAAATGCCATACGCATATTTCTAAACGGATGAACTTTTTTTCAATGTGGTGAACATTTTTTTCTGCTATGAATATTTTTTACGAATTACACAATTGTTTCACATTACATGAACATTTTAATGCGTTGTGAATTTTCTTTAAAAAATTGAGTATAATAGATGTGGAAATATAAATAGATTTACAAGTTATCAAAATATAAACAAAATGAAATAAAATAAAGTAAAAATCAAAGGAAAAAAATGAGAGAGACCTACCTTTTATTAGGCTAATGAAACAGACCTACCTAACTGCGAGCGAGTGACTAGCAGCACTACTGAGCAAGTGAGTGCTCCGCCGGCCCATATAGGGAGGCACTTGAGGCAACACCAACACCAACGTCTGCGCCACCTCCTCCTCCTTCTCGCACTACACTCGAGAATCACCGCCTCGATGGTGTCCGTCTCGGAGGGGGGAGGTAGCCCTCCGACCTGACGACGTCGACGCGCGGTCGCTCCGCCTATGGCTCCCTTTTCACCGCGCGGAGCGGTGGGAGCTCCTCCGCCTCCCTCTTGACCATGCAAAAGGGTTGTGACTTGTATAGCGCCCGTGGGACGGTAGATATACTGTCGGGGGGCGATTTTACGGGCCACTATAAATATTTTACAAGCCGCGGCGACTATACGGGGTCTATTCTGGACAAAAAAGGGCCCAAACCCGTATAGCCGCCAGAAATATAAGGGTCGGGCGATTATAAAGGGTCTGCTAGAGATGCTCTAATCAATCTGCAATGTAAATGAGTTACAGTGAATAATCTTTGTGGTTTGTCTTGAAAGACTTGTTGAAAACGTGGCTGGAGATGCTTTAAGTACATAGCTGAAGCTAGATTGGGCGGCGACTAACAGACAAGTACTTCTTGTTGGCAGCGATGGATCCGTGCTGGAGCTATCCATCGATCCGCTCGCAAGTTTTGTTCTTTTCGTTGTTAACAGGCACGGCAAGTCTGCATCTGCACCGGAGCTGGAAACAAAACCGGCAAGCCGTCTGTTTATCTATTCTCAATGCGTCAAACTGACACACCTCCGTTCTACTAGTAGTGAACTTACTCCATGAGTTCTTCTATGGGAATTTTTACTGCCTCCGGCATATAATATACACTAACAGCAACCTGCCGCCAACACTCGAAGTCATCGTGCACGCGCGCGGCGATACTATATTACTAATCCGAAAAAGTCTATTTTAAACCCTGAATTCGTAGAGGTTCGGCGAAACAAACCTTCAAGCGGAAATCCCGGTCGATTGCACTTTGAACTATGCAATTCCGGTCTAAACTGAACAGTCGTTTGGCAAACCAGGATCAACGACGTGTCACAGAATGGCCGGGATTGGTGCCATTTCGCCGCACTGTTCCCCATTGGGCCGGCCCGCTTCAGTTTTCTTTTTCCTTCTTTCTGTTCCCCATTGGGCCAGCCCGCTTCAGTTTTCTTTTTCCTTCTTTTAAAACGCGCAGTTTTTTTTATTCTTTAAAACTGCAAAAAAAGAGCACTTAGGGTGACTAGAACCCGCGACCTGCTGCTGTTAGTCGACGGAAGTAACCACCTGGACAGCACATCATTGTTCACATTGTCCCTGTTTCTTCTTTTTCTTCTTTCATTTTCTGTTCTTTTTATTTATATTTTTCGTTTTTAATTTTTTATTAAATTCGTGGACATCTTAGTAGGGAATACCAAACGAAAAAAAAACCTCGTGAACCAATTTTTCAAAAGGAAAAAAGGCCACAATTTTTTTATAAAAATTTCACGGATTTAGAAAAAATTCAAATGTTTTCAAAAGAAGTTCACAAATTTTCAAAAGAAAAGTTATTGGAATTTTGAAAGAAGTTGTAAAAATGAAAAGAGTTCGTGGATTTGAAAAAAGTCCACGGATTCAAAAAAGTCCATGAGTTCTGTAAAAAGTTTCACGCATTAGATAAAAATGAAAAAAAGCTAAGAAATTGGAATAAACTATTCACAAGAGGTGAGGTGGCATGGTTGGTAAGGACAGTTTTTGCACCAAAAAGGGGAGGTTGCAAGTTCAAAACACCTTATGTGCACACTTTTTTTAGCAGTGTAACAGAAAAAAGACATTTTAACAGGCAAAAAAATACAAATTCATTGAAAAGTTAGTCAACTTGGAAAGTTTATCAAATTTAGAAAATTTTCATTACTTTGAAAACAAGTTCATTGAATTTGAAAAAGTTCATGAATTCAAAAGATTCGAAAAAAAGTTCACAGAAACGAAAAAAATTCATAAACTCGAGAAAAGTTCACGAAATTGAAAAAAGAAGAAAAACGGCACAAAAAAGCAAACAAACTGGAATCTAGGACAAAAAAAATGATCGTTATTAAAAATAGAATGAAAGAATAAACTATCAGGAAGCGGATGTTGTCCCGGATGGTTAGCGCGCTCGTACATTGCCTGTGAGGTGCTGGGTTCCAAACGTCATGGCGCGCGTTTTTTGAAACGTTTTGCAGAAAAACGTAAAGAAAAAAGAGTATGATGGGCCGGCCCAATGCGAGCTGTGGTCAACATCGCTGCTGCTTGGCCCGTGAGCCAGACAAATCCCTGCCACGTAAGCGTTTTTATGTATCAAAACCATGTCAAGGTTCGATTTAGATCGGGATTGCATAGTTCAGGGTGCAATCGACCGGGATTTCGATTTGAGGGTTCATTTCGCCAAACTTCTACGAGTTTAGGGTTTAAAATGGACTTTTTCCTTACTAATCCTCACGGCAGTACTGTATGTACCAAGTCAAGACTCGAAGTCATCGTGCTAGCTGTAAATCGGAAGCGTCAGGGAAACTTGGCCACGCCGGCTATCCTGCCCGCCACATGTGCACGTACGTACGTAGTACGTGGCTCACCGACGGAGCAGTATATATATGTGGAGTACATTGGTCACGTTCACGTATCTACTATCTATGTAGGCCGGTTCAAGTGATTTACACCCAATCAATCAAGTAGCAGTGAGATCTCAACCTCGCGCATGCGCATGGAGTCGCGGGCAACAAGGCGCATGCTCGCGTTCGTCTCGTTGCTCACGATGTGGAGCATCGCCGTCCACGTTTCATTGCCGGCCGCGGCATCGCATGCGCCGGCGCGGGTCGGCGTGGTGCTGGACCTGACGAGCGACGTGGGGAGGAAGAGCCTCACCTGCATTTCCAAGGCCCTGGACGGGTTCTACCTCAAGCATCCGAGTTGCGCCAAGCTGGTAGAGCTACGCGTGAGGGATTCGGCCGGAGACGCCGTCAAGGCGGCGCACGCTGGTAAATTTAACGTTCAAGCGTATATATATATCTTCAACTTTGTGTGTCTCCAGCATCACTCCCTCTTTAATTAGGAGTTTGGGCAGACCGATTTTGTTCTCTCTTTCTCTATACAGAAATTAAGATTTTAGGCCCCACGAAGGGAATTTCCCCGGTCCCCTAGAACTTTGGAAGTTTGAAATTTCTCAGCTTCCAAATTGAAGAGTTCAAATCCCTGAAGTTGAAATTTCAAATTCAAAATTCAGAAGTTCGAAAATCTCAGGAGTTTTTTTTTTAATTATGGAAGTACGTACAAGTCTTTCAGAAATAGTACTGTACTATTTTCTTTGAAGGTGCCGAACAAGGGAAACTTGCCAAAACATGTGTGTCAAATAAGAAATTCATTAGAACGGAAAAAATATATCTTTGTCTCAGAAGTGACCACGCCTCTTTTGGTGGGCGGGTGTCCGCCAATTAGGTTCGCCTCAGAGAAATACTATCTCTCAAGCCATTAAGCGAATTCACCACACGCCTGCAGTCCCTCAATTGGATGTGAAGCTTTGATACAATACAACAATTAGACCAATTTGTTGGCTAATTGTTTCCAGAACATGCTTTTGATTGGCAATTTTGTGATGCGTTTGTGCTTTGCAGCCGAGGACCTCATCAAGAATGCCCACGTGCAAGCCATTATCGGGGGCCCTCAGCCACTTACCAAAGCAGATCACGGCATACACCTGGCCCAGAACAACCACATTCCATTTCTCTCCTACAACATTTCTCCAATATCGTGTGCCTTCTGGCTTGAAGAAAACGTAACAGCATCCGTAGGCCATCCCAAGATTGGATTTACATTTGAATCAAGTGACAGTATGATATTTCTTTACCCAAAAACCGTGCGAAGAAATGACATGAAACTACATACACAAAGTTCTAGTCAAGATTGCGAAGGGCAGACAGTGTTGAAGATTGTCGTGCCATTAAAAAATGGTTTTCATGAATTTGTGGAGGTTACTGGTCCTATTTCTGAGAAACAAAACATCACTGGCTATAGCATTGATATCTTCGAGGCAGCTATGAGGACTCTACATCCTGTTCCGTGCTATGAGTTTATTGTTTTTGACGGTCCTTATGATGAACTAGTAGGCAATGTGTCTTTGGGGGTGAGGCTTACTCCTACACACTTTCATCTCATCTTATATTGTTAACATTTTTTGAAACTAAATACATTTGAATCTTCCTAAATTTGTGCGGGATAAACAGGTGTATGATGGTGTAGTAGGCGATGTGACCATAACCGCGCAACGAGTTACAGTCGCAGACTTTACGGTGCCATACACACAGTCTGGTGTATCTATGCTTGTGCTTACCGAGGATGAACCAACCACAATCAGTTGGACATTTGTAAAGCCATTGAGTAAGAATCTTTGGTTTGCAACTATTGCCTTCTTATTCTATACTGGCTTTGTTGTGTGGATGATTGAACTACCCACAAATCAAGAGTGCCAAGGATTAAGTTTGACACGGTGCAGCACTGCCCTCTACTTTGTTTTCTCAACTTTGACGTTTTCTCATGGTCAGCACATCAACCTAAAACTTCTAACGATACTTGATGCCTTATCAATATATTATTGTTTTGTTACCATAGTTCTATGATAACATAATTGTCTCGTTCTTCCCTGCACAGGTCAAAGTATTAGAAGCCCTGACAAAAATTGTTGTGGTGATATGGTGCTTTGTTGTGTTGATTCTAGTACAAAGCTATACAGCTAGCTTGTCATCCATGTTGACTGCAAAGCGGCTCCGCCCTAGGGTGTCAAATCTAGATCAACTTCAACAGAACGGCGACTTTGTAGGATACCAAGATGATTCATTTGTGCGGTCCTTCTTGATAAATCATCATAATATCAGTGAAAGTAGGTTACGAAACTACAGCACCAAAGAAGAATATGATGTTGCTTTGAGGAAGGGGTCCAAGAATGGAGGGGTGTCGGCCATTGTCAATGAGATCCCCTATTTAACTTCTTTCATCTCTGATAGTCGGTACAAAAAGGACTTTATGATGCTTGGGTGCATATACAAGACCCCTGGATTTGGTTTTGTAAGCTTCTCAGCCTACCATGATATATTCATGATTACTCCTTGTTGCTTATGTTTCATTCTTGGGAGTACTTTCTAACATCATGTTTTTATGGCCAGGCATTTCGTCAAGGTTTTCCGCTAGTACATAACATTTCTACTGCAATCCTAAACCTAGCAGAAGGGGTTACTGGTTCACAAATAGAAGTTAAATGGTTCGGCACAACTTTACCATCGATTGGTGCTAGCACAATTTCTGACGGTGATTCTGTGCCTCTCACATTACAAAGCTTCTCCGGGCTCTTTTTGATCACTGGATCCATTTCAACTCTCATGCTACTGATAAGCATTGTGAAGTTGTTTTATGACAAAAGCAACACCTCTAGAAACACTGTTCCTGACCAACAACCTCTTGGTGAAGCTAGCAATGATGATACAAATCGATACAATAGTGGCGAGGATTCCCATTCGATACGAATCAGCATGGGCAACAACCCCGACCCTGACCAACAACGTCTTCATGAAGTTAGCAATGATGATTTCCAGGGTGTTCATCGGGAAGGTGGAAATGATGGGGATGCTCCGCCTGATCTAATGGAGCAGAATTGCATGCACAATGGCTCTATACCTGCAGGACACATTCAGATTGAGATGAGCAATGTCTGAGATGAAAGGAAGCGCTAGATGCTCATGAGTACTTCTCTTATCGTTGAATCAATGTCCACAACCAATATCTTATAAGTTTTTTAATTCCATTTGTAAATACATGATGATTAGGACATACATATAGTAACTGACGTGTAATTTGACTCTTGTGGTGTAACGTTTGCATGAATGTGTTAGTACTTATTTATTCACAACAAATAAGTCTTGATACTCATACTAAAAAGGTTGTGTGCATTTCTAGTTGGTGCAGAATCCGGGAAGTAAAACTCCCTTCCATTTTTTTTGCAAACAGAGCCTTGGGTCATTGATTAGGCATGTGGTTGTGCAACGTGACCATCTGGGTTCAATTCATAAAATTGACAGGTGATCCACAAGAGGTTTTTCCATTTATTGAGGATCAAATTTGATGTGTGGTGTGAACACTCCTCACGATAAAATCTTGGTACTCGTCAAAACATCTTTAAAGACCAGGCTTGTTGTGTGGCGAGACTACACTTCAAGATATAATATTGCTACTCATACTAAAAATTATGTATGCATCCTTAATTGATGCAGAGACCGGAAAGTGAAATTAAGCAAACATAGCCCTTGGCTCACTGGTTAGGCATGCGGCCGTGCAGCCTGATCACCCGGATTTAATTCCTAGAATTGAATAGTGATGCATAGAGATTTTCTTCATTTATTGAGGATCAAGCTTAATGTATGGTGTGACCACCGCCAAGATAAAATCTTGATACTCATCAACAAGGTTACAACTTCGCCACTATATACCTTTGCCGCTAGAAAAGAACCATTTCACTACTCCCCTACGACGTAGCCAGCCATTTGTTATTGAAAAACAGAAGACACACACTCTCTCTCTCATCAACCAATATATCTAATGAGAACGTATCTGGTGCACTAGAGCTTCTTGTGCTACTGGTGTACTAGAATCATGTAGCACATATTTAAATGTTTGAAAAAATCTGAAAAAAATATTAGCACATTAAAATAACATTAATACATGTTGTCACAAAAATTCAAAACATAGCTCAATATACAAAAATGAAAAATTTGACATTGAATAATACATAACATAAGTTGGGTTTTTTACACGTCCGATGCACCGGTAGCACAAGAAGCCGGGGTGCACCAGATACGTCCTCTATATCCAATGTGTCAAAATGTGCTACTCTCTCTGTTTCCAGAATAAATATCTTAACTCAACTTTATACTAAAATTAATATGAAATTAAGACACTTATTTTGGGACGGAGGGGTAGATTATTTGACCATTCAACAGTCAGCTGTGTCGCGGGAATCGGCTAGTTCAGAGCACTATCAGAAGCTACGCAGAAACCGCAGGCGCATACATAGCAAGCTAGCATAGGTACACGTACCTCCCCGCTGTCGAAGTACGACTGTACGAGTGCACGTAAAACGACTGTATACAGTACTAATATATGCAGTACGACCAGAGTGCATGCACGTACAGCGTTTGACTTGGTTCAGGTATAGACTAGAACGAACGTCTCTGTATGAGAATGTTCGAAACCACTGCTGAAGTGCTGATTTCCTCTCTTAACTGCACATACCATTTTCATGACCTAAAGAACTTGAGCGGATAACCTTTGACTGAGCTCACCGTGAACTGATCAAACAAAGCTACAAGATCTATTGCTTCCTCCGGCAGAGAAACACTGTACCAGGTACCACCGGCCGGCCGAAACGTCACTGCGTTCGCGAGCTAGGCAGCCATGCGGCTGACCGGCGATCGATCGAGGATGCTCCACGAAATTCACCCATCGCCCGTCACAAGCTCAGTAGCTCACTCGCCTACGTAGCTCGATCTTTGTATATAAATCTCGGTGATGCACTGCTCCTGCTCCGTATGTAAACCACACAGACACAGCAAGCAAGTACAGTACACAGGTGTAGAGTTCAGTCTCGTGCCATGGCGTGTTCGGCGAGGCGCTGCCTCTCTCTGCTCGTGCTTTGGAGCACTGCCGGGTCGTTGGCCACGGCGGCGCCGGCGCGGGTCGGCGTGGTGCTGGACCTGACGACGGACGTGGGGAGGAAGAGCCTCGCCTGCATCTCCGTGGCCCTGGATGACTTCTACCTGGAACATCCGAGCTGCGCCAAGCGGGTGGAGCTACGCGTGAGGGACTCGGGCGAACAGGCCGTCAAGGCGGCGCAAGCTGGTAAACACCCCCCTCCCCCCCACCCCTTTCTCCAAACTTTTCTTTTTCAAAATTAAGTAATCGCCCGCTCTTTTTTTTCTTCAAAAAATCCACGTGACAATATAGACTAGAAAAAACTAGCAAGAAGAATAAAATAAATCAATTGTATGAAATACAGACATCAAATATGCGCATATCATCCAATTGCACACAAAGCTTCGCGACGAAGACCCTGTTTGTTTTGGCTTATTATGCTTCAGCTTTGCAGCTTTTCCACTTTGCCTAAAGAGCCAAAAAAAGTCTTATTTAGGGGCTTTTCGCTTTGGCCTTTTGGCTTATACCATCATATAATAATATTGATAAAAGATTGTGCGCACCACTCGATGCAGAGGCTGAGGGGTATCGCCTCTTTTCCAAAAAAAAAAGTAACAATATTAATTCATAAGCCAAAAGCCCCTATTTAAGAGTTTTTTTTTGCTTTTAAGTCAAAGTGGAAAAGCTGCAAAAGCTGAAACACAAGCCTAAATACACATGCATAAAAGACTTAGAGCAACTCTAGCGGACCCCGTAAAAATACGATCCGCAAAACGCGTTTGCGGGTTCACGAAAATCGCTTTTGCGGGTCAAAAACATAGGCGTTCGAGCAGAACCCGTATCTAAACTTGCATAATTCGAAAAACTTCTTTCGCAGGAGAAATTGCACAAACACAGTTCATCACATACTACATTGTTCATCGTATACTATATAGTTCATCACACTACAAGCATACATACTACGTTAAGCTAGTATTATGGGGTCGGATCTAAACGGCGGCGAGGTCGCGGCAACTGGACGACGCCGTGGAGGAGCCGGACGCTCACTCCTCCTCGCCAGAGCTGCAGAGATCGACGAACTTCTCCGCCTGCTCCGCGCGGATGCGCCGCCACTCCTCGGCCTTCTCCTTGGCGGGGAGGTTGGTGGCGACCGCCTGCCGCCACTCGAGGGCTTCGAGCTCCTCGGCGTGGCGGCGGCGCTCCTCCTCCTCGCGCACGCTCCGCTCAGTGATGGCGGCGGCGATGGCGTCGAACTCCGCAACGTAGTCCTCGGGCCCGACGACCCCGCAGCGGCCGAGCAGAGCGGGCTCCTCCTTCATCGGCATGAAGGGGAACGGCGCCGGCAGCTCCGGCTCCTCCTCCTCGTCCGACCACTCCCTCTTCACGGGGAGGAAGCCCGGGGCGGAGGAGGAGGATCCGGCGTACGAAAAACGCGCGGAGGAGAATGACGCGCGCCGGCGGTCGAAGCTCACCGACGGCGAAAGCCCGCGGTTGGTCCACTTCCGCGCGCAGCGCTTCATCGCGCCGTCGGACCGGACACGCCGCTCGCGCTCCGGGTCCCTCTGACGGCCGGATCGGCTGCCGGAGCTCCACATTCGCCCCCACATGGCAGCTGGAGGCAGGGCGGAGGGTCGCCGGCGGCGAGAAATTGGGAGAGGAGAAAGGGGGATCGGATGGCTCGCGGTGACAGGAAGATAGGGTTTGGACACGCAAAAGGGTCGCGGAACCGCACTTACAGTGCTCGAGGCGTGCGGTTTGCGGGCTGCGGCAAAAGTTTTTGCGGGCCGGGCGAGTATGCGGGCTCTGTTCTGGCCGCAAAATTGGCCCGAGCCCGCATACTCGCCGGAATTTTTGCGGGCCGGGCATTTTGCAGGGTCTGCTAGAGTTGCTCTTATATGATGCCCTGTGCCAAAGAAAGGTGCTCTAAAAAAACCTTTGTTAGATCACCGACTACTGTTATATTTGCACATGGCACCACAGCCGTAAGCCTCTTCGATGCCTAAGAATTTCAGAAAATTTCAAATATATTTACCATTTTGTTTCAAATTTACTGTTTATGCGAGTGCATATGAGCTTGTGTGCGGAAAGCAAACATTCGACAAATATTTCATTTTGCTAAGACAATATTTTGATCAATAACCTCTCTTCATACTACTTATGTTTGCCTTCATGTAACCTGTACCACGAGATATATTTTCATAAGAATTTAGTTAGTTGTAATTTTGTATTGCATAAACAGTTTGTCTAATTCACATCTAGATGTTATTTAAGAATATCACATCTAAGCTCCCACGAGTATATAATGTAGCAACAAAAAACAAAAAAAAAACTAAGAAAAGACCACAAATAGAGTGAACATCAACTTATATGTGACATAACTATGTCACATCTAGATGTGTCTTAGACAGACCCTTGCATAAAACATACCCCGTCCATTCCATTTCATTAGAAGTATTTTTTTTGCGCCTATGGGCGTATTTGCTTTAGGTAGATTCTGGATTATGGATTGTTATATGTATTTACCTTTCATCCCAAGTAGATTCCAATTAAACCCCCTCCCCCCGAATTGGTAAGACCATTAATTAATTGTCAGTAATTACCTCTCTAATCAATGTTGTTACCAGAGGCATTTCTATCATAAAGTACCTTTCTAACAATTTTGATCCTTGGGGCGTTGAGGCTTAGGAAAGGAAAAAGTCTAAAACAAACTTTCAATTTATAGGCGAAAGCTAAATTAAACCCCGAACTTTCAATCCCTGAAATCAGCACACCAAACTCTCTAATCCCGGTCTATTTTAAACCTTGACAGAACATAGCCGGGATTTGCTGAATTGGGCCAGCCCAGTAGCGCAGTTGCTCGCGCGTGCGGACTAATCTGGTTTTTTCTTAGTTTCTTCCTTGTTCGTTTTCATTTCTTTTTTCATTTTTACACATCTCTAATTTTTCTCAGTACCCAATGTACATTTTTAACGCACACATTAAATATTTTTGGATAAAATTTTGATATTTTCAAATATATTATGTACATTTATATTTTACATGTTTTCAAAACTTTTTGAATACATGGTAATATTTTTTCAACTACATGTTTTACATTTTCTTTATGATGATAAACATTTTATAAAACTACACAACACTCTTTTACGTGGTTCAACATTTTTAAATTTGCATACACTTTTTTCAAGGGCATGCCACATATATTCTGTTAAGGTTTTGACACATTTTTTTACATCACGCAAACATTTTTTACATTGTCAAAACATTCTTTTGAAAACGTCACAAACACATTTTTTGGAACTCGTGATCATTCTTGAAATGTTACATTTTTTTAATGTATAAAACATTTTTTTGAATCACAAAAATATTATTATACATTGTATAAACATTTGGATTTGCCCGTACATTTTTTAAAACTTGTGATATTTTTTAGATGTCACAAAATATTTTCAGGTTTCAGAAAATGTTTACGTATCAAAACGTGTCCGCACTTTAAAATTTTGTTCAGGTTGCAGAAAAAATTTATGTTTCAAAAAGTGTTTGCACTTTAAAATTTTGTTCAGGTTTCAAAAAATGTTTATAAATGTGTTCGCTTTTTCAAAGTTGTTGGTTTTAAAAAATATTCGAAATTATCAAAAAGTTCTCGCACGTTATAAAATGTTCAAAGATTTCATAAATAAATATGTTTTCAATAATTGTTTGCCCTAAAAATTGTTTACAAAGTTTGGCGCTTTGGTTTCTGATTAAATATTTCGGCCTCTGACTATGCCAGCCATAGTCGTCTTGTGTAGTGGCTACCAAGTCCCAAGTTCGACTCCACGGCATGTTTTTTTTATTTTGGAATTATTACGTCGTCCTTAAGAAAAAGAAAGAAAGAATTTTTTACGTGGTGTGTTAAGGAAAATAACTCGCTACATGTCTGGTGGGTTGGCGCAGTCGAGTCCACTCCCAACAATCCGAAACATTTTTTAAATACATTATTTATGAAATAATTTATGAAATTCCAAAAACAGTATTAAAAAATGTGACACAATTTTTAAAATACGAAATAATTTTCATAGCATGTGAAAATCTGTTGGAATTCTGGTAAATATGATTTTTTTAATCGTGACAGTTTTTTAAAATGCTAATAGAGTTGATTTTGTGCGAAACACGAAATTCCAAACAGTTTTTAAAAACACAAAACGAATTGAATTTGTGCGAAAAATAGAAAAAAGAAACATTTTTAACTTTTGAACAATTTTAGAAACATGCGAACATTTTTTAAACCTCACGAATTCTTGTTGTTTTATAGTGGGCCGGCCCAAATTCTAGTCGGTGAGAGTAGCTGGAATCCCGGCCGGGATTGTAGTCTTCCCAGCGTGCCAAACAGATCTAGGGTCCAAAATAGACCGGGATTACAAGTTCAGAGTGTGAATTTCCGGGATTCAAAGTTCAGGGTTTGATTTAGCTTTCGTCTACAATATCAAGGTTTATTTTGGACTTTTTCCCTTAGGAAAATACACCTACAGAAGTGACCCTTGGCACATTGTCACAATCTTCATAACGTAATTTGACTGCTAATATTTACCACAAACCAAGTGATGATTTAATCATCATCTAAGACCATTTTTTATGCAATCATATTAACTCGTTAGAATATTTATGCCCCTGTTGGAATGCATGTAAAATGGTTGAAGTGAACTAGTGACACATTTTCCCCCGACCATCCAACAACACCTTGATTCTCACACTAATTCTTTAAATTTGAATGGATGCTATTGAAAGAACAAAAAAGCTCAAAAGGTGTGATGAGTAAGCAGACTACATTTTCAGTCTTCACACAAGTCCACGCTCAACATTCGAGAAACAAGCATCTAAAAAAACCTTTTTTAGGGGTTTAAAAAAACCATGTGATAAGCAATCCAAAATATTAAAAAAATACAAGCATCTAGAAAACATTCGAAAAAACAAGTGAAAGCCCATCTACTTCAGAAAAAGGTCCAAGCCCATGATGTTCGCAAAGAAAGGTCCAAGCCCATCCCTGTGCTGACCTCAAGCCCTCAAGGTGTTCGACGCTTCGACCCCGCGCCGCCGTGGCCTCCATTTCCGCCACCGCCGGCGCTGCGAAGGTCCTCGCTCACAAGGTTTCCCCTCTCTTGCCTCTCTGAATCTTCCCGTCAGGTCCTCCGCTTGCCTTCCCCGTCCGCCGCCGACGCAGCAGCAGCAGCACACGAACACGAGCACTGACCGTGTCCCCTGGCGAGTGCTTCCCGGCAGGTTGGTGGCAACCGCCTGCCGCCACTCGAGGGCTTCGAGCTCCTTGGCGTGGCGGCGGCACTCCTCCTCCTCGCGCACGCTCCGCTCGGCGATGGCGGCGGCGATGGCGTAGAACTCCGCGACGTAGTCTTCGGGCCCGACGACCCCGCGGCGGCCGAGCAGAGCGGGCTCCTCGGGCTCCTCCTTCATCGGCACGAAGGGGAACGGCGCCGGCAGCTCCGGCTCCTCCTCCTCGTCCGACCACTCCCTCTTCACGGGGAGGAAGCCCGCGGCGGCGGAGGAGGAGGATCCGGCGTACGAAAAACGCGCGGAGGAGAATGACGCGCGCCGACGGTCGAAGCTCGCCGACGGCGAAAGCCCGCGGTTGGTCGCGCCGTCGGACCGGACGCGCCGCTCGCGCTCCGGGTCCCTCTGACGGCCGGATCGGCTGCCGGAGCCGCGTTCGGAGCTCCACATTCGCCCCCACATGGCAGCTGGAGGCAGGGCGGAGGGTCGCCGGCGGCGAGAAATTGGGAGAGGAGAAAGGGGGATCGGATGGCTCGCGGTGACGGGAGGATAGGGTTTGGACACGCAAAAGGGTCGCGGAACCGCACTTACAGTGCTCGGGGTGTGCGGTTTGCGAGCTGCGGCAAAAGTTTTTGCGGGCCGGGCGAGTATGCAGGCTCTGTTCTGGCCGCAAAATTGGCCCGAGCCCGCATACTCGCTGGAATTTTTGCGGGCCGGGCATTTTGCAGGGTCTGCTAGAGTTGCTCTTATATGATGCCCTGTGCCAAAGAAAAGTGTTCTAAAAAACCTTTGTTAGATCACCGACTACTGTTATATTTGCACATGGCACCACAGCCGTAAGCCTCTTCGATGCCTAAGAATTTCAGAAAAATTCAAATATATTTACCATTTTGTTTCAAATTTACTGTTTATGCGAGTGCATATGAGCTTGTGTGTGGAAAGCAAACATTCGACAAATATTTCATTTTGCTAAGATAATATTTTGATCAATAACCTTTCTTCATACTACTTATGTTTGCCTTCATGTAACCTGTACCATGAGATATATTTTCATAAGAATTTAGTTAGTTGTAATTTTGTATTGCATAAACAGTTTGCCTAATTCATATTTAGATGTTATTTAAGGATATCACATCTAAGCTCCCACAAGTATATAATGTAGCAACAAGAAACAAAAAAAACTAGGAAAAGACCACAAATAGAGTGGACATCAACTTGTATGTGACATAACTATGTCACATCTAGATGTGTCCTAGACACACCCTTGCGTAAAACGTACCCCGTCCATTCCATTTCATTAGAAGTATTTTTTTGCGCCTATGGGTGTATTTGCTTTAGGTAGATTCTGGATTGTGGATTGTTATATGTATTTACCTTTCATCCCAAGTAGATTCCAATTAAACCCCCTCCCCCCGAATTGGTAAGACCATTAATTAATTGTCAGTAATTACCTCTCTAATCAATGTTGTTACCAGAGGCATTTCTATCGTAAAGTACCTTTCTAACAATTTTGATCCTTGGGGCGTTGAGGCTTAGGAAAATACACCTACAGAAGTGACCCTTGGCACATTGTCACAATCTTCATAACGTAATTTGACTGCTAATATTTACCACAAACCAAGTGATGATTTAATCATCATCTAAGTCCATTTTTTATGCAATCATATTAACTCGTTAGAATATTTATGCCCCTGTTGGAATGCATGTAAAATGGTTGAAGTGAACTAGTGACACATTTTTACCCTGACCATCCAACAACACCTTGATTCTCACACTAATTCTTTAAATTTGAATAGATGCTATTGAAAGAACAAAAAAGCTCAAAAGGTGTGATGAGTAAGCAGACTACATTTTTCAGTCTTCACACAAGTCCACGCTCAACATTAGAGAAACAAGCATCTAAAAAAACCTTTTTTAGGGGTTTAAAAAAACCATGTGATAAGCAATCCAAAATATTAAAAAAATACAAGCATCTAGAAAACATTCGAAAAAACAAGTGAAAGCCCATCTACTTCAAAAAAAGGTCCAAGCCCATGACGTTCGCAAAGAAAGGTCCAAGCCCATCCCTGTGCTGACCTCAAGCCCTCAAGGTGTTCGACGCTTCGACCCCGCGCCGCCGTGGCCTCCATCTCCGCCGGCGCCGGCGCTGCGAAGGTCCTCGCTCACAAGGTTTCCCCTCTCTTGCCTCTCTGAATCTTCCCGTCAGGTCCTCCGCTTGCCTTCCCCGTCCGCCGCCGACGCAGCAGCAGCAGCACACGAACACGAGCACTGACCGTGTCCCCTGGCGAGTGCTTCCCGGCCCTGCCTCCACTCCACTTCTTGCTCGCCCCCCCCCCCCCCCTCCCCCCCCTCTCCCTTTTCAGTGTGGGAGAGTCGAATTTAGGGCTAATTTTCCCCCATTACTTTGATGCATTTGCTGTGAAACCTCTGTGCATAATCCAAAAGTTTGACCTAGTATTTCTCAACCTAATTTTTGGTGCCTGTTGTGATCTTTGCAGCCGATGATCTTATCAATAATGCCCGAGTGCAAGCCATCATCTGGGGTCCTCAAACATCGACAGAAACAGATTTCCTCTCCTACCTGGGCCGCCTCCACCGCATTCCGGTCCTCTCCTTCGGCATTTCCCCAAATTCCTGCACCTTCTGGCTAGAAGATCCTGCAACAGCTTCCAGGGGTCACAGCAAGATCGGCTTTACACTTGACAATGACACTATAACATTTCTTAGTCCAAAAACTGGTAGTAGACGAAATGGCAGGAAATTACAGACAGGAAAAGCGAGGATGAACTGCAGAAGCCATAATATGACGATGCTCAGGATTGCTGTGCCGCAGAAAGAAGGTTTTGAAGATTTTGTGCATGTTGCTGATCCGAATACCAGTTACCAAAAGGTCACTGGATACAGCATTGATATCTTCGAAGCTGCTATGAAGCAGCTACGTCGTCCACCACGCTATGAGTTTTATGTCTTCCATGGTTCCTACGATGCGCTAGTAGGCAACGTGTCTTCAGGGGTTAGTGAGCTTTACTCATACATACTTGCATGGTTTGACTTGTAACATGTACTTTTTTGCTGCTAGATCCATTTTGACCCCTATTTTCTGGTTGATAACAGGTGTATGATGCAGCAGTTGGTGATGTTAGCATAACTCCTGATCGAGCCGCTGACACAGATTTTACAATGCCGTACACACAATCTGGAGTGTTTATGCTTGTGCTCGCCGAGGACGAGCCAGAAACAGTTGAGTGGAAATTTGTGAAGCCACTGAGTTCGGCACTTTGGTTTACAACTGTGGGCTTCTTCTTCTATACTGGCTTTGTTGTGTGGATGATTGAGCGCTCCAGAAATCAAGAGTACCAAGGATCAAATTTGAGACAGTTCAGCACCGCTTCTTACTTTGCTTTCTCTACTTTGACATTTTCACATGGTTAGCACTTCATACATAAACTTCTTGGCAATACTTGATGTCTTATAAGAGATTCAATTAGTTTACTACAGTAGTCATGTACGAAGTTTCTTGGTTATTCCATGCGCAGCTCAGACTATTAGAAGCCCCTTGTCAAAAATTGTTGTGGTGGTATGGTGCTTTGTGGTTCTGATTGTAGTGCAGAGTTACACAGCAAGCTTGTCAGCCATACTAACCGCAAAGAGCCGCCGGCCTTCAGTGACAGATCTGAACCAGCTCCAGCTCAGGAATGGCTCTGTTGGACACCAAGAGGGGTCATTTCTGCGCTCCATCTTGATAAAAAATTATTATTTCGACAAAGATAGGTTACAGAGCTACATAAAGAAAGAGGACTATGCTGATGCTTTGAGAAATGGATCGGTATCAGCTATCGTTGATGAGCTTCCCTTCTTGACATCATTCCTCTCTGATCCTCGGAATAAGGAAGACTTTAGGATGGTTAATCTCATGTACATGACTCCTGGATTTGGTTTTGTAAGCTTCTCAATCTAAAGCTTAGTATATTCAGAGTTTTGTCCTTTTAAGTGCTATGTTGCATCCTAGCGACAGAAGCTAGTTAGTACCATCATGTTTTTTACCTTCAAGTATGGATTTTCTAAGCATCGTCATACATCTACCTACATCCATTAATAGTTTGAATGTACTGCACCAAAAATTCTCACAAACATACTCATATTGTGGTGCTAACTGCTAAGCATATGATTACCCACAAAATATATTTTGGCTTTTGAGAGAAAAGAAAAGAACGCACTGGCATATACAACCACTTGTTCAATTGTATCATGCTTTTTTTTTTTTACCTCGATCACGCCTATCATTTTGTCTCAAGATGTGATAATATCATGATTGTTTTTCGACTATGTACATCTCCATGCCACTAAATTATTGAAGTTACGGGTTTATCTACAGGTATGCTTACCTTTTATCTGCAGGCATTCTGTCTAGGTTCGCCGCTGGTGCATGATCTTTCTACTGCCATCTTGAAAATAACAGGAGGCGATGAGGGATTGAGGATTCAAAGAAAGTGGTTAGGCGCAGATCCACTGTTGTCGGCGGCCAGTGACAGCAGCCCCGACCCCGGTTCCACACAAATCAATTTGCCAAGCGTCGCTGGTGCCTTCGTCATCACCGGAGTTATCTCAACTCTCATGTTGCTGGTAAGCATTGGGAGGCTGATTCATGCCAGCCGCACCAGCGGGAGAATATCCGATGTGGAAAGTGTCAATTGTCATGGTGGTGACAGCGTCGGCCAAGCTTCCGTTCACTTGGAGAATGGCAGCATAGGTCACAGTTCTGCTGCCTCTGATCAACCCCTCTGTGAGGCCGTGAATAGCGAGTCCCATGGGCGCTTTGAGAATGCTGCCGGCCAAGAGGCTTGTCCAATGCAGCAGAATGGCATGCAGAGCGGCTCTGCGACTGCAGAATCCATCCAGATTGAGATGAGAACTGTCTGAGATGAAGTTGATAGGGAAGTGCAGTATCCTCAAGCTGTGTTGTGAACTTGTGATCCTTATTTTCGAGTACCTGTTATGTTGCCTTGAATTTGTGATGAATACGAACAGTAGTGTTTAGCAGCGTGTAAGGTTTTGCCACAATCAGCTACTTTTGTAAACTAATAATATAGTACTATTGTTTCGCGGAGTGGGTCGCTCACTCGGTTGATATATTCTTTGGGTTTTGGCATGAGGGATATAATTAACTCTTATGAACTAGTGATAGATTTCCCTTTGAAGTATGTACCCAGTACTTTTGATCTTCAGGCCTCTGCAAGCGGATGCACACATCCATCTTCAGTATGGGTTGTTTCTAAACTTTGTTGTCCCGCTTCCTATTCACCGCCCTTTCCCATTTGTGAATTGCGATGTCACGTTGCAGCTCGTAAATCTCGCCCCTCCTCCAGTTCCTAAGGACTCCTGGGATATGATCAGCATGGACTTCATCAATGGGCTTTTGCAATCCGTCAATTTGAATTGCATGCTGTTTATAGTGTACAAGTAAATCAAGTTCGCTCACTTCCTGTCGTTTGCTCATCCATATACAACTTCTAAGGTAGCCCTCCTCTGAATGAATCAAATTAAGCTTGATGACTTTCCGGCGCTATCGTCTCCAACTGCAACCTAGCCTTCACAGGCCATGCACCTGGTTTTCCAGGTCTCGCAGCTGCGTCGTGCCCTGGTTCCTGGTGCACATATCTCTACCAAACTTCCCATCTGTTCTGACATTGCGCGAGTGCCTTTGCTGTCTTACAACAATGTTGGCACAAGTGAAATAACACTTGCTTCATTCTCTTTATTAATTACTCATATAACCGCGTTAGCTATAAGGTCTTGACTATAACAGCAGGAGCTCTGTCTTTTCATTATAGAGGAGGAAAACTTTTTACAACGCACTAATCAGAAAAGCAAAAACAACATACCACACCCAGCGCCTAGAGAAGCCTCTATCGCTCAGCCACATCTCATCCTATACATCCATTCTAGTTTATAGTATCATTCGTACCGTTTATAGCATCATTCATCAGTTTTGGTATAGTAGATGCTATCACACATACAGTCATACTCGATGGAATTGTTTGATCTAAAGGGGATCTTCTATAATTTTGCACATAAAGGGTTATTTCTTGGTTTCGTCCCGTCATTAATAACTTGATTATTTTTAGATAATAGTAGATAGAAAGAACGCTCATAAGGAGTCTTCATCTCTAATCAGCCCCGCCAAAGCTACTGATACCACCTTTCTCTTTTTCCGATTTTATTATTTTAAAATATAGCATCAAGCAGATACAAAACATTATGAGTAATATCCGACCTTTGCATAAATAAGATGCACACAATCAAATCCAAAAGTCTTGACAAATAAACTGACAAACTGGCAACAGTAGAGTCCTATAGACCAACACTATGCCTATGTCGAAGGAGGTGGTGGGTCAATCCCTAGGTTATGTTGCCATCCACAGTGGCGGAGCCACCTCCCGGCTACCCGGGGTAGCTGCCCGGGCTCAGCCATGCATTCTCGTTTGGATAGTAGCAGTAAATGAAGAGCTAATCACCATTTTACATGGGCAAACAACTGATAGACAGCAGCTCCGTGTACTTTGCCTCGGCTCGCCGGCTGAGCTGGCTCCGCCACTGGCCATCCATATTGGGAAAAAAAACCCTCCATAGCTACCTGCTCCAATCACGTACACACCGGCTTGAACAACGATTGGTACTCCGATCGTTGTAGCACTGGAAAATAAATAGTAGAGGAGAAGTTTTTTGTTATTGAAAATCAAATCGTTTCTACATAGTCAAAGCGATCAACTCAAGTCACACACTCTCACCCTTATTAGCATTTTGAACCTATTAGAATACCGTCTAACCAATGACTAAAAATATTGAGAACACTTGTGGGGATACAAATTTAACACTATTTGGATATGTAACTTCTCCCTTAAGAGGTCATGTCTCTGACATAAAATAGTCTGATCGGCTATAGCTTCTCCCAAAGAAGTGAGAACTGTTCCAATTGCACCTCGTTGTCAATCCTTTGCAATCCCTGCATCCATCGCCCATTGTGCAGGGTACTATTCTTCACCGGCAGCTTCTTGAAGCGAGCTAATTTGAATATCTCAGGTGCCAAAGAGCAAGGAGCATTGCCATCAAGCCACCTGCCCCTTGCCGGCGCTATCGTATTAAGCTTGATGACTTTCCGGCGCTATCGTCTCCAACTGCAACCTAGCCTTCACAGGCCATGCACCTGGTTTTCCAGGTCTCGCAGCTGCGTCGTGCCCTGGTTCCTGGTGCACATATCTCTACCAAACTTCCCATCTGTTCTGACATTGCGCGAGTGCCTTTGCTGTCTTACAACAATGTTGGCACAAGTGAAATAACACTTGCTTCATTCTCTTTATTAATTACTCATATAACCGCGTTAGCTATAAGGTCTTGACTATAACAGCAGGAGCTCTGTCTTTTCATTATAGAGGAGGAAAACTTTTTACAACGCACTAATCAGAAAAGCAAAAACAACATACCACACCCAGCGCCTAGAGAAGCCTCTATCGCTCAGCCACATCTCATCCTATACATCCATTCTAGTTTATAGTATCATTCGTACCGTTTATAGCATCATTCATCAGTTTTGGTATAGTAGATGCTATCACACATACAGTCATACTCGATGGAATTGTTTGATCTAAAGGGGATCTTCTATAATTTTGCACATAAAGGGTTATTTCTTGGTTTCGTCCCGTCATTAATAACTTGATTATTTTTAGATAATAGTAGATAGAAAGAACGCTCATAAGGAGTCTTCATCTCTAATCAGCCCCGCCAAAGCTACTGATACCACCTTTCTCTTTTTCCGATTTTATTATTTTAAAATATAGCATCAAGCAGATACAAAACATTATGAGTAATATCCGACCTTTGCATAAATAAGATGCACACAATCAAATCCAAAAGTCTTGACAAATAAACTGACAAACTGGCAACAGTAGAGTCCTATAGACCAACACTATGCCTATGTCGAAGGAGGTGGTGGGTCAATCCCTAGGTTATGTTGCCATCCACAGTGGCGGAGCCACCTCCCGGCTACCAGGGGTAGCTGCCCGGGCTCAGCCATGCATTCTCGTTTGGATAGTAGCAGTAAATGAAGAGCTAATCACCATTTTACATGGGCAAACAACTGATAGACAGCAGCTCCGTGTACTTTGCCTCGGCTCGCCGGCCGAGCTGGCTCCGCCACTGGCCATCCATATTGGGAAAAAAAACCCTCCATAGCTACCTGCTCCAATCACGTACACACCGGCTTGAACAACGATTGGTACTCCGATCGTTGTAGCACTGGAAAATAAATAGTAGAGGAGAAGTTTTTTGTTATTGAAAATCAAATCGTTTCTACATAGTCAAAGCGATCAACTCAAGTCACACACTCTCACCCTTATTAGCGTTTTGAACCTATTAGAATACCGTCTAACCAATGACTAAAAATATTGAGAACACTTGTGGGGATACAAATTTAACACTATTTGGATATGTAACTTCTCCCTTAAGAGGCCATGTCTCTGACATAAAATAGTCTGATCGGCTATAGCTTCTCCCAAAGAAGTGAGAACTGTTCCAATTGCACCTCGTTGTCAATCCTTTGCAATCCCTGCATCCATCGCCCATTGTGCAGGGTACTATTCTTCACCGGCAGCTTCTTGAAGCGAGCTAATTTGAATATCTCAGGTGCCAAAGAGCAAGGAGCATTGCCATCAAGCCACCTGCCCCTTGCCGGCGCTATCGTATTAAGCTTGATGACTTTCCGGCGCTATCGTCTCCAACTGCAACCTAGCCTTCACAGGCCATGCACCTGGTTTTCCAGATCTCGCAGCTGCGTCGTGCCCTGGTTCCTGGTGCACATATCTCTACCAAACTTCCCATCTGTTCTGACATTGCGCGAGTGCCTTTGCTGTCTTACAACAATGTTGGCACAAGTGAAATAACACTTGCTTCATTCTCTTTATTAATTACTCATATAACCGCGTTAGCTATAAGGTCTTGACTATAACAGCAGGAGCTCTGTCTTTTCATTATAGAGGAGGAAAACTTTTTACAACGCACTAATCAGAAAAGCAAAAACAACATACCACACCCAGCGCCTAGAGAAGCCTCTATCGCTCAGCCACATCTCATCCTATACATCCATTCTAGTTTATAGTATCATTCGTACCGTTTATAGCATCATTCATCAGTTTTGGTATAGTAGATGCTATCACACATACAGTCATACTCGATGGAATTGTTTGATCTAAAGGGGATCTTCTATAATTTTGCACATAAAGGGTTATTTCTTGGTTTCGTCCCGTCATTAATAACTTGATTATTTTTAGATAATAGTAGATAGAAAGAACGCTCATAAGGAGTCTTCATCTCTAATCAGCCCCGCCAAAGCTACTGATACCACCTTTCTCTTTTTCCGATTTTATTATTTTAAAATATAGCATCAAGCAGATACAAAACATTATGAGTAATATCCGACCTTTGCATAAATAAGATGCACACAATCAAATCCAAAAGTCTTGACAAATAAACTGACAAACTGGCAACAGTAGAGTCCTATAGACCAACACTATGCCTATGTCGAAGGAGGTGGTGGGTCAATCCCTAGGTTATGTTGCCATCCACAGTGGCGGAGCCACCTCCCGGCTACCCGGGGTAGCTGCCCGGGCTCAGCCATGCATTCTCGTTTGGATAGTAGCAGTAAATGAAGAGCTAATCACCATTTTACATGGGCAAACAACTGATAGACAGCAGCTCCGTGTACTTTGCCTCGGCTCGCCGGCTGAGCTGGCTCCGCCACTGGCCATCCATATTGGGAAAAAAAACCCTCCATAGCTACCTGCTCCAATCACGTACACACCGGCTTGAACAACGATTGGTACTCCGATCGTTGTAGCACTGGAAAATAAATAGTAGAGGAGAAGTTTTTTGTTATTGAAAATCAAATCGTTTCTACATAGTCAAAGCGATCAACTCAAGTCATACACTCTCACCCTTATTAGCGTTTTGAACCTATTAGAATACCGTCTAACCAATGACTAAAAATATTGAGAACACTTGTGGGGATACAAATTTAACACTATTTGGATATGTAACTTCTCCCTTAAGAGGTCATGTCTCTGACATAAAATAGTCTGATCGGCTATAGCTTCTCCCAAAGAAGTGAGAACTGTTCCAATTGCACCTCGTTGTCAATCCTTTGCAATCCCTGCATCCATCGCCCATTGTGCAGGGTACTATTCTTCACCGGCAGCTTCTTGAAGCGAGCTAATTTGAATATCTCAGGTGCCAAAGAGCAAGGAGCATTGCCATCAAGCCACCTGCCCCTTGCCGGCGCTATCGTATTAAGCTTGATGACTTTCCGGCGCTATCGTCTCCAACTGCAACCTAGCCTTCACAGGCCATGCACCTGGTTTTCCAGGTCTCGCAGCTGCGTCGTGCCCTGGTTCCTGGTGCACATATCTCTACCAAACTTCCCATCTGTTCTGACATTGCGCGAGTGCCTTTGCTGTCTTACAACAATGTTGGCACAAGTGAAATAACACTTGCTTCATTCTCTTTATTAATTACTCATATAACCGCGTTAGCTATAAGGTCTTGACTATAACAGCAGGAGCTCTGTCTTTTCATTATAGAGGAGGAAAACTTTTTACAACGCACTAATCAGAAAAGCAAAAACAACATACCACACCCAGCGCCTAGAGAAGCCTCTATCGCTCAGCCACATCTCATCCTATACATCCATTCTAGTTTATAGTATCATTCGTACCGTTTATAGCATCATTCATCAGTTTTGGTATAGTAGATGCTATCACACATACAGTCATACTCGATGGAATTGTTTGATCTAAAGGGGATCTTCTATAATTTTGCACATAAAGGGTTATTTCTTGGTTTCGTCCCGTCATTAATAACTTGATTATTTTTAGATAATAGTAGATAGAAAGAACGCTCATAAGGAGTCTTCATCTCTAATCAGCCCCGCCAAAGCTACTGATACCACCTTTCTCTTTTTCCGATTTTATTATTTTAAAATATAGCATCAAGCAGATACAAAACATTATGAGTAATATCCGACCTTTGCATAAATAAGATGCACACAATCAAATCCAAAAGTCTTGACAAATAAACTGACAAACTGGCAACAGTAGAGTCCTATAGACCAACACTATGCCTATGTCGAAGGAGGTGGTGGGTCAATCCCTAGGTTATGTTGCCATCCACAGTGGCGGAGCCACCTCCCGGCTACCCGGGGTAGCTGCCCGGGCTCAGCCATGCATTCTCGTTTGGATAGTAGCAGTAAATGAAGAGCTAATCACCATTTTACATGGGCAAACAACTGATAGACAGCAGCTCCGTGTACTTTGCCTCGGCTCGCCGGCCGAGCTGGCTCCGCCACTGGCCATCCATATTGGGAAAAAAAACCTCCATAGCTACCTGCTCCAATCACGTACACACCGGCTTGAACAACGATTGGTACTCCGATCGTTGTAGCACTGGAAAATAAATAGTAGAGGAGAAGTTTTTTGTTATTGAAAATCAAATCGTTTCTACATAGTCAAAGCGATCAACTCAAGTCATACACTCTCACCCTTATTAGCGTTTTGAACCTATTAGAATACCGTCTAACCAATGACTAAAAATATTGAGAACACTTGTGGGGATACAAATTTAACACTATTTGGATATGTAACTTCTCCCTTAAGAGGTCATGTCTCTGACATAAAATAGTCTGATCGGCTATAGCTTCTCCCAAAGAAGTGAGAACTGTTCCAATTGCACCTCGTTGTCAATCCTTTGCAATCCCTGCATCCATCGCCCATTGTGCAGGGTACTATTCTTCACCGGCAGCTTCTTGAAGCGAGCTAATTTGAATATCTCAGGTGCCAAAGAGCAAGGAGCATTGCCATCAAGCCACCTGCCCCTTGCCAACCCCCCCCCCCCCAGCAAGAAAAGAGCTGCTTATTACCGTCATCACACTGTGTCTAGGTACCTTCACTAGTAGAAAAAAGGTCAAATGTGAAGCACATTTGTGCCGGTTTGAATTTGAGCCGGCACTAATGTGTCCATTAGTGCCGGTTCCAACGGCTAGGCGGGTGGACATCATTAGTACCGGTTCGTGGCAACCTTTAGTACCGGTTCATGCCACAAACCGGTACTAATGAGGCTGTGTCGGGCTGTGGTTAGGCTGGGGCCCCACGAACACCTTTTGTACTGGTTCATGGCATGAACCGGTCCTACAGTTTCTTCGTGAGCTGATTTTTAGTCCCACCTCGCCAAAAGAGAGGCAGTAGGAGCGGTTTATAAGCCGTGAGTGCAGAGACAATGAAGGAGAGGCGCAATGCTCACCTATACGTTGCTTAGCTTCAAGCCATTCGGAATAGTATAGATTGCACGGAGCTATGTGCAGTGCGGTCTACACTATTTCGAAAGGCTTGAAGCTAATTAACCAGCATTGCACCTTTTTTTTATTTTTAATAACTTATTTGAAATCCCGACTTCTTGTGTTCAGTATGCAGCATTCAAACCGACATCATCAATTTCCAATACGTTCTGACATCATTTGCTGTTTTTCAGTCATTTACCGATTTGTTTAGAGAGCTAAATGACCGTGAAATTGAAAATCACTACAAAAATGAACTCAGAAAATGTTGAAACTTGGCATGGTATCATCATTTCACCCGCATAACATGTGCGAAAGAGTAGAGAGGGTAACGGCAAAAACTGGACGCACTTCGTGTACAAACTGGACAATCTATTTCGGAGTATCAGGGTTTCGGACGAGAACTCATCTGTTACACGGGCACTTCAATGTTTTTAAACTTATTTGAAATCCCGACTTCTTTTGCGTTCAATATGCAACATTCAAAGCGACGTCATCAATTTTCAACACGTTCTAACATCATTTGCTGTTTTCAGTCATTTACCGAATTGTTTAGAGAGCTAAATGACCATGAAATTGAAAATCACTATAAAATGAACTCTGAAAATGTTGAAACTTGCCATGGTATCATCATTTCACCCGCATAGCATGTGCAAAAGAGTAGAGAGGGTCACGGCAAAAGCTGAACGCACTTTGTGTACAAACTGGACAATCTTTTTCGGAGTATCAGGGTTTCAGACGAGAACTCATCAGTTACACGGGCACTTCAATGTTTTTTATACTTATTTGAAATCCCGACTTCTTTTGCGTTCATTATGCAGCATTCAAAGCGACGTCATTAATTTCCAACACATTCTGACATCATTTGCTGTTTTTCAGTCATTTACCGAATTGTTAGAGAGCTAAATGACCGTGAAATTGAAAATCACTACAAAATGAACTCTAAAAATGTTGAAACTTGGCATGTTATCATCATTTCACCCGCATAGCATGTGCGAAAGAGTAGAGAGGGTCACAAACAAACTAAATACAGAAAAAACTACTCAGAAATAAATAGAAGAAAATAAATAAAGCAGAAAAAACTATATAAAAAGTTACTCAAAAATAAATAGAAGAAAATAAATAATGCAGAAAAAACTACTCAGAAATAAATAGAAGAAAATAAATAAAGCAAAAAAAACTACTTAGAAATAAATAGAAGAAAATAAATAAAGCAGAAAATAAAAAAACTATAAAAAAATTACTCAAAAATAAATGGAAGAAAATAAATAATGCAAAAAATAAAAAAATATAAAAAAATTGTTGGGGCGCTGCCCAGTGGGCCTGCCAGACCTAGGGTGTGCAAATTCAGGCCCAGAAGGTCCGGGAGGCTCACAGGACAGCGCGCCATAGTTAGGCCCAGAAGCCTGCTATATAGAGGAGTTCGAAGGAGCAGCCACGGCTGGGTTTATAAACGAGTGCGGCTACCCTTCGCTCGGGGAGGTGTGACTAAAATTATGCACCGCGGGTGCCAGCGCAACCCTTTTAGTACCGGTTCGTGGCTCGAACAGATACTAATGGGAGGCCTTTAGTACTGGTTTGAGGCACAAACCGGTACTAAAGGGGTCCGCTTCCCGCCGCTTGACCTGGCCAAAATTGGCCTTTAGTATCGGTTGGTGGCTCCAACCGGTACTAAAGGTCCCTCCTATATATATGGCACTTATGAAAAATTCAGTTTTCATCCGCCGCCCGTCTTCTATCCAACTTCATCGCCCAATATCGTCGCCGCCGCGCCGTCGCCCATCGCACGCCGCCCTCGCCGCCACCGCCGCGCGCCGTCGCCCCGCCGCCTGTCACCGCCGTCCCCGCCGCGCGCCATACGTTGTCCCCGTCGCCCCCGCCGTCGCCCCTGCCGCCCGTCGTCGCCGTCCCCGTCGCGTCGCCGTTTCGTGCCGCCGCCCGTAGTCCGTCGCCCAACGCTCGTACACACACACACACACACACACATACACACACAGACACACACACAAACACACATATTTTTTTACTTATTTTTTTCTGTTGTTTAGATTAATGTTAGATGAATTACGTAGATAAAAATGTTAGAATGTTAATTAATGTTAGATGAATCAGATAGAAAAGTTGTTAAATAGTCATGTCAATTGTTAGATGAATCAGTTAAATATTAATTAGGTATATATATATATATGAGATTTGAATTAGTTGAATTAATATAACTAGTTTATTTTTAGTAAGAAAATTAATAGAACTAGTTTATTTTTAGTAAGAAAATTAAGTGTATGAGATTATTTGAACTAGTTGAATTAATATAAATAGTTTATTTTTAGTAAATGCTTAGCTGAACTAGTTCAATTAATAGAACTAGTTTATTTTTAGTAAGAAAATTTAGGTATACGAGATTTGATGATATAATTAAAATATTACTATATAGAGCTACTTTATATATTTTAGTAAGAAAAATTAATAGAACTAGTTTATTTTTAGTAAATTCTTAGTTGAATTTGTTGAATTAATAGAACTAGTTTATTTTTAGTAAGAAAATTTAGATATATGAGATTTGATAATCTAATCAAAATATTACTATATAGAACTACCTAATTTATTATATAGAGATTTGATCATCTAATTAACATTTTACTATATAGAACTAGCTACCTTATATTTTTAGTAAGAAAATTTAGGTATATGAGATTTGATGATCTAATCAAAATATTACTATATAGAACTACCTACTTTATTATATAGAGATTTGATCATCTAATTAACATTTAATATATAGAACTAGCTACCTTATTTTTAGTAAGAAAATTAATAGAACTAGTTTAGTTGAATTAGTTGAGCTACTTTATTAAGGTGTATTTTTTGTAAGTGCTTAATTGAATTAGTTGAATTAATAGAACTAATAAGTGTTTAATATTTCACCTATGAACATAGGAATGTCGTCTGACGATGAGCACGATTTCATTATGTGCGAATATTACGAAGACCAGCGCGATCTGTGCGGCAGAAATTTTCTAGTTGATGATAGGCGCTTCAGCATCAAGCTGGATGAGAACTTCGAAGTGTATACAGTAAGTCAGAACGACAAGTCTTTTTCGTAATTAAGCATGACTTATGCATCATTTGCTTCAACTTTTAATATTAATTTTTCACTATTCTACTAGCGTATCCCCTGCCATGCAAGAATTTTTGTCTTGGATAAGATAGATTTCAGTCTTAACAAAACTATGGAGGTAAAAAAGTTTACTTAAAGACCGAGCATGGTTATACCTTCAACGTCAAATTATACAATGCAGACACATACACCTATTTTGAATACAAAACTTGGCAAGCACTATGCAAGGCTTATGCATTTGAGTCTGATATGGTTATCACCTTTGATATTCGTCCGAAAGATGATATTGAAGGTAATAGAGACATATGGGTCGATGTGCAGACGCCTCCAGTTCTACCATTATGTGAGTTTCTCAACCATATTTATATATTCGATATTGTTTATTCAAAAATAGTTGACAAGTAATTTTTATTGACAACTTATTTCCAATCAAGCAAACATGTCCGACGCTTGGTAGACAGGACCGTCCACTGTCCCGGGGCTGAACTAAACTGCGAGAAGACAAGTCATTTTGTTTCATGGCTTGAGGATCTTGATGCTGTCAAGACAAATTTTTTTCCTGCACTTACAAATGTTAGTACTCAAAACGTGCGACCAATAGTGTTCGTACTGAACTACGGTCACATATATTTAGAAAAGATGGTAAGATTTCTATTATTTCTCCTCAGTGCATCTTTTGCATACATTATTTTTAAGCTAAACTTCATTGCTAAATATGTTACTATATGATGTTTTTCAACAGGGACTCCCGATGAATGTTTTGCCTGATTGGATCGAGACTAAAGGTACCATGAATATTGTTAGCTTACGGCCAAGATATCCTACAATGCACTTTAGTGCATTCAGGTTTTCTAATAGCGAGGAATGCTTAATAGTAAAAGACTGGAGCAAAATTGTGAACGATCGTAGAGAAGTACTAGGGGGCAGCAATCAGAAGCGCAACCTACGATTAGAAGACAGGTTCATCTGCATGCTCCAATATGATGAATCAGAAAAGCTATACATGTTCTATGCTATTTTATCTGAGAGAGAGCATCATGAGTGATTAGCTAGTTCATGCTCTTAGTACTTGTCCTTTCATGTCCGTGTTCTTCGTCCTGAACTTAATCTCAAAGAGTGATTTGCTTTTGTATTGTTATGAATGCTTATAATATCATTACCATGTTGAACTCGATGATATCTTTGCTTCTGGTACAAGTGAATGTTTTTTCTTTAAGATAGTGTTGGTGGTGATTAGATAGCGGTAATGACTATATGATGATTAAATAGTGGTAATGAGACGACTATATATGATGATTTTTAGCTAGCTATGAAAACTGTTGTTGGTGATGATATATATGATGCAAGAGTTTTTATATTAATATGATGATGATGATGATGATGAGTTATTATATCATTTATGAAAGAAACCGCAGATTAGTTTCAACTGGATGGATTCTAGTTAAGTGATCAAGTATATGCCATATCCATATTACCTCGATCACTTAATTAGGTGATCAAGTATAATATGGATATGGCATATACTTGATGACTTAGCTAGGATCCACATGCATCCAGTCAAACTAATCTGCGGTACTTTCACCTAATGATTTAACAACTCATTATAATGTAAAACAATCACTAAATTAAATTGAAAACACAAAATTAAAGTAAAAATAAAAAATAAAATCAAAACACACCAACCTCTAATGTCCTATGCGCCCCCGGAGCTGGCTCGCGCCACGTGGTTGCCCTTTAGCGCCGGTTCGTGCAGAACCGGTACTAAAGGGGGGGGGGGGCTTTAGTCCCCACACTTTAGTGCCGGTTACCGAACCGGCACTAAAGGGCCTTACGAACCAGTGCTATAGCCCGGTTCTGCACTAATGCTTCCAAGGCCTTTTCTCCTCGTCCCATCTGAACCACTCCCACCACAGGTGAAGAGCTCGACTGAAACACCGAATGTCCTTTATACCCACACAACCAAGTTTTCTCTGGCTCTGAAAAATATCCTTTTTTGCAAAGTCCAAAAAAAACTAGGAAACAGCAACGGGCCTTTGGCACTAGATTAATTTTGCAAGAACACAATTATTTTGAAGTTTGCCATTAAAACTTTCAGACTTCTTTACTATTGTTTTGCTTTTACTGTTCATCAGGGAGCATTTGAGGTCGGGATTAGACAGTCTGAGGTCCGGTGTAGATTTCCTTCGTTTTCTTGAGACGACGAGGTTAGGGTTTTTCGTCATGCGGCAAGACTTGGTGTCAGGTAGTTTAGATCTATTCAAGGGTTCAACAGCGACGGCTGCGGCTCCAGGGCGTTGGTCCTTATGGGCACGTGCATGACAATTTGCCGGCTGTCATCGACAAGGTCAAGCCGGCTCCGATAGGGGAGCGGCAACAACAGCGCGTCGGTGGCTCATTCTGGCGATGGTAGTGATCATTCGGTGGTCTTGGGATCTCGGTGTAATTTTTATTATGTTTAAGATGCTTTGTACTTTCAATGAACTTTGACAATACATCTGAATCATTTTTTAAAAACACTACACGTGATAAATTCCTTTTGCTGACAATGTGATACACGTACGATCCACACGATCACCTGTTCTGCATTTACATGGACGCAACTGCTGGTGCAGGTTCATGGGGGGACTGCGCTGTAGAGTTGCCCCCATCGGGTTCCTCTGGGACATGGGCAGAAGCTGCGTTTCCCTCGGAATCGGTGCCATCCGCGGGGCTAGAGTGAGAGTCTCCCATGGTTTCTTGCTGCTGACCTTCGGCTCCGGTGGCCAGACCGTGCAGGTGATTCAGCTCCACCGTTCCCTGGCCGTTGCTCGCGGGATCGCCTCGCCGGCCTTCGAAGGCGCCCAAGCACGCAAGCCACGCGCGCAGCCATCGGCATACGCTCTTCCAGGAGACGAACGTGGCGAGGTGGATCAGGAACACGAGGCACGAGACGACTGCGTAGACGAGGAACAGTCCGCGGAATCTCCATAGCTGGAGCCTAGTGTTGTCGACGTCCTTGCTCCTCCTCACGCACGCCCCGGGGTGGCTGAACCACTTGTTCTCGATGCGCGTAAGCGTGCCGTCCTCCTGCAGCTTCACGATGGCGCGCGACACATTTGCCACCAGCGGAGATCCCATCGGGAACGCCTGTAAATCAAGGGAAACTCATCAATCCATGCTTCGCGTATCGAATATCATTGGATCCGGAGGACCGGATCATAAAATCTGTAGAAATTTGCTGGGAGAGAAACACACGTACAAATCCAAACCCGACACTTTTGTAGATCGGACCGGCCATGGAGTAGCCTTCACAGTAGCGCGACAGGAAGAGCTTCAGGTAGGGCACCTCGTCGAAGATCGCACTGACCCCTCCACTGTCCGACCCTTTGTCCAGGGCATCCGCGTATTGTTCCATGGTGGAGTACCGCCTGAATTTTGCCTCGTCGAAGCCCATGTTCTTGAGGATGCTCTCAACGAAGGAACCATCCTGAAAGCCCACGTAGTCGCTCTGTGTCAGGTCGTTCATCGTTGGCTGGAGCTGCCGGACCGTCAACATCGACGTAAGGTTCGCCGTGTAGTTTGTCGTGAGGATGAGCACAACAAAAACCCACATGATCACTACCAGCTTCGACAGGTTGCTCTCCAACTTCTCCTCTTCAGAGATAATTGTTGCACGGTGCGTGTGTAGGTTAATTTGCACGTGGTTAGATTTAAAAAAAAATTGTATGCATGTATGTAGTTATAAGAAAATAATGCCAGGAATTTCTTACTGTGGGAGAAAACCATGGTTGAGAATGCAAAGTAGAATAAGATGCCCAACTGCTTCCAGGGTGTGCCGCGGAACCGAGGGTTGATCCTGTGCTCGATCGTCCACACGACGAAGCCGGTGAATAGGAAGAAGGCAAGGGTGATGAACCAGAGCTCTGCCGTTAGCGGCTTCACGAAGATCCACATGTTGCTTCTGTCCTCCTCCGCCACGATCATGGAGTAACCCGTGTCACTGAACGGCACCGTGAAGGCGGCCAGCTTCATCCTGCTCGCGGTGATGGTCACGTCCCCAACCACCGCATCGGCTCTCTGCATGCAACAATTGACGACCGACTTAAAAGTTTAACCGGTTGACTTCAGGCTCAAGTGCAACAATAGAACTATGTATCATCATGGAAAGTTTTTTAGTGTGGGCACGCGTACTGACCTTGTCCTGCACCTGGATCACAACATTGTCGTATGTCCATCTGTCCATCATAAACGGGACGTAGTGGTATGCAACCTTGTAGCTCAGTCTCGCGATGGCCGCCTCGAACACGTCTATGCAGTACCCCGTCACTCTTACGGAGCCCCTGCTTGAATCGTGAGAAATATCCACGAATTGGTCGAACCCGTGCCTCAGCGGCACCGCGACACGAAGCCGCGGTGACTCGCTCAACCCGGTCGGTACAGCCGCTGTCTCGCCTGGCCAGATGATCTGCTTCAGCTCTTTCCTTGCGTTTTTAGAGTACAGGCTCGTCGATATCCCGAACCCCGGCGTCCAGAAACCGACAGTCCTTGAGCCTTTGCCGCTGATATTGACGATCTCATATGCCGAGACCTGCCGTTGCCCGTCAACAAGCCTGAACCTTCCGGCCAGACCGTCGAACTTGGTAACGAGCAGAGCGTCGAGAAATGACGACTTCCGTTGTGCCGTTCGAAAAGAGACCTCAGCTGCCGCCGCGGCCGCCCATGCCGTGTCATACAACCAGAGCAGCGACACGGGCACACTCTGGCCGTCATAGGTAGTCGGGCACTCCTGTGGAAACTTCACCTTGAGCCGCGCGGAGAACCTCTTCACTTGCCCTGTTTCAAACACACGAGGCCGCAGGGTGACAACCCCCTGCATGCTATCGATGTCCCCATGGTTGCCGAGGCAGTCCACCACGTCCCCAACGACGGTGGTCGCAATCCAGACGTACCCCTCCGATACCATGCCGGCGACCATGGCCCGCCGGAAGAGGCGCGCGGCCAGAGCGGGGAGCATGTGCACGATGTACACCCGTGTCGGCATGGCCCTGATGCCACGAAGCGCCGCGTCGAGGCTGCTGTTCGTCGCGTCAATGGGCACGGCCACGCTATCCGTCAGGCTGCGTGATCCTTGGAATGCGTGGACCAGCGCCGAGAGAATGCCGATGCCATAGGGCGAGTCCTCGTGGAGCAGGATGGCTGCGCGCCAGCCGAACTCCTCGAAGATGGCGGCAATAGGCGCCGCCTGGGAGCTCATGTCGGGTGCGGTGCGCACAAAGAGACGTGACTGCGGCGAACTAAATGCCGGCGCGGTGGTGGAGAGGAAAAGGACCGGGGTGTTGCTGCTTCTCGTGAGACTGGTGAATAACTCCACCTCGGCTGATGTCTGAGGCGTGATGATCGCTTTCACCTCATCATTCTTGTTCTTGTTCATGAGCTCCTCGGCTGCAAAGGCATGCAACCAGCAAAAATAAGAACCATCACATCGAATTAGTAAAACACAAGAGCATGAAGTTTTCGTTAATAGTTTTATGTTCAAATATTCCTTTTTACTGGAATCACCATGGAAAGGCGTATATGTTTCCTATCTGTCCCTGACGAGTTAACTGCGCCAAACCATCACACTGAGGCCATAATCGTTTTACAAAATTTTGGCAAAAGAACATCAGGTCTATAGGTAATGACCTAGTAAATAACACTAATCATGCACTCAGGCCATAGTGTGAAAGTGTTGACTCCTCGAGGTTTTCTTTTTAGGGGAATTCCGTGAGGTAATGTTCTTATAAGTAAAATCGAGTCGGTCCGTTTAGCTCATGTGTCGTGCCTAGGTCTCTCGAGGCGAGGCATGCGTGCTGGCCCACTATACAGTGGCGGAGACAGGGACCAGCAGGGGCCTGGCCCCCCTAACACCTGAAATTTGCTGCTAAATTGCTAATCAACAGTGTAGAATTAGTGATCATTTGCTGCTTAAAACCTATTGTCCTATTTTGTTTGCACCCCCCTCCCCAAGCTATTTTGATAGCACTTGGCCCCCCTAATACTAGTTTTCTGGCTCCACCACTGCCTCCATATATATGTGGGCCTCGGTGTGTCGTGCCCGGCCAACTTAAGGGTAGACTGTTTCATGTCTGGGCTAGGTCGGTCCGGACCGTTGGCCAGGTCTGCGCGAAGATCGTCGCCATCGACAAGCGCCGACATGGTCGAGCAAGACATTCATCCGAAGGCACGAGAACCACCAAGGGACCTCCTATTTTGCGTGCGGGGCGACGCATCACGCCCAAACATGCATCCCCTCCCACACCCCTGCACGCGCTCCCCACCTCCCCACCCACGCATTTTGTGTTGCAAATGTGCCCTAGAGGCAATAATAAAAGTATTTTTTTCAAGTTTATAATTAATGTTTATATTCTATGTTATAACCGTTGTGGCCAGTCTGCGAAAACAAAGAGGCTCGGAGTAAACTCATATGCACGTGTAGAATTTTAAACGGTAAAATAGATTCTGGTCTTGCCTCTAGCTCAAGTGTTCCATGATCGTTCTAGTGACTTGCTCACGAGGGTGACGGAACACAAGAACGAGAAAAGATAACAAGAATGAGACAAGATAACAAAAACAGTAATGAGGAGACTGGCATAGTGATCATGTGTTTGCTTCACGGTGATTTCAATATATCTCACCTCAGGTTTTGTGAAGTATCGCAAAGTAAAAGTAATATCATATGGTAAGCACCGGTTCACTAGATTATCATTTGTGTGAGTATAGGGGTCAATATGGACGTTCACGGTTCCGATTTTTATATTTCACCTAACCTACAGGGTCAATTGCTAAAGGTTAATGATTTGTTGAGTAGTGTTGGAGTTAGGAGTTAGGAGTTAATGAGAATATCAACGAAAAAATTTCACATGTAACGAAATTGTCTTGAGAGAGAACCAGAGTTCTTTTGGATAAACCAGAAGTGTTTCAGAGAAAACCAAATAAAACCAGAAAGGTGAACAAGTTCAAAGAGAGAAAATACTTATGTGGAGGGGCTCCAGGATTTATCGGGAACCCCCTAGAGTTATAAGAGGCGCCTTGGGCTGCCCAAATAGGCTAAGTCCTATTAGGGGGTAGCCACGTGGGCCTTCAGGCCCAATAGGGTGGTGCTCCCCTAGCCTTGGCCACCTAGTTGGGGCCCACCCCTTGGTGCACCGCCACAAGGGAGGGAGGCTCCTCTTCCAAGTCGGTCTCCCCTCCATCAACCAATATATACGAAGGGGGTGCCCCCTAGAGACACAAGTTCTCATGCAATCTCGGGCACCCCCTCTCTCCATTCTCTAGAAAAGTTGTGAGACACCACGAGGCTCCTCCTCCTTCCTCTAGTTTGCCGGCGACGCTTAGCTCTGGATGGTGAAGCGTTGTTAGATCATTATTCTCATACACGTGCAATCTATAGAGAGATCATGCTTTCGATCTTCATTTGAGGGACCATTTGTGGGACGGTTCGAGGGACTTCGATAATGATCTACACCAACACTTCTTCCACTACAACTCGAAGTTGGTAATGGTCAGATCTAACTTTATATACATCTTCATATTGGTCCTGTGATCATGATCCGTAGGCCAATTTTTTTTTGGTTCACTCTATGTTTCCCAACACTTTTTGAGCCGCCCATGTCCGGTTGAGCGCCCATGTTTTGTTTTTATTCTCTGTTTTTTCTTAATAAAATAAATGTTCGGGATTTCAAACAAAAATTCAATATTTAAAAACTGTCACAAATTTGGAAAAATGTTCATGATTTTTTTAAAGTCCTCGAATGCTAAAATCACCACGAGCTCAAAAATATTAGCGATTTTAAAAAATGTTGTCAAATTAAAAGAAATACTCAAATTCATAAAAAGATCACAAATTACAAAAAATACTCATGAATTCAAATATGTTCATGGATTTCAGAAAATGTACGCGAGATCAATTGTTTTTAACAAATTTCAAATAATGTTGGAAACTTTGAAAAATGTTCACTAGGTTTATTTTTTTTCCTAAGACCAATATTTCAACGAATTTCAAAACATATTTGAAATTTTAAAAAATATTCACAGATTTGAAAATGGATCATGAGTCCAAAAAATATTTGCATATTTGAAAAAGTTAACGAATTTGAAAATTATTCTCTGTTTTCAAAGAAAAGTTTATGAATTTATAAATTGTTCATGTTTTTCAAAAAAACATTAATTATAAAAGTGATTATGTAAAAAGTCACGGACTTTAAAGGAAGTTCACATATTTGAAACAAAAAGAAAAAAAAGGAAAAAGTAAAGAAAGAAAGATGATAGGAAAAATGTAGAAACAGACTAACGGGGGCGGACCATAACTGCGGGCGGATGTGCGGGTTTGGTCGCTATGCCCATACCTGCATGGGGGAATAGGAACCCCGAAATCACTGATTAAGGGGTACCCATTGAAAAAGCCAATAAAACCTTTATAGGTTATGATAAGTCGCACACTACATGTATGCCACTTGTCGCAACTTGAGATTTTTTTAATGTGTTTATTCAAAACGTTTTGTCTTTTAAATCATGCATCCAAATCGTGAACATTTTCACGGTTGGATTTCTTGCGTCGAGATCACTGAAACTAGATCCCATGTTAATAGGTTGTGATGAACTTTAGAAAAAATGAAGAAGAGAAAAACCGAGCCAGAAGCATGATTTTTTCCCCACTTTTCCGCATTTCCGAGAGGCATAGAGAGAGGCACAACTGTGCCTCTCGCGTAAGCAAATCTATGCCTCCCATCGAGGAAAAATATGTTTTTACTTTTTCCGTGAGGCATAACTGTGTCTCGGAAGCAACATGTGATCCCTGAAAGCAAATTTGTGTCTTTTTTGAACTGAAAAAAAACTTGTTTTTCTCTTTCCGAGAGGCATAGCTACACCTCTCGCGAAAGCAAATCTGTTTGTTCCCGCAGAAGACAAAGAAAAGTGTTTTTTTTTTTATTTCTGTGAGGCACTCATAGAAGTAATTTGTGCCTTCACTCAAAGCAAATATGTGCCTCTCGTGGAAGATTTTTTTTCAAAAGGCACAACTCTGTCTCTCGCAGAAGCAAATCTGTGACTCTTTGAAAAACAAATCTATATATCTCGAAGAAGAAAAAAAAGTTTTTTTCTTTTCTCTTTCGGAGAGCACAACTGTGCCTCCACAAGAAGCAAATCTATACTTTTGTTTTCCTTTTCAGGTGACATAGCCGTGCCTCTCATGAAAGGAAACCCACAACTTCATGAGCAGGAAATGTGTACCTCTCGTGATAAAAAACACATTTTTTCACATCAGTTTTTTTTTCATTTTTTTCCCAAAACCTAAAAAACCGAGCAAAAGCTAAAAAAACCCCGGAAAACCTCATCTAAAATCCAAAAAATCGTACATAATTTTTTTTAAAAAAATTGAGCCAGCACGTGACGCGTGACGACGATTGAGAACGGGTGGCACGCTCTCAGCCCACGCAAATTGACCCTTGAAGGGCTCTAGGCTCTTGCAAAAAGTACCCCTTATTTAGTTGCTCTCTAGGAACCCCGCACCTTCAGCCAAACTGCAATAAGCCAGTAATTTCTCAAAAAAAAGACAAGCCAGTCTGCGTCGCCCAACATTGGCCTACCAGAGGAAGAACCGCCAACCACAGTCGCAACGCTGCCACAACCGCGCTGCAACCACCACAACCTTGCTGGCCAATGCCCCCCTGCCCCCCCCCCCTCGCACGATCGTAGAACTCCAGCGACCCCATCGGCCCCGCGTCCTCGGACCGACGACAGCCAGGTCCACTGCGCCGGCCCTGGAACAGATCAACCACGACGCCCTAGATGCAGGCCGCCAGGGACCACCACACTATCCCGCTGCCTCCTCCACCTTGCTAGCCGCGCTCGCTCGCTCATCCACCATTTCACGAACGCCCGCACACCGGCAGTCCCAAAGGCCCCCGCCGCCGGACCAGCTGGAGCCATATTGGCGACGCCCCGTCAAGCCTCCGCCTCGGATCCTCGCCCAAATCACATCGTCCCCGACTCCGGCTCGGACACTACTCTCGCCTTTGGCAGAAATCGACCAAACTGACTTATTTTTTTCAGTTTTACTAAATCACATCTAGATGTGCCCACTAGTAGAAAACAGGGCTTTGGTCCAGGCCGGGTCAGCCCATTAGTCCCGGTTCAGTCCAGAACCGGGACCAATGGGGGCATTGGTCCCGGTTCGTGAGCCCAAGAGGCCGGCCGGGCCACGTGGGCCATTGGTCCCGGTTCATCTGGACCTTTTGGTCCCGATTGGTGGGATGAACCGGGACCAATGGGCCTCGCTCCTGGCCCACAACCATCGGTCCCGGTTCGTGCCTCAAACCAGGACTAAAGACTAGACCTTTAGTCCCGGTTTGAGGCACGAACCGGGACTAATGGGGTTGAGACCTTTAGTCCCGGTTCGTGCCATGAACCGGTACTAAAGGTCCCATTTTCAAACTCTACCCCCCCTGATCGCCTTTTCAGTTTTTTAAAAAATAAAATAAAATGATGGAAATGTCAAAAAAATAAAAGAAAAAAAAGTTTCCCATGTGATATGTGGTCTAGTTGTTGGGAAAATTTGCAAATATGAATTTTGATTTTATTTGTAAAATCTTTCTGAAATTTGTAAAAATGGGCATAACTTTTGCATACTAACTCGGATGAAAAAGTTTTTTATATAAAAAATCATCTACTCGAAAAGTTACATCCGAATTTAACGGGGAACCCCGTTAAACATTTTCAAAATCCTCAAAAACCTAATATAAAAAAGTTACGGGGCTTTTAAGATCTAGAGTGAAAAAAATCGAAAAAAATTCAAATAGTGGGCAAAACTATGGTCAAACAATGGTCAAATTAATTATTCTAGAATATTAGTGTTACTAAATAATTATTTCAATTTTGGTCAAATCTGGTCAAACTAATTATTCAAGAAATATTAGTGTTACTAAATATTTTTTTAAAACAATAATTTCAAAATAAAACTATGAAATGTGTTACTTCATGCTCAAGCAAATTTCCTGAAGCTTAATAGGATTGACATGTTAGTATTGTTAGGAAAACAACAAGTGCAGACTTGGAGCGAGGGAGAATAGAACCCGGAAGTTAAGCGTGCTCAGGCTGGGGGAGTGTGAGGATGGGTGACCGTTCGGGAAGTTAGATGATTTGGAATGATGAAGGGTGATTAGAGGATAAATTAAGAAGTGATGAGGGGTTGTGATTACAGACTAGAGGTTAAAAAAATTCAAAAAATTGAAAATAAAATAAAATTCAAAAAAAAATCATAAAATTTCCTTATCAACCGGGACTAAAGGTGGAGCTCCACGTGGCCGCGCCCTTTAGTCCCGGTTCTGTAACCGGGACTAGTGGCCATAAGTATTGCACATCTAAGTTCCATGTCATTGATCTTATACGGAGATTCGTGTGAGAATTTTTTTTCCTTTTTCTTTTTCTTTCCATACTTGATTGTGTCATTTAAATGTGCAATAACTATGACACATCCATATATACCCTAGACAAACCCTAGCTGCCGATGAATAGCAAAAGCTCAAAATAACACACCCGCACTCAAGCATACATACGGTGATACGTGCATATACATAGTCTTTTTTGCAACCGCGAGAAGAAAAGACATTCAATGTTTTAGACAGACACCAGAGGATTGACACGATCTGGATATCGCTAAGGCACGGTACATACCAGCAGCCGCGACGGGGTCTCCGCGCGAATCACTCACGCGCAGCTCGACCCGCGTGGTGTAGCTCGGGTGCTTGAGGTAGAAGTCGTCGAGGGCTATTGAAATGCAGGTGAGGCTCCTCCTGTCCATGGCGCTCGCCAGGTTCAGCACCACGCCCACCGGCACCGCCGCCAGCGCTGGTGCTACCGGTGGTGATCCATCTGTGCTCCAAACCAGGAGCAAAGAGAGGAGGCTTGCAGGCACAGCACAGGCGGAGCGCCTCCTTGACCACACCATTTTGAGATAGAGGTAAATACACCAGAGGTCTCAGAACTTGCGTGCGGTGGTCACTTTGGTGCACAAAGTTGTAAAATACGTGTTTGTGGTCACTAAACTTGCGAGGCCATTCAAATACAGTCACTCTCACCATACGCATGCGTATCCGTAGACGCCAGCATGGCACGGGCCCGCTGTCAGCCATCGTAATTGCTCTTGTATGATAGATTTGTAGAAAAGCCCGCAGTTCTTTTTTTATTTACATAGGAACCCCTAAAATAAGAAAAATTGTGGGGCGGCGGGGTTCCATACTTGGACGTACTGCTAAGTGGCACGATTGAACAACCACCACGCCAACAGTATCATGTGTTTACTTTGCACTACTATATTATACTGTATATCCTATCCGGGTGGACCCAAAAAGTGATAATGAAGAAATTTATGTCTTCTAATAATAAGAATGCAAAGTGCAACCGGTGAGTTCGAACCTGTGACATGGAGATTCACTTGCGCATAAGCCAACCACCAAGCAACTGCGACATGTGATGTAATTTAGAGATAGACAATGTATATGTTTTTATCACTCTTGTTCTCTGTAAGTATGTGCCATTTAAAAAAATGTTTAAACATTATAAAAAATGTTTGTGTAATTCAAAATATGTTCATGCAATAGAAAAACTACGCGAACAGTTTTTTGAACCATGCGAGCATAATTGTACATTGTGTAAAACTCACAATTTTTTTGAAATGTGTCAACATTTTTTAAATGTAATGTACATTTCTTAATTTACATGAATAGTTTCCACAGTGTTTAAACATTTTTATAAATGCCATGTAGTTTTTTTAACGCATGTACATATTTTGAATTGCACAAACAATATTATTTGAAAATAATACATGAATAATTTTTTCTGATCCACGAATTTCTCAAATAAAACGAATAGGTGTTATTATGAATATTTAAAAACTATTTGTGTTATTATTATGCAAACATTTTTATAATTCATAAGTATTATTTTAGAATAATACATGAAAATTATTTGAAATTATCTTATTAATGGCATTATAATTTGCATACTATCTACAAATTTCTGAAAAATAAACAAGTGCAAAATGGGTCGCCGGACCACAGCCCATATCTGTTCCATGAGCGCTTCCGTTTTTGTACATTAATCTTAGTTACTCTTAATAGGTGTCTACAGATGTGTGGCGCAGTTTGTGTGACCTGTATTGTACTAGCATTAGGTCAGGGTTCGAAATCTGGTAGTTAAGCTTTTCGTCCCATCGATTGTTGATTTTTTATTTTGCATAGAAGAAGAAGAAGAAGAAGAAGAAGAAGAAGAAGAAGAAGAAGGGGTTTTGTGCAAAAATGCGTCCACGTGTCATTGACAGCGTGCCCATGCCATGTTGGCATCAACGGATACGCTCGCGTACAGAGAGAGTGACTGTATTTGAACAGTCTCGCAAGTTTAGTGACCACAAACACGTATGTTCTAACTTTGTGCACCAAAGTGACCGCCGCGTGCAAGTTTTAAGACCTCTGGTGTATTTACCTCTTTTGAGATACGACTGGATCTTCACTTTGGATGTACTGCACTCCTTAATTACTTGTTGTCGCGTGTGTAGTAGTACCTGCATGAATTTACCGTCATTTATCGATCCAGCGACGCGGGATGGGAAATTTCGTGGAGTGTTCCCGCAAGCGGTCCGGCCCCATAAGGCCCCATAAGACCAGCATATCAGAACAGCAAACGCCGCGGATGAAAAAAACCGTAGATTTGAAGGATTCAATCCGAAGACACGTGAACGTAGATGAACGCCAACGAGATCCGAGAAAATGCATCAAAGATAGATCCGCCGAAGACACACCTCTACACGCCCACCAACGATGCTAGACGCATCGCTCGAACGGGGGCTGGGTGGGACCTTTATTCCATCTTCAGGAAGCCACCGCCGTTTCCTCTTCCTGAGCAGAACGGAAACCCAAACAAAACTGAAAGGAACGACTAAAAATGAAGCCCTCCCGCCCGCCCTTGGCAGGATTCACCACGCCTCCATGGTACTAGGGCCACCGGAGACGAGGCGGACCTGCGTCCACGCCTAATAATAAAGGGGAGTTTGTTGGTTTCAGTTCCATGGCTTCCACCTATCCAAGCCATATATATTTGTGTTGATATTAGTACAAATTCATGTTTAATTTCAGTAAATAATTCATGACTAGAAAAAAATAGCATGCAACAATCTAGCATACTAGATGAACAAAAAAACATGCACAACAACATTGCACATGCAACCAGTGGCAGAGACAAGGGGGGACCAGCAGGGGCCCTGGCCCCCCTATGATTTGCTGGTATAATTAGTAGTAGATGAACAGTGTGCAATTTATAAAAAATGCATGTAATAGTATTGTTTGGCCTCTGTTATGAAGAGTTTGAGTCATTTGGCCCCCCTATCCATGATTCCTGGCTCCGCCACTGCATGCAACAACAATTATAAGTAGGGACTTGAACAAATCATGATGGACATACTGTTCGTGAGCTGCTGCATGAGCGACGTTGTTGATGGCGATGTTCGTGACGATTTATTGCCGGCGGTGTTGTACACAATGATGAGTAGCACTGTCTGACTTAGAACCCGTGATGATGAACTTTAGGAGTCGCGCGGAGCGCTTCCTAAATACCTAATTCATCATCTCCTGGTGCAGGATCGCAAGGACAAACGGTTTCGAACACCTGCTCTCCCGCACGCCGATGCACGCCGGCATTTGGGATGGTGTGGACTACAATGGTGACGCAAATTGCGAGATGAGGCAAATCCAAGGTGTTTTTGATATATCTTTGGCCGCTACCGGTGGCAATATATATAATAGGACCAAAGGTGTTATCATGTCACGATTACGATCTCAAACCGACTTGGTTTCTAAGTTATATACTTTTCGGGCAAGAAAAAATTATCTTGTCTACCAAGACATCAAAAAATAAAATGGCAAAAGGAAGTTGCGCCCCCGCATGTTGCGCGCGCCGCCCCGACCTCGACCCAAGCCGGATAAGGCGAGGCGAGCGAGCGAGCATGTGTGGTCTTTTATTTCTCTCTTCACACATCACTAGTGTGGTGTAGACAACCCACTATATAAAGAAGTCTCACACCTGCTCAACTTGCCGGAGTGGTACTAAACTTTAGAACCATTACTTGCCATTTATTCGTGGGCCTAGTTGAGATTTCAGAAATTCTACGTGGGCTAGGCCCATTATTTCTAACAACCCCCACCAGATCTCCAGTACCCATTTAGAGATTTTTGCTCAAAAAAACATTTAGAGATTTACCTTTTCTCACTACTTATTTAATATGCTACTAGTGTTTCAACAAAGACTGTTAAGTTGATTTTTTGTCTAGAGCTTTAAGTTACACACATCCACAACATGACAATGGACTATGCCTTGAATTGCTATTTTTGTGTGAACATGTTTTACTCGAAGTCTTCACCATATCGTGGTTTGGAGCACATACGTCATACTCCCTGGTCTCTTCGTGTGCTTATTAGAGATCAAACAAGTCTCATAGACTGTGACGCTTACAGTTGAAGCTCATATAGACGCGTTCTTTCAAGATTGCTCTATAGTGCTGGAATTTTGTCTATTTTGGGCCTAACCCAATAGCAGTTTCAGAAATTCTTAATAAATTCTAGAGGCCCACGCAGCCCATTTGTGCAAGGCAAGAGGTGGAACAAAAGTTTAGTCCCATATTGCTAGTTTAGAGGGAGTTGGACCTCTTTATAAGGGAGGTTCTTTCCCCACTTGTACGAGCATGAGAACAAGAGGGATATCCACGCGCGCTCCTCCTCCGCCGCCTCGCCTCGCCTCGTCACGCCGCGCCGCGCCGCGCCGCGCCGCGTGGGAATGAGTCGAGCCGATATCTAAATTTTTGCCACGCACTACGGGTATACGAAAGGTTACACGGAAGCTGAAAAGTTTTTTGCGAAAGTGGAGTTTGAATGCGAACGGTGCATCCCTTCGGCTGCTGGCTGTTCGCTTCGCCTCCACCGGTTCCATTCTCTGAGTTACCGCTGTCTTCCTCATCCCGCCTTGCGGCATGCACCGCGAGTCGGGACAGTAGTGAAGGAAATATGCCCTAGAGGCAATAATAAAGTTATTATTTATTTCCTTATATCATGATAAATGTTTATTATTCATGCTAGAATTGTATTAACCGGAAATATAATACATGTGTGAATACATAGACCAACAGAGTGTCACTAGTATGCCTCTACTTGACTAGCTCGTTAATCAAAGATGGTTATGTTTCCTAACCATAAACAAAGAGTTGTTATTTGATTAACGAGGTCACATCATTAGTTGAATGATCTGATTGACATGACCCATTCCATTAGCTTAGCACCCGATCGTTTAGTATGTTGCTATTGCTTTCTTCATGACTTATACATGTTCCTATAACTATGAGATTATGCAACTCCCGTTTACCGGAGGAACACTTTGGGTACTACCAAACGTCACAACGTAACTGGGTGATTATAAAGGAGTACTACAGGTGTCTCCAATGGTAGATGTTGGGTTGGCGTATTTCGAGATTAGGGTTTGTCACTCCGATTGTCGGAGAGGTATCTCTGGGCCCTCTCGGTAATACACATCACATAAGCCTTGCAAGCATAATAACTAAGATGTTAGTTATGAGATGATGTATTACGGAACGAGTAAAGAGACTTGCCAGTAACGAGATTGAACTAGGTATTGGATACCGACGATCGAATCTCGGGCAAGTAACATACCGATGACAAAGGGAACAACATATGTTGTTATGCGGTCTGACCGATAAAGATCTTCGTAGAATGTGTGGGAGCCAATATGGGCATCCAGGTCCCGCTATTGGTTATTGACCGGAGACGTGTCTCGGTCATGTCTACATAGTTCTCGAACCGTAGGGTCCGCATGCTTAACGTTACGATGACAGTTATTATGAGTTTATGCATTTTGATGTACCGAAGGTTGTTCAGAGTCCCGGATGTGATCACGGACATGACGAGGAGTCTCGAAATGGTCGAGACGTAAAGATTGATATATTGGAAGCCTATGTTTGGACACCGGAAGTGTTCCGGGTGAAATCGGGATTTTACCGGAATACCGGGAGGGTTACCGGAACCCCCCGGGAGGCAAATGGGCCTATTGGGCCTTAGTGGAAAAGTGAAAAGAGGCTGCCCACAAGGGCTGCGCGCCTCCCCCCTTCCCTAGTCCTATTAGGACTAGGAGAAGGGGCCGGCCCCCCTCTCTTCTCTCTTCTCTTTGAGGAGTCCTATTAGGAATAGGATTGGGGGGGGGGGGGGGAGTCCTACTCCCGGTAGGAGTGGGACTCCCCCTGCGCCTCTCTCCCTGGCCGGCCGAACCCCTCCCCCTGCTCCTTTATATACGGGGGCAGGGGGCACCCCATAGACACACAAGTTGATCATTGTTGATCGTTCCTTAGCCGTGTGCGGTGCCCCCTGCCACCAAATTCCACCTCGGTCATATCGTTGTAGAGCTTAGGCGAAGCCCTGCGTCGGTAGTACATCAAGATCGTCACCACGCCGTTGTGCTGACGGAACTCTTCCTCAACGCTTTGCTGGATCGGAGCCCGAGGATCGTCATCGAGCTGAACGTGTGCTAAGAACCCGGAGGTGCCGGAGTAACGGTGCTTGGATCGGTCGGATCGGGAAGAAGACGTACGACTACTTCCTCTATGTTGTGAGATCGCTTCCGCAGTCGGTCTGCGTTGGTACGTAGACAATACTCTCCCCCTCATTGCTATGCATCACCATGATCTTGCGTGTGCGTAGGAAAATTTTCGAAATTACTACGTTCCCCAACAGTGGCATCCGAGCCTAGGTTTTATGGTTTGATGTTATTTGCACGAGTAGAACACAAGTGAGTTGTGGGCGATACAAGTCATACTGCCTACCAGCATGTCATACTTTGGTTTGGCGGTATTGTTGGGTGAGACGATCCGGACCAACCTTACGCGTACTCTTACGCGAGACCGGTTCCCTCGACGTGCTTTGCACATAGATGGCTTGCGGAAGACTGTCTCTCCAACTTTAGTTGAACCAAGTGTGACTACGCCCGGTCCTTGAGAAGGTTAAAACGGAGTCTATTTGACGAACTATCGTTGTGGTTTTGATGCGTAGGTGAGATGAGTTCTTACTTAAGCCCGTAGCAGCCACGTAAAACTTGCAACAACAAAGTAGAGGACGTCTAACTTGTTTTTGCAGGGCATGTTGTGATGTGATATGGTCAAGGCATGATGCTGATTTTATTGTATGAGATGATCATGTTTTGTAACCGAGTTATCGGCAACTGGCAGGAGCCATATGGTTGTCGCTTTATTGTATGCAATGAAATCGCGATGTAATGCTTTACTTTATTACTAAGCGGTAGTGATAGTCGTGGAAGCATAAGATTGGCGAGACGACAACGATGCTACGATGAAGATCAAGGTGTCGCGCCGGTGACGATGGTGATCATGACGGTGCTTCGGAGATGGAGATCACAAGCACAAGATGATGATGGCCATATCATATCACTTATATTGATTGCATGTGATGTTTATCCTTTTATGCATCTTATCTTGCTTTGATTGACGGTAGCATTATAAGATGATCTCTCACTAAATTATCAAGAAGTGTTCTCCCTGAGTATGCACCGTTGCCAAAGTTCGTCGTGCCCAGACACCACGTGATGATCGGGTGTGATAAGCTCTACGTCCATCTACAACGGGTGCAAGCCAGTTTTGCACACGCAGAATACTCAGGTTAAACTTGACGAGCCTAGCATATGCAGATATTGCCTCGGAACACAGAGACCGAAAGGTCGAGCGTGGATCATATAGTAGATATGATCAACATGACGATGTTCACCATTGAAAACTACTCCATCTCACGTGATGATCGGTTATGGTTTAGTTGATTTGGATCACGTGATCACTTAGAGGATTAGAGGGATGTCTATCTAAGTGGGAGTTCCTAAGTAATTTGATTAACTGAACTTAAACTTATCATGAACTTAGTACCTGATAGTATCTTGCTTGTTATGTTGATTGTAGATAGATGGCTCGTGCTGTTGTTCCGTTGAATTTTAATGCGTTCCTTGAGAAAGCAAAGTTGAAAGATGATGGTAGCAATTACACGGACTGGGTCCGTAACCTGAGGATTATCCTCATTGCTGCACAGAAGAATTACGTCCTGGAAGCACCGCTGGGTGCTAGGCCTGCTGCTGGAGCAACGCCAGATGTTATGAACGTCTGGCAGAGCAAAGCTGATGACTACTCGATAGTTCAGTGTGCCATGCTTTACGGCTTAGAATCGGGACTTCAACGACGTTTTGAACGTCATGGAGCATATGAGATGTTCCAGGAGTTGAAGTTAATATTTCAAGCAAATGCCCGAATTGAGAGATATGAAGTCTCCAATAAGTTCTATAGCTGCAAGATGGAGGAGAACAGTTCTGTCAGTGAGCATATACTCAAAATCTCTGGGGTATAATAATCACTTGATTCAGATGGGAGTTAATCTTCCAGATGATTGCGTCATTGACAGAATTCTCCAATCACTGCCACCAAGCTACAAGAGCTTCGTGATGAACTATAATATGCAAGGGATGAACAAGACTATTCCCGAGCTCTTCGCAATGCTGAAAGCTGTGGAGGTAGAAATCAAGAAGGAGCATCAAGTGTTGATGGTTAACAAAACCACTGGTTTCAAGAAAAAGGGCAAAGGGAAGAAGAAGGGGAACTTCAAGAAGAACAACAAGCAAGTTGCTGCTCAGGAGAAGAAACCCAAGTCTGGACCTAAGCCTGAAACTGAGTGCTTCTACTGCAAGCAGACTGGTCACTGGAAGCGGAACTGCCCCAAGTATTTGGCGGATAAGAAGGATGGCAAGGTGAACAAAGGTATATGCGATATACATGTTATTGATGTGTACCTTACTAGAGCTCGCAGTAGCACCTGGGTATTTGATACTAGTTCTGTTGCTAATATTTGCAACTCGAAACAAGGACTACGGAATAAGCGGACACTAGCAAAGGACGAGGTGACGATGCGCGTGGGAAACGGTTCCAAAGTCGATGTGATCGCGGTCGGCACGCTACCTCTACATCTACCTTCGGGATTAATATTATACCTAAATAATTGTTATTTGGTGCCAGCGTTGAGCATGAACATTATATCTGGATCTTGTTTGATGCGAGACGGTTATTCATTTAAAATCAGAGAATAATGGTTGTTCTATTTATATGAGTAATATCTTTTATGGTCATGCACCCTTGAAGAGTGGTCTATTCTTATTGAATCTCGATAGTAGTGACACACATATTCATAATGTAGAAGCCAAAAGATGCAGAGTTGATAATGATAGTGCAACTTATTTGTGGCACTGCCGTTTAGGTCATATCGGTGTAAAGCGCATGAAGAAATTCCATACTGATGGGCTTTTGGAACCACTTGATTATGAATCACTTGGTACTTGCGAACCGTGCCTCATAGGGAAGATGACTAAAACACCGTTCTCCGGTACTATGGAGAGAGCAACAGATTTATTGGAAATCATACATACCGATGTATGTGGTCCGATGAATATTGAGTCTCGTGGCGGATATCGTTATTTTCTCACCTTCACAGATGATTTAAGCAGATATGGGTATATCTACTTAATGAAACATAAGTCTGAAACATTTGAAAAGTTCAAGGAATTTTAGAGTGAAGTTGAAAATCATCGTAAGAAGAAAATAAAGTTTCTACGATCTGATCATGGAGGAGAATATTTGAGTTACGAGTTTGGTATACATTTGAAAAATTGTGGAATAGTTTCGCAACTCACGCCACCCAGAACACCACAGCGTAATGGTGTGTCCGAACGTTGTAATCGTACTTTACTAGATATGGTGCGATCTATGATGTCTCTTACTGATTTACCGCTATCGTTTTGGGGTTATGCTTTAGAGACGGCCGCATTCACGTTAAATAGGGCACCATCAAAATCCGTTGAGATGACGCCTTATGAATTATGGTTTGGCAAGAAACCAAAGTTGTCGTTTCTTAAAGTTTGGGGCTGCGATGCTTATGTGAAAAAGCTTCAACCTGATAAGCTCGAACCCAAAGCGGAGAAATGTGTCTTCATAGGATACCCAAAGGAAACTGTTGGGTATACCTTCTACCACAGATCCGAAGGCAAGACATTCGTTGCTAAGAATGGATCATTTCTAGAGAAGGAGTTTCTCTCGAAAGAAGTGAGTGGGAGGAAAGTAGAACTTGACGAGGTAACTGTACCTGCTCCCTTATTGGAAATTAGTACATCACAGAAAACTGTTTCTGCGACACCTATACCAATTAGTGAGGAAGCTAATGATGATGATCATGAAACTTCAGGACAAGATACTACTGAACCACATAGATCAACCAGAGTGAGATCCGCACCAGAGTGGTACGGTAATCTAGTTCTGGAAGTCATGCTACTAGATCATGATGAACCTACGAACTATGAAGAAGCGATGGTGAGCCCAGATTCCGGAAAGTGGCTTGAGGCCATGAAATCTGAGATGGGATCCATGTATGAGAACAAAGTATGGACTTTGGTTGACTTGCCCGATGATCGGCAAGCAATTGAGAATAAATGGATCTTCAAGAAAAAGACTGACGCTGACGGTAATATTACTGTCTATAAAGCTCGACTTGTCGCAAAAGGTTTTCGACAAGTTCAAGGGGTTGACTACGATGAGACCTTCTCACCCGTAGCGATGCTTAAGTCCGTCAGAATTATGTTAGCAATTGCTGCATTTTATGATTATGAAATATGGCAAATGGATGTCAAAACTGCATTCCTGAATGGATTTCTGGAAGAAGAGTTGTATATGATGCAACCAGAAGGTTTTGTCGATCCAAAGGGAGCTAACAAAGTGTGCAAACTCCAGCGATCCATTTATGGACTGGTGCAAGCATCTCGGAGTTGGAATAAACGCTTTGATAGTGTGATCAAAGCATTTGGCTTTATACAGACTTTTGGAGAAGCCTGTATTTACAAGAAAGTGAGTGGGAGCTCTGTAGCATTTCTGATATTATATGTGGACGACATATTGCTAATTGGAAATGATATAGAATTTCTGGATAGCATAAAGGGATACTTGAATAAAAGTTTTTCGATGAAAGACCTCGGGGAAGCTGCTTACATATTAGGCATAAAGATCTATAGAGATAGATCAAAACGCTTAATTGGACTTTCACAAAGCACATACCTTGACAAGATTTTGAAGAAGTTCAAAATGGATCAAGCAAAGAAAGGGTTCTTGCCTATGTTACAAGGTGTGAAGTTGAGTCAGACTCAATGCCTGACCACTGCAGAAGATAGAGAGAAAATGAAAGATGTTCCCTATGCTTCAGCCATAGGCTCTATCATGTATGCAATGCTGCGTACCAGACCTGATGTGTGCCTTGCTATAAGTTTAGCAGGGAGGTACCAAAGTAATCCAGGAATGGATCACTGGACAGCGGTCAAGAACATCCTGAAATACCTGAAAAGGACTAAGGATATGTTTCTCGTATATGGAGGTGACAAAGAGCTCACCGTAAGAGGTTACGTTGATGCAAGCTTTGACACTGATCCGGACGATTCAAAATCGCAAACCGGATACGTGTTTACTTTAAACGGTGGAGCTGTCAGTTGGTGCAGTTCTAAACAAAGCGTCGTAGCGAGATCTACATGTGAAGCGGAGTACATAGCTGCTTCGGAAGCAGCGAACGAAGGAGTCTGGATGAAGGAGTTCATATCCGATCTAGGTGTCATACCTAGTGCATCGGGTCCAATGAAAATCTTCTGTGACAATACTGGTGCAATTGCCTTGGCAAAGGAATCCAGATTTCACAAAAGAACCAAACACATCAAGAGACGCTTCAACTCCATCCGGGATTTAGTCCAGGTGGGAGACATAGAGATTTGCAAGATACATACGGATCTGAATGTTGCAGACCCGTTGACTAAGCCTCTTCCACGAGCAAAACATGATCAGCACCAAGGCTCCATGGGTGTTAGAATCATTACTGTGTAATCTAGATTATTGACTCTAGTGCAAGTGGGAGACTGAAGGAATTATGCCCTAGAGGCAATAATAAAGTTATTATTTATTTCCTTATATCATGATAAATGTTTATTATTCATTCTAGAATTGTATTAACCGGAAACATAATACATGTGTGAATACATAGACCACCAGAGTGTCACTAGTATGCCTCTACTTGACTAGCTCGTTAATCAAAGATGGTTATGTTTCCTAACCATAAACAAAGAGTTGTTATTTGATTAACGAGGTCACATCATTAGTTGAATGATCTGATTGACATGACCCATTCCATTAGCTTAGCACCCGATCGTTTAGTATGTTGCTATTGCTTTCTTCATGACTTATACATGTTCCTATAACTATGAGATTATGCAACTCCCGTTTACCGGAGGAACACTTTGGGTACTACCAAACGTCACAACGTAACTGGGTGATTATAAAGGAGTACTACAGGTGTCTCCAATGGTAGATGTTGGGTTGGCGTATTTCGAGATTAGGGTTTGTCACTCCGATTGTCGGAGAGGTATCTCTGGGCCCTCTCGGTAATACACATCACATAAGCCTTGCAAGCATAATAACTAAGATGTTAGTTATGAGATGATGTATTACGGAACGAGTAAAGAGACTTGCCAGTAACGAGATTGAACTAGGTATTGGATACCAACGATCGAATCTCGGGCAAGTAACATACCGATGACAAAGGGAACAACGTATGTTGTTATGCGGTCTGACCGATAAATATCTTCGTAGAATGTGTGGGAGCCAATATGGGCATCCAGGTCCCGCTATTGGTTATTGACCGGAGACGTGTCTCGGTCATGTCTACATTGTTCTCGAACCGTAGGGTCCGCACGCTTAACGTTACGATGACAGTTATTATGAGTTTATGCATTTTGATGTACCGAAGGTTGTTCGGAGTCCCGGATGTGATCACGGACATGACGAGGAGTCTCGAAATGGTCGAGACGTAAAGATTGATATATTGGAAGCCTATGTTTGGACACCGGAAGTGTTCCGGGTGAAATCGGGATTTTACCGGAATACCGGGAGGGTTACCGGAACCCCCCGGGAGGCAAATGGGCCTATTGGGCCTTAGTGGAAAAGTGAAAAGAGGCTGCCCACAAGGGCTGCGCGCCTCCCCCCTTCCCTAGTCCTATTAGGACTAGGAGAAGGGGCCGGCCCCCCTCTCTTCTCTGTTCTCTTTGAGGAGTCCTATTAGGAATAGGATAGGGGGGGAGTCCTACTCCCGGTAGGAGTGGGACTCCCCCTGCGCCTCTCTCCCTGGCCGGCCGAACCCCTCCCCCTGCTCCTTTATATACGGGGGCAGGGGGCACCCCATAGACACACAAGTTGATCATTGTTGATCGTTCCTTAGCCGTGTGCGGTGCCCCCTGCCACCAAATTCCACCTCGGTCATATCGTTGTAGAGCTTAGGCGAAGCCCTGCGTCGGTAGTACATCAAGATCGTCACCACGCTGTTGTGCTGACGGAACTCTTCCTCAACGCTTTGCTGGATCGGAGCCCGAGGATCGTCATCGAGCTGAACGTGTGCTAAGAACTCGGAGGTGCCGGAGTAACGGTGCTTGGATCGGTCGGATCGGGAAGAAGACGTACGACTACTTCCTCTACGTTGTGAGATCGCTTCCGCAGTCGGTCTGCGTTGGTACGTAGACAATACTCTCCCCTCATTGCTATGCATCACCATGATCTTGCGTGTGCGTAGGAAAATTTTCGAAATTACTACGTTCCCCAACAAGTAGGCCTCCGAAACCACATCTCTTTGAGTCCTGTACGGGAGAAGGGTGATAAGGTTTTTGGGAGGCGCTCCGTGCGACTACTGACTTCTTCATCACGGACTCCGGCGACTACTTCCCCGACGTCGACGACCTCATCGACGACATGGCTGGAGAGGACGTCGACCCCAAGTCCAGTGCTTCTGCTGCTGCTGTCCCGTACGTATTTATGTTCTTTCTGTTAGACATCTTGCCACAGTTCTTTGCTCTAGTTTCTGCCCTACATGTGTTAGGTTCTACTTCATATATGCAACTTGCTATACTGTCTGCTATAGATGTGTTTAGTTGCAGTTCATATGTGAAGTTGCTGTTTACCTTCTCTCTGTTAGAACGCATGACTTGTTTTATCTCTACTATATTAGTCATGCTTTATCTAGTATTTTTGTTAATAAAATCATTTGGTAAATTGCTCATATTTCCAACAGTCCAAAAACCTTATTATAGGGAATTTACACCAAGTGGTTTTGCTGCTTCCATGAGACCTCCTATGTTTGAGGGTATCCACTATAAGAGGTGGCGCGTGAGAGCAGTCTTATGGTTTCAAACCATGAGTTGCTATGACGCCACTCTTGGCAAACCTGAAGGGGAGCTTGATGCTCAACAGGCACAAGCCTTTCAGAAAATGGATACTCTGTTTAAGCCTGCTCTCTTGAGTGTTCTTGGTGAGGACATAGTTGATGCTTATGCGTCAATTGATAACGGAAAAGATATGTGGGATGCACTCGAGGCCAAGTTTGGGGTCTCGGATGCTGGCACTGAGCTGTACATCATGGAGCAATTCTATGATTACAGGATGACTGAAGAGCGCTCCGTGGTTGAGCAAGCTCATGAGATACAGTCATTTGCTAGAGAACTTGAGCACTTCAGTTGTATGCTACCGGACAAGTTTGTTGCCGGAGGTATCATCACTAAGATTCCTCCTTCGTGGAGGAACTTTGCTACCTTACTGAAGCATAAGAGGCAGGAGTTTTCCGTTCCGGATCTCATTGGCACTCTTGATGTGGAAGAAAAGGCGAGAGCAAAGGACACACGTGCTCGAGGTATTGAGGGAGGATCTAGTGCCAATGTGGTACAGAAGCAGAACTTCCAGCCCCACAAGTTCAAGAACAAGGGCAAGTTTGATGGTAAAGCAAAGTTTGATGGGAAGAACAAGGCTGTGCAACACACGAACTTCAAGAAGAAGAATGGCAAGAAGAAAGGTGCTTGTCATGTGTGTGGGGATCCTGATCATTGGGCTCCTAGTTGCCCTAATCGCTATGACAAGCGTAATCCTGGGAAAGGCGGCAAGACCACTAATGTTGTCATTGGAGACACTGACATGAAGGAGGCTGGGTATGGTATATTTCCCACTATTCTTTCAGTATGTCATTCTCCTGACTGGTTGATTGACACGGGTGCTAATGTGCATGTATGCGGTGATATTTCCATGTTTTCGTCTTATCAGACCGCAGGGACTTCAACCGTGCTGACGGGCAATGGTTCAAGTGCTTCTGTTCGTGGTGTTGGCACGGTCGATCTGAAGTTTACTTCGGGGAAGATCGTGCGGTTGAAGAACGTGCATTATGTCCCCTCCGTCAATAAAAATCTTGTTAGCGGATCTCTTCTGTGTAGAGATGGCTACAAGCTTGTCTTTGAGTCGAATAAATTTGTAATATCCAAGTATGGAACCTTTGTTGGTAAAGGCTATGAGTCAGGAGGCCTGTTTCGTTTATCCTTATCGGACATTTGCAATAAAGTTGTTAATCATATTTGCAACAATAGTGAATCAAATGTGTGGCATTCACGTCTTTGTCATGTTAACTTTGGTTGCATGCCGCGACTAGCGAAGTTGAACTTAATCCCTAGTTTCACCACTGTCAAGGGATCTAAGTGTCAAGTGTGTGTGCAAGCTAAGCAACCTCGTAAGTCTCACACGACTGCGGAAACGAGAAATCTTGCACCACTAGAGCTCATACATTGAGATCTATGTGAAATGAATGGTGTTTTGACAAAAGGTGGAAAGAAATATTTCATGACATTAATTGATGACTCCACTAGATACTGCCGTGTGTATCTTCTGAAATCTAAGGATGAGGCTTTAAACTTTTTCAAGATCTATAAAGCTGAGGTGGAAAACCAACTTGATCGAAAAATCAAGAGGCTTAGGTCCGACCGTGGTGGAGAGTATTTTTCCAATGAATCTGATGCTTTTTGTGCGGAACATGGTATAATCCATGAGAGGACGCCTCCCTATTCACCTCAGTCAAATGGGGTGGCCGAAAGAAAGAACCGTACTCTAACTGATTTGGTTAACGCCATGTTAGACACATCGAGTCTCTCCAAGGCATGGTGGGGGGAGGCGATATTGACAGCATGTCATGTCCTGAACCGAGTCCCCACAAAGAACAAAGAGATAACTCCATTCGAGGAATGGGAGAAGAAAAGGTTAAAACTCTCTTATCTGCGAACATGGGGTTGTTTGCCAAAAGTCAATGTTCCAATTCCAAAGAAGCGGAAGCTTGGACCAAAGACTGTGGATTGTGTTTTCCTGGGGTATGCTTTTCATAGAATTGGCTATAGATTCTTGGTTGTAAAATCTGAGGTACCTGACATGCATGTCGGTACAATCATGGAGTCGAATGATGCGACTTTCTTTGAACATATCTTTCCCATGAAGGATATGGCTACCTCATCTAATCAGGAGATGCCTAGTTCATCGAATCAGGAACCAGTTACAATAACCGAACCTGCCATTTCGATGGAACACTTTGAAAGGTCTGTGGAGGAGAACAATGAAGTTCCTACTAGGAGCAAGAGACAGAGGACTGCAAAGTCCTTTGGTGATGATTTTCTTGTGTATCTCATAGATGACACTCCCAGTTCTATTTCAGAGGTCTATGCATCTGAAGATGCTGACTACTGGAAGGAAGCGGTTCGTAGCGAGATGGATTCCATCTTGATGAATGAAACCTGGGAGATAACTGATCGTCCTTATGGGTGCAAACCTATAGGATGCAAATGGGTATTCAAGAAGAAGCTTAGGCCTGATGGTACTATTGAAAAGTACAAGGCTCGGCTCGTGGCTAAGGGTTATACCCAAAAGGAAGGTGAAGACTTCTTTGATACTTACTCACCTGTGGCTCGACTGACCACTATTCGAGTTCTACTTTCACTAGCTGCCTCGCATGGTCTTCTCGTTCATCAAATGGATGTTAAGACTGCTTTCCTAAATGGAGAGTTGGACGAGGAAATTTATATGGAACAACCAGATGGGTTTGTACTAGATGGTCAGGAAGGGAAAGTATGCAAGTTGCTGAAGTCTTTGTACGAACTTAAGCAAGCACCCAAACGGTGGCATGAGAAGTTTGAAAGAACTTTAACAGCTGCAGGCTTTGTTGTGAACGAAGCTGACAAATGTGTGTACTATCGCCATGGTGGGGGCGAGGGAGTTATCATGTGCTTTTATGTTGATGACATACTGATTTTCGGAACAAATCTGAATGTTATCAAGGAGGTCAAGGATTTCCTATCTCGTTGTTTTGAGATGAAGGATTTAGGAGTGGCTGATGTCATTCTGAACATCAAGTTGTTGAGAGACAATGATGGTGGGATTACATTGCTTCAATCTCACTATGTGGAAAAGATCTTGAGTCGCTTTGGCTATAGTGACTGCAAGCCCTCTCCAACACCATATGATACTGGTGTGTTGCTTCGAAAGAATCGAAGAATTGCTAGAGACCAATTGAAGTATTCTCAGATTATTGGCTCGCTTATGTACTTAGCCAATGCTACAAGACCTGATATCTCTTTTGCTGTTCGCAAACTAAGTCGGTTTGTTTCAAAACCAGGAGATGTGCATTGGAAATCTTTAGAAAAAGTTTTGCGTTATTTGAAAGGCACTGCAAATTATGGAATTCGCTACACCGGACATCCAAAGATACTTGAAGGGTATAGTGACTCAAACTGGATCTCAGATGCTGATGAGATAAAGGCCACAAGCGGTTATGTATTCACTCATGGAGGTGGCGCTGTTTCTTGGAAGTCTTGCAAGCAGACCATCTTAACGAGGTCAACAATGGAGGCAGAACTCACAGCACTAGATACAGCTACGGTTGAAGCAGATTGGCTTCGCCGGCTCTTGAATGACTTGCCGGTTGTTGAGAAACATGTACCGGGTGTCCTTATGAACTGTGACAATCAAACTGTGATCACGAAAGTGAGCAGCTCAAAGGATAACATGAAGTCATCAAGACACGTTCAGAGAAGGTTAAAGTCTGTCAGAAAAATGAAAAACTCCGGAGTTATTGCATTGGATTATATCCAAACGTCTAAAAATCTGGCAGATCCTTTTACTAAGGGTCTATCATGTAATGTGATAGATAATGCATCGAGGGAGATGGGTATGAGACCCACAATATGAGTTGTTCACAGTGGTAACCTATTCTTTGTGATCGGAGATCCCGTTAATTAGATGTGGAAGACAAGCTGTTGGTCAACTGAGAGGAGAGTATCCTTACTATTCACAATACTACTCCATGAAGATGTAATACTCTCCTTATCTGCATGGCAGGTTGATGTATATCTTAATGTGTTCTAAGTGGCTTATTTAAGCAGAGATGTTATCCTGCAGAACATCTTTTGAAGAACACACCTATATGAGTCCGATTGTTAAACGTCGCAATCTATGAGAGTAGGGTTCTCTCTAGTAAACTCATGAAAGGTCACGGAGTATGACGCATAAGCTCCACCCGCGGGGAAGATCCACGGTAGCCACGTATCGGTCAAGGCTTTATGTGAAGCTAGATTCGCAGAAAACTTGCAGTTCAAGGCCCACTCCATTGTTCAAGTTGCTTACTAGTGTAGCATAGAGTTCTAGGTGGAAGTTTAACTTAACAGTCTCCACTGCAGTACCGGTATATAAAACAGTGTTTTGGAGACAAAGGCAAATTTTTGTGTGCCTCTGGGATCTGGTGGGGGATTGCTGGAATTTTGTCTATTTTGGGCCTAGCCCAATAACAGTTTCAGAGATTCCTAATAAATCCTAGAGGCCCACGCAGCCCATTTGTGCAAGGCAAGAGGTAGAACAAAAGTTTAGTCCCACATTGCTAGTTTAGAGGGAGTTGGACCTCTTTATAAGGGAGGTTCTTTCCCCACTTGTACGAGCATGAGAACAAGAGGGATATCCACGCGCGCTCCTCCTCCGCCGCCCGCCTCGCCACGCCTCGCCACGCCTCGTCACGACGCGCCCGCCGCACGGGAATGAGCCGAGCCGACATCTAAATTTTTGCCACGCACTACGGGTATACGAAAGGTCACACGGAAGCTGAAAAGATTTTTGCGAAAGTGGAGTTTGAATGCGAACAGTGCAGTCCTTCGGCTGCTGGCTGTTCGCTTCGCCTCCGTCTCTTCGTTTTGCCTCTCGTCGCTGCCCTCTCGCCTCCTTCTCTTGCGCCTATAAAAGGGAGGTCACTCCTCCTAGAGAGATGCACCAGAACTTCTCCTTCCTCTCAACACCGCTTCCATTCTCTGAGCTACCGCTGTCTTCCTCATCCCGGCTTGCGGCATGCACCGCGAGTCGGGACAGTAGGCCTCCGAAACCACACCTCTTTGAGTCCTGTACGGGAGAAGGGTGATAAGGTTTTTGGGGAGCGCTCCGCGCGACTACTGACTTCTTCATCACGGACTCCGACGACTACTTCCCCGACGACGACTTCTTCCCCGACGATGACTTCTTCCCCGACGTCGACCCCAAGTCCAGTGCTTCTACTGCTGCTGTCCCGTACGTATTTATGTTCTTCTGTTAGACGTATTGCCACAGTTCTTTGCTCTAGTTTCTGCCCTACATGTGTTAGGTTCTACTTCATATATGCAACTTGCTATACTGTCTGCTATAGATGTGTTTAGTTACAGTTCATATGTGAAGTTGTTGTTTACCTTCTCTCTGTTAGAACGCATGACTTGTTTTATCTCTACTATATTAGTCATGCTTTATCTAGTATTTCTGTTAATAAAATCATTTGGTAAATTGCTCATATTTCCAACATATAGGACAATACTTTGCAAGTCATAGCCAACATGAACAAATTAAGACATGTTGCCAACCTTCCTTACAGCTCTGAGAGTTTTGCATTTTCACATAGAGACAGTCACATATTACTCTCCTCAGTTAACCAATAGCTTGTTCTTCCCAGGTCGTAATTTACGGGATCTCCGATCACAAAAGTTGGATTACACTATGGTGTAACATCTATGCGTCTCATACCTATCTCCCATTATCTACCATATTTCTTGATAGTCCCTTTGAAAAGGGATCTACCAGATTTTTGTTTGTTTGAATTACGTAACAGTTATTACTCAGGAGTTCCTCAACTTCGCGACAAACTTCAAACGCCTATTCACATGTCTTGTGGACTTCGCATTATCCTTAGAATTGTTCACTTTTAGCGATAACTGTTTGGTTGTCACGAATAATCCGTACAGGTTTTTCAATAAGGTACCCCACTCACACCACTACAAAGAGGGTCTCGTCGATACAGCACACATGTGTCATCATCATCACTCCTCCCCCCTAGAGGTGTCATCGTCATCCCTAAACCCTGAGAAAATGTTACATAATGGAGGGGGTGTACATTTTTTGGACGCACAAACAGATTTACCATAATATAAACATTCAGTTTGGTCTTAACAAATCTGTCCGGGCCATTTGCACCTATACATCTGCGATGATGACCCCGGTCTATATCATTGGTCCCGATACTACCGTAGACTCCACAAGGAAGTCGTTCGAAGATTGTTTGACATGCTCAGGAACAACCCTTACTTCCGAAGGTTTGGGTGTCTTGACAAAGTGGAGCATATCGAGGAATACCGTCTGTCTAAACACCGATGCAAGGGTATACAACTTGCAACTATGTACTTTCTTGTGGTTCTGTAGGGTAACACGAGCATGTCACGAGTTGATTATGTACACCAAACAATGTTGGATCACCTTGCCATTGAGTTCATGTTGGCAATCTCAATTTACTAGCTTGAAAGGTGCTAATCCAACCTAAGGAGGTACAAGGAACTTGTAGAGATTGACTGTATGAGATGCTACTGACTACTGTGTCTACTGAGCAAGGCCTCCCTTATTCCCCATGTCTCCCATTCCAACTGATTTGGAAGCACATTCTTCATTGTCTTCTACCTCAGAGTCTCCGAACTAGTATTACCCCCTTTTCCCATCGAGGAGCAACCTATTTGATCGTGGCAAAGAAGTGTGGCTAGTATGTACCATCTTCATGTTACTACTTGCATAAGGATGGGACAATATATATATGCATCCATGACAAACAACATGGTGTGTGCTTGGAGGTTGTTGGGTAGTACTATCTTGCGTTGGTTTCATGTCATAACCTTCCGTAAAGAACGGCCGGACCAAGCACTTCTATTGTTTTATAAGCAGAACAGTAGCATTAAGGTGGATTGCCCTAATCCTAATTTATAATTTTTTAGTTTACTATTTGATTAATTATTTCAACTTCTTTAGATAAAATAAAATATAGAACAGTTATGCAAGCACCAATTGATCCGAGTGAAGTGCATCGTGCATGTCCTTGGACTATTTCGAAGATATCACATAGGCCATTGAATTATGAAAAGTTCTATCCAGGTCCTTGAAGATCCTCCAAGTGGGACGGAGCGGATCTTCCTTTGACGGTTCTCTAACTCTTTCTTAAAATTTCTTGCGTTCTTGCAGTATTGGTGCCCATTAGCTAGGCAGCGTGACCGCGACATGCTAGTTACAATGATGTCACCAAAAAATTGAATCAGTTTTTCAAAATTTTCTGAAAAATAAAAAACACCTTTTAAAAATGTGTTTGTATGAAAAGAAAAATAAAATAAAATAGCTTGAAAGACTGTTCCATCCACAACTACTTTTTCATCGGATGAGACCGTGAATCTGAATTAGGTCCTCACAAATGCCATTGAGGTATAAGAAGTGTTGTGTAATGCCATGTGGAGCACGTTAAAACATTTTCGCCCGTTGCAACGCACTGACATTTGTACTAGTCAAAGATAAAAAATATCAGGGTGCACCATCCATCGGATACCTAAATGTTTGCAGCAAAAGAAATCGATATAATAGGAGCCCGCAGGCCCATTGGGTTAATTGTTGTACATTACTTCCTCCGTCTGGATTTATTTGGACCGATGTGTCCGAGCGGCGGCGCCGGGCTTCCACGGGGTCCCCGTTGCGCCAGCAAGACCAGGTGGCGGCTAGGGTTCCCCCCACCCCCGGTCGCTCGCAGGAGCGACACATGATGGGAGGGGAGGGCGGTCTGTAATCTGGTATCTAGTCCATCACGATAAGATTGTGCAAACTACTAGTTTCTTTTGTTGGATCGGTTCACTCCTTTTTAGAATTGGTTGACTGCATAATCAAGATCAATTGAAGCCTAACATGTTATGCTTTACAAAATCTGGAGTGAAAGACCAACTTTGGCATGATTGTTGGTCGTAGAGCTACATCTATTTAATATAATATAAATATAGTTTTCTTTTCCACTGGTGGAAAAAGGGCCTTTGGTCGCGGTTCGCAACTGCCATTAGTCGCGGTTGCGCAACCGCGACCAAATAGGCGCGACTAAAGGACCCCCACTTTAGTCGCGGTTGCTTAAGAACCGTGACTAAAGGCCCGTCCACGTGGGCGCCAGGCGGCTGTCGGGGCGGAGGACCTTTAGTCGCGGTTCTTCTGGCCAACCGCGACTAAAGGCCGCCACAGGTTTAGGGTTTTAGCCCCCCCTAAACCTGTTTTCTGTTTAATTTGTATTGTTTTATTTCTTTTGTGCTTTATTTTAATTTTGAAGGAGTTTCACATATTCTACGGCACTACATACATGCATATGAATGTACAATTTCAAACAAATTTGAAATTAGAACCAAAAAGAATTCAAGAGGAATATACAATATATATTCAATATCATCGGATGACCATATACAATTTTGAACAAGTTTCCATACATAATTTAATGCATATAAAGTTCTATGTCCTCGTAATGGTGTTCTCCTTTAGGATGGAGGACTTCCCTGCTGAACCATCCAGCTAGTTCCTCTTGAAGTGGTCGGAAGCGAGCTTCTGGACTAAGCATCATCCGGAGGTTATTCCTCTGAGCATTGGTATCACTCGGAACCCGCTCAGAGGTGTATCTCCGGATCATCTCACAGACATAGTATCCATATAGATTGGTCCCCGCTGGCCGAATATCCCCAGCATTCTTAGCCTTTGACCTTTTGAATTCTAGCTCTTTTTTGAATTCACCGACCTTTGTATCTACGAACCGTCTCCAAACCCTACGAGGCAAAGAAAATTAAATGAACAAGAGAGTTATTAGTTACTTGATATTAGGAAATGAACGAAATAGGCCGATCGATATAGAGCGCAAATGAATGAAAATAATTACTTCTGCAGCATTCTTCTCATGCCGCCCCAAAGCTTTGGATCCATATTCAGAGAGTCGTGGACGAGACATTCTGAGGTGTCAACTTTAATTACTAGCAGAATCCAGTGGAACCTGCGGACACGATACATGCACAGTACGTCATGCATAACTCATCGATTAGCCGGCCACATACCATGCATGGAGTAAACAAAAGAGAATGTGCTCAAGACAGAAACACTCACCCAAAATGGTAAGGAAATAGAATATCACTTTTGAGTTCCTGCTTTGTAAGAAACTGCCACAGGTCTGCCTCCATGTCGGCGGGGTGATGCTCCAACACATATCCATTAACGATGTGTGGGTCAATGAACCCAACATCATGGATGTTCCTTACTCTGCATTCCTTAATCTTCATTCTGCATGTATAATAGCGGACACAACAATATAGTTAGGACATATATATAGTGCAGGCAATATGAACGAGATGGGGTAGAAATAAATCACTTATAGAACGTAGCAACTGATGATAGATTTGTCGAGCTCGCGCAGATTGAAAAGCTGGAACAATTCACTCAGATGAATTTGTACATAGTAATGTTTGAAGTGATGCTCATATCTAACTTCCGCATAAATATATTCTTTGGCGTTTTTATTTTTTATGTAACCCTTGTACCATTTCAGCAGACCTTTCATTTGTGGAGGTAGATCCTTTTCCTGCGCAGGCTCGACGAGAGGCCCATTCTTCACATATGTAATTACTACCTCCTTCACTGGCGCCTCATCAAGGCCTAAGAGTTCACGAAGAGTAATACCTAAGTTGGCCGCTTGTTCTCTGGCACTCGTTACAGTCAATCCATGTGCTGCCGCAGCTGCTATGATATCGGGGTCATCCGGACCGGCGGCTTTCACTATAAGCGGGGCAATCGATTGTTTACTTTGTTCCCCGAGCTGGGCAACTCGTTTCCCGATTTTTTTACTTTCTAATTCCGTTTTCTCGGCCTCCTCCAAGGCTTTGTTCTCCTGGTTCTCCGCCCGCTCTTTCTTCTCCTTCAACATGAGTGCCTGCCTACGAAGTTCACGTGCATAGTCGTCAGGCAGATTCTTCGCGGCTTGGGACGGTGTGCTCAAAAATGACTTAGCCAACTTCTTTTGCTCATCAGAAAATACTGGCTTGGGCTCGGGCTCTCTTTTCTTCTTGCAGTCCGCCTTCCATTTCTCATGATCAGCAGCCGCGGTCGCGGCAGTTTCCTCGGCACTACGTTCCCAAGGCCTTGTGGGGAGAGGCTTCAGTGATGGCTCCGGTACCTTTGTGGTCTTAGGTACATAAGGGTCCGGGTTAATAATCCAGGACTGCTTCTGCTTCTTTGCCGGAGGTGGATTGGGGGGCGGCGTCTGATCACCCGCCGGACGAGGACTGGGGGGCGGCGTCTGATCACCCGCCGGACGTTGTGGACTGGGGGGCGTCGGCTGATCACCCGCCGGACGAGGACTGGGGGGCGGCGTCTGATCACCCGCCGGACGAGGACTGGGGGGCGGCGTCTGATCACCCGCCGGACGTTGTGGACTGAGGAGCGTCGGCTGACGTGACGGAGGTGTAGGTGAACCGCCACCACCACCACCACCACCACCGCCACCGCCACGACCACCACCGTAGGGGGGTGGACTTGTTGTCCTTGGCACCTCGCCTGGAAACTTGATAAACTTCTTTTGCCATAGAATGAAATGGCGCTTGACATCTCCAAGTCTTTTCTCCCCTTCAGGTGTAGCAATGTCAATCTCCAGGTCCTCAAACCCTTGGACTATGTCCTCCACCGTGACACGAGCATAGCCATCTTGAATGGGGTTGTTGTGGTGGAGTGCTCCAGGTAAACATGGTAAAGCACTGCCGATGGCTACCTTCATGGACATGTTCCCGATAGGATAATACAGATGACATTCTTTCATCTCCTTTATATCGTCCACGGGGTAGCGAGGAGGCTCCGGTGCAGTAATTTCGACCACCAGAGGCTCCGGTGCAGTAATTTCGATCGTCGGTGCATCTGCACCAGCCGGTGGGGCCTCCGTGGAAGCCACGCTGCTTCTCCGCTGCTGGCTTCCGAGATCCGCTGGATGATCTTCATGCTGCGCCCGAGTTGCATCTCTTTTGGCTACTAGTACACTCACGGTTTTCTTCATCACATCCATTTCCGATGCCAACCGCGCCACAACATCTGCTTCCCGATCCATCTTTCTCTTACGGCTTCTATAACCGTACGGGTCATCGTTCTGGGGGAACCCTATTTTCCACGGAATGTGCCCCATGCCTCGTACACGTCCTCCGTGTTCAGGATTCCCGAGGGCTTTTGTCAGCGCGTCGTTCTCTCTGTTGAACTTGATCTTCCCCTCTTGAGCATCCCTCATTGCGTCAATAAGGGCTTGGGTGGGTTTAATTATTTTGCCCCGGTAAACACACTCCCCTGTCTCCGGGTTCAGCGTTCCCCCATGCCCGTACCACCAGCTTTTGGCCCTTGGGTCCCATCCCTCCGTACCTGGACGGATTCCTCGCGCCCTCAGCTCGTTCTCCATCTTCTCCAACCTAGGCACCCAAAGGCGATACCCTCCTGGCCCCATAATATGATTGTACTCCTTCTTAGCCGCATTTTCCTTATTTTTTTTCGATATTTGAATGAACTGCTCTGATTTCTTTTGCTTCACAAATTCTAGCCAATCATGTTTCAGTTTCTCATATTGTCCTTTGAAATCCGGAGTCTTGTTCTGCTTGACAAAGTCATGGGCTAGATTTTGCTTGAATTTCCGGAATGCGTCGGCCATCTTATGAAGAGCGAACTGTTTGACTAGCCTCCTCCTCTCCTTGTTTTCCTCAATCTTGTTACCCTCCTCATCGAATTTGTTGTATTCCGGAGGTAGAACGAAATGTTCCATAAGCTTCTTGAAGCAATCTTTTTTTGTTCTCTTATCGACAAAAGTGAAACTAGCAATTCGTGCCTTCTTTGGCTTATTCCACTCCTGGACGGTGATCGAGACGTTGTCTCTAACAACGGCTCCGCATTGGCTGACAAACTTGGTGGCGTTCTTGCGGGGCTCCAGCGGCCTGCCGGTTGCACTGTCGACAACCTCGATGGTGCATGTTTCTCCTTGTTTCATCGTCTTGGTTGCGCCACGCTTTGACGACGTACTCGATTGTTTCGACGATCCGGCCGAGGGCTAAAATAAAAAAGAGAGTCGCGCGCGTTAGTACACACATATTTATTTAAATAAGTTAGTTTGTATCACCAGAGGCTCAATGTATATATATACCTCGGTGCCGGAGGTGGTTGCTACTTCCATTTGAAGATCGTCGTTTATCGATGTTTGTTCGGCATCATCTTGCTGACGACGCCCTTCATCTTCACCGTCAAGGTTCAGATAAGAAGAGATATCATCTTCTTCTTGTCCGGTCGGCACATATAGAATATCGCCGTTTATGATGCCGAACATATGTGCTTCACCGTCCGGATCATAGTTGTCCATAATCGGGTCAGCTCTATCGTCCGCCATTATGTCAGTCCTGAAAACATGTAGTAAAAACAAATTAATTAAGTGAAGAAGGGGGGCGGTGGCGGTGGCGGTGGCGAAAGGGCGGTGGCAAAAGGAGGGGGCGAGGAAGGGGTGGGAGAGGGTTTACACTCAAGTTGTAATAGGGTTTACAATAAAGTTGCCACGACATGTTTAATATAGTTTTTTATTCTAGATTTAAAGTTACCATTGTATTTAAACTAGTTTTCGCGGCAATCTTTATTAATCGGCCATGACAAATTTAATTCATGTATCATGGCAGCTTTTGATAATTCATCATGGCAAATTGAGTTTATAGATCATGACAATTCTAGTATTTTGAACATGAAAAACATTTTTGTATGAACCATGGCAAATTTTAGTACATGTATCATGGCAAATTTAAGTAATTCACCATGATAGTTTTAGTTTATAGTTCATGCCAAATTTGAGCCAGTGACCATGCATTGTTAAAATAACTGATGACATATTTCTTTTTTTACTTATGAATCATGTCAAAATTATTTGATAGATCATGGTAAATTTTAGTAATTCATCATGGCAAGTTTAGTTTGTCAATTTATTTTTTATAACATCTTAAAGTTTATTTTAAACATATCAAGTTTTAAGTTATTTTACCGTTTTTGTTAAACTAATTAACTAGTTAAAATTAAAAAGAACAAAAAAAAGAAAAAAATAAAAAATTCCGGTGGGCGTTGAGGGCGGGCCGGCGGCGCCCTCTGTCTGGCGGTTGAGGGCGGGCCGGCGGCGTTGAGGGCGGGCGAGCGAGGCGGCGCGCGCGCGGTGGGCGAGGGAGGCCGGTGATAGCGGCCGGCTGCGCCGTACGTGGGCGAGAGGGGGCGGCACGCGTGGGCCGGGGCGGGGCGCGGTGTGCAAACATACGGCGGACGGGGCGGCCGGGGCGCGAGAGGACGATGACAGCGCGGCGGGCGACGGCGGGCGGCGTCGAGGGCGAGGGCGACGGCGGGCGGCGTCGAGGGCGAGGGCGGCAGGCCTTCGGCGCGGCAGAGAATCGGAGAAGACGAGAAATGGAGGCGAAGGTTCGGGCCCTTGTATTTATAGCCCCCCCTTTAGTCGCGGTTGGGGAGGCGACCCGCGACTAAAGGTTTTTTTGCGGGTTTTTGCGTTCCCGCGCGCAACGACTTTTAGTCGCGGTTGGCCAGGCCAACCGCGACTAAAGGTATTTTTGGCGGGTTTTTGCGTTCCCGCGCGCAACGACCTTTAGTCGCGGTTGGCCAGGCCAACCGCGACTAAAGGTATTTTTCAAAATACTTTTTCTTTTTCAAAATCTTAAAAATACAAATAATATATCAAAAAATTCAGAAAAATAAAACTAATTCAATTCAATATGTTAAAAACACAAATATTATATCAAAAAATTCAGAAAAATAAAACTAATTCAATTCAATATGTTAAAAATACAAATAATATATCAAAAAATTAAGAAAAATAACCAGCCGGGACTAAAGGTTAGATGACCAGCTCTGGATTCCTCTTCTTCCCTGTCTTCCCGCCACTTTCTTCCCGCCTCCTGTCTTCCCGCTCCCATTTTCCCGCCATTTCTCACTACATATATGTAGCCCGGCTTGGCCAGCATTATCACATCTCTACAATCTCTCATCACTCTCTCATGGCTTCCACCGCACCCACTCTAACCTACCAGCAGGTGGAGGAGCTTTGCGCCTCGAACTACCCTTGTCCACCGGGCTACCGCGTCCCCACCGGCTGGAGCCTAAGCGCCGGCGGCGTGCCGGTCCCTCCCGTCCCTCAGGGTACTACGCGCCGGGCGGCCATCACGAACCACTACTACCTCGACCTCACGCCGGAGCAGCGGATGAATCCCCGCTGGCATCCCGATAACCAGCATACTTGGGACGCCTTCTTCATCAATCGGCGTGAGAGGGCGCTCGCCAGGTATGAGGAGGACGGTCTGCCTCCTGGGAACTTCCACGAGGCCGGCCTTCGGCTATGGTGGTACGGCCGGACTCTGTAGAGCGTCATGGACTACATCACGGCCGGCGATATCCCCCGCCTGCGCTACCCTCAGTTCGAGCCACGAGCGCCGCCCGACGACAGCGACGACAGCAGCGACGACGACGGCGGCAACTTAGAAGGCGACTACTACCAGTACAACGACGGCGGCTATGAAGACTACGAGTATGCATATTATACGCCTAGGCAGGAGTATGACTAAATCACTCCAAATTTCATGTATCATCAGTGGTATCTCGAATCATTCGAAAATGGACACCAAACACATCACGGGTAATATAATTCACATGATCCATTCAACAAAGTTTGGTACAATAAATTATTACACATCATTTCTTCCCTTGTGTCCCTGCTTGCTTACGATTGTGCCGTATCCATGGAGCATCCTCATCATTTAACTTAATGCTTGGGTCGGTGTTCACTTTGAAGGGCGGAATTTCAGCAAACATATTATAATCTTCTGACATGTCTGTCTTGTCCTCCACTCCCACGATGTTTCTTTTCCCTGAAAGAACAATGTGGCGCTTTGGATCATCGCATGATGTACTGATCGTTTTCTTATCTTTCCGTTTCCTCGGTTTGCTACTCATGTCCTTCACATAGAAAACCTGAGCGACATCTTTCGCTAGGACGAATGGTTCGTCAAGGTAACCAAGATTGTTGAAATCCACCATTGTCATTCCGTATTGCTGGTCCACCTTTACCCCACCTCCTGTTAGCTTGAACCATTTGCACCGGAACAAAGGGACCTTAAAGGAGGGTCCATAGTCAAGTTCCCATATCTCCTCTATGTAACCATAATATGTGACCTTTTGCCCATTCTCGGTTGCTGCATCAAAGCGGACACCACTGTTTTGGTTGGTGCTCTTTTTATCTTGGGCGATCGTGTAAAATGTATTCCCATTTATCTCGTACCCTTGGAAAGTCGTTATAGTCGAAGATGGTGTCTTGGCCAACATGTATAGCTGATCTACAACATCATTGTCATTCATTAAATGTTTTCTCAACCAACTGCCGAAAGTCTCCATGTGGGCCTTCCTAATCCAGGATTCAGGCTTCCCCGGGTTGTCCGAGCGTAAAATATTCTTGTGTTTCTCAAAGTACGGAGCCACCAAGCTGGAATTGGTCAGTACAGTGTGGTGTGCTTCAGTCAGAGAATGGCCGTCCATACATATCGTTGATTTCCTTCCGATCGTGCCTTTTCCACTTAGTCTCCCCTCGTGCCGCGATCGAGGAAGACCAATCGGCTTAAGGTCAGGAACAAAGTCAACACAAAACTCAATTACCTCCTCATTTCCATAGCCCTTGGCGATGCTTCCTTCTGGCCTAGCATGGTTACGAACATATTTCTTTAATACTCCCATGAACCTCTCGAAGGGGAACATATTGTGTAGAAATACAGGACCGAGAATGAAAATCTCTTCGACTAGGTGAACCAGGAGGTGCGTCATAATATTGAAGAAGGATGGCGGGAACACCAACTCGAAACTGACAAGACATTGGATCACATCGTTCTGTAACCGTGGTAGAACTTCTGGATTGATTACCTTCTGAGAGATTGCATTGAGGAATGCACATAGCTTCACAATGGCTACTCGAACATTTTCCGGCAGGAGCCCCCTCAAAGCAATCGGAAGCAATTGCATCATAATCACGTGGCAGTCGTGAGACTTCAGGTTTTGGAACTTTTTCTCCGCCATGTTTATTATTCCCTTTATATTGGACGAGAATCCAGACGGGACCTTCATACTGCTCAGGCATTCAAAAAAGATGACCTTCTCTTCTTTGGTCAGAGCGTAGCTGGCACGACCTTGAAACCATTCCGGATGCCGGTCATCAGGGTCTTTCAAACGTTGCTGGTCCTGCCGTGCTTCCTTTGTATCATTTGTCTTCCCATACACGCCCAAGAAGCTTAGGAGGTTCACGCAAATATTCTTTGTAACGTGCATCACGTCGATTGCAGAGCGGACTTCTAGGACTTTCCAATATTCTAGCTCCCAGAATATAGATTTCTTCTTCCACATGGCTGCGTGCCCGTCAGCTCCCTTCGGAATTGATTGTCCGCCAGGACCCTTTCCAAAGATGACTTTCAAATCCTTGACCATATCAAATACCTCAGCACCAGTGCGTTCCGCAGGCTTCGGCCGGTGATCTGCCTTGCCGTTGTAATGCTTGCCTTTCTTTCTTACCGGATGAATTTTTGGAAGAAATCGACGATGCCCAAGGTACACGTTCTTCTTACAATTTGGCAAATGTACACTTTCAGTCTCATGTAAGCAGTGCGTGCATGCATTGTATCCTTATTTGACAGTCCCGAAAGGTTACTAAGAGCAGGCCAATCGTTGATGGTTACGAAAAGCAATGCTCATAGGTCAAATTCCTCTTCTTTGTGCTCATCCCACACACGAACACCAGGTCTGCCCCACAGCTGTAAAAGTTCATCAACTAATGGCCTTAGGTACACATCGATGTCGTTGCCGGGTTGCTTCGGTCCTTGGATGAGCACTGGCATCATAATGAACTTTCGCTTCATGCACAACCAAGGAGGAAGGTTGTAGATGCATAGAGTCACGGGCCAGGTGCTATGGCTGGAGCTCTGCTCGCCAAAAGGATTCATGCCATCTGTACTTAGACCAAATCTTATGTTCCTTGCGTCAGCTGCAAAATCTTTGAACTCTCTGTCGATCTTTCTCCATTGCGTTCCATCTGCGGTGTGTCTCAACTCCCCGTCCAACTTACGGTCCTCTTTGTGCCATCGCAACAACTTGGCATGCTCTTTGTTCCTGAACAGACGTTTCAACCGTGGTATTATAGGAGCATACCACATCACCTTGGCGGGAACCCTCTTCCTGGGTTTCTCGCCCTCAACATCGTCACGAGGGTCATCGCCTCTGATCTTATAACGCAATGCAGTGCATACCGGGCATTCATTCAAATTCTCGTATTCACCGCGGTAGAGGATGCAGTCGTTGATGCATGCATGTATCTTCAGAACCTCTAAACCTAGAGGGCAGACAACCTTCTTTGCTTCGTATGTACTGGCGGGCAACTCGTTATTCTTTGGAAACATATTCTTCAACATTTTCAGCAAGTTTTCAAATGCCGAGTCAGCTACACCTACCTGTGCCTTCCATTTCAGCAAATCCAGTGTGCAGCCCAGCTTTTTCAGACCATCATCGCATCCGGGGTACAACGACTTTCTGTGATCCTCTAACATGCGATCCAAATTCTCCCTCTCCTTTTCAGTTTCGCAGCGTCTCCGTGCATCAGCAATGGTCCGACCAAGATCATCAACGGTCTCATCACGTGCCTCTTCTTCACCTTCACCTTCCCCTCCACCTTCCCCTTCACCTTCAGCATCCTCCATGAAAGTATCACCTAAATGAGCAAGATAGCTTTCATCGATGAAATCATCCCCTTCTTCATCTTCTTCCATTATAACCCCTCTTTCTCCATGCTTGGTCCAACAATTATAGCTTGGCATGAAACCGTGCCGAAGCAGGTGCAGGTGAACTTTTCTTGAGGAAGAGTAACCCTTCTGATTCTTACAGTCAACACATGGACAGATAACAAAACCCTTCTGCTTGTTCGCATTAGCCACTACGAGGAAATCTTTCAAACCCGTAGTGAACTGCGGGAGAGTCGGTTACCGTACATCCATTGCCGATTCATCTGCATTATTATAATATAAAATATATAATTAACCATCATGCATTTGTTAAACTAACTAGCTATAAACAATAGAAATTAAACAATGAACAACACACATGCATATTTTATCAATGAAACACATGCATGAAAGGTTCAAGTTGCTAACCGCGATCGAGGAGGAAAAAATAAATGAGGAACCTCAAGTGTGGCTCCAACACTTCATATCATGTTTGTTTCACGCTCTTGGGGCATTTCATCAAACACCTTGTGTGCATAAGAGGAACCAAAAGCAAACCTACACCCCCTTGTGAAGCTTGCGAAGAGAAGTGGCACCAAATGGCTAAGTGAGTGCGCTGAACTGGTATATATAGGGGAGGAGCTTTAGTCGCGGTTGGCCTGGCCAACCGCGACTAAAGGCCTTTGGGCACCTTTAGTCGCGGTTGGCCTGGCCAACCGCGACTAAAGCCCCTCACGTGCACCAGCTAGCCACCGAGCGCCCTGGGCCCAGGCCTTTGGTCGCGGTTCGTCTGCCGAACCGCGACTAAAGACTTCATTAGTCGTGGTTCCTACAGTTTCGCGACTAATGGGGCTGGACGGAAGCCTCTTTTTCTACCAGTGTTCATTGCCAAATAGTAGTCACTAGTTTACAGAGGGAGTACATCTTATGTTTTATCCTTTTGTTATACATTTCATACTTGAGCAAGATGTTGTTTGAAGATTGTTTGACATGCTCAGGAACAACCCTTACTTCCGAAGATTCCGGAGTCTCGACCAAGTGAAACATATCGAGGAATATCATCTCTCTAAACACAGCCCTTGGCATATACAACTTGCATCGGTGTACTTTCATGTGGTTCCGTAGGGTGACACGACCATGTCACAAGTTGATTATATACAGCAAATAGTGTTGGATCACCTTGCGATTGAGTTCATGTTGGTAATCTCAATTCACTAGGAGGAAAGGTGCTAATCCCACCTAAGGATGTTCAAGAAAATTGTAGAGATTGACTGCATGAGAGGCTATTGTGTCTACTAAGCAAGGCCTCCCTTATTTCCCATGTTTCCCATTCCTACTGATTTTGAAAGAACATTCTTCATTGGCTTCTATCTCGAGTCTCTGAACTAGTATTACCCTTTTTCCCCACCGAGGAGCAACCTATTTGATTGTGGCAAGGAAGTGTGGCTAGTATGTACCATCTTCATGTTACTAGTTGCATAAGGATGGGACATGTAATATATGAAGCCACGGCAAACAACATGGTGTGCGCTTGGAGGTTGTTGGGTCAGTACTATCTTGCATTGGTTTCATGTCATAACCTTCTGTAAAGAACGGACAGACCAAATGCTTTTATCGTTGTTGTTTTAAGAAGTACAGAAAGCTTATATCCTTAAAACAATGATAAACCTCCCATCGGTGTTAGGGTGGATTACCCTAATCCTGATTAATATTTTTCTAGTTTTACCATTTTATTAATTATTTCAACTTCTTTAGATAAAATAAAATATAGAACAGTTCAACAAGCACCAATTTATCTAAGTGAAGTGCATTGTAGGTCCTCGAATTATTTCAAAGGTGTCACTTAGGTCATCAAATTACGAAAAGTGCCATCCAGGTCCTCAAAGATCCTCCAAGTGCAATAAGTGTGTACATGTCGCCTCTGAAATAGTTCGAGAACCTACATGAGAGCACTGAAGTAGTTCAAGGACCTAGAAAACGCATATTGCACTACGAGAACTTGTATGACGATTTTAATAGTTCGAAGACCTAGGATCTACTTCACTCAATTGATCCTAATAAGGACAAACAATGAAAGTGAAACAAATTGGAACAACATAAAGACTCATGATAACCATCCAGAGGCATCATATTCAACTTTTCATTTGTCATCTCTCTCTCTCTATATATATATATATGTGACAAGTTTTCTTTTACGAAGAATCAAGAACAATTCATTCATTCGCATAGCGTTTCCAAACAACAGGGTCAGTTGTATCAATGTGTATATGTGGTAGGCATAAGTAATTCAGAAGAGAAATGTTGCCACATATAGTGTGCTTTGGGGCCCTTCTTTCCATTAGAAAATACTTGTTTTGAAAAGGAGGTGAAACCTTTGAGCTCTGCATCTTAAAAAAGAAATACAACTAGTTATATTTTCTTTTCGCATTAACATAATGCGTACTTGTGTATACGCCTGTGCCGACATTTCTCTTCTGAATTACTTATGCCTACCACATATACACATTGATACAACTGACCCTGTTGTTTGGAAACGCTATGCGAATGAATGAATTGTTCTTGATTCTTCGTAAAAGAAAACTTGTCGTTGATTGTTGAAATTTGATGAATTTGTGTTACCGAAAAAGGAGGTGGACAGACAAGTAGAAGAAAATTAGGGAACATTATTGGGCACCTGATGGCAGACATGATGTCCAGGAACAACAAACAAGTAGGCAGACAAGTTGATGTTGGAAGGTAGAGAGAGGATTGGTGGAATAGTTCATTGTATTGCTTGAGCCTCGTGGGCATATATATAGGAATACATGATCTACTTGGAGTACAAGACAAGCCAGAATATTCCTAGTTTATGAAGGAAATATGCCCTAGAGGCAATAATAAAGTTATTATTTATTTCCTTATTTCATGATAAATGTTTATTATTCATGCTAGAATTGTATTAACCGGAAACATAATACATGTGTGAATACATAGACAAACATAGTGTCACTAGTATGCCTCTACTTGACTAGCTCGTTAATGAAAGATGGTTAAGTGTCCTAACCATAGACATGAGTTGTCATTTGATTAACGGGATCACATCATTAGGAGAATGATGTGATTGACTTGACCCATTCCGTTAGCTTAGCACTTGATCGTTTAGTATGTTGCTATTGCTTTCTTCATGACTTATACATGTTCCTATGACTATGAGATTATAAAACTCCCGTTTACCGGAGGAACACTTTCTGTGCTACCAAACGTCACAACGTAACTGGGTGATTATAAAGGTGCTCTACGGGTGTCTCCGAAGGTACTTGTTGAGTTGGCGTATTTCGAGATTAGGATTTGTCACTCCGATCGTCGGAGAGGTATCTCTTGGCCCACTCGGTAATACACATCACCATAAGCCTTGCAAGCATTGTAACTAATGAGTTAGTTGTGGGATGATGTATTACGGAACGAGTAAAGAGACTTGCCGGTAACGAGATTGAACTAGGTATTGAGATACCGACGACCGAATCTCGGGCAAGTAACATACCGATGACAAAGGGAACAACGTATGTTGTTATGCGGTTTGACCGATAAAGATCTTCGTAGAATATGTGGGAGCCGTATGATCATCCAGGTTCCGCTATTGGTTATTGACCGGAGACGTGTCTCAGTCAAGTCTACATAGTTCTCGAACCCGTAGGGTCCGCACGCTTAAAGTTCGATGACAGTTATATTATAAGTTTATGTGTTTTGATGTACCGAAGGTAGTTCGGAGTCCCGGATGTGATCACGGAGATGAGGAGGAGTTTCGAAATGGTCGAGACGTAAAGATCGATATATTGGACGACTATGTTCGTACGCCGGAATGGTTTCGAGGAGTTTCGGGCATATACCGGAGTACCGAGGGGGTTACCGGAACCCCTCGGGGAGACTAATGGGCCTGTTGGGCCCTAGTGGAGAAGAGGAGGGGCGGCCAAGGGCAGCCACGCGCCCCCTTCCCCCCCAGCCCGAAGTGGACAAGGAGGGGGGGCGCCCCCCTTTCCTTTCCCCCTCTCTCTCCTTCCCTCTCCTCTCCTACTCCCACATGGAAGGGCGGAGTCCTACTCCCGGTGGGAGTAGGACTCCTCATGGGGCGCGCCTAGGGTGACCGGTCCCCTCCCCCTCCTCCACTCCTTTATATACAGGGAGGGAGGCACCCCTTGGAGACACAACAATTGATCTCTTGGATCTCTTAGCCGTGTGCGGTGCCCCCCTCCACCATAATCCACCTCGATAATATCGTAACGGTGCTTAGGCGAAGCCCTGCGTCGGTAGAATATCATCATCGTCACCGCACCGTCGTGCTGACAGAACTCTCCCTCAAAGCTCGGCTAGATCGGAGTTCAAGGGACGTCATCGAGTTGAACGTGTGCAGAACTCGGAGGTGCCGTGCGTTGGGCACTTGATCGGTCGGATCGTGAAGATGTACGAGTACATCAACCGCGCTGTGCTAACGCTTCCTCTTTCGATCTACGAGGGTACGTGGACACACTCTCCCCTCTCGTTGCTATGCATCACCATGATCTTGCGTGTGCGTAGGATTTTTTTTGAAATTACTACGTTCCCCAATAGTGGCATCCGAGCCTGGTTTATGCGTAGATGTTATATGCACGAGTAGATCACAATTGAGTTGTGGGTGATACAAGTCATACTGCTTACCAGCATGTCATACTTTGGTTCGGCGGTATTGTTGGATGAAGCGTGATACGTCTCCAACGTATCTATAATTTTTGATTGTTTCATGCTATATTATATCCTGTTTTGGACATTATTGGGATTTATTTTACACTTTTATATTATTTTTGGGACTAACCTATTAACCGGAGGCCCAGCCCAGAATTGTTGTTTTTTGCCTATTTCAGAGTTTCGCAGAAAAAGAATATCAAACGGAGTCCAAACGGAATGAAACCTTCGGAAACGTATTTTCAGAACGAACATGATCCAGGGGACTTGGACCCTACATTAAGACATCAACCAGGAAGGCACGAGGTAGGGGGGCACGCCTACCCCCCAAGCGCGCCCTCCATCCTCATGGAGCCCATGTTGCTCCGACGTACTTCTTCCTCCTATATATACCTACGTACCCCCAAACTACAAGATACGGAGCCAAAACCCTAATTCCACCGCCGTAACTTTCTGTATCTATGAGATCCCATCTTGGGGCCTTTTCCGGAGCTCCGCCGGAGGGGGCATCGATCACGGAGGGCTTCTACATCAACACCATAGCCTCTCCGATGAAGTGTGAGTAGTTTACTTCAGACCTTTGGGTCCATAGTTATTATCTAGATGGCTTCTTCTCTCTTTTTGGATCTCAATACAAAGTTCTCCCCCTCTCTTGTGGAGATCTATTCGATGTAATCTTCTTTTGCGGTGTGTTTGTTGAGACCGATGAATTGTGGGTTTATGATCAAGTTTATCTATGAACAATATTTGAATCTTCTCTGGATTCTTTTATGTATGATTGGTTATCTTTGCAAGTCTCTTCAAATTATCAGTTTGGTTTGGCCTACTAGATTGATCTTTCTTGCAATGGGAGAAGTGCTTAGCTTTGGGTTCAATCTTGCGGTGTCCTTTCCCAGTGACAGTAGGGGCAGGAAGGCACATATTGTATTGTTGCCATCGAGGATAACAAGATGGGGTTTATATCATATTGCATGAGTTTATCCCTCTACATCATGTCATCTTGCTTAAAGCATTACTCTATTCTCTTGAACTTAATACTCTACATGCATGCTGGATAGCGGCCGATGTGTGGAGTAATAGTAGTAGATGCAGGCAGGAGTCGGTTGATACGTCTCCAACGTATCTATAATTTTTGATTGCTCCATGCTATATTATCTACTGTTTTGGGCAATATTGGGCTTTATTTTCCACTTTTATATTATTTTTGGGACTAACCTATTAACCGGAGGCCCAACCCAGATTTGCTGTTTTATGCCTATTTCAGTGTTTCGAAGAGAAGGAATATCAAACAGAGTCGAAACGGAACGAAATCAACTGGAGAAGTTATTTTTGGAAGGAAACCTACCGGATAGACTTGGACCCTATGTCAGAAGATGAAGGAGGAGCTCACGAGGGTAGGGGGCGCGCCCACCCCCCCTGGGGCGCGCCCCCTGCCTCGTGGCCCCCCTTCGGTCCACCGACGTACTCCTTTCACCCATATATAGCTACGTATCGTAAAACTTCCAGAACGGACAATAGATCGGGAGTTCTGCCGCCAGAAGCCTCCATAGCCACCGAAAACCAATCTAGACCCGTTCCGGCACCCTGCCGAAGGGGGCAAACCCTCTCCGGTGGCCATCTTCATCATCCCGACGCTCTCCATGACGAGGGAGTAGTTCTCCCTCGGGGCTAAGGGTATGTACCAGTAGCTATGTGTTTGATCTCTCTATCTCTCTCTCTCTCTCGTGTTCTTGAGATGATACGATCTTGATGTATCGCGAGCTTTGCTATTATAGTTGGATCCTATGTTTCTCCTCCCCCTCTTCTCTCTTGTAATGAATTGAGTTTCCCTTTGGAAGTAATCTTATCAGATTGAGTCTTTAAAGATTTGAGAACATTTGATGTATGTCTTGCGTGGGATAACCATGGTGACAATGGGTTATTCTATTGATCCACTTGATGTATGTTTTGGTGATCAACTTGCGGGTTTCGTGACATTGGGAACCTATGCATAGGGGTTGGCACACATTTTCGTTGTGATTCTCCGGTAGAACTTTGGGGCACTCTTTGAGGTCTTTTGTGTTGGTTGAATAGATGAATCTGAGATTGTGTCATGCATATCGTATAATCATACCCACGGATACTTGAGGTGACATTGGAGTATCTAGGTGACATTAGGGTTTTGGTTGATTTGTATCTTAAGGTGTTATTCTAGTACGAACTCTAGGTCTGTTTGTGACACTTATAGGAATAGCCCAACAGATTGATTGGAAAGAATAACTTTGAGGTGGTTTCGTACCCTACCATAATCTCTTCGTTCGTTCTCCGCTATTAGTGACTTTGGAGTGACTCTTTGTTGCATGTTGAGGGATAGTTATGTGATCCAATTATGTTAGTATTGTTGAGGGAACTTACACTAGCGAAAGTATGAACCCTAGGCCTTGTTTCCTATCATTGCAATACCGTTTACGCTCACTTTTATCATTCGTTACCTTGCTGATTTTATAATTTCAGATTACAAAAACTATTTTCTACTATCCATATTGCACTTGTATCACCATCTCTTCGCCGAACTAGTGCACCTATACAATTTACCATTGTATTGGGTGTGTTGGGGACACAAGAGACTCTTTGTTATTTGGTTGCAGGGTTGCTTGAGAGAGACCATCTTCATCCTATGCCTCCTACGGATTGATAAACCTTAGGTCATCCACTTGAGGGAAATTTGCTACTGTCCTACAAACCTCTGCACTTGGAGGCCCAACAATGTCTACAAGAAGAAGGTTGTGTAGTAGACATCGTCGGTCTACTTGTCTCGGGCGTGATGCCTATATACATGATCATACCTACATATTCTCATAACTATGCTCAATTCTGTCAATTGCTCAATAGTAATTTGTTTACCCACCGTAATACTTATGCTCTCGAGAGAAGCCACTAGTGAAACCTATGGCCCCGGGTCTATTTTCCATCATATTAATCTTCCGTCAACAAGCTATTTCCTTTTCCATTTATTTTGCTTTCTTTACTTTGCATCTTTATCATAAAAATACCAAAAATATTATCTTATTATATCTATCAGATCTCACTTTTGTAAGTGACCGTGAAGGGATTGACAACCCATTTATTGCGTTGGTTGCGAGGATTTTATTTGTTTGTGTAGGTGCGAGGGACTCGCGTGTGGCCTCCTACTGTATTGATACCTTGGTTCTCAAAAACTGAGGGAAATACTTATGCTACTTTGCTGCATCACCCTTTCCTCTTCAAGGAAAAACCAACGCAGTGCTCAAGAGGTAGCAAGAAGGATTTCTGGCGCCGTTGCCGGGGAGTCTACGCAAAAGTCAACATACCAAGTACCCATCACAAACCCTTATCTCCCGCATTACATTATTTTCCATTTGCCTCTCGTTTTCCTCCCCCCCACTTCACCCTTGCCGTTTTATTCGCCCTCTCTCTCCGTCCTCCTTCTCTTTCTCTATTTGCCTCTTTTTGGCCGTCTCTTGTTTGCCAGTGTGTCGGATTGCTTGCTTGTCACGATGTCTCAAGATAATACCAAATTGTGTGACTTTACCAATACCAACATCAATGATTTTATTAGCACTCCGATTGCTCCTCTTACCGATGCTGAATCTTGTGAAATTAATGCTGCTTTGCTGAATCTTGTCATGAAAGATCCGTTTTCCGGCCTTCCTAGTGAAGATGCCGCTACCCATCTAAACAACTTTGTTAATTTGTGTGATATGAAAAAGACGAAAGATGTGGACAATGATATTGTTAGATTGAAGCTATTTCCTTTTTCGCTTAGAGGTCATGCTAAAGCTTGGTTTTCGTCTTTGCCTAAAAATAGTATTGATTCGTGTAATAAGTGCAAAGATGCTTTTATCTCTAAGTATTTTCCTCCCGCTAAGATCATCTCTCTTAGAAACGATATCATGGATTTTAAGCAACTTGCTCATGAACATGTTTCACAAGCTTGGGAGAGGATGAAATTAATGATACGTAATTGCCCTACACATGGTTTGAATTTGTGGATGATTATACAATTTTTTTTATGCCGGATTGAATTTTGCTTCTAGAAATCTTTTAGATTCGGCTACGGGAGGCACTTTTATGGAAATCACTTTAGGATAAGCTACTAAACTCCTAGATAATATTATGGTTAATTATTCTCAATGGCACACTAAAAGATCTACTAATAAGAAAGTGCATGCGATAGAAGAATTAATGTTTTGAGTGGAAAGATGGATGAACTTATGAAATTATTTGCTAATAAAAGTGTTTCTTCTGATCCTAATGATATGCCTTTGTCTACTCTAATTGAGAATAATAATGAATCTATGGATGTGAATTTTGTTGGTAGGAATAATTTTGGTAACAATGCGTATAGAGGAAACTTTAATCCTAGGCCATATCCTAGTAATTCCTCTAATAATTATGGTAATTCCTACAACAATTCTTATGGAAATTTTTAATAAGATACCCTCTGATTTTGAATCTAATATTAAATAATTTATTACTTCGCAAAAGAATTTCAATGCTTTGATTGAAGAAAAATTGCTTAAGATTGATGAGTTGGCTAGGAACGTTGATAGAATTTCTCTTGATATTGATTCTTTGAAACTTAGATCTATTCCACCTAAGCATGATATCAATGAGTCTCTCAAATCCATGAGAATTTCCATTGATGAGTGCAAAGAAAGAACCGCTAGGATGCGTGCTAAGAAAGATTGCTTTATAAAAGCGTGTTCTTCTAGTTTCCATGATAATAAAGATGAAGATCTAAAAGTTATTCACGTGTCCCCTATTAAATCTTTGTTTTGCAATATGAATCTTGATAATGATGGGACTGAATATGATCCACCTTTACCTAGAAGATGTTCCAAAAATTTGGAGTCTTTATATCTTGATGCTAAAATTGTTAAAAGTGGGATTGAAGAAGTCAAAACTTTAAATATCAATGAACCCACTATTTTGGACTCAAGGAATTTAACTATGATAATTTCTCTTTGATAGATTGTATTTCCTTGTTGCAATCCCTGCTAAATTCTCCTCATGCTTATAGTCAAAATAAAGCCTTTACCAAACATATCGTTGATGCTTTGATGCAATCTTATGAAGAAAAACTTGAGTTGGAAGTTTGTATCCCTAGAAAACTTTAATGAGTGGTAACCTACTATTAAAATTAAAATTAAAGATCATGAGTGCTATGCTTTGTGCGATTTGGGTGCTAGTGTTTCCACGATTCCAAAGACTTTGTGTGATTTGCTAGATTTTCGTGATTTTTGATGATTGCTCTTTAAACTTGCACCTTGCGGATTCAACTATTAAGAAACCTATGGGAAGAATTAATGATGTTATTATTGTTGCAAATAGGAATTATGTATTTGTAGATTTTATTGTTCTTGATATAGATTGCAATCCTTCACGCCCTATTATTCTTGGTAGACCTTTCCTTAGAACGATTGGTGCAATTATTGATATGAAGGAAGGGAATATTAGATTCCAATTTCCTTTAAGGAATGGCATGGAACACTTACCTAGAAAGAAAATTAAATTACCATATGAATCTATTATGAGAGCCACTTATGGATTGCCTACCAAAGATGCCAATACCAAGATCTATCTTTGCTTTTATGCCTAACTAGGGGCGTTAAACGATAGCGCTTGTTGGGAGGCAACCCAATTTTATTTTTATTACTTACTTTTTGCTCATGTTTAGTAATAAATAATTTCTCTAGCCTCTATTTTGGTTGTGTTTTTTGTGTTTAATTAGTGTTTGTGCCAAGTAAAACCGTTGGGAAGACTTGGGGAAAGTCTTTTTAATCTTGCTGTAAAAAACAGAAACTTTAGCACTCACGAGAATTGCTGCCATTTTTATTTGGAAAGTGATATTTAGTTAATTCTTTTTGAATATGATTAATAGATAAATTCCTCACGTCCAGCAATTTATGTTAGAATTTTTGGGGTTCCAGAACTTGCGTTAGCTACAGATTACCACACACTGTTCTGTTTTTGACAGATTCTATTTTTTCGTGTGTTGTTTGCTTATTTTGATGAATCTATGGCTAGTAAAATAGTTTATAAACCATAGAGAAGTTGGAATAAAGTAGGTTTAACACCAATATAAATAAATAATGAGTTCATTACAGTACCTTGAGGTGGTGTTTTGTTTTCTTTCGCTAACGGAGCTCATGAGATTTTCTACTTTAAGTTTTGTGTTGTGAAGTTTTCAAGTTTTGGGTAAAAGATTTTATGGATTATGGAACAAGGAGTGGAAAGAGCCTAAGCTTGGGGATGCCCATGGCACCCCAAGATAATCTAAGGACACCTAAAAGCCAAAGCTTGGGGGTGCCCCGGAAGGCATCCCCTCTTTCGTCTACTTGTATCGGTAATTTTACTTGGAGCTATATTTTTATTTACCACATGATATGTGTTTTGCTTGGAGAGTCTTGTATTATTTTAGTCTTTATTTGTTAGTTTTCCACAATCATCCTTGCTGTACACACCTTTTGAGAGAGACACACATGATTCAGAAATTGTTAGAATACTCTATGTGCTTCACTTATATCTTTGAGTTATATAGTTTTTGATCTAGTGCTTCACTTATATCTATTAGAGCACGGTGGTGGATTTGTTTTATAGAAACTATTGTTCTCTCATGCTTCACTTAGATTATTTTGAGAGTCCTACAAAACAGCGTGGTAATTTGCTTTAATTATGTTAGGCATTCAAGATTAATAAAAAAATTCTTATGAGTGTGTTGAATACTATGAGAAGTTTGATACTTGATAATTGTTTTGAGATATGGAGATGGTGATTTTAGAGTCATGCTAGTTGAGTAGTTGTGAATTTGAGAAATACTTGTGTTGAAATTTGTGATTCCCGTAGCATGCACGTATGGTGAACCATTATGTGATGAAGTCGGAGCATGATTTATTTATTGATTGTCTTCCTTATGAGTGGCGGTCAGGGACGAGCGATGGTCTTTTCCTACCAATCTATCCCCCTAGGAGCATGCGCGTAATACTTTGCTTCGATAACTAATAGATTTTTGCAATAAGTATATGAGTTCTTTATGACTAATGTTGAGTCCATGGATCATACGCACTTTCACCCTTCCACCATTGCTATCCTCTCTAATACCGCACACTTTTCTCTGGTATAATACACCCACCATATACCTTCCTCAAAACAACCACCATACCTACCTATCATGGCATTTCCGTAGCCATTCCGAGATATATTGCCATGCAACTTACCACCGTTCCGTTTATTATGACATGCTCCATCATTGTCATATTGCTTTGCATGATCATGTAGTTGACATTGTATTTGTGTCAAAGCCACCGTTCATAATTCTTTCATACATGTCACTCTTGATTCATTGCATATCCCAGTACACCGCCGGAGGCATTCACATAGAGTCATATTTTGTTCTAAGTATTGAGTTGTAATTGTTGAGTTGTAAGTAAATAAAAAAGTGTGATGATCATCATTTTTAGAGCATTGTCCCAAGTGAGGAAAGAATGATGGAGACCATGATTCCCCCACAAGTCGGGATGAGGCTCCGGACTAAAAAAAGAGACCATAAAAAAAGAGAGAAAAGGCCCAAATAAATAAAAAAAGTGAGAGAAAAGGAGATAAGGGACAATGCTACTATCCTTTTACCACACTTGTGCTTCAAAGTAGCACCATGATCTTCATGATAGAGAGTCTCCTATGTTATCACTTTCATATACTAGTGGGAATTTTTCATTATAGAACTTGGCTTGTATATTCCAATGATGGGCTTCCTCAAAATGCCCTAGGTCTTCGTGAGCAAGCGAGTTGGATGCACACCCACTTAGTTTCTTTTGTTGAGCTTTCATATACTTATAGCTCTAGTGCATCTGTTGCATGGCAATCCCTACTCACTCACATTGATATCTATTAATGGGCATCTCCATAGCCCGTTGATACGCCTAGTTGATGTGAGACTATCTTCTCCCTTTTTGTCTTCTACACAACCACCGTTCTATTCCACATATAGTGCTATGTCCATGGCTCACGCTCATGTATTGCGTGAAGATTGAAAAAGTTTGAGAACGCTAAAAGTATGAAACAATTGCTTGGCTTATCATCGGGGTTGTGCATGATTTAAATACTTTGTGTGGTGAAGATGGAGCATAGCCAGACTATATGATTTTGTAGGGATAACTTTCTTTGGCCATGTTATTTTGAAGAGACATAATTGCTTAGTTAGTATGCTAGAAGTATTATTATTTCTATGTCAATATTGAACTTTTGTCTTGAATCTTTCGGATCTGAATATTCATATGGAAATTAAGAAAATTACATTGAAATTATGCCAAGTAGCATTCCACATCAAAAATTCTGTTTTTGTCATTTACCTACTCGAGGACGAGCAGGAATTAAGCTTGGGGATGCTTGATACGTCTCCAACGTATCTATAATTTTTGATTGTTCCATGCTATATTATATCCTGTTTTGGACATTATTGGGCTTTATTGTACACTTTTATATTATTTTTGGGACTAACCTATTAACCGGAGGCCCAGCCCAGAATTGCTTTTTTTTGCCTATTTCAGAGTTTCGCACAAAAAGAATATCAAACGGAGACCAAACGGAATGAAACCTTCGGGAACGTGATTTTCGAAATGAACATGATCCAGAGGACTTGGACCCTACGTGAAGACATCAACCAGGAAGGAACGAGGTAGGGGGGTGCACCTACCCCCCAGGCACGCCCTCCACCCTCGTGGGGCCCATGTTGCTCCACCGACGTACTTCTACCTCCTATATATACCTACGTACCCCCAAACTACCAGATACGGAGCCAAAACCCTAATTCCACCGCCGTAACTTTCTGTAACCGTGAGATCCCATGTTGGGGCCTTTTCCGGAGCTCCGTCGGAGGGGGCATCGATCACGGAGGACTTCTACATCAACACCATAGCCTCTCCGATAAAGTGTGAGTAGCTTACTTCAGACCTTCGGGTCCAGAATTATTAGCTAGATGGCTTCTTCTCTCTTTTTGGATCTCATACAAAGTTCTCCCCCTCTCTTGTGGAGATCTATTCGATGTAATCTTTTTGTGGTGTGTTTGTTTAGACCGATGAATTGTGGGTTTATGATCAAGTTTATCTATGAACAATATTTGAATCTTCTCTGAATTCTTTTATGTATGATTGGTTATCTTTGCAAGTCTCTTCGAATTATCAGTTTGGTTTGGCCTACTAGATTGATCTTTCTTGCAATGGGAGAAGTGCTTAGCTTTGGGTTCAATCTTGCGGTGTCCTTTCCCAGTGACAGTAGGGGCAGCAAGGCACGTATTGTATTGTTGCCATCGAGGATAACAAGATGGGGTTTATATCATATTGCATGAGTTTATTCCTCTACATCATGTCATCTTGCTTAAAGCGTTACTCTGTTCTCTTGAACTTAATACTCTAGATGCATGCTGGATAGCGGTCGATGTGTGGAGTAATAGTAGTAGATGCAAGCAGGAGTCGGTCTACTTGTCTCAGACGTAATGCCTATATACATGATCATACCTAGATATTCTCATAACTATGCTCAATTCTGTCAATTGCTCAACAGTAATTTGTTTACCCACCGTAATACTTATGCTCTCGAGAGAAGCCACTAGGGAAACCTATGGCCCCGGGTCTATTTTCCATCATATTAATCTTCCGTCAACAAGCTATTTCCTTTTCCATTTATTTTGCTTTCTTTACTTTGCATCTTTATCATAAAAATACCAAAAATATTATCTTATCATATCTATCGGATCTCACTTTCATAAGTGACCGTGAAGGGATTGACAACCCCTTTATTGCGTTGGTTGCGAGGATTTTATTTGTTTGTGTAGGTGCGAGGGACTCGCGCGTGGCCTCCTACTGGATTGATACATTGGTTCTCAAAAGCTGAGGGATATACTTACGCTACTTTGCTGCATCACCCTTTCCTCTTCAAGGGAAAACCAATGCAGTGCTCAAGAGGTAGCAAAGCAGCCCATACCGACATTACGCGTATGTTTACGCGAGACTAGTTCTACCGATGTGCTTTGCACACAGGTGGCTGGCGGGTGTCAGTTTCTCCAACTTTAGTTGAACCGAGTGTGGCTACACCCAGTCCTTGTGAAGGTTAAAACAACACTAACTTGACGAACTATTGTTGTGGTTTTGATACGTAGGTAAGAACGGTTTTTGCTCAGCCCGTAGCAGCCACGTAAAACTTGCAACAACAAAGTAGAGGACGTCTAACTTGTTTTTGCAGGGCATGTTGTGATGTGATATGGTCAAGACATGATGAGATATAAATTGTTGTATGAGATGATCATGTTTTGTTAAAATTATCGGCAACTGGCAGGAGCCTTATGGTTGTCTCTTTATTGCATAAGATGCAAGTGCCATACAATTGCTTTACTTTATCGCTATGCGATAGCAATAGTTGCAAGAGCAATAGTTGGAAAAACAACCATATGATGACACATTGATAGAGATCAAGATGATGAAGATCACGGTGTCATGCCAGTGACGATAGAGATCATGATAGTACCTTGGAGATGGAGATCAAAGGTGCAAGATGATTTTGGCCATATCATGTCACATATTTTGATTGCATATGATGTTTATCTTTTATACATCGTATTTTGCTTAGTTCGACGATAGCTTTATAAGATGATCTCTCACTAAATTTCAAGGTACAAGTGTTCTCCCTGAGTATGCACCGTTGCTCAAGTTCATCGTGCCGAGACACCACGTGATGATCGGGTGTGATAAGCTCAACGTTCATCTGCAACGGGTGTAAGACAGTTTTACACACGCAGAATACTCGGGTTAAACTTGACGAGCCCAACATATGCAGATATGGCCTCAAAACACTGGAGACCGAAAGGTCGAGCGTGAATCATATAGTAGATATGATCAACATAATGACGTTCACCATTGAAAACTACTCCATCTCACGTGATGATCGGACATGGTTTACTTGATATGGATCACGTGATCACTTAGATGATTAGAGGGATGTCTATCCAAGTGGGAGTTCTTAAGTAAGATGATTAATTGAACTTTAATATATCATGAACTTAGTCCTGGTAGTATTAGCATATCTATGTTGTAGATCAATAGCTCACGTTTAGCTCCCCTGTTTTATTTTTGATATGTCCCTAGAGAAAACTAAGTTGAAAGATGTTAGTAGCAATGATGTGGATTGGATCCGTGATCCAAGGATTATCCTCATTGCTGCACAGAAGAATTATGTCCTTGATGCACCGCTAGGTGACAGACCTATTGCAGGAGCAGATGCAGACGTTATGAACGTTTGGCTAGCTCAATATGATGACTACTTGATAGTTTAGTGCACCATGCTTAACAGCTTAGAATCGGGACTTCAAAGACGTTTTGAACGTCATGGATCATATCAGATGTTCCAGGAGTTGAAGTTAATATTTCAAGCAAATACCCGAGTTGAGAGATATGAAGTCTCCAACAAGTTCTATAGCTAAAAGATGGAGGAGAATAGCTCAAGCAGTGAGCATATGCTCAGATTGTCTGGGTACTACAATTGCTTGAATCAAGTGGGAGTTAATCTTCCAGATAAAATAGTGATTGACATAATTCTCTAGTCACCATCACCAAGTTAGTAGTGAAGGAAATATGCCCTAGAGGCAATAATAAAGTTATTATTTATTTCCTTATATCATGATAAATGTTTATCATTCATGCTAGAATTGTATTAACCGGAAACATAATACATGTGTGAATACATAGACAAACAGAGTGTCACTAGTATGCCTCTACTTGACTAGCTCGTTAATCAAAGATGGTTATGTTTCCTAACCATGGACAAAAGAGTTGTTATTTGATTAACGAGGTCACATCATTAGTTGAATGATCTGATTGACATGACCCATTCCATTAGCTTAGCACACGATCGTTTAGTATGTTGCTATTGCTTTCTTCATGACTTATACATGTTCCTATGACTATGAGATTATGTCGGAGGAACACTTTGGGTACTACCAAACGTCACAACGTAACTGGGTGATTATAAAGGAGTACTATAGGTGTCTCCAATGGTGGATGTTGGGTTGGCGTATTTCGAGATTAGGGTTTGTCACTCCGATTGTCGGAGAGGTATCTCTGGGCCCTCTCGGTAATACACATCACATAAGCCTTGCAAGCATTATAACTAAGATGTTAGTTATGAGATGATGTATTACGGAACGAGTAAAGAGACTTGCTAGTAACGAGATTGAACTAGGTATTGGATACCGACGATCGAATCTCGGGCAAGTAACATACCGATGACAAAGGGAACAACGTATGTTGTTATGCGGTCTGACCGATAAAGATCTTCGTAGAATATGTAGGAGCCAATATGGGCATCCAGGTCCCGCTATTGGTTATTGACTGGAGACGTGTCTCGGTCATGTCTACATTGTTCTTGAACCGTAGGGTCCGCACGCTTAACGTTACGATGACAGTTATTATGAGTTTATGCATTTTGATGTACCGAAGGTAGTTCGGAGTCCCAGATGTGATCACGGACATGACGAGGAGTCTCGAAATGGTCGAGACATAAAGATTGATATATTCGAAGCCTATGTTTGGACATCGGAAGTGTTCCGGGTGAAATCGGGATTTTACCGGATTACCGGGAGGGTTACCGGAACCCCCCGGGAGCCAAATGGGCCAACATGGGCCTTAGTGGAAAGGTGAGAGGGCAGCCCACATAGGGCTGCGCCTCCCCCCTCTCCCTAGTCCTATTAGGACTAGGAGAGGGGCCGGCCACCTCTCTCTTCTCTTCCCCTTTGGGGAATCCTATTAGGAATAGGATTGGGGGGGGGGGGAGTCCTACTCCCGGTAGGAGTAGGACTCCTCCTGCGCCTCCTAGCTTGGCCGGCCAGCCTCCCCCCTTCATCCTTTATATACAGGGGCAGGGGGCACCCCATAGATACACAAGTTGATCCTTGAGATCGTTCCTTAGCCGTGTGCGGTGCCCCCTGCCACCAAATTCCACCTCGATCATACCGTTGTAGTGCTTAGGCGAAGCCCTGCGTCGGTAGTACATCAAGATCGTCACCACGCCGTCGTGCTGACGGAACTCCTCCCGAAGCTTTGCTGGATCGGAGCCCAGGGATCGTCATCGAGCTGAACGTGTGCTAAGAACTCGGAGGTGCCGGAGTAACGGTGCTTGGATCGGTCGGATCGGGAAGAAGACATACGACTACTTCCTCTACGTTGTGTCAACGCTTCCGTTGCGATCTACCAGGGTACGTAGATCATACTCTCCCCCTCGTTGCTGTGCATCACCATGATCTTGCGTGTGCGTAGGAAATTTTTGAAATTACTACGTTCCCTAACAGTGGCATCCGATCCTAGGTTTTATGGTTTGATGTTATTTGCACGAGTAGAACACAAGTGAGTTGTGGGCGATACAAGTCATACTGCCTACCAGCATGTCATACTTTGGTTCGGCGGTATTGTTGGACGAGACGACCCGGACCAACCTTACGCGTACGCTTACGCGAGACCGGTTCCCTCGACGTGCTTTGCACATAGATGGCTTGCGGGCGACTGTCTCTCCAACTTTAGTTGAACCGAGTGTGGCTACGCCCGGTCCTTGAGAAGGTTAAAACGGAGTCTATTTGACAAACTATCGTTGTGGTTTTGATGCGTAGGTGAGATGAGTTCTTGCTTAAGCCCGTAGCAGCCACGTAAAACTTGCAACAACAAAGTAGAGGACGTCTAACTTGTTTTTGCAGGGCATGTTGTGATCTGATATGGTCAAGGCATGATGCTGATTTTATTTTAGGAGATGATCATGTTTTGTAACCAACTTATCGGCAACTGGCAGGAGCCATATGGTTGTCGCTTTATTGTATGCAATGCAATCGCGATGTAATGCTTTACTTTATTACTAAGCGGTAGTGATAGTCATGGAAGCATAAGATTGGCGAGACAACAACGATGCTATGATGGAGATCAAGGTGTCGCGCCGGTGACGATGGTGATCATGACGGTGCTTCGGAGATGGAGATCACAAGCACAAGATGATGATGGCCATATCATATCACTTATATTGATTGCATGTGATGTTTATCTTTTATGCATCTTATCTTGCTTTGATTGACGGTAGCATTATAAGATGATCTCTCACTAAATTATCAAGAAGTGTTCTCCCTGAGTATGCACCGTTGCCAAAGTTCGTCGTGCCCAGACACCACGTGATGATCGGGTGTGATAAGCTCTACGTCCATCTACAACGGGTGCAAGCCAGTTTTGCACACGCAGAATACTCAGGTTAAACTTGACGAGCCTAGCATATGCAGATATGGCCTCGGAACACAGAGACCGAAAGGTCGAGCGTGAATCATATAGTAGATATGATCAACATAACGATGTTCACCATTGAAAACTACTCCATCTCACGTGATGATCGGTTATGGTTTAGTTGATTTGGATCACGTGATCACTTAGAGGATTAGAGGGATATCTATCTAAGTGGGAGTTCTTAAGTAATATGATTAATTGAACTTAAATTTATCATGAACTTAGTCCTGGTAGTATTTTGCAAATTATGTTGTAGATCAATAGCTCGCGTTGTTGCTTCCCTGTGTTTATTTTGATATGTTCCTAGAGAAAATTATGTCGAAAGATGTTAGTAGCAATGATGCGGATTGGATCCGTGATCTGAGGTTTATCCTCATTGCTGCACAGGAGAATTATGTCCTTGATGCACCGCTAGGTGACAGACCTATTGCAGGAGCAGATGCAGACGTTATGAACGTTTGGCTGGCTCAATATGATGACTACTTGATAGTTTAGTGCACCATGCTTAATGGCTTAGAATCGGGACTTCAAAGACGTTTTGAACGTCATGGACCATATGAGATGTTCCAGGAGTTGAAGTTAATATTTCAAGCAAATACCCGAGTTGAGAGATATGAAGTCTCCAACAAGTTCTATAGCTAAAAGATGGAGGAGAATCGCTCAACTAGTGAGCATGTGCTCAGATTGTCTGGGTACTACAATCGCTTGAATCAAGTGGGAGTTAATCTTCCAGATAAGATAGTGATTGACAGAATTCTCTAGTCACCATCACCAAGTTAGCAGAACTTCGTGATGAACTATAATATGCAAGGGATAACGGAAACAACTCCCAAGCTCTTCGTGATGCTGAAATCAACGAAGGTAGAAATCAAGAAAAACATCAAGTGTTGATGGTTGACAAGACCACTAGTTTCAAGAAAAGGGCAGAGGGAAGAAGGGGAACTTCAAGAAGAACGGCAAGCAAGTTGCTGCTCAAGTGAAGAAGCCCAAGTCTGATCCTAAGCCTGAGAATAAGTGCTTCTACTGCAAAGGGACTGGTCACTGGAAGCGGAACTACCCCAAGTGATTGGCGGATAAGAAGGATGGCAAAGTGAACATAAGTATATTTGATATACATGTTATTGATGTGTACTTTACTAGTGTTTATAGCAACCCCTTAGTATTTGATGCTAGTTCAGTTGCTAAGAGTAGTAACTCGAAACAGGAGTTGCAGAATGAATAGAGACTAGTTAAGGGTGAAGTGACGATGTGTGTTGGAAGTGGTTCCAAGATTGATATGATCATCATCGCACACTCCCTATACTTTCGGGATTAGTGTTGAACCTAAATAAGTGTTATTTGGTGTTTGCGTTGAGCATAAGTATGATTTGATCATGTTTATTATAATACGGTTATTCATTTTAGTAAAAGAATAAATTGTTGTTCTGTTTACATGAATAAAACCTTATATGGTTACACACCCAATGAAAATAGTTCATTGGATCTCGATCTTAATAATACACATATTCATAATATTGAAACCAAAAGATGCGAAGTTAATAATGATAGTGCAACTTATTTGTGGCACTGTCGTTTAGGTCATATTGGTGTAAAGCGCATGAAGAAACTCCATGCTGATGGGATTTTGGAATCACTTGATTATGAATCACTTGATGCTTGCAAACCATGCCTTATGGGCAAGATGACTAAACGCCGTTCTCCAGAACAATGAAGCAAGCAACAGATTTGTTGAAAATCATACATACTGATGTATGTGGTCTGATGAATATTAAGGCTTGCAGCAGGTATCATTATTTTTTGACCTTCACAGATGATTTGAGCAGATATGGGGATATCTACTTGATGAAACATAAGTCTGAAACATTTGAACAGTTCAAAGAATTTCAGAGTGAAGTGGAAAAACCATCGTGACAAGAAAATAAAAGTTTCTACGATATGATCGCAGAGGTAAAATGTTTGAGTTACGAGTTTGGTCTTCAGTTAAAACAATGTGAAATAGTTTCACTACTCACGCCACCTGGAACACCACAGCATAATGGTGTGTCCGAACGTCATAACCGTACTTTATTGGATATAGTGCAATCTATGATGTTTCTTACCGATTTACCACTATCGTTTTTGGGGTTATGCATTAAAGACAGCTGCATTCACATTAAATAGGGCACCATCTAAATCCGTTGAGACGACACCTTGTGAACTATGGTTTGGCAAGAAACCTAAGCTGTCGTTTCTTAAAGGTTGGGGTTGCGATGCTTATATGAAAAAGTTTCATCCTGATAAGCTCAAACTCAAATCGGAGAAGTGCGTCTTCATAGGATATCCAAAGGAAACTATTGGATGCACCTTCTATCACAGATCCGAAGGCAAGACTTTTGTTGCTAAAATTCGGAAACTTTCTGGAGAAGGAGTTTCTCTCGAAAGAAGTGAGTGGGAGGAAAGTAGAACTTGACGAGGTAACTGTACCTGCTCCCTTATTGGAAAGTAGTACATCACAGAAAACTGTTTCTATGACACCTACACCAGTTAGTGAGGAAGCTAATGATGATGATCATGAAACTTCAGAACAAGATACTACTGAACCTCGTAGATCAACCAGAGTAAGATCCGCGCCAGAGTGGTACGGTAATCCTTTTCTGGAAGTCATGCTACTAGATCATGATGAACCTACGAACTATGAGGAAGCGATGATGAGCCCAGATTCCGCGAAATGGTTTGAGGCCATGAAATCTGAGATATGATCCATGTATGAGAACAAAGTATGGACTTTGATGGATTTGCCCGATGATCGGCAAACCATAGAAAATAAATGGATCTTCAAGAGGAAGACGGACGCTGATAGTAGTGTTACTATCTACAAAGCTAGAATTGTCGAAAAAGGTTTTCGACAAGTTCAAGGTGTTGACTACGATGAGTTTTTCTCACTCGTATCTATGCTTAAGTCTGTCCGAATCATGTTAGCAATTGCCGCATTTTATGAAATCTGGCAAATGAATAAACAAAACTGCATTCCTTAATGGATTTATTAAAGAAGAGTTGTATGTGATGCAACTAGAAGGTTTTGTCAATCCGAAAGGTGCTAACAAAATGTGCAAGCTCCAGCGATCCATCTGTGGACTGGTGCAAGCATCTCGGAGTTGGAATATACGCTTTGATAAGTTGATCAAAGCATATAGTTTTATACAGACTTGCGGTGAAGCCTGTATTTACGAGAAAGTGAGTGGGAGCACTACATCATTTCTGATAAGTATATGTGAATGACATATTGTTGATCGGAAATAATGTAGAATTATTCTGTAAAGCATAAAAGGAGTGTTTGAAAGGAGTTTTTCAAAGAAAGACTTCGGTAAAGCTGCTTACATATTGAGCTTCAAGATCTATAGAGATAGATCAAGATGCTTGATAAGTTTTTCAATAATTACATACCTTGACAAGATTTTGAAGTAGTTCAAAACGGAACAGTCAAAGAAAAAGTTTCTTGCCTGTGTTACAAGGTGTGAAGTTGAGTAAAGACTCAAAGCCCGACCACGGCAGAAGATAGAAAGAGAATGAAAGTCATTCCCTATGCCTCATTCATAGGTTCTATAAAGTATGCCATGCTGTGTACTAGATCTATTGTATACCCTGCACTGATTTGGCAAGGGAGTACAATAGTGATCTAGGAGTAGATCACTGGGCAGCGGTCAGAATTATCCTTAGTGAAATAAGGATGTGTTTCTCGATTATGGACGTGACAAAAAGGTTCGTCGTAAAGGGTTACATCGATGTAAGTTTTTGACACTGATCCAGATGAATCTAAAGTCACAATCTGGATACATATTGAAAGTGGGAGCAATTAGCTAGAGTAGCTCCGTGCAGAGCATTATAGACAAAGAATTTTGCAAAATACTTACGGATCTGAATGTGACAGACCCGTTGACTAAAATTATCTCACAAGCAAAAACATGATCACACCTTAGTACTCTTTGGGTGTTAATCACATAGAGATGTGAACTAGATTACCGACTCTAGTAAACCCTTTGAGTGTTGGTCACATGACGATGTGAACTATGGGTGTTAATCACATGGTGATGTGAACTATTGCTGCTAAATCACATGGCGATGTGAACTAGATTATTGACTCTAGTGCAAGTGGGAGACTGAAGGAAATATGCCCTAGAGGCAATAATAAAGTTATTATTTATTTCCTTATATCATGATAAATGTTTATCATTCATGCTAGAATTGTATTAACCGGAAACATAATACATGTGTGAATACATAGACAAACAGAGTGTCACTAGTATGCCTCTACTTGACTAGCTCGTTAATCAAAGATGGTTATGTTTCCTAACCATGGACAAAAGAGTTGTTATTTGATTAACAAGGTCACATCATTAGTTGAATGAGCTGATTGACATGACCCATTCCATTAGCTTAGCACACGATCGTTTAGTATGTTGCTATTGCTTTCACCATGACTTATACATGTTCCTATGACTATGAGATTATGCAACTCCCGTTTGCCGGAGGAACACTTTGGGTACTACCAAACGTCACAACGTAACTGGGTGATTATAAAGGAGTACTACAGGTGTCTCCAATGGTGGATGTTGGGTTGGCGTATTTCGAGATTAGGGTTTGTCACTCCGATTGTCGGAGAGGTATCTCTGGGCCCTCTCGGTAATACACATCACATAAGCCTTGCAAGCATTATAACTAAGATGTTAGTTATGAGATGATGTATTACGGAACGAGTAAAGAGACTTGCTAGTAACGAGATTGAACTAGGTATTGGATACCGACGATCGAATCTCGGGTAAGTAACATACCGATGACAAAGGGAACAACGTATGTTGTTATGCGGTCTGACCGATAAAGATCTTCGTAGAATATGTAGGAGCCAATATGGGCATCCAGGTCCCGCTATTGGTTATTGACCAGAGACGTGTCTCGGTCACGTCTACATTGTTCTCGAACCGTAGGGTCCGCACGCTTAACGTTACAATGACAGTTATTATGAGTTTATGCATTTTGATGTATCGAAGGTAGTTCGGAGTCCCGGATGTGATCACGGACATGACGAGGAGTCTCGAAATGGTCGAGACATAAAGATTGATATATTCGAAGCCTATGTTTGGACATCGGAAGTGTTCCGGGTGAAATCGGGATTTTACCGGATTACCGGGAGGGTTACCGGAACCCCCCGGGAGCCAAATGGGCCAACATGGGCCTTAGTGGAAAGGTGAGAGGGCAGCCCACATAGGGCTGCGCTTCCCACCCTCTCCCTAGTCCTATTAGGACTAGGAGAGGGGCCGGCCACCTCTCTCTTCTCTTCCCCTTTGGGGAATCCTATTAGGAATAGGATTGGGGGGGAGTCCTACTCCCGGTAGGAGTAGGACTCCTCCTGCGCCTCCTAGCTTGGCCGGCCAGCCTCCCCCCTTCATCCTTTATATACAGGGGCAGGGGGCACCCCATAGATACACAAGTTGATCCTTAAGATCATTCCTTAGCCGTGTGCGGTGCCCCCTGCCACCAAATTCCACCTCGATCATACCGTTGTAGTGCTTAGGCAAAGCCCTGCGTCGGTAGTACATCAAGATCGTCACCACGCCGTCGTGCTGACGGAACTCCTCCCCGAAGCTTTGCTGGATCGGAGCCCGGGGATCGTCATCGAGCTGAACGTGTGCTAAGAACTCGGAGGTGCCGGAGTAACGGTGCTTGGATCGGTCGGATCGGGAAGAAGACGTACGACTACTTCCTCTACGTTGTGTCAACGCTTCCGTTGCGATCTACCAGGGTACGTAGATCATACTCTCCCCCTCGTTGCTGTGCATCACCATGATCTTGCGTGTGCGTAGGAAATTTTTGAAATTACTACGTTCCCTAACAAGTAGAACTTCGTGATGAACTATAGTATGCAAGGGATGACGAAAACAATTCCCGAGCTTTTCATGATGATGAAATCGATGAAGGTAGAAATCAAGAAAGAGCATGAAGTATTGATGATTAATAAGACCACTAGTTTCAAGAAAAGGGCAAAGGGAAAGAAAGGGAACTTCAAGAAGAACGACAAGCAAGTTGCTGATCAAGTGAAGAAGCCCAAGTCTGGACCTAAGCCTGAGACTAAGTGCTTCTACTGCAAAGGGACTGGTCACTGGAAGGGAACTGCCCCAAGTATTTGGCGGATAAGAAGGATGGCAAAGTGAACAATGCTATATTTGATATACATGTTATTTATGTGTACTTTACTAGTGTTTATAGCAACCCCTTAGTGTTTGATACTGGTTCAGTTGCTAAGAGTAGTAACTCGAAACGGGAGTTGCAGAATGAACAGAGACTAGTTAAGGGTGAAGTGACGATGTGTGTTGGAAGTGGTTCCAAGATTGATATGATCATCATCGCACACTCCCTATACTTTCGGGATTAGTGTTAAACCTAAATAAATGTCATTTGGTGTTTGCATTGAGCATGAATATGATTTGATCATGTTTATTGCAATACGGTTATTCATTTAAGTTAGAGAATAATTGTTGTTCTGTTTATATGAATAAAACCTTCTATGGTCATACACCCAATGAAAATGGTTCGTTGGATCTCGATCGTAGTGATACACATATACATAATATTGAAGCCAAAAGATGCAAAGTTAATAATGATAGTGCAACTTATTTGTGGCATTTAGGTCATATTGGTGTAAAGCGCATGAAGAAACTCCGTGTTGATGGGCTTTTGGAATCACTTGATCATGAATCATTTTGATGCTTGCGAACCATGCCTCATGGGCAAGATGACTAAGACTCCGTTCTCCGGAACAATGGAGCGAGCCACTGACTTATTGGAAATAATACATATCGATGTATGCGGTCCAATGAGTGTTGAGACTCACGGCGGGTATCATTGTTTTTTGACCTTCACAGATGATTTGAGCAGATATGTGTATATCTACTTGATGAAACATAAGTCTGAAACATTTGAAAAGTTCATATAATTTCAGAGTGAAGTGGAAAATCATCGTAACAAGAAAATAAAGTTTCTACGATCTGATCGTGGAGGAGAATATTTGAGTTACGAGTTTGGTCTTCATTTGAAACAATGCGAAATAGTTTCGCAACTCACGCCACCTGGAACACCACAGCGTAATGGTGTGTCCGAACATCATAACCGTACTTTATTAGATATGGTACAATCTATGATGTCTCTTACCTACCACTATCGTTTTGGGTTATGCATTAGAGACAGCTGCATTCACGTTAAATAGGGCACCATCTAAATCCGTTGAGACGACACCTTATGAACTGTGGTTTGGCAAGAAACCAAAGTTGTCGTTTCTTAAAGTTTGGGGTTGCGATGCTTATGTGAAAAAGTTTCATCCTGATAAGCTCAAACCCAAATCGGAGAAATGTGTCTTCATAGGATACCAAAGGAGACTGTTGGGTACACCTTCTATCACAGATCGAAAGACAAGACATTCGTTGCCAAGAATGGATCCTTTCTAGAGAAGGAGTTTCTCTCGAAAGAAGTGAGTGGGACGAAAGTAGAACTTGATGAGGTAATTGTACCTTCTCCCAAATTGGAAAGTAGTACATCACAGAAATCTGTTCTAGTGATGCCTACACCAATTAGTGAGGAAGTTAATGATGATGATCATGAAACTTCAGATCAAGTTACTACCGAACCTCGTAGGTCAACCAGAGTACGTTCCGCACTAGAGTGGTACGGTAATCCTGTTCTGGAAGTCATGTTACTTGACCATGACGAACCTGCGAACTATGAAGGAAGCAATGATGAGCCCAGATTCCGCGAAATGGTTTGAGGCCATGAAATCTGAGATAGGATCCATGTATGAGAACAAAGTGTGGACTTTGGTTGACTTGCCCGATGATCGGCAAGCCATAGAAAATAAATGGATCTTCAAGAGGAAGATGGACACTGATAGTAGTGTTACTATCTACAAAGCTAGACTTGCCGAAAATGGTTTTGACAAAGTTCAAGGTGTTGACTACGATGAGGTTTTCTCACTCGTAGCGATGCTTAAGTCTGTCCGAATCATGTTAGAAAATTGCCACATTTTATGAAATCTAGCAAATGGATGTCAAAACTACATTCCTTAATGGATTTCTTAAAGAAGAGTTGTATATGATGCAACTAGAAGGTTTTGTCGATCCTAAAGGTGCTAACAAAATGTGCAAGCTCCAGCGATACATCTATGGACTGGTGCAAGCATCTCAGAGTTGGAATATACGCTTTGATGAGTTGATCAAAGCATATAGTTTTTTACAGACTTGTGGTGAAGCCTGTATTTACAAGAAAGTGAGTGGGAGCACTACATCATTTCTGATAAGTATATGTGAATGACATATTGTTGATCGGAAATAATGTAGAATGTTCTGGAAAGCATAAAGGAGTTTTTCAAATAAAGACCTCGGTGAAGCTACTTACATATTGAGCATCAAGATCTATAGAGATAGATCAAGACACTTGATAAGTTTTTTCAATGAGTACATACCTTGACAAGATTTTGAAGTAGTTCAAAATGGAACAGTCAAAGGAAGAGTTCTTACCTGTGTTACAAGGTGTGAAATTGAGTTAGACTCAAAGCCCGACCACGCGTCAGAAGATAGAAAGAGAATGAAAGTCATTCCCTATGCCTCAGCCATAGTTTCTATAAAGTATGTCATGCTGTGTACTATATCTATTGTATACCCTACACTGAGTTTAGCAAGGGAGTACAATAGTGATCTAGGAGTAGATCACTGGAAAGTGGTCAAAATTATCCTTAGTGGAATAAGGATATGTTTCTCGATTATGGAGGTGACAAAATGTTCGTCGTAAAGGGTTATGTCGATGCAAATTTTGACACTGATCCAGGTGACTCTAAGTCTCAATCTGGATATATTTTGAAAGTGGGAGCAACTAGCTAGAGTAGCTTCGTGTAGAGCATTGTTGACATAGAAATTTGCAAAATACATACAGATCTGAATGTGGCAGACCCGTAGTCTAAACTTCTCTCACATGCAAAACATGATCACACCTTAGTACTCTTTGGGTGTTAATCACATAGCGATGTGAACTAGATTATTGACTCTAGTAAACCCTTCGGGTGTTGGTCACATGACGATGTGAACTATGTGTATTAATCACATGGTGATGTGAACTATTAGTGTTAAATCACATGGCGATGTGAACTAGATTATTGACTCTAGTGCAAGTGGGAGAATGAAGAAAATATGCCCTAGAAGATTGTTGGAATAGTTCATTGTATTGCTTGAGCCTCGTGGGCATATATATAGGAATACATGATCTACTTGGAGTACAAGACAAGCCAGAATATTCCTAGTTTATGAAGGAAATATGCCCTAGAGGCAATAATAAAGTTATTATTTGTTTCCTTATTTCATGATAAATGTTTATTATTCATGCTAGAATTATATTAACCGGAAACATAATACATGTGTGAATACATGGACAAACATAGTTTCACTAGTATACCTCTACTTGACTAGCTCGTTAATCAAATATGGTTAAGTTTCCTAACCATAGACATGAGTTGTCATTTGATTAACGGGATCACAACATTAGGAGATTGATGTAATTGACTTGACCCATTCCGTTAGCTTAGCACTTGATCGTTTAGTATGTTGTTATTGCTTTCTTCATGACTTATACATGTTCCTATGACTGTGAGATTATGCAACTCCCGTTTACCGGAGGAACACTTTGTGTGCTACCAAACATCACAACGTAACTAGGTGATTATAAAGGTGCTCTACTTGTTGAGTTGGCGTATTTCGAGATTAGGATTTGTCACTCCGATCGTCGGAGAGGTATCTTTGGGCCCAGTCGGTAATACACATCACTATAAGCCTTGCAAGCATTGTAACTAATGAGTTAGTTGTGGGATGATGTATTACGAAACGAGTAAAGAGACTTGCCGGTAACGATATTGAACTAGGTATTGAGATACCGACGATCGAATCTCGGGCAAGTAACATACCGATGACAAAGGGAACAACGTATGTTGTTATGCGGTTTGACCGATAAAGATCTTCGTAGAATATGTGGGAGCCAATATGAGCATCCAGGTTCCGCTATTGGTTATTGACTGGAGACGTGTCTCGGTCATGTCTACATAGTTCTCGAACCCGTAGGGTCCACACGCTTAAAGTTCGATGGCGGTTATATTATGAGTTTATGTGTTTTGATGTACCGAAGGTAGTTCGGAGTCCCGAATGTGATCACGGACATGACGAGGAGTCTCGAAATGGTCGAGACATAAAGATCGATATATTAGACGACTATGGTCGGACACAGGAGTGGTTTCGGAGAGTTTCGGGCATATACCGGAGTACCGGGGGGTTACCGGAACCCCCCGAGGAGACAAATGGGCCTATTGGGCCCTAGTGGAGAAGAGGAGGGGCGGCCAAGGGCAGCCACACGCCCCTCCCCCCAGTCCGAATTGGACAAGGAGGGGGGCGCCCCCCTTTCCTTTCCCCCTCTCTCTCCTTCCCTCTCCTCTCCTACTCCCTCATGGAAGGGGGGGGGGGTCCTACTCCCGGTGGGAGTACACTACTAGGGAAAAGGCTAGCAGCAACGCGGGTTTTAGACCTATCAGTAGCGTGGGGTGGTGCGCTACTGATAAGGCGCTATAGCTAACGAATAGTAGTAGCGTGGCTCCACCCACGCTACGGCTAAATCGACTTAGTAGCAGCGAGTTCCAGGAGGAGCGCTGCTGGTAATTAGTAGTAGCGCTTCTCTCTGCCCGCGCTGCTACTATTATTTCATATTTTATTTCTTTTTTATTTCATGTTGTATTCGTACACCTTTACACAAATTTTCATACAACAGGAATTTACAAATTGTTTTTACATCATAATGAGTTATTACATCACGGGGTGAAAGAACCGTGTGGACTAGTTTCAAGTGGACGGACATCCACTTGAAACTAATCCGCGGTTCTTTCACCCAATGATATAATAAAGATCATCATAATCATCATATCGTTAACAACTTATCGTCATCATCATCATATCATTGGTCACTAGTCGTAATCACAAGTACTCCTCACATCTTCAACTCTAACACATTGTATCACATAATAAACATATTGTACCTCATAGGACCTACTACATTCTCTTAGGACCTACTATATTCTCTAAGGTAAAATAGCAAAAAAACAAGATAGCCCCTCGCTCTCCATTATGGAGAATGCAGATTATCCTGTCTCCAATTCTTGCCTTTCGCTTAATGTTGCTTCCAAGAACCTCCTTACGAATGTCCAAATATTTTTTCCACTCTTTGATTAGCATGTGTTCACCGATTTCAGAAATTCGATATGCACAGGTGAGATCCGTAGGATGACCTGGCTGTAGGTTCAGAACTTCAAGGCAACCATTGTAATACATCAGATGAGGCACACAATCCATCGGGATTTTCTGTTGAAAAACATAGTAATAACTTCGTAGTTAGCAATGATGTACTAGTTTTAGAAGTATGCAAAGGATGCACGGATGTCGTAATAGTAAAATATCTTACTAGGGTATCTCCATAGAAGTTATCGTGGTTCAACACGTGAACTAGTGGCACGTATTCACCATAATTTGGAGGAGTTCGATAATAGGTATTGTAATTCTCAAAAAAGTACAATAAGCAATCAGATGATTTTTCTCCTTATAAGTTAATTCGGAGCCATCAGTGTAGTGGGTTTTGTCTACCATCTTCTGCACATTCTTTGAAGATTCAAAATAAGCTGTCAATGGAAATAAGCTGTCAACTATTTTGAAATAAACAATATAAATTAGTTAATAACTATGTTTGAGAAACTCACATTGCGGTAGAATCGGAAGCGTATCAACAAGGACCCAAATGTCCATATTGTCTTGCTCGATGTCAGGATCACCAAGATCCATGCTAACAATCATACCCTCATAAAAACCATACATTTTGCAAAGTGCTTCCCAATTTTGGCAACCAAAATAGGTTACGCTCTGAGAATTGTACAGATTTATTTCAAAATCGATATCATGATGGGTCCTTAGGTGTATTTTCTTTGTTTGAAAATTTTCATGGTCTTCAAAACCCATCCTCTCCAAGACATAGCGTCTTGCATGGCATGGGATAAGCTAGTCGAATTGTAAAAGATGAAAATTAGACGTTGAAATAGTTGAAGTCATGTTTAATTACGAAAAAAATTTTGTCGTTGTTGCGTACCGTTTCAACATCGAAGGTCTCCTCGAGCTTAATGCTGAAGCGCCGATCTTCATCCAGCTGAACGAACCTGTCGCACATACCTCGGTCATCGTGGCACCAACTGCACTCCCCCGGGAGACTGTCATCGTCCGAGTACGACATTTCCTACGTTCATAATTCAAAGATTAAACTTGTACATATTCTAGCACAAGTCATGCCAGAATTCATGGAAAAATCCGGCATGACCTTTGCTAAAAAAGGACATATCGAGCGCCTGAAATTTTTCGGAACGGAAATTAATCAACACTCCGGCAAAACATAGGCCACTCGGAGGTGTAACCAAAACATGAAATAATTGCTTAAACTAAAAAATAACACCAAATATGGCATGTTTAACTAGTTCTATTAATTCAACTAGTTCTATTAATTCAACTAGTTCTTACTAAATATAAACTTAGTATAAAAAGAAAAAACTAGTTCTTTCTAAAAATGAAGTAGTTCAACTAGTTATTAATTTACTTACTATACTAGTTCAACTAAAACTAAACTAGTTCTATTAATTCAACTAGTTCTTACTAAATATAAACTTACTATAAATAGAAAGAAACTAGCACATCTACTACTACTAATTAACATCTAACTACTACATCTACTACTAATTAACATGTACTACTGCTAATTATACAACTAGTTTACCATCACTACTAGTAATTAATATCCACTACTTCGAAAAATCATTATCTATGAACCCTAAATTAACATCTACTACTACTACTACTACTACTAAAATCATCTACTAACTAAGCAAAGGAGAGGGGGTTGGGGAGGGGTGGGGGCTTACAGAGGGAGAGACGGTGGCGGGGAGGTGCTCGGCGACGGAGGGGCAGCGAGGGCGTGCTCGGGATCGGGAGGGCGGCGGTCCTGGGCGGCGGGCTCGGTCGAGGGCGGCGGCGGTGAGGTCGAGGGCGGCGACAGTGTGGTCGAGAGCGGCGGCGGTGAGGTTGAGGGCGGGCGGCGGCGGCGGTGAGGGCGCAGGCGCGCTCGGGCTCGGGCGGCGGCGACAGGGAGTAGGGGAACAGGCCGGTGGGGGGGGGGAAGGAGGACTTAGCAAAATTTTGATGCGGGGGGTGGTTAACTCGAACTAGCAGTAGTGCATGTACAGAAGACGCGCTATAGCTAACTTATCTACAGCGCGTTTTGGGGAAAACCGCTACTGCTAATGGAAGCAGTTATTTATTTTGTTTAGTAAAAACATCAAAAATATACATTGGTCATCATTGATCTTTTTGTGTACAATCTAAATAGTCAACATGAATCCTCACTGTACCTGTATAGGTACAGGCGAGGATTCATATTGCAACCACAAATCATACACATGTAGTTCGGTGAAGACCAAGTGCTCGAGATAGGTTGAGAAGCAACATATTTAAGGTGGTAAACACCTTGTTCGCTTAGCAGTATGGGACTAAACTTAATTAGTTGCAGTCATACTTAGTAGCAACGAGCTTTGAGCAAAACCGCTGCTACTAAGTTCTTTAGCAGTAGCGCGTCCACGGGAAGGGCGCTACTACTATATCTTTCCTGGAGGCAACACCATGGCAATTATAGTAGTAGCGCTCTTTTCACCTAGAGCGCTACTGCTACTCAGTCATTAGCAGCGCTCTTTTCTAAAGCTCGTTGCTGCTAATTAGCAGTAGCGTCTGTTTTTAGACCGCGCTGCTGCTAAGATTCTGTGTATAAGGTTTTCCCTAGTAGTGGTAGGACTCCTCATGGGGCGCGCCTAGGGTGGCCGGCCCCCTCCCCCTCCTACACTCCTTTATATACGGGGAGGGAGGCACCCCTTGGAGACACAACAATTGATCTCTTGGATCTCTTAGCCGTGTGCGGTCCCCCTCCACCGTAACCCACCTCGTTAATATTGTAGCGGTGCTTAGGCGAAGCCCTACGTCGGTAGAATATCATGATCGTCACCACGCCGTCGTGCTGACTGAACTCTCCCTCAAAGTTTGGCTGGATCGGAGTTTGAGGGACGTAATCAAGTTGAACGTGTGCAGAACTCGGAGGTGTCATGCGTTCGGTACTTGATCGGTCGGATCGTGAAGACGTACGACTACATTAACCGCGTTGTTCTAACGCTTCGGCTTTCGGTCTACGAGGGTACGTGGACACACTCTCCCCTCTCGTTGCTATGCATCACCATGATTTTGCATGTGCGTGGGAATTCTTTTGAAATTACTACGTTCCCCAATAATATATCCTATATTTCCTAATACAATCACGTTAGTCAACACCCCCCCCCCCCCGCTGTCACAACGGTAGCGATGCAGACGGTGAGACTGGAGAAGAATCCGAAGGCAAGCCGACCGACACCCCCCCCATAGTCATAATGGTCGATGCATCGCGGAGTCGTGGCTGGAGTGGAAACCGACGAGGTTCCTCAAGCAAGGCGGTAGCCCTTTGTGTCGTTGTCGAGGTGGCCGAGAGCGTGGGTGGTGGAGCCATGGTCGAGGTAGCCGTGCGAATAATGCCATGGTCGATGTCGAGTCGGGGTGGCCGGTGTCAAGGAAGTCACCATGGAGCCGTGGGCGCAAGGGGGCCCGAGTTAGCATGGGCGTAGTGGTGTCGAAGTAGTGGTGCACCAGAAAGGAGATGTTGTTGACGACGCGTCGCGGCGGGTTTGCCAAGCCCAGACACATCATAGACGAAAGCACGCACCGATGTTGCCAGCACCGGGTATGCGTAGATGGACAAAAATGAAGTTGATGGAGGGCCACACCAGGCTTGACAGGCCCGGGGACACATCGTGGATGAAGGCACGTGGCGGTGTTGGCAGCACCGGGCATGCGGAGACTGGGACCTGCACAGGCTGTACGCCATGTCGAAGAAGTCAGAGGCCAGCAGAGAAGAACTCGACGACGATTGTGGCGTCCATCGGCGCGGGGCCAATGTCACCAACGGTGGTCGGAGTAGACGAAGTGGTCGAGGTAGATGACGGCGATGCTGGCGATGGGCTGGTGCTGGACAAAGACGAAGGGAGGTGGATGGGCGGCGGTGTCGGCTACGGGGGTAGCAGCGGCGGCGGCAGCTAAGTTAGGAGGGTGGCGATGGTGCTCGAAGTAGGCGAGGAGAACCCAAGAATGTGACGAAGACCGGCGTGGATGATGGTGTTCCCGCGCTAAGGGAGGCGGCGCGACGCATACCACGAGAAGTCGACGCGCAGGGACGGCGGTGGACCGCGGGCCGTGGGGCTACGGCCCGAAGGGGCGACTCAGCGGCGGCGGGCAGGTCAGGGCGACGGCGGAATACCTCGGGCGGTCATAGGGACCGCGAGCCGCGGCGCTCCAGCCCGAAGGGGCGGTGCAGCGGCGGAGCGCTGGTCGACGCAACCGCGGGGACGACCTCGGGACCGCATGCCACGCTCGCTACGGCCCGACGGGGCGACGCAGCGGCGGCGCGAGGGCCGGTGCAGCCACGGGGATGGTCTAGAGCGGATGACCCTGGGGCGGCGGCGAACCGCGGGCCGCGGCACTACGGCTTGAATGGGCGACGCAACGGTGACGTGGGTCGGTGCAGCCGGGAAGAACCACGGGGTGGCGGCGCTGCGGCCTGATGGGGCGACGCAGCGGCCCGTTGCCCGATCGATAGAGGGGCACGCTCAACTCGGGACAGTCTTCACGGGGCCTGTGGAGGCACGCGCAACCGACGGGCCAGGTCGGTCGCACGGCGTGGATGAGACGGATCGCAGCGGCAGGCGGGTGACAATTCGATCGTGCGCGAGGTCAGGGACACCGCTCGGTGGAGACGGGGTGGCGGCGGAGTCCGAGATGAAACTGACGAGGACGGACGGCATGGGACGACGTGCAAACGAGCGCGTCAGCACCGATACCCGGACCACCAAAGCAGCGTCGGCACCAGGGCAACGAGGCCCGAGCGACCAATGGAGCAGCGGCGCCCGAGCTCAAGGCAGCCGACGGGCTTGACGCAGCCGGCCCGACGCAGCCGGGGACGAGGCCGGCAAGGCAACCCGTAGGGCCGCCGTGTAGACGCGGCGGAGGCAGCTGGCGTGGATCGATTGGCGGGCTGACGTGCGAGCAGGGGCTATGATTGACCGCCGCATGGAGGGAGGCCCCCGGATGTAGGCGATGTAGGTGTTTCGGTCGGAGCAAGGCAGTGACGGCCGGCGCAGGGCAACGGGCGGGCCGGCGCGCGGACGACGGCCTTGAGAGACCGCCTGGCGCGCGAGGCCGCCGGGTCAGTGAAGTAGCCGGCCAGTCGCGCCAGTGTCGGAGTAGAGGCACGGGGTGTCGACGGCGACGGCGGGCGACACAAACCGATCAAGAAGAGATCAGAAAACCAAAAAGAAAACGCCGATTAGAACGACCGGCAAGAGAGCGAAAAAACCCGAAGCGAGGGCTCGAAGAAAAGCCTCTCTAAGGCAGCCGGCCAACACGGCCGGGGGACGCACGCACAGCCATGGCAGCGCTCCCGTCGAGGGTTCCGTGTCGGCCCTAAGCTCGCCCCGCGCGCGCTCTCAGGTGATGAACGTGGCGAGGTGGATCAGGCGCAGGAGGCACGAGACGACGGCGTTGATGAGGAACAGACCGCGGAATCTCCACAGCCCGAGCCTAGCGCCAGCCGCGCCGTTGCGCCCTCTGCCCACACACGCTCCGGGGTGGCTGAACCACTTGTCCTCGATGCACCTGAGGGCATCTCCAGCCGTTGGCCCCCCAGGGGGCGTCTAAAAGCGTCGCCTGGGGGTGAGCCGGCGCAAAAAATGGCCCTGGGGGCGAGTCGGTCCCCAGCCGTCGGCCCCCAGGGCCACCCCAGGCGCGTATTAAAATAAAAAAAGAAGGACCGTTCGGCGAAGTTATGATAAAAACTAGTTAAATTTCGGTCAAACATGGCAAATTTCGGTGAAATTCGCGCATTTTCATTACATTAACCTAATCTAAAAAAGAAAGGGGCTGAAGTCGTCGCCGCCGTCACCGCCATCGTCGTCGTCGGCCTTCTCCTCCTTGACGTGGGCGCCCCTGCTGGACTCCGGCCTGGCGTCGCCATGGCGGACTGGCGGCAGCGCGTCGTCGTTGTCGTCGCTGTCGCATAAGACGACGACCCCGTCTTCATTGCGGCCGCGTCGGCGCTCCTCGAAGCGGCGCAGGGCGGCACGCTGGCGCTCCTTCTCCTTTTCCCGGCGCCCCTTCTCCATCGCAATGGAGTCCTGGCGCGCCCATTCTAGGGCCGCGTCGTCGTCGTCGAACTCCGCCTTCACCGGCGCCAGCCCCGGCTCCGTCTTTGGCTTGACGAAGCGCGGAGGAGCCGACGAGGAGGAGGCGTTCCGGCCGCCCTCGTTGATGACGATGCCGACGCTGCGAGTGCGCCAACCGATTGGCGTCTCCGCCGCGGGCTCGGCCTTGACGCCGAGAAGCGCCGGAGAACCGGAGGAGTGGGAAGATGAGCGAGAGGAGGAAGACGAGGAGGAGGCGAACCTCCTTGGCGCCCATGCGCGTCGGTGTTGCAACGGGGCGGCCCCCGTCGCAGGATAGGTCAACGGCGGGTTGTTTCCGCCGTCGAGGTACGCCAGCACGCCATCCAGCGTGCGGCCGGGGACGCCCCACCACAGGCGGCGCCCCTCGCTGTTCTTCGCGCCGCCGACCACCGGCGCGTCGTTGGTGGAGGCCAGGCGCTGCTGCTGGCGGCGCTGGAAGTACGCCGCCCAAGCCGCGTGATTGCCGGCGGCGTACTGGGGGAGGGAGCGCTCGTCGTCGGTCAGGGAGGCGCGCACGACCTCGACCTCCTCGGCGAAGTACCTGGGCTTCGCCACGGCGTCGGGTAACGGGGGAACGGGCACTCCCCTGAGCCGCCACCCCGTCGGCCCGGCGCGCATGTCCGGCAACGTCGGGATGTTCGCCTAAAACAGGAGCCAGGACTCCTCTTCGCGGAGCGAACGGCGGCCGAAGCCGTTCGCCGCCGCCTCGTCTCCGGGGAAGCGCTCTGCCATGGCGACGGGCTCGGCGGTGGTAAAGAGGGAGAGAGAGGGGCTGGGTGGCGGCGAGGGGTGAGTCTGGTGTGGGCACATGCCAGAGACCGCCGGCTATTATAGCTGCTCCGCGCCCGTGTGTACGCGTGCGAGGGAGGGGAGGCGTCGGCGCGCCGTCCCGTGATGCGCCGCCCGTGAGGAATCAACGGCAAGGCTGACCGGCGGCAGCCTTGCCATTGATTCCCCGCGGGAACCGAGGCAGTTGGGGGAAGACGAGCCGCCGTGTCCCTGACGCGGCTGGCCCGCGGCTTTTTCGCGCCAAAACAGTTCGCCCCGGCGCCCCCGGGTGCCCCCCAGCGCGCCGGGTTCGGCCTGGGTCCGCCGGCGCTGTTTTCGGCCCAGGCCGGCAAAAATCAGGCTTTTGGGGACGCGACTGGGCCGTTTTTTCGGCGCCGACGCAAAAAAACGCCTAAAGAGGCTTTCCTGAGGGCACGGTTGGAGATGCCCTGAGCTTGTCTTCCTCTGCCGGCTCCAAGATGGCGAGCGACACGACCTCCACCAGCAGGGATCCCTTCGGAAACACCTAGTATCCCAAATCAAGATAAAATTATCAGGGCGCACTGTCATTATTCATTCATTGAATACCTATATAAATGTTTGCAACAATAAAGATTGATATAATAGGAGCCCACCGGCCCATTGGGTTGAATACTGTATAGTACTCTTTCTGTCCGGAATTATTTTTACCAGATACATCCATTTAAGCGACAATAATTCCGGACTGAGGTAGTGGAAGAAAGCGATCCAGTTTAAACTAGCGAAAATACTACACAGACGACACTTCCTGCATGATTTAAGGACGATTGCTAATCTGATGGATGGGCTGCACTTAATCCTCTGAATGTGTGGCTGGATGTGCTGCATCGTGCAAGGATCGGCTGAAACCGTCGTCCGCGTAGCAGCGTTCTTAAACTAGTCAAAATCAATAGATCAGTTGTTTTGCACTTGTAGAGTGGAGCGGCAGTTCTTGTGTTCAACCCTTGCTTTGCCAATTGCCATTTTGTCGTTCTTTCTACAGTCTTCATTATATTAGGACTATGTTATTATTGCTTCCAGTTTACTTATAATTTTCTTTAGGGAAAGGGAATATCATCATAACTCAAATAGAAGAGCTACAACCATCTGCAACTATGCTAGCAATCTCCTCACTGTAGCTTCTCAGCCAGCTCGCCTTGCGCTGTTGAGAGCGATCAATGTGAACAAGAGTACTATGGCTAGCTACATGTACGCCACGTCCGATTTTAATGTACAAGAGGCATCTTATCTCAGAGACTCGGACACCCCATGTGCGTGCAATTTACTTATGGGAAACAGAGTTGGATTGTATTACTCTCACATATTGTATTACATGGCCTCGATGGGCTTATATAGGGTACACCAGTAGAGTACAGAGAGGTGAGGTGAGAGGTTGGATCGGCATGCCTAGCATGCAGGACGTGCAAGCGCACGTTGAGCGAGAGAGAGGGGCTGGCCGTTTAGCCCAGCAGCAGACCCGGTAAGGTGGTTCAGCCACCTGATGACTAGAGAGTGCGTGCAGTCGAACACCCCCCTGCAGCCTCAACGTGGGGCTCGCCAATGTTGAGGCTGGAACGAAAGTCGGTGAAGATGCGCGTCGGCAGCCCTTTCATGAAGATGTCCGCGAATTGAGAGCTTGTGGGCACATGAAGAACCCGAATCTCGCCCAGTGCAACACGCTCTCGTACAAAGTGGAGATCGATCTCAATGTGCTTCGTAAGTTGGTGTTGCACCGGGTTGCTGGACATGTAGACGGCGCTGACGATGTCGCAGTAGACCACGGTAGCTCGTGAGGGGTGTTGGTGAAGTTCTCCAAGAAGCTGGCGCAGCCACACTGCTTCGGCGACGACAATGGCCACCGCGCGGTACTCGGCCTCGGCGCTGGACCGAGAGACAGTGCTCTGGCGCTTCGACGACCAAGTGAGGAGGTTGCTGCCGAGGAAGACACAAAAGCCCGAGGTGGACTTCCGTGTGTCGGGGCAGCCGGCCCAGTCGGCGTCGGAGTAGGCAGTGAGCTCGGTGGAGGCGTCGCGGTGGATCTGAAGACCGAGTTGTGTCGTCCCGCGAACGTACCGGAGAATCCGTTTGACAAGCTGGTAGTGACAATCCCGCGGTGCATGCATAAACAGACAACACTGTTGGACCGCGTAGGAGAGGTCCGGACGCGTCAACGTCAGGTACTGGAGAGCACCGGCCAAGCTGCGGAGAGGGATGGGTCGTGGAAGAGCGGCCCATTGTCGGTGGAGAGCTTGGCGAGTGTGTCGACCGGCGTGGTGAGCGGCTTACAGTTGAGCATCCCGGAGCGATCGAGGATCTCCAAGGCGTACTGTTCCTGAGAGAAGAAGAGACCGCGAGCCGTGGTGGTGACGTTGATCCCGAGGAAGTGATGAAGCGCGTCGAGGTCCGTCATCGCGAACTCTCGATGGAGCGTCTGGATCACGGAGTAGAGGACGGCACCCGAGCTGGCGGTGAGGATGATGTCATCCACGTATAGCAGCAGGTAGGCGAGCTGCTCACCACGGCGGAGGACGAACAGCGAAGAGATCGCCTTCGAAGCGACGAAGCCGAGGGTATGGAGGTGCGTGGTGAAGCAGGTGAACCACGCCCGCGGTGCCTGCTTGAGGCCGTAGAGAGAGCGGTTCAGCCGGCACACATGCGAGGGCGAGGAAGAGTCGATGAAGCCGGAAGGTTGAGCACTGTAGACGGTCTCGGCGAGGTGGCCATGAAGAAAGGCGTTCTTGACGTCGAGTTGATGAATAGGCCACCCGCGCCCCGCCGCAAGACTGAGCACGGTGTGGATGGTCGCCGGCTTGACGACAGGGCTGAACGTCTCATCGTAGTCGACGCCGGCCTGTTGCGTGAAGCCGCGCAAGACCCACCGCGCTTTGTAGCGAGCGAGGGAGCCGTCGGAGTTGTACTTATGCTGGAATATCCACTTCCCTGTGACGACGTTGGTACCCGCAGGACGTGACACTAAACTTCAAGTGTTATTCCGCATCAGTGCGTCATATTCTTCTCGCATAGCGTTGGCCCAGTTGGGATGGTTGAGGGCAACACGGTAAGATGAAGGGATGGGGTTGATAGCGGAGGACACAGGAGCGGGAGAGGAAGTGGTGAGAGCTTTGGGTTGTGCGAAGCCGGATTTAGCACGGGTGTGCATGTCGTGGAGGTTGGCAGGGGGTACTACGGCGACGGCCCGAGGAGGAAGGGCGGACGTAGCAGGGGCGCGCGTGCAATGGGGCTGCATGGCGGGGGGATCCCGAGGGACGTGGGTGAGGCGCAGGGCACGGGCGTGCATGCAGGGTCACGAGCGGGGGATGTGTGTGGTGGGGTCGCGGCGGCTGGCGAGCAGTTCCGCGCGCGCGGATTGGGTGGGAGTGGGGGACACGGGTGATCCAGGAGGGCACGCGGATTGGCTGGTTGCGCCGGGCGAGTGGGGATTGGTGGTTGGGATCGCGCGTGGAGTGGGCGGTGGGTGCTGCATGGCGGCGGGGGGGGGGGGGCGAGGAGACTGAGGCGGGGCCCTGATGAGGTAGGTGCACAGAGTTCGGGGGGGATCCCGAGGCCCTGATTTTCTGTGGTCGTACGAGTGCGTTGTGGTGGCGTGTCGCCAGATGAGTATTGTTGGTGTCAAAACCGGCGGATCTCGGGTAGGGGGTCCCGAACTGTGCGTCTAAGGCGGATGGTAACAGGAGGCAGGGGACATGATGTTTTACCCAGGTTCGGGCCCTCTTGATGGAGGTAGTACAAGAGTAGATCTACCACGAGATCAGAGAGGCTACACCCTAGAAGCTAGTCTATGGTATGATTGTATGTTGTCCTACGGACTAAAACCCTCCGGTTTATATAGACACCGGAGAGGGCTAGGGTTACACCAGGTCGGTTACAAAGGGGAGATATACATATCCGTATTGCCTAGCTTGCCTTCCACGCCAAGTAGAGCCCCATCCGGACACGAGACGAAGTCTTCAATCTTGTATCTTCATAGTCCAACAGTCCGGCCAAAGGATATAATCCGGCTGTCCGGAGACCCCCTAATCCAGGACTCCCTTAGTAGCCCCTGAACCAGGCTTCAATGACGATGAGTCCAGTGCGCAGTGTTGTCTTCGGCATTGCAAGGCGGGTTCCTCCTCCGAATACATCACGGAAGAATTTGAATACAAGGATAGTGTCCGACCCTGCAAAATAAGTTCCATATACCACAGTAGAGAGAATAATATTTCCACAAATCTAATTTGCTGACTTGTTTTGGCAACACGACATTATGTCATGGCCCGGTGATTATTCGAACCGTTTCCTTTAACTAGCCCCGCACATAACGCGAGGCAGTTTTTTGACACGTCTTGTCAAAGTAGAGATTGTGTCCCCTTATCACGGGATTCTCATCAATACGGGCGTAGGTAACCCAACCGCGCCATTAATTATGACGCTTGGGGGATAAGCGAGTTTTACCAGACTAGTGGGGGCGCATAGTTTCGGCCGCCCATATAAAGGGATAAGATTCACCTTTTCATCCACGCCTTCTTCCTCCTTTGCTCATCCATTTTCGTGCACTCGAGCTCCAGCGCCCAAGTCCGCACTTCCCACCTCAACCTTCTCCAACCATGTCCTGAGCGGGAGGCAGGTGGATGGTCTTCTCTGCCACAGAGAGACACATCAAGAAGCTGAGGAGAGCCGGATACCTGCCCGATGACATCGCGCACCGGCTCCTAGATGAGGGGCAGCTCATCCCCATCCCCAGGCCCCATGAAAGGGTAGTGTTCCTTACCCACTTCCTCCACGGACTGGGATTCCCTCTCCACCCATTCGTCCGGGGGCTCATATTCTACTACGGCCTGGATTTCCATGATCTGGCCCCGAACTTCATCCTCAACATCTCGGCGTTTATCGTCGTGTGCGAGGCCTTCCTCCGCATCAAGCCCCACTTCGGCTTATGGCTGAAGACCTTCAATGTCAAGCCGAAGGTAGTGAGCGGCCGCCACGCGGAGTGCGGAGGCGCCTTGGTGGGCAAGATGCCCAACGTCACATGGCTCGAGGGCTCCTTCGTGGAGACCATAAAGGGGTGGCAATCGGGGTGGTTCTACATCACCGAGCCGCGTGACCCTAAATGGGCAGCGGCCCCGAGTTCCGATCTGGCTTCCCCATGCGGCTCACCTCTTGGCAAGAGAAGGGCCTGTCCTGGGGTAGTTCGGGGGAGCTGACCAGACTCCAAACATGTATTCAAAACATGGTGAACAAGAAGTTCAAACTTGTCAACGTAGTCCAGGTCATGCTCATCCGCCGGATCCTCTCGTGCCAACAATGGGCTTTCAACTTGTGGGAGTTCGACCCGGCCCAGCACTGAACTCTGAACAGGCTCTTCGACACAACTCACGAAGATGCCTGGAAGGTGCTATTCAATAGTCCCGAGGTTCCCCCTCCCACTACGGAGGACCGCTGATTCTGTGCGAAGCGCCAAGCCAGCGCGGTAAGCTGTTTTACCTCTCACAGGATACTTGTTTTTCATAGTTTGACTCTATGCGGGATCTAAGCTCATGTACCTTTGACAGGACTAGCAGGAGACGGTCGGACAGATCGACTGTCTGGATCCTTTGCCCGAAGGCCCAGCAGACGCTCTCCTGACGAAGATGCTGACTCCGGCTCCTTACACGGTGCCGGAGAAGACCAAGAAGGCCAAGGGAACCCGAAAGAGTTTCCGACGCCAGACGTCATCGGACTCACCATCCGATGACTCTACGGCACACTCCTCCCCCGAAGATGAGGAGGAAGAAGATGCTCCCCCTTCAGTTGGGGGAGACAAGAAAAGGAAGGCCGCCCCAACTGGGGAGGCGGAGGGTCCAAGAAGGGAAGGACTCTCCTTCCGGATAGTTCCACCACCGCCACCGAAGGCGAAGATGAGTGGTTGCCCAGGGCCAAGCCCCTGGGGAGGTCGTAAGTATTCGGATACTAGAGTAACTCATAGTATCCTTTTGTCACACTGCTTCCCCTAACGGCGAATATGATTATGCAGGCCGCCACGCGCCAGTATCGATGTATCATCGGACGGCTCCCTAGGCTCGTCGGATATGGATAGCGATCCACTTCCGACCGCCACCTCCCCTTGCCCTGCGGACGACGTCGAGGTATTGTCTCAAGAGGCATCGGGTCGAGGGGAGACAGTCCCGGAGGTGCCTCAAGGCGACCTTCCGGACTCCGGGAGCAGAGGGGACAAGGCCCGAGAGGGCTCCGAGTTCGGCCCACAGCCGAACACCGCGCTGGAACCTCTAGCGGTTCCGGACTCGAGCAGGCGGCCTCCTTCCAAGAGGGGCAAGATGCCTGTGCCGGTGACCTCTTTCCATCCAGAGGCGCCGGACAATCTACTGGGAGCGCTTCGCAGCGCTTCCATCGATGAGGAGCACTGTACTATTATGAGTGCGGTGCTCCAGAAGGTTCAGTCCGCCAAAAGCGGACTGACTGAAGCCTGTGCCAGCCTTCTAACAGGCTTTGAGGTAAGTGTTTAAAATATAGGAAAAATATTACCGCATAGACAGTAGCCCCTGATGCTCTGTTCGGTGTTCACATAGAAAAGCCGAACAGAGGATCAAACAATATCGCAGGAGTCTAATATAAGTATGTCAATATGCGTATGCAGGCTTCGCTGCTGGCATCTGCCGCACTGACTGTGGAGGTCGCCGCACTGAAGCAGGACCTTAAAGGGTCCAAGGACGAGCTCGGCCTTGCCAAGAGGCAGCTCGAGGAGAACAAAGGTAAGTAACACCTAGTCTATGGAAATGTATAAAAAGAATGGGATTGCCAAATGACAGGATCATCATGAATTTGCTAGGGGCCATGATCGAAGTGGCGACCCTGAGGCAAGCACTGTCCGAGGCCGAAGATAAAGCGTCCAAGGAGCGCACCGAGCGGGAAAGGCAAGAGGCTCGGGTGGGCGAGGTGCAGCAAGAGCTCTAGGCTCTCGTGACGAAGCACGAGGCGTTGGAGATTGACTCAAAGACGCGAGAGTCTGAGCTTGCCGCGGCCCTCGAGAGCGCAAAGAGTGCCAAGGCCGAAGCCCAAAAGGCCCTCCAGGAGATTGACGCGACGAAGAAAATAGCGGCGGATAAGGCATTCTATATGCAAAGCAAGCATGTGAAAGTAAATTACCTATTACTTACCCGAATTCGGAGCTCTCCAGGAGCATTAGCAGATTTGCCCCGCAGCGTGTCGGATGCCGCACAGTTTTATCACGCCGAGGAGGGAAGCTCAACGGAGAAGCTGTTCTGGTCTTACTATACTGGGACCGAACACCCGGTGCCTATGAGCGACCAACTGAAGCAGCTGGTCGAGCTACACAAGGCGGCCGAACAGGCCACGAAGGGCTTTATAGTCCGGCTGTGGCCTGGCGACGCCCTTCCGAACAGCTACTTCGGCCTGGTGAGGCGGCATGTGGATGCCTGCCCATGGCTGGAAGTCGTCAAGCGGTCCGTCTGCATCGAAGGTGCGCGCCGGGCTTTCGCCCGCGTGAAGGTGCAATGGGCCAAGCTAGACGCCGTGAAGCTGATCAAGGGAGGATCGCCGCAGGGCAAGGAGCATCGCACCCCCGAAATTTATTATGAGGGTGTCCTGAAGGGTGCCTGTCTTGTAGCGGACGAATGTTCAAAGGATGTAATATTTGAGTAAACTTGCTCGTGTGATCCTGTATGATGAAAACTTGTTTCATATGCGCTATGCAACGCTTGTTTTGAGTTTAAAATATTACCTTCTTTTTGGCTGTTTATCCAATCTGAGAGATGACTAGTCCTCGGCTTCTGCCCCCATGCCGCGAGTGCTGGGCTGTTCGGGATAAACCTGAGCACTCTTGTTCCTATTTTTGGGTCCTTCGAGGGAGGTGCTCAGCACAGCGAACAAGGCAACCAGACTAATAATGATTTATCACTCTCACTTAGCCATAGAATTCTATAATTTTAAATTTCGGCGAAGCCCCTGGTATTCGGAAGGCCGAATTCGGGGCGCGATACACGCCTTTAAGCCGGACAGGACCGGCTCCTCGCTCTAAGCGGCATAAGTCTTTAGGGACTCGAAACCTCGCCGAACAGCGACCAGTCTCTCGCCTTATCATGATAGTCAGTTTTAGCTTTCTCTACTGAGGTGCTTAGCCCAGCAGAACCGGGGAACAATCGCAGTAGTTCTCCTAGTGCTACCTTAGCCGATAGAGCGGAACGTAAGGTACCAAAACATAGGAGCCGGGCAAACCCAACATTTGACCAAAGAGATGATTCAGAGCTGATGCATATAATGCTATAAGTTCGGGGTGCCGCACTTGTGAAAGTGTTCGGACTTCTCACACCATATTGTGGGGTACTTAAGCCCCTGGTGTATTGGCCGTACCAAAGTGTACGATTGCAAGGCGTCATTAATGAACACATATATATATATATATATAACAAGAATGCAATGATAGTCGTAATGTTATGCATTGTTTATTCAAAAAGGTGCGTTAAACCAGGATGATACAGATAGTGCGATAAGCAAAAAGTAGGACTATGTCCTTTCCAAGGGCAAGCTGAGGAATATTATTAAAGCAAATATTTCACTTGTTATCGTAATCCACCTGGGAGTTCCGTGGTCTGACGTAGCTTTCTGCCTCTTTGGTTGCTGCATATGTGTTCGGCAATCATGCTGCCGGACAGGGTTTCCAGATATTGAAGTCCTGAAAGAGAAAAAATAATAAAGCGGGAAGCCCCTAATGCGGTTTAAGCCGCGTCTTGGGGCGTGCCGTAGTTGTGCCCCCTCCCCACCTGTGCCCATGGTATTTTTAATGCATAATTATGTACGCGTGGCACGGATTTCGCCGTTTGGCTGGGACTGGGGTGGGGGCCGCATTGCTACGCGAGCTCAGATCGTGCCAGGCGATCTAGTTGCCTATTACTCCGAGCGCGCTTGAAGGTGTCCGGGTCTTGAAACGTCGAACTGGTGGATTGCCTTGAGAGGCTGCTTTGCGCTTCTGCTGCGAGGGCTGTAATGTGCTCCTCCATGTGGAGAGATCGCTCTGTGTTTCCATTAACTATGATGACCCCCGAGGACCTGGCATCTTGAGCTTGAGGTATGCATAATGCGGTACCGCATTGAATCTCGCAAATGCGGGCCCGAGCAGTGCATGATAGCCACTGCAGAACGGGACTATATCGAAGATTAATTCTTTGCTTCAGAAGTTATCCGGGGATCTGAAGACCACTTCTAGTGTAATTGAGCTTATGCAATAGGCCTCTGCACCTGGAATGACGCCTTTAAAGGTCGTTTTTGTGGGTTTGATCCTTGAGCGGTCTATAGCCATTTTGCGCACTGTGTCCTGATAAAGCAGGTTCAGGCTGCTGCCTCCATCCATAAGGACTCGAGTGAGGTGAAATCCGTCAATGATTGGGTCTAGGACTAGTGCGGCAAATCTGCCATGACGGATACTAGTGGGGTGGTCCCTGCGATCGAAGGTGATAGGGCAGGAGGACCATGGGTTGAACTTTGGGGCGACTGGCTCCAACGCATATACGTCCTTGAGCACACGCTTCCGCTCCCTCTTGGGGATGTGGGTTGCGTATATCATGTTCACCGTCCGCACTTGTGGGGAGAACCTCTTCTGTCCTTTGGTATTCGGCTGCCGGGGCTCTTCCTCGTCATCTTTATGTAGCCCCTTATCTTTGTTTTCGGCAATTAACTTGCTGGCCTGCTTGAATACCCAACAATCCCTATTGGTGTGGTTGGCTGGCTTGTCGGGGGTGTCGTGTATTTGGCACGAGCGATCGAGTATGCGGTCCAAACTGGACAGGCCCGGAGTGCTTCTTTTAACTGCCTTTTTCTGCTGACCGGGTTTAGAGCCTTTGAATCCGGCATTGACTGCCGTATCCTCGGTATTGTCGTTGTTAATGCGGCGCTTATGTTTATTTTGACGTGACCTGCCATTGCCGTCCTTGGTATCCAAAGTACCTTGGCTCTTTGATATGTTATTACTACGAGCCAGCCAGCTGTCTTCTCCAGCACAAAAGCGGGTCATGAGGGTCGTGAGGGCTATCATAGATTTCGGCTTTTCCTGACCAAGGTGCCGGGCTAGCCACTCGTCGCGGATGTTGTGTTTGAAAGCTCCTAGGGCCTCTGCATCCGGACAGTCGACAATTTGATTTTTCTTTGTTAGGAACCGAGTCCAGAATTTCCTGGCCGATTCTTCTGGCTGCTGAATTATGTGGCTCAAGTCATCGGCATCTAGTGGTCGCACATAAGTGCCCTGAAATTTGTCGAGGAATGCGGCCTCTAGATCTTCCCAACAGGTAATGGACTCTGCTGGTAAGCTGTTAAGCCAATGCTGCGCTGGTCCTTTGAGCTTTAGTGGGAGGTATTTGATGGCGTGTAAGTCATCACCGCAGGCCATGTGTATGTGGAGGAGGAAATCCTCGATCCATACCGCAGGATTTGTTGCGCCGTCGTATGATTCAATATTGACGGGTTTGAAACCCTATGGGATTTGATTATCCATTACTTCGTCTGTGAAGCATAGCGGGTGTGCGGCGCCTCTATACTTGGCTATGTCGCGACGCAGCTCAAATGAGTTGTGTCCGCTGTGGTCGGCCCCGCCGGACTTACTTTTACTGTATCCGGCGTGACGTTTATCATCTTGCATAGTGGCGCGCCCTCGCGATCCGTAGATCGATCTTGCATGTTTTGCTTTGTCCTCCAATACGTCTCACAGGTCCAGCGTATTTCCCCATGCCTTTTTATTTGAATGGCGTCGGGGTGCAGGCTGAGTTTTTTTGCTGGAATGCCTCTCTATCGCGGCCACGAGGTGGCCGATCAGCCGCATCATACGCTTCTTCCTCCAGTCGGGGTAGCAATATGCATTTTGGATAACTCTTCGAGGGGCGCTCGAGTTTATATTCCTCGGCTGCGAGGACTTCAGTCCATCTGTCGGCTAGCAGATCATGATCAGCTTGAAGATGCTGCTGCTTTTTCTTAAGGCTATTTGCAGTGGCTATAAGCCGGCGCTTGAAGCGCTCTTGTTCGATGGGATCCTCCGGCACGGCGAATTCGTCATCGCCGAGGCTTGCCTCATCTTCGGAGGGGGGCATGTAATTATCATCCTCCGCCTCTCCATCTGCCGCTCTCTCAGGAGGGCTGGCTCCATCCTCCTGCTCTAATTCTTGCTGGAGGGGATTGTAGTTGTCTTCGGCACTATCCGGAGTGTTATTATCTCCTGTGCCGGTATCACCACTTTTGCTTCGGCGGGACTTAGAGCGGCGTCGCTGACGTTGGCGCTTGGGTTGCTTCTTGGAGGGGTCATCCTCCGCTGTCTCGTCGCCGTTGCCTTCTTTGGGTGTGCCACCATGTATATATAGTATGATGAGATGGCTGTCCAGTGCCCTGTGGGCACTGGTTCCTCTTCGTCTCCCGCATCGTCGTCCGTACCGTCGATGTCTTCGGAGTCGAAGTCGAGCATGTCGGTTAAGTCATCGACAGTGGCTACTAAGTGGGTGGTGGGTGGGCCGTGAATTTCTTCGTCGTCCGCATCCCAATCCTGCCGGTCATAGTTCGGCCAGGATCCTCCTGACAAGAAGAGAGATCTTAATGAGTTCAGTATGTCGCCAAAGGGCGAGTGCTGAAAAATATCCGCAGAGGTAAACTCCATGATCGGCGCCCAATCGGATTCGCTAGGAATGGGCGTAGGTGGTTCGGAGCCCGTGGCCGGAGAAGGATCTGGCAGTTTGACAACACGGCTCTCGTGTAGGGTAAGGTCAATGTCCGGCTCGATCGCCGATGAGGATAAGGCTTCCGTGGCGGGGTCCATCCACCCATCCATGGAAGGCGCAACTGGCTCCGAATTGAGGGTCGGAGCGGCTGCTGGTGCGATCTCCTGAACACTGTCTGATGGTAGAGCTAAATCGTGACTGTGTGACGCACAAGGCAGAGGCTCGAATCCGTCGAAGATCAAGTCTCCGCGGATATCGGCCGTGTAGTTTAGGCTTCCATACCTGACCTAGTGGCCAGGGGCGTAACTTTTGATCTGCTCCAGATGGCCAAGCGAGTTGGCCCGCAGTGTGAAGCCGCCAAACACAAAGATCTGTCCGGGGAGAAAAGTCTCACCCTGGACTGCATCGCTATCGATGATTGTAGGAGCCATCAAGCCTAATGGCAACGACACAGAGGAACTCTCAATGAATGCACCAATGTCGGTGTCAAAACCGGCGGATCTCGGGTAGGGGGTCCCGAACTGTGCGTCTAAGGCGGATGGTAACAGGAGGCAGGGGACACGATGTTTTATCCAGGTTTGGGCCCTCTTGATGGAGGTAAAACCCTGCGTCCTGCTTGATTAATATTGATGATATGGGTAGTACAAGAGTAGATCTACCACGAGATCATAGAGGCTAAACCCTAGAAGCTAGCCTATGGTATGATTGTATGTTGTCCTATGGACTAAAACCCTCTGGTTTATATACACACCGGAGAGGGCTAGGGTTACACCAGGTCGGTTACAAAGGGGAGATATACATATCCGTATTGCCTAGCTTGCCTTCCACGCCAAGTAGAGTCCCATCCGGACACGAGACGAAGTCTTCAATCTTGTATCTTCATAGTCCAACAGTCCGGCCAAAGGATATAATCCGGCTGTCCGGAGACCCCCTAATCCAGGACTCCCTCAAGTAGGGAAAAACTGTTTCGTCGAATGTGACGTGACGAGAGATGATGACCTTGCGGGTAGTGAGGTCTAAGCACCGATAGCCCTTGTGCTCTAAGGGGTAGCCGAGGAAGACGTAGCGAGTGGAGCACGGGGAGAGTTTGTGCGGGCTGGTGGCGATGGTGTTTGGAAAGCAGAGGCAACCGAACACGCGCATATGGTCATAAGTGGGGTGTTTGCCTAGAAGGCGAAAAAGGTGTCTCGGAGGCGATGGATGAGCATGGGCGGTGGTTGAGTATATATGTGGCGGTGTGAAGAGCTTCTACCCAAAATGGTGGCGGGAGGTTGGCATGGATGAGGAGCACTCGTAGGATGTCGTTTATAGTGCGGATAAGGCGCTCGGCCTTACCGTTTTGGGGCGAGGTGTGGGGGCAGGAGAGGCGAAGAGAGGCGCCATACCGAGAGAAAAGGTCGCGAAGAGAGGTGGTGAGGAATTCTCCTCCGTTATCACACCGCATACACTGGATGTTAACGTGGAACTGAGTAAGCACATAAGCGTGAAAGCGGTGAATAGCGTCAACGGTGTCGGACTTGTGGCGCAAAGGGAAAGTCCAAGAGTAGTGAGAGTAGTCGTCAAGTATCACTAAGTAATATTGAAAACCAGAAAAACTACAAGTGGGGGAAGTCCACAAATCACAGTGTATGAGTTGAAATGGCGCACTAGTAGCAGAAGTGGAAGTGGGAAAAGGCAGCCGTGGCTGCTTGCCTAATTGGCATGCCGTACAAACAGAAGTTTTAGGCACACCATTATTACATGTTGGAAGGAAAGTGCGAGATAAAATGGAAATAGTCTTATTGCTAGGATGCCCCAATCACTGGTGCCACACGTCGCCGCCAACGACGGTGTGGAGGGCTTGGACGCCGGTGCTGGTGCTGGTGAAGAAAGGATACAAGTCCCCATGACTATTGGATCTCATGATGGTCTTGCGGGTGGCTAGGTCCTTCACGGAAAAACCGAACGGGTCAAATTCTATACTGCAATGGTTATCAATGGTGAAACGAGTACGAAAATTAGATTTTTGATAATAGTAGGTGACACTAAGACATCGTTAAGTGAGAAAGATAAAACGTTCGTGGAGCCAACAGCAGTAATAGCTAAACGGGATCCGTCACCAACAACTATTCCAGAAGAATGATGCAACGATGGGGAAGAAAACTTGGAGAGAGTGGACGTCATACCAGTCACGTGGGAAGAAGCCCCGGTGTCCAAGAACCACTCCTGGCCGCCGCCGCCATGGTGCTGCATGGACAGGTTCTGAAGCGTGGCGTAGAGCTGGTGGTACTGCTCCCATGTGGGGCCGCCGGCCGACGGCGCGGTAGCCATCGGATACGCCTGATGGGGAGGTGGAGGGCGTGGCCCCAGCACCCCCGCGGCGTTGGGCGCGGTCCAGGCGGGACGAAGCGGAGACGGTCCGGGCAGGAGCGTGCCGCAGGGGGTGAAGAACCCAGAGAGCGGCGAGCCAGCAGCGGGAGGGTCGGCGCCGCGCCCGGTCGAGGAGCTGCCCGCGGTAGGGGAGCCGCGTCCACGACCGCGGCTGCGCCCATGCCCGCACGCGTTGGTGTCGGTGCCGGAGGACGCTGCGCCCTTGCCCTTGTCGTGCGAAGCCCGGTCGATGGAGGAGCCAGGCCGGGACGATCGGCGGGGGAGCCGGTGCCGGCGGTGCCGATGGTGAGCGCCGTGGCGGTGACCTCGGGGTGCCCCTCGAGGCAAGCACGTTCGTTGGCCGAGATTTCTTCCATGAGGAGACGCGAGCGCGCCTGCGCGAACGTGGGGAAGGGCGACTGCATCGGAAGGAGAGTCGCCATGACGTGGAACTTGTGGTTCAGCCCACGGATCAGCTGTAGGGTCAGGGTCTGGTCGGTGACGCTCTCGCCGACCTCAGAGAGCTCGGTGGCGAGGGTCCGGAGGCGCCGACAGTACTCGGCGACGGAGAGATCCCCCTGCACCAAGTTGCGGAACTCGGCGCTGAGGATCACGGCATGACATGCTTGGTTGTCGCGGAAGATCAGGTGCAGCTGGGACCAGATGTCGAAGGCGGTGCTCGCCGGGGAAGCGGCGACGTCCATCAACTCGTCGGCGACGACCCCATAGAACCACAGGACTATGGTTAGGTCTTCATTGCGCCAGACGGTGCTCTCATGCAGCGGGACGGCGGCCTCGTCGAGATGATGTTGCACGTTGTGTTTACAACAGATGACATAAAAGAGATGACGCCACTTTGTGTAGTTACCGGACTCTAAGTCCAGTTTGGACTGGAAGTGATGCGCGATCGAAGAAGGCAGGCCGGCGGGAGCGAAGGAAGAGCCGGTGTCGGGCGTGGAGAGACGCGGGATCATGGCGCCGTGGGAGACAGGGACGCTGCCCGCGAGCCGAAGAGAGCCCACGGGAGGGGCCGTGGGTGTCGCCGGGGCCGCGGCGAGGTGGAGCCCGGGAGCCGCAGTTGTCGAGGAAGAGGGAGCGGCCTCGGGGACGGGCTCCTTGCCGCGGACGACGTCCGGGGCGAGCCGGGCTGGACGGGCCGCGGGGACCGCGGCAGGGTTGGGGGTGGCCGTGATCGAAGCAGGGGCGGCCGCGGCGGGAGCATGGACGGCCGCGGGGGACGCGGCGGTCAGGGGAACCGCGGCGAAGGGGCGCGTAGGTGCCGCCGGCGAGTCGAAGTCGGCGGAGCGAGAGCGACGGAGAAGGCGGTTCATGGCGGAAGCGAGAGAGGTGGATCGGGAGATGCGTCTGATACCAAGTTGGATTGTATTACTCTCACACATTGTATTACATGGTCTCGATGGGCTTATATAGGGTACACCAGTAGAGTACAGAGAGGTGGGGTGAGAGGTTGGATCGGCATGCCTAGCATGCAGGACGTGCAGGCGCACGTTGAGCGAGAGAGAGGGGCTGGCTGTTTAGCCCAGCAGCAGACACGGTAAGGTGGTTCAGCCACCTGATGACTGGAGAGTGCGTGAAGTCGAACAAACAGTACCACATGATAATTAACCAAAACCACATGGACTTCTGTAAAATTATTGACGGATGAGCAGAATTACTCATTTGTTTAGGACCTTGATAAGTGTCACACGTGTGATACAAATACATGGCAACTACGAATATTTTTTACGGCAAGCTTAGTAACGCGAGGATGATAACTTTAGTTGTCAAGCATGGCAACTTTTTTCGGATGACAAGTTTCAACTTTTTTTTTCTTTTCAGATGGCAATTTTAGTTATAAAAAAGTCAGGGCTGAAGTGTTTAGTGCCACACGTGTGATATTCATCATTTGGCTTTCTTTATTAGTAGGTATAGATATATAGATATAGATAGATATTAGTACGTATAGATATGCATTGCATTTAGACTTATCGCCTTCGGAGCGCGCGATGAAATACACTCGGCAAACAACTCGGTATTCGTCAAACTCGATGATTCAGGTAGTGCGAATAGCTACTATGCATACACGGGCAAAAACCGATAATCCTACATCCACTTAAAGCTACGAACCCCTCTTACGCGACTTTCCTTCGAACTGCCCCTATTTTCAGGTGGGTGGGGGCCTTCCCTCCCCCTTCTCCAATCATAATTAGCCACGTCACTGATTACGTAAACCACATGACATCCTCTACGTAGGTGTAGCATTACTCGGCAAAAAATTCCGTCGTAGTGTACATGGATAGATATATGGTCATTTCGAGCAGTGTACTGCCGAACAAAACCAAGTTTTCTTTTTCAGGGAGCCAAACAAAACAAGGTAGATAAGCTAGGGCCTCCCAGTGGCATGCGGTTATCTCAGCGCCCGTATGGAATCCATACAAAGACGGCAGCGAGGCGATATATCTACGGCCGGTGAACTCATCAACTTGTAAGCATGTGTACGTCGTACTCGATGTTTCTTGGATGGAGAGAATAAAAGGGAAACTCTTCGCCTAGACAAACACATTTGGTCACACATGACAACATTTGCCAAATGGCTTTTATCGTCATGCATGGCAGGGTTCTGACGACAATATATGGATGGATGATATATATACTTTGGATAGCGACCTGCATGAGCTACTAGTAGCAAAACCTAGCTAGAAGTAAGCACGGACATGGCCACTCACAATTTCAGAAGCCACAGATATAATACGTACGGCTATTAAGACCGTCGCAGTGACGGTAGCAATGACGGCCTCACTTCTTTCTCTTCTTCTTCTTCTTCCTCTGGCTCCGGCCCCTGTCTCGTCGGCGCAGCAGGGCCTACCTGCGGGCCAGCGCAACGACGGCCAGCAGGTGGGCAGCGCGGCGTCGGACGGTTTCAGCCCCTTCATCTTCGACCTCGCCGTTGGGACATCGCCGCAGCCCCTCTCCGTCGTCATGGACATCGCCAGCGACCTCGTCTGGGCGCAGTGTGAACGCTGCCCCTCCTGCACCAGGCTGACGCCGCCGACGACGCCCACATTCCTCCCCAGAAACTCCTCCTCCTACGCCCTGGTCGGCTGCGACACCCAGATTTGCGACTACATGCTCCCCGTCCTGGGAGAGCACCAGTGCCGCGTGCAAGACGACAATCTCTGCGGGTACGTAAAGCCCTACTACACTGGCACCACGTCCGGCTTCCTCGCCACCGAGACGTTCAGCTTCGGGGCCACGCCTGTCAAAGGCGTGGTGTTCGGCTGCAGCGGCGACATCACGGTGCCCAGCCTGGACGGGGCCTCCGGATTCGCCGGCTTCAGCAGGGGACCCCTCTCCCTCGTCTCGCAGCTCAAAATCTCCAGCTTCACCTACTTTATCTCGCCTCCCGGCGACCCCGCCGGCGGAAAAAATGCGAGTGCGCGTGCGCGTGGGCACCTCAGCTGGAGCTGGGGCGCCGGCGCCGATTACACCGCGCTGCAGACGGCGACGACGACTACAGGGGGCGGCGGCAGCAGCAGCACCACGCTGCTGCTGCCGGCCACAGAACACCAGAACCCTTACCTGTACTACGTCAACCTCACGGGCGTGCAGGTAGACGACCAGCTCCTCACAGCCATCCCCGCCGGGACCTTCGACGTCCGGCAGGATGGCTCCGGCGGGGTTTACCTGAGCACCACTCTGCCGTTTACCTACCTCGACAAGGCCGCGTACAACGTCCTGAAGCCGGAGCTCGTGGGCAGGATCCAGTCGCAGGGCGTGTTTCCGGTGAACGCCGCAGCCGGAGGCAACCTCGATCGCGTGTGCTTCCTCACGCAGGACCTTGCCAAAGCCAAGGTCCCGACGCTCGCGCTTCTGTTTAACGGCGCCGACGCGGCGATGGAGCTCAAGGTGGAGAACTATTTCTTCGCCGACGACAGCGGGCAGACGTGCCTCACCATACTGCCGTCGGCGGCTACCGGCTCGGTGCTGGGTAGCCTTCTGCAGGCAGGCAGGAAGATGACCTACGACATCTATGGCAACGGTGGCGGGCGGCTAACGTACGAGACGGCACCAGCAGGTGCTCCGGTGCCGGAGTGGGCGTCGCTCATGATAATGGCCACTCTCGTGTGGATGTTCGGCTCGCAAGCTCTTTTCTAACGTGATCGCCACCCAGTCCTCTTTGAGATTCATGCGTGCAACTTCCAGCCCCTAAATTATTGCTATATATGTAATGCTTCATTTCTTACATTTTTTACACACATTTATTTCATTTCCATCCAACAAAACATATATGCGTAAATATTTGAGAATCATTAGAGAATTTTTTTTAATTTCAATCGACTGACTTGGTTAATTATGTCTCAGTCGATGCTATATTTCTAAGATCTTATATTAAGATCCGTGCAAATTTTTCTTTTTAGTTTTTTCTTCTTATGTTTCTTACATAGCATGTCACTTGATTGAGACTTGGTTACGTCTTAGTCGACTGAGACCTAACCACATCCATTATTTTATATGATATAACTCACTTGAGTTTGTGCACGATTTTTTGGGAGAGGGGTGCTGGAACCATGTCTTGCACAGTTCCATACTACAACCTTCCTTAGCTAAGGCATGGGCGACCAACTAACCCTACATACCCCTTGAGACCGAAGAAGCCCTATAACTTTCTCAACTATATATGTTTATAACTTACAACCTCTACGTTATCACCACCTAGTCCTCTTTGAGATACATACAACTTACAACTCCTTCGTTATTGCTATTAGTAGAATGCCCGTATGTTGCTGAAGGAAATATGCCCTAGAGGCAATAATAAAGTTATTATTTATTTCCTTATATCATGATAAATGTTTATTATTCATGCTAGAATTGTATTAACCGGAAACATGATACATGTGTGAATACATAAACAAACAGAGTGTCACTAGTATGCCTCTACTTGACTAGCTCGTTGATCAAAGATGGTTATTTTTCCTAACATTGACATGAGTTGTTATTTGATTAACGGGATCACATCATTAGGAGAATGATGTGATTGACTTGACCCATTTCGTTAGCTTAGCACTTGATCGTTTAGTTTGTTGCTATTGCTTTCTTCATGACTTATACATGTACCTATGACTATGAGATTATGCAACTCCCGTATACCGGAGGAACACTTTGTGTGCTACCAAACGTCACAACGTAACTGGGTGATTATAAAGGTGCTCTACAGGTGTCTCAGAAGGTACTTGTTGAGTTGGCGTATTTCCAGATTAGGATTTGTCAATCCGATTGTCGGAGAGGTATCTCTGGGCCCACTCGGTAATGCACATCACTATAAGCCTTGCAAGCATTGTAACTAATGAGTTAGTTGCGGGGTGATGTATTACGGAACGAGTAAAGAGACTTGCCGATAACGAGATTGAACTAGGTATTGAGATACCGACGATCGAATCTCGGGTAAGTAACATACCGATGACAAAGGGAACAATGTATGTTGTTATGCGGTTTGACCGATAAAGATCTTCGTATAATATGTGGGAGCCAATATGAGCATCCAGGTTATGCTATTGGTTATTGACCGGAGACGTGTCTCGGTCATGTCTACATAGTTCTCAAACCCGTAGGATCTGCACGCTTAAAGTTCGGTAATGATCTATATTTTGAGTTTTGTGTTTTGATGTACTGAAGGTAGTTCGGAGTCTTGGATATGATCACGGATATGAAGAGGAGTCTCGAAATGGTCGAGACATAAAGAACGATATACTAGACGACTATATTTGGATACCGGAATGGTTTCGGGTGAGATCGGGAATATACCGGAGCACCGGGAGGTTATCGGAACCCCCCGGGAGGTATATGGGCCTTATTGGGCTTTAGTGGAAAGGAGGAGAAAGGAGCAAGGGAGGTGGCGCCCCTCCCCCTGAAGGAAATATGCCCTAGAGGCAATAATAAAGTTATTATTTATTTCCTTATATCATGATAAATATTTATTATTCATGCTAGAATTGTATTAAACGGAAACATAATACATGTGTGAATACATAGACAAACAGAGTGTCACTAGTATGCCTCTACTTGACTAGCTCGTTAATCAAAGATGGTTATGTTTCCTAACCATGGACAAAGAGTTGTTATTTGATTAATGGGATCACATCATTAGATGAATGATCTGATTGACATGACCCATTGCATTAGCTTAGCACCCGATCGTTTAGTATGTTGCTATTGCTTTCTTCATGACTTATACATGTTCCTATGACTATGAGATTATGCAACTCCCGTTTACCGGAGGAACACTTTGGGTACTACCAAACGTCACAACGTAACTGGGTGATTATAAATGAGTACTACAGGTGTCTCCAAAGGTAGATGTTGGGTTGGCGTATTTCGAGATTAGAATTTGTCACTCCGATTGTCGGAGAGGTATCTCTGGGCCCACTCGGTAATGCACATCACTTAAAGCCTTGCAAGCATTGCAACTAATGAGTTAGTTGCGGGATGTTGTATTACGGAACGAGTAAAGAGACTTGCCGGTAACGAGATTGAACTAGGTATTGGATACGACGATCGAATCTCGGGCAAGTAACATACCGATGACAAAGGGAACAACGTATGTTGTTATGCGGTCTGACCGATAAAGATCTTCGTAGAATATGTAGGAGCCAATATGGGCATCCAGGTCCCGCTATTGATTATTGACCGGAGACGTGTCTCGGTCATGTCTACATTGTTCTCGAACCGTAGGGTCCGCACGCTTAAGGTTTCGATGACAGTTATATTATGAGTTTATGAGTTTTGATGTACCGAAGGAGTTCGGAGTCCCGGATGAGATCGGGGACATGACGAGGAGTCTCGAAATGGTCGAGACGTAAAGATCGATATATTGGATGACTATATTCGGACATCGGAAAGGTTCCGAGTGATTCGGGTATTTTTCGGAGTACCGGGTAGTTACGGGAGAAGTAATGGGCCTTGATGGGCTTTAGTGGGAAGAGGAAAAAGGCTGCTGCGCCCCCCTCCCCTCTCGTATGAATTGGACTAGGGAAAAGGGGGCCGGCCACCTTTCCTACTCCTCCACTTCCTTCTCCCTTCCTCCCCTCTTGGTGGACTCCTACTAGGACTTGGAGTCCTAGTAGGACTCCACACCTGGCGCGCCTAGCCTTGGCCGGCCTCCTCCTCCTCCATCCTTTATATACAGGGGCAGGGGGCACCCCATAGACACACAAGTTGATCCACGTGATCGTTCCTTAGCCGTGTGCGGTGCCCCCTGCCACTATATTCCACCTCGGTCGTATTGTAGCGGTGCTTAGGCGAAGCCCTGCGACAGTAGAACATCAAGATCGTCACCACGCCGTCGTGCTGGCGGAACTCCTCCCCGAAGCTTTGCTGGATCGGAGCCCGGGGATCGTCATCGAGCTGTACGTGTGCTAAGAACTCGGAGGTGCCGGAGTAACGGTGCTTGGATCGGTCGGATCGGGAAGAAGACGTACGACTACTTCCTCTACGTTGTGTCAACGCTTCCGTTGCAATCTACAAGGGTACGTAGATCATACTCTCCCCTCGTTGCTATGCATCACCATGATCTTGCGTGTGCGTAGGAATTTTTTTGAAATTACTACATTCCCCAACAGTGGCATCCAAGCCTAGATTTTATGGTTTGATGTTATATGCACGAGTAGAACACAAGTTAGTTGTGGGCGATATAAGTCATACTGCCTACCAGCATGTCATACTTTGGTTCGGCGGTATTGTTGGATGAAGCGGCCCGGACCGACATTACGCGTACGCTTACGCGAGACCGGTTTCCCCGACGTGCTTTGCACATAGGTGACATGCGGGTGACTGTTTCTCCAACTTTAGTTGAATCGATTGTGGCTACGCCCGGTCCTTGCGAAGGTTAAAACGGAGTCTATTTGACAAACTATCGTTGTGGTTTTGATGCGTAGGTAAGATTGGTTCTTGCTAAGCCCGTAGCAGCCACGTAAAATTTGCAACAACAAAGTAGAGGACGTCTAACTTGTTTTTGCAGGGCATGTTGTGATGTGATATGGTCAAAACGTGATGAGTTATAAGTTGTTGTATAAGATGATCATGTTTTGTTGAAGTTATCGGCAACTGGCAAAAGCCTTATGGTTGTCTGTCTATTGCATAAGATGCAAGCGCCCAATAATTGCTTTACTTTATCGCTATGCGATAGCAATAGTTGCAAGAGCAATAGTTGGCGAGACGACCATGTGACGACATATTGATATAGATCAAGATGATGGAGATCATGATGTCATGCCGGTGACGATGGAAATCATGACGATGCTTTGAAGATGGAGATCAAAGGCACAAGATGATGATGGCCATATCATGTCACATATTTTGATTGCATGTGATGTTTATCTTTTTATGCATCTTATCTTGCTTTGATTGACGGTAGCATTATAAGATGATCTCTCACTAAATTATGAAGAAGTGTTCTCCCTGAGTATGCACCGTTGCCAAAGTTCGTCGTGCCCAGACACCACGTGATGATCGGGTGTGATAAGCTCTACGTCCATCTACAACGGGTGCAAGCCAGTTTTGCACACGTAGAATACTCAGGTTAAACTTGACGAGCCTAGCATATGCAGATATGGCCTCGGAACACGGAGACCGAAAGGTCGAGCATGAATCATATAGTAGATATGATCAACATAATGATGTTCACCATTGAAAACTACTCCATCTCACGTGATGATCGGTTATACTTTAGTTGATTTGGATCACGTGATCACTTAGAGGATTAGAGGGATGTCTATCTAAGTGGGAGTTCTTAAGTAATATGATTAATTGAACTTTAATTTATCATGAACTTAGTCCTGGTAGTATTAGCATATCTATGTTGAAGATCAATAGCTCGCGTTGTTGCTTTCATATGTTTATTTTGATATGTTCCTAGAGAAAATTTTGTTGAAAGATGTTAGTAGCAATGATACGGATTGGATCCGTGATCTGAGGTTTATCCTCATTGCTGCACAGAAAAATTATGTCCTTGATGCACCGCTAGGTGACAGACCTATTGCAGGAGCAGATGCAGATGTTATGAACGTTTGGCTAGCTCAATATGATGACTACTTGATAGTTTAGTGCACCATGCTTAATGGCTTAGAATCGGGACTTCAAAAGACGTTTTGAACGTCATGGACCATATGAGATGTTCCAGGAGTTGAAGTTAATATTTCAAGCAAATACCCGAGTTGAGAGATATGAAGTCTCCAACAAGTTCTATAGCTAAAAGATGGAGGAGAATCGCTCAACTAGTGAGCATGTGCTCAGATTGTCTGGGAACTACAATCGCTTGAATCAAGTGGGAGTTAATCTTCCAGATAAGATAGTGATTGACAGAATTCTCTAGTCACCATCACCAAGTTAGTAGAACTTCGTGATGAACTATGATATGCAAGGGATAACGGAAACGATTCCCAAGCTCTTCGTGATGCTGAAATCGATGAAGGTAGAAATCAAGAAAAACATCAAGTGTTGATGGTTGACAAGACCACTAGTTTGAAGAAAAGGGCAAAAGGGAAGAAGGGGAACTTCATGAAGAACGGCAAGCAAGTTGCTGCTCAAGTGAAGAAGCCCAAGTCTGGTCCTAAGCCTGAGACTAAGTGCTTCTACTGCAAAGGGACTGGTCACTGGAAGCGGAACTGCCCCAAGTATTTGGCGGATAAGAAGGATGGCAAAGTGAACAAAAGTATATTTGATATACATGTTATTGATGTGTGCTTTACTAGTGTTTATAGCAACCCCTCAGTATTTGATATTGGTTCAGTTGCTAAGAGTAGTAACTCGAAACAGGAGTTGCAGAATAAACAGAGACTAGTTAAGGGTGAAGTGACGATGTGTGTTGGAAGTAGTTCCAAGATTGATATGATCATCATCGCACACTCCCCTATACTTTCGGGATTAGTGTTCAACTTAAATAAGTGTTATTTGGTTTTTGCGTTGAGCATGAATATGATTTGATCATGTTTATTGCAATACGGTTATTCATTAAAGTCAGAGAATAATTGTTGTTCTGTTTACATGAATAAAACCTTCGATGGTCATACACCCAATGAAACAAGTTCGTTGGATCTCGATCGTAGTGATACACATATTCATAATATTGAAACCAAAAGATGCAAAGTTAATAATGATAGTGCAACTTATTTGTGGCACTGCCGTTTAGGTCATATTGGTATAAAGCGCATGAAGAAACTCCATGCTGATGGGCTTTCGGAATCACTTGATTATGAATCACTTGATGCTTGCGAACCATGCCTTTTTGGCAAGATGACTAAAACGCCGTTCTCCAGAACAATGGAGCAAGCAACAGATTTGTTGGAAATCATACATACTGATGTATGTGGTCCGATGAATATTTAAGGCTTGCAGCTGGTATCATTATTTTCTGACCTTCACAGATGATTTGAGCAGATATGGGTATATCTACTTAATGAAATAGAAGTCTGATACATTTGAAAAGTTCATATAATTTCCGAGTGAAGTGGAAAATCATCGTAACAAGAAAATAAAGTTTCTACGATCTGATCATGGAAAAGAGTATTTGAGTTACGAGTTTAGTCTTCAGTTAAAACAATGTGAAATAGTTTCACTACTCACGCCACCTGGAACACCACAGCATAATGGTGTGTCCGAACGTCATAACCGTACTTTATTGGATATAGTGCAATCTATGACGTTTCTTACCGATTTACCACTATCGTTTTTGGGGTCATGCATTAGAGACAGCTGCATTCACGTTAAAAAAGGGGCACCATCTATATCCGTCGAGACGACGCCTTATGAACTATGGTTTGGCAAGAAACCAAAGTTGTCGTTTCTTGAAGTTTGGGGTTGCGATGCTTATGAGAAAAAGTTTCATCCTGATAAGCTCAAACCCAAATCGGAGAAATATGTCTTCATAGGATACCCAAAGGAGATTGTTGGGTACACCTTCTATCACAGATCCTAAGGCAAGACATTCGTTGCTTATAATGGATCCTTTCTAGAGAAGGAGTTTCTCTTGAAAGAAGTAAGTGGGAGGAAAGTAGAAAACTTGATAAGGTAATTGTACCTTCTACCTTATTGGAAAGTAGTTCATCACAAAAATCTGTTCTTGTGACTACTACACCAATTAGTGAGGAAGCTAATGATGATGATCATGTAACTTCAGATCAAGTTATTACCGAATCTCGTAGGTAAACCAGAGTGAGATCCGCACTAGAGTGGTACGGTAATCCTGTTCTGGAGGTCATGTTACTTGACCATGACGAACCTACGAACTATGAGGAAGCGATGATGAGCCCAGATTCCGCGAAATGGTTTGAGGCCATGAAATCTGAGATATGATCCATGTATGAGAACAAAGTTTGGACTTTGGTTGACTTGCCTGATGATCGGCAAGCAATTGAGAATAAATGGATCTTCAAGAGGAAGACGGACGCTGATAGTAGTGTTACTATCTACAAAGCTAGAATTGTCGCAAAAGGTTTTCGACAAGTTCAAGGTGTTGACTACGATGAGAGCTTCTCACTCGTATCTATGCTTGAGTCTGTCCGAATCATGTTAGTAATTGCCGCATTTTATGAAATATGGCAAATGGATAAACAAAACTGCATTCCTTAATGGATTTATTAAAGAAGAGTTGTATATGATGCAACAAAAGGTTTTGTCAATCCGAAAGGTGCTAACAAAATGTGCAAGCTCCAGCGATCCATCTGTGGACTGGTGCAAGCATCTCGGAGTTGGAATATACACTTTGATGAGTTGATCAAAGCATATAGTTTTATACAGACTTGCGGTGAAGCCTGTATTTACAAGAAAGTGAGTGGGAGCACTACAACATTTCTGATAAGTATATGTGAATGACATATTGTTGATCGTAAATAATGTAGAATTATTCTGTAAAGCATAAAGGAGCGTTTGAAAGGAGTTTTTCAAAGAAAGACTTCAGTGAAGCTGCTTACATATTGAGCTTCAAGATCTATAGAGATAGATCAAGACGCTTGATAAGTTTTTTCAATGAGTACATACCTTGACAAGATTTTGAAATAGTTCAAAATGGAGCAGTCAAAGAAAGAGTTCTTGCTTGTATTATAAGGTGTGAAGTTGAGTAAGACTCAAAGCCTGACCACGGCAGAAGATAGAAAGAGAATGAAAGTCATTCCCTATGCCTTGGCCATAGGTTCTATAAAGTATGTCATGCTATATACCAGATCTATTGTATACCCTGCACTGATTTGGCAAGGGAGTACAATAGTGATCTAGGAGTAGATCACTGGACAGCGGTCAGAATTATCCTTAGTGAAATAAGAATATGTTTCTCGATTATGGACATGATAAAAAGTTCGTCGTAAAGGGTTATGCCGATGCAAGTTTTGACACTAATCTAGATGACTCTAAGTCTCGGTCTAGATACATATTGAAAGTGGGAGCAATTAGCTAGAGTGGCTCCATGCAGAGCATTGTTGACATAGAAATTTGCAAAATACATGTGGATCTGAATGTGGCAGACCCGTTGACTAAGATTCTCTTACAAGCAAAACATGATCACACCTTAGTACTCTTTGGGTGTTAATCACATAGCGATGTGAACTAGATTACTGAATCTAGTAAACCCTTTGGGTGCTGGTCACATGGCGATGTGAACTATGGGTGTTAATCACATGATGATGTGAACTATCGATGTTAATCACATGGTGATGTGATCTAGATTATTGACTCTAGTGCAAGTGGGAGACTGAAGGAAATATGCCCTAGATGCAATAATAAAGTTATTATTTATTTCCTTATATCATGATAAATATTTATTATTCATGCTAGAATTGTATTAACCGGAAACATAATACATGTGTGAATACATAGACAAACAGAGTGTCACTAGTATGCCTCTACTTGACTAGCTCGTTAATCAAAGATGGTTATGTTTCCTAACCATGGACAAAGAGTTGTTATTTGATTAATGGGATCACATCATTAGATGAATGATCTGATTGACATGACCCATTCCATTAGCTTAGCACCCGATCGTTTAGTATGTTGCTATTGCTTTCTTCATGACTTATACATGTTCCTATGACTATGAGATTATGCAACTCCCGTTTATCGGAGGAACACTTTGGGTACTACCAAACGTCACAACGTAACTAGGTGATTATAAAGGAGTACTACAGGTGTCTCCAAAGGTAGATGTTGGGTTGGCGTATTTCGAGATTAGGATTTGTCACTCCGATTGTCGGAGAGGTATCTCTGGGCCCTCTCGGTAATACACATCACTTAAAGCCTTGCAAGCATTACAACTAATGAGTTAGTTGCGAGATGTTGTATTACGGAACGAGTAAAGAGACTTGCCGGTAATGAGATTGAACTAGGTATTGGATACTGACGATCGAATCTCGGGCAAGTAACATACCGATGACAAAGGGAACAACGTATGTTGTTATGCGGTCTGACCGATAAAGATCTTCGTAGAAAATGTAGGAGCCAATATGGGCATCTAGGTCCCGCTATTGGTTATTGACCGGAGATGTGTCTCGGTCATGTCTACATTGTTCTCGAACCCGTAGGGTCCGCACGCTTAAGGTTTCGATGACAGTTATATTATGAGTTTATGAGTTTTGATGTACCGAAGGAGTTCGGAGTCCCGGATGAGATCGGGGACATGACGAGGAGTCTCGAAATGGTTGAGACGTAAAGATCGATATATTGGATGACTATATGCGGACATCGGAAAGGTTCCGAGTGATTCGGGTATTTTTCGAAGTACCGGGTAGTTACGGGAGAAGTAATGGGCCTTGATGGGCTTTAGTGGGAAGAGGAAAAAGGCTGCTGCGCCCCCCTCCCCTGTAGTACGAATTGGACTAGGGAAAAGGGGGCCGGCCACCTTTCCTACTCCTCCACTTCCTTCTCCCTTCCTCCCCTCTTGGTGGACTCCTACTAGGACATGGAGTCCTAGTAGGACTCCACACCTGGCGCGCCTAGCCTTGGCCGGCCTCCTCCTCCTCCATCCTTTATATACAGGGGCAGGGGGCACCCCATAGACACACAAGTTGATCCACGTGATCGTTCCTTAGCCGTGTGCGGTGCCCCCTGCCACCATATTCCACCTCGGTCGTATTGTAGCGGTGCTTATGCGAAGCCCTGCGACAGTAGAACATCAAGATCGTCACCACGCCGTCGTGCTGGCGGAACTCCTCCCCGAAGCTTTTCTGGATCGGAGCCTGGGGATCGTCATCGAGCTGTACGTGTGCTAAGAACTCGGAGGTGCCGGAGTAACGGTGCTTGGATCGGTCGGATCGGGAAGAAGACGTACGACTACTTCCTCTACGTTGTGTCAACGCTTCCGTTGCAATCTACAAGGGTACGTAGATCATACTCTCCCCTCGTTGCTATGCATCACCATGATCTTGCGTGTGCGTAGGAAATTTTTTGAAATTACTACGTTCCCCAACACCCCCCCCCCCAAGACCAAGCCAAATTGGATCGGAGTTCGAGGGACGTCATCGAGTTGAACGTGTGCAGAACTCGAAGGTGCCGTGCGTTCGGTACTTGGATCGGTCAGATCATGAAGACGTACGACTACATCAACCGCGTTGTGCTAACGCTTCCGCATTCGGTCTATGAGGTTACGTAGACACACTCTCCCCTCTTGTTGCTATGCATCACCATGATCCTGTGCATGCATAGGATTTTTTTTGGAAATTACTACGTTCCCCAACAGTGGTATCAGAGCCCGGTTTTATGCTTAGATGTTATATGCACGAGTAGAACACAAGTGAGTTGTGGGGGATACAAGTCATACTGTTACCAGCATGTCATACTTTGGTTCGGTGGTATTGTTGGATGAAGCGGCCTGGACCGACATTACGCCTATGCTTACGCGAGACTGGTTCTACCGACGTGCTTTGCACACAGGTGGCTGGCGGGTATCAGTTTCTCCAACTTTAGTTGAACCGAGTGTGGCTATGCCCGGTCCTTGAGAAGGTTAAAACAACACTAACTTGATGAACTATCGTTGTGGTTTTGATGCATAGGTAAGAATGGTTCTTGCTCAGCCCGTAGCAGCCACGTAAAACTTGCAACAACAAAGTAGAGGATGTATAACTTGTTTTTGCAGGGCATGTTGTGATGTGATATGGTCAAGACCTGATGCTATATTTATTGTATGAGATGATCATGTTTTGTAACGGAGTTATCGGCAACTGGCAGGAGCCATATGGTTGTCACTTTATTATATGCAATGCAATCGCCCTGTAATTGCTTCACTTTATCACTAAGTGGTAGCGATAGTCGTAGAAGCAATAGTTGGCGAGACGACAACAATACTATGATGGAGATCAAGGTGTCGCGCCGGTGATGATGGTGATCATGACGGTTCTTTGGAGATGGAGATCACAAGCACAAGATGATGATGGCCATATCATATCACTTATATTGATTGTATGTGATGTTTATCTTTTATGCATCTTATTCTACTTTGTTTTACGGTAGCATTATAAGATGATCTCTCACTAAATTTCAAGGTAAAAGTGTTCTCCCTGAGTATGCACCGTTGCCAAAGTTCGTAGTGCCGAGACACCACGTGATGATCGGGTGTGATAAGCTCTACGTTCATCTACAACGGGTGCAAGCCAGTTTTGCACACGCGGAATACTCAGGTGAAACTTGACGATCCTAGCATATGCAAATATGGCCTCGCAACACTGAGACCGAAAGGTCGAGCGTGAATCATATAGTAGATATGATCAACATATTGATGTTCACCATTGAAAACTACTCTATCTAAGTGCGAGTTCTTAAGTAATATGATTAACTGAACTTAAATTTATCATGAACTTAGTACCTGATAGTATTTTGCTTGTCTATGTTGATTGTAGATAGATGGCCTGTGTTGTTGTTCCGTTGAATTTTAATGCGTTCCTTGAGAAAGAAAAGTTGAAAGATGACGGTAGCAATTATACGGACTGGGTTCGTAACTTGAGGATTATCCTCATTGCTACACAGAAGAATTACGTCATGGAAGCACCGCTGGGTGCCAGGCCTGCTGCAGATGTTGCTGATGACGTTAAGAACGTCTGACAGAGTAAAGCTGATGACTACTCGATAGTTCAGTGTGCCATGCTTTACGGCTTAGAACCGGGACTTCAACAACGTTTTGAACGTCATGGAGCATATGAGATGTTCCAGGAGTTGATGTTAATATTTAAGCAAATGCCCGGATTGGGAGATATGAAGTCTCCAATAAGTTCTATAGCTGCAAGATGGAGGAGAATAGTTCTGTCAGTGAACATATACTCAAAATGTCTGGGTATCATAATCACTTGACTCAACTAGGAGTTAATCTTCCTGTTGATAGTGTCATTGACAGAGTTCTTCAATTACTGCCACCAAGCTACAAAAGCTTCGTGATGAACTATAATATGCAAGGGATGAATAAGACAATTCCCGAGCTCTTTGCAATGCTAAAGGCAGTGGAGGTAGAAATCAAGAAGGAGCATCAAGTGTTGATGGTCAACAAGACCACCAGTTTCAAGAAAAAAGGGTAAAGGGAAAAAGAAGGGGAACTTCAAGAAGAACAGCAAACAAGTTGCCGCTCAGGAGAAGAGACCCAAGTCTTGACCTAAGCCCGAGACTGAGTGCTTCTACTGCAAACAGACTGGTCACTGGAAACGGAACTGCCCCAAGTATTTGACGGATAAGAAGGATGGCAAGGTGAACAAAGGTATATGTGATATACATGTTATTGATGTGTACCTTACCAGAGCTCACAGTAGCACCTGGGTATTTGATACTGGTTCTATTGCTAATATTTGCAACTCGAAACAGGGACTACGGATTAAGCGAAGACTGGCTAAGGACGAGGTGACTATGCGCGTGGGAAATGGTTCCAAAGTCGATGTGTTCAATGTCGGCACGCTACCTCTACATCTACCTTCGGGATTAGTTTTAGACCTAAATAATTGTTATTTGGTGCCAGCGTTAAGCATGAACAGTATATCTGGATCTTGTTTGATGCGAGACGGTTATTCATTTAAATCTAAGAATAATGGTTGTTCTATTTATATGAGTAATATCTTTTATGGTCATGCACCCTTGAAGAGTGGTCTATTTTTGTTGAATCTCGATAGTAGTGATACAGATATTCATAATGTTGAAGCCAAAAGATGCAGAGTTGATAATGATAGTGCAACTTATTTGTGGCACAGTCGTTTGGGTCATATTGGTATAAAGCACATTAAAAAACTCCATACCGATGAACTTTTGGAATCACTTGATTATGAATCACTTGGTACTTGTGAACCATGCCTTATGGGCAAGATGACTAAAACACCGTTCTCCGGAACTATGGAGCGAGCAACAGATTTCTTGGTAATCATACAAACTGATGTATGTGGTACGATGAATATTGAGGCACGCGGCGGATATCGTTATTTTCTCACCTTCACAGATGATTTGAGCAGATATGGGTATATCTACTTAATGAAACATAAGTCTGAAACATTTGAAAAGTTTAAAGAATTTCAGAGTGAAGTGGAAAATCATCGTAACAAGAAAATAAAGTTTCTACGATCTGATCGTGGAGGAGAATGTTTGAGTTACGAGTTTGGTCTACATTTGAAACAATGCGGAATAGTTTCGCAACTCACGCCACCCGGAACACCACAGCATAATGGTGTGTCCGAACGTCGTAATCGTACTTTACTAGATATGGTGCGATCTATGATGTCTCTTACTGATTTACCGCTATCATTTTGGGGTTATGCTTTAGAGATGGCTGCATTCACGTTAAATAGGGCACCATCAAAATCCATTGAGACGACGCCTTATGAACTATGGTTTGGCAAAAACCAAAGTTGTCATTTCTTAAAGTTTGGGGCTGCGATGCTTATGTGAAAAAGCTTCAACCTGATAAGCTCGAACCCAAATCAGAGAAATGCGTCCTCATAGGATACCCAAAGAAAACTGTTGGGTACACCTTCTATCACAGATCCGAAGGCAAGACATTCGTTGCTAAGAATGGATCCTTTCTAGAGAAGGAGTTTCTCTCGAAAGAAGTGAGTGGGAGAAAAGTAGAACTTGATGAGGTAATTGTACCTGCTCCCTTATTGAAAAGTAGTTCATCACAGAAACCGGTTTCTGTGACACGTACGCCAATTAGTGAGGAAGCTAAAGATGATGATCATGAAACTTCAGATCAAGTTACTACCGAACCTCGTAGGTCAACCAGAGCAAGATCCACAGCAGAGTGGTACAGTAATCCTGTTCTAGAGGTCATGTTACTTGACCATGACGAACCTATGAACTATGAGGAAGCAATGATGAGCCCAGATTCCGCAAAATGGCTTGAGGCCATGAAATCTGAGATGGGATCCATGTATGAGAACAAAGTGTGGACTTTGGTTGACTTGCCCAAGGATTGACAGGCCATCGAAAATAAATGGATCTTCAAAAAGAAGACAGACGCTGATGGTAATGTTACTGTCTACAAAGCTCGACTTGTTGCGAAAGGTTTTCGACAAGTTCAAGGAGTTGACTACGATGAGACCTTCTCACCAGTAGCGATGTTTAAGTCCGTCCGAATCATGTTAGCTATTGCCGCATTTTATGATTATGAAATTTGGCAAATGGATGTAAAGACTGCATTCCTGAATGGATTTCTGGAAGAAGAGTTGTATATGATGCAACCTGAAGGTTTTATGGATCCAAAAGGTGCTAACAAAGTCTGCAAGCTCCAGCGATCCATTTATGGACTGGTGCAAGCCTCTCGGTGTTGGAATAAACGTTTTGATAGTGTGATCAAAGCATATGGTTTTATACAGACTTTTGGAGAAGTCTGTAATTACAAGAAAGTGAGTGGGAGCTCTTAAGCATTTCTAATATTATATGTGGATGACATATTGTTGATTGGAAATGATATAGAATATCTGGATAGCATAACAGGATACTTGAATAAGAGTTTTTTAATAGGAGACCTCGGTGAAGCTGCTTACATATTGGGCATCAGGATCTATAGAGATTGTAACACCCCAGTGTCATGCTACAGTAACCTCACCCTAATGATTCCTTGTCACCATGCTTTACTAAGCTAATTGTCACTTAACAAAATCAAAGCCATTTTCAAATTTAAAATATGTCAAATAAATTGTTTTTTCAATTAGTAAAACTAAAATGTTGCATTATTATATAATTTCATATGATCAATTGTCATATTGAAACCAACTTCATTTGGCCCACAGATAAATCCCTAGTAATATAATAAATGATCCATCAGCAAATATTTTGGCCTTTTCAAAAATAAAACAATTACTTATGCCTTTTCAAAAATTGTGAAGCTTTGTGTGTGGTCTAGGAATAGTGTGTAATTTATGTATGAGGTTTCATGTGCAACAACAATATTTTACTAACTAAACAAAGTGGAAAACATAAGTAATTATAGAAAACAAAAAGAGATAAGGGCTAAAAAAACTAAAGCACTCATGTGCACTTTGGCCCACCTGCTACAGGGAGGCCCAGCCCAACTTACCCCTGTCTTCTTCCTCACTATTCACCATGGTCGTGCTGGATGCACAAGCCGCGTCCGTGGCTAGGATGGACACACGCCGGCCATCCCATGGCGCGTGGAGATGGATAAGGGCCCCTCTTCCTCCACAGAGAAACCCTAGTTTCATTCCCCTCTCCCTCCCACTCGCTTTCCTCACTGGACACCGCCACCATGGCCGTCGCCATCTACACGCTATCCGCCGTCCCCTTCGCCTAGGACCGCGCCAGGGGCTCCGCTTTGGCTTCCTCGACTCCTACGCCAAGCCACGCGAGCCGGGACGGTCCTGAAACACAGCCCCGACCACTTCTTCCTCTAGACGCCGAGCTCGTCGCCGTCGTCCGCTCCGGCAAGTCCTCCCGGGGCCTTCTCAGCAACTTTGGTGAGGTTCCGTCCCTCCTCCACCTTGCCATAGCTCACCGTGCCAGCGTTGGTCGCCTCCCCCGTATACTCTCACAGCCTCCAGGGACGGAGCTATGCTCCCCACGCCGCCGGTCCCGCGCGACCACAGCCTCCCTCATGCGCTCGCCCCGTATGCCCTCGCCGCGTCGGGGTTGTGCTCTCCGCACGCCCCGCCGGCCCGCGCCTTCCCCGACCGCGTCCGCCGCGCCCCTGTCCGCCGTACTTACGTGCGCGAAACATGCAGACCATGGCCGCCCCCTGCTAGGCTCGCTGCCGCCTGCTGTTAGAGCATCTCCAACAGGCGCCGGTCGCGTTGCGCGCAAAAAACACATATGCCGCACGCGCATCGGCTGGTTTGGCGCGGCGCGTTGCGCCCGCTCCAGCAGCCGCACTAAAATGCAGCGCGTGCGCCGCTCCAGCAGCGCGCAAAAAAGTAGCGCGCGCTCATTCTAGGCTATTGGAAAATAGATAGATTGCATCAATTTTAACGATACAAAGGTATTTTACATCCGAAACATAGATTGCATAATAATTAAAAACGACAAACGATAAAAAACGAGATAGATTGCAAAAAAAACTACTCTAAGTCGCTATCATCACTATCATCATCCTCCTCGGCGGTGTCGTCCGAGGTATCCAACCAGATGTCCAACCACCGATCATCATTTGGCGTGAAGAACGACTGCCCAACTGCTGCAACGAGATCGGACTGCGCGTTCGCCAACGCCTTGCGCCGACGCCTGTCCAACCGCGCCTCGCGGCGCCTTCACATGTCCTCCTCGTGACGCCTTGCCCAGTAGGCCTGCTCGTAGGCGACGTCCTCCGGGTGGCGGTGGTGCCACTCCGCCATGACCCGCTCGTCCTCCTGGGCGACGAGGAGGCGGCGCTGCCGCTCGGCGTGCTCCGCACGAGCTTGTGCCATGTTCACACGCGGCGGCGGGGCACGGCCGAGCGCTTACTGGAGCGTGTAGACATCCTGGAAGTTCATCTGGCCGCACGGCCGGCCTAGGCGCCACGCCGCCGCGTCGTACGCGCGGCCGGCCTCGCGCGCCGTCCCGTACGTGCCGAGGCCGAGCCGGAGATCGCCGGAGCGTATCTCTGCGTAGTAGCCGCCGCTGGGGTGCAGGCGGACGCGGCGGTAGCCGAACGCTCCTCGACGGCGCGGCGGCATGGCGGCGCGTCGGTGGCGGGGCGCCGGGGCGGCGGAGGCGCCTCGATGGTGGGGCGCTGGAGTGGCGCGTGGCGGAGAGAGAGGAAGAGGAGAAGAGGAGGCGTGGAGAGGCGCGTGGCGCGCGCCGCACTTTATAGGCGCGCAAAAAATGGCGCACGAGCTGGCGCCTTTTCGCGCGCGCGCAAGCGGTTCCCGCGCGCGTGGTTTTACCACCACCGCTGGAGAGCGGCAAAACGCCCCGCACGCGCTAAAGGCTACGTTTACCGCGCGCGCGCGTTGTTTCGCGTGGCCGTTGGAGATGCTCTTAGTACAGCTGCTGTCGCTGATGCCCAAGGCCGCCGCAACTGATGTGCCCTTGCCCGCGCGCCCGTGCATTGCTTCTCCATCGCCTACTGCTGCCCGCAGCACTGCTACCCGCTGATGCACCTTCTGCTGCATCCTACTACTACGCTGCTGCTCTGCTGAACCTACTATTACTACTAACTACTGTAGTTGACAAGCTTCATTTTATCCCACTGGACTAAATCCTTTCGATGCGTGGATTAATTCCTACGAAAATCACAAAGTTCAATGTTCTGTTAACAGAAAAGCCGAAAACAGCTTTATTTTCATAGCTACTTTAGAGCCATTGATGATCAAGCAAATGAACTTTAATATGGATGAAAGGGATACTAACATGTAGATCGCAGAGAAATGCTCACAATTTATATAAGGCACAAAATCATAGGATGTACAGAACAATAGTTGTAGCTTTTTTAAATAGCTGAGTGATGTTTAAAACTGGCGAATTCTCAGACTTAGCAGAATTTCAGGGATTTTTCCGAGCATTGTTAAATCTTTAATAAATTCAGATAAAATAATCCGTAACTCAGATGAATAAGTTTATATATGAAAGTTGCTCAGAAAAATCCAGCGAATCCGAATGCGCGACACTAGAACCCAGAGCTAGCTGGTTCTCCCCAAAATGCGTTGAGGCGCAGCAGTTGACTGGACATCTAGGGGTAAAGCACTGTTTCGGTGCGGGCTGCGCGAGCGGTACCAAATCGAGGCAAACCAGCAGGTCCGCCAGAAAAACTCAAAAGAGAAAGAAGTCTCGTTAATCTCTTCATGCTCGTTCCAAGTTCGAAGTACCTTTTGGCCAAAGAAAAACCAGCTTCCTGACATGATTGCCTCTTTATCTTTATATAGATAGATTCTATGGGGTTATTACTTGGGAAAGAAGTACCACTCGGGTAATATTTCCAGAGGAGTTGCAAACGGATCTGCCGGTTCACCAATCATTGATGGCTCGAGAACCGCTAAACCTACATTACATGCAATAGTACCTAGAATTACTACTGGAAAAATATATAAAAGATCGTTGGGCCATGCGGGTTTACTTTTTTTTGCAAAATTTCTGTAAATTTGGAGTTGAACTTAATTAAACAAGCCAAGCAATTTGCTCACAATCACAAGAAATTTTTCCCCCGCCATATTTTCTTCCCCTCTAGAAAGCTGTATACTTTGGAAGAAGCTTGTACAGTTTGGGAAGGGGTTTTTTGAGAGAAAAGAAGAATCTACTTTTGTCCACTACCTCGGCTAAACCTAAGCAAAAGAAAAAGAGGTCCAAGAGACAGACCCGAATAAAGAAGAAATAGTAATCTTTGACGAATTAGGAAGAAAAAGGATTCTTATTTTGATACAAGAAGAATCGGCAGACATTTTATTTTATGGAAGAAAAACAAAAGGATTTAGTCCATAATCACGAAGCCCTAGATTTTTGATTTGGGCCGACCTGGATTTGAACCAGCTGCCGAATTGGCCTATTTCTTGCGCGTACCAATTGAAGTATTTTGAGGTATCTTTTTTGAACTGAGTTGAATGAAGAAAAGAAGAATTGGAAGAAGAAAAGTTTTCTCAACACTAGATTGAATCTATTTGCATTAAAAAAACTGATCAAAAAAGGGCCAGCGAAGTAAGTGATCGAAAAACTTTGTTCTTTGTTCGTCCTATCTATAAGAGGAGAGCATATGAAAAATGTAACCCATTCTTTCGTTTTTTTAGCTCACTGGCCATCCGCTGGCAGTTTCGGGCTTAATACCGATATTTTGGCAACAAATCTAATAAATCTAACTGTAGTGGTTGGTGTTTTGATTTTTACACAATTAATTTCATTGTATTTAGATTACAGAATACATCAAAATTAAAACTGAATTAAACTACAGGTTAAACAGAGTAAAATCAACTAAAGTACCCCAAAAAATGGAATTTACAATAGGACTTTCATTCTAGAAATTTTTAAAAAATCCAAAAAGCCTCGGTTTCTGTTTTCTTATTCGGGATCTTGCTTTTCATGGTTCTCATCTCTGCAACTCGTGATTTTCGCGAGAGAACCAAATCCAAGTTGGTGAAGATCATAATTTCTTCGTAGTGGCTCCGTTCCATGCCTCATTTCATAGGGAAGCCCAAAGTGGCTCTATTTCATTCTATTTCACTTCCTAGCACTTCCTATCATTTAATATCCATCCCTTTGGTCTTATTGACAGTTGACTGGACATCTAGGGGTAAAGCACTGTTTCGGTGCGGGCTGCGCGAGCGGTACCAAATCGAGGCAAACTTTGAATACTAGATATATCCATTCAACTATCACATGCCCCTAACATGCTGAACATGGAACCTTCCCCTCTCTTTCATCTGTCCGGAATTCGTCTAACACCGGGAATTCATCCTCGGATCTTTATCCCCTCTGTCTGCAACATGTAGTACTACGTTAGGACAACCCTAGCTCTGCCTATCGTCATGTAATGCTTAGTGATGCATCTGTTTGCTCTGTATTTACTGTTTCTTCCCCCTCTTCTCTGTGGTAGACCCCGAGACCGATGCCGCCCTTGTGATCGACTACAATGACGACACTTCTTCCTTTTCAACAGAGCTTCCAGGCAAGCAAACTCCCTTGAGCATTCCGATATCGCCCATTTCTTTCCCTCTCATTCTTGCATTAGAACTGCTACTGCTTTCTGTATGGTCCTACTCTGATGCATAGCCTATTTTTGTTACCTGCTTTCATACCTTATCTGCTTATTCTAAATTGCTTAGTATAGGTTGGTTAGAGATCCATCAGTGACCCCCACCTTGTCCCAGTTACCTCGCTTTATGTTCGATGACTTGATCAACGTGATCGACGTCCATGCCCCAACACCACACATCAGCCCCCCTAGTTGTACGACTCTGCAGAGTTACCATCGAGTTCCGAGGGTGGAACCTCTTACATCACTCCTGATGAGATCTCTGTAGTGTAGCTATATGGTCGAGGTCATCGAGGTTGATTTCCTCCTTAACCAATTCCGTTACGGCTCTGTCATGCAACCCCTCAAGTGTGAACCTCGAGGGTGGATCCTCTTACGTTCACCTTGATGATAACATCGAGTGGAATTCACCAGGGGGATTAATTCCTCGGGTTTTCCCCTTGGTGTTAGACACACAGTTACTATGGTTACTATGACTTTACACTGAACCATGTTACTAAAGACGGGTCGGCCCTGAGGGGTACCCGCACGAGCTTAATAGCGAGTGATGTGGAGTCGGGTTGACCTGGAAGGTGCCCGCGAGTTACTTACGAGGCGTGGCCGGGCATTCTTAGCCCTTGCCGCAATTACTCGAGACGGGGCGATAGGGTCACATCTTTAGTGAGTCTCTGCTCATGACCGCACTACCAACACACTAACGGTTTGGATATTTGATCTGAGGGGCCTCTGGCCTGATAGCACTAACCATCACGTGGGCATAGTATGGGCGTTCTGCGTCGTATACATCAGCCGAAGCTTATTAGACGTTAGTGACTGAGCGGCGTGCGCTGGGTTGGACTGGTAAGCTCCTGCCTTTTTAAGGAGGTAGCTAGGTCTCCTCACCGGCCGCCCACGCAACATGCAGGAGTTCCCGGGGCGATGGCCCAAGACCCCTGGGGGCATAGGTTTAGTCTAGCGTGCTGGCCTCTCTATTAAGCCTAGGTCGGGTTGCGGCGTATTGTTTGGCCGAGGCCGGGCATGACTTAGGAAAGTGTGTCCGGCCGGAGTTAATCGAGTGTGGTGGGTAAGTTGGTGCACCCCTGCAGGGAAGAAAACATCTATCGATAGCCTGTCCTACGGTAATGGACACTTGGAGTTGTATCCCGATTGATACAACTAGAATTGGATACTTGCCATGAGAAATGGATAGTATGGCTCTGGGATTGCTTTCTTGCAGGGAGTCGAGAAAGGATCTCTGGCCGAGGTTGATAACACTATTACTACTTTACATTATGTTGATCTGTACTCTTCTATATGCTGCAAGATGCTTGAAGATGCTAGTCTTCGATAGGCTAGGCTTTCCCCTTCTTTCCTAGCATTCCGCAGTTTCGTCCACAGATACAGCCCATTTTCCTTTGATACAGATGCATACTTAGTTTAGATCTGATGTAAGTCCTGCGAGTACTATGGATGAGTACTCACGGTTGCTTTGCTACCTCTTTTTCCCCTATACCCAGTTGTTGCGACCAAATGACGGATCCCAGGAGCCAGACGACACCACTGATGGCTACTACGATCCCGAGGGTGTCTACTACTACGTGATGGCCGCTGACGACTTGGAGTAGTTAGGAGGCTCCCAAGCAGGAGGACTTGCCTTTTCGATCGTTGTTGCTTTTGTGCTAGCCTTCTTAAGGAAGACTTGTTTAACTTATGTTTGTACTCAGATATTTTTGCTTACGCTGACTTTTGTGTTTTTGAGTTGATGTATTCGAGCCCTCGAGGCCCCTGGCTTGTAATATAAAGCTTGTATTATTTTAATTTGTGTCTAGATTTGTGTTGTGATATCTTCCCGTGAGTCCTTGATCTTGATTGTACACATTTGCGTGTATGATCAGTGTACGATTGAATTGAGGGCGTCACGGAGATAGATCAAGACGCTTAATTGGACTTTCACAAAGCACATACCTTGACAAAGTTTTGAAGAAGTTCAAAATGGATTAGGCAAAGAAAGGGTTCTTGCCTGTGTTACAAGGTGTGAAATTGAGTAAGACTCAATGCCCGACCACTGCAGAAGATAGAGAGAAAATGAAAGATGTTCCCTATGTTGGAAATATGCCCTGGAGGCAATAATAAAAGCATTATTATTATATTTCCTTGTTCATGATAATTGTCTTCATTCATGCTATAATTGTGTTATCCGGAAATCGTAATACATGTGTGAATAACAGACACAACATGTCCCTAGTAAGCCTCTAGTTGACTAGCTCGTTAATCAACAGATAGTCATGGTTTCCTGGCTATGGACATAAGATGTCATTGATAACGAGATCACATCATTAGGAGAATGATGTGATGGACAAGACCCAATCCTAAACATAGCATAAAGATCGTATAGTTCGTTTGCTAGAGTTTTGCAATGTCAAGTGTCTTTTCCTTAGACCATGAGATCGTGTAACTCCCGGATACCGTAGGAGTGCTTTGTGTGTACCAAACGTCACAACGTAACTGGGTGACTATAAAGGTAGACTACGGGTATCTCCGAAAGTGTCTGTTGGGTTGACACGGATCAAGACTGGGATTTGTCACTCCGTATGACGGAGAGGTATCACTGGGCCCACTCGGTAATGCATCATCATAATGAGCTCAAAGTGACCAAGTGTCTGGTCATGGGATCATGCATTACGGTACGAGTAAAGTGACTTGCCGGTAACGAGATTGAACGAGGTATTGGGATACCGACGATCGAATCTCGGGCAAGTAATATATCGATTGACAAAGGGAATTGCAAACGGGGTTGATTGAATCCTCGACATCGTGGTTCATCCGATGAGATCATCGTGGAGCATGTGGGAGCCAACATGGGTATCCAGATCCCGCTGTTGGTTATTGACCGGAGAGTCGTCTCGGTCATGTCTACATGTCTCCCGAACCCGTAGGGTCTACACACTTAAGGTTCGGTGACGCTAGGGTTGTGAAGATATGTATATGCAGTAACCCGAATGTTGTTCGGAGTCCCGGATGAGATCCCGGACGTCACGAGGAGTTCCGGAATGGTCCGGAGGTAAAGAATTATATATAGGAAGTGCTGTTTCGGCCATCGGGACAAGTTTCGGGGTTACCGGTATTGTACCGGGGCCACCGGAAGGGTCCCGGGGGTCCACCGGGTGGGGCCACCTATCCCGGAGGGCCCCATGAGCTGAAGTGGGAAGGAACCCAGCCCTTAGTGGGCTGGGGAGCCACCCCTAAGGGCCCATGCGCCTAGGGTTAGGGGAAACCCTAAAGGGGGGCGCCCTCTTGCCTTGGGGGGCAAGCCCCCCACCCTTGGCCGCCGCCCCCCCTAGGAGATCCATCTCCTAGGGCCGGCGCCCCCCCCCCCCTTGGCACCCCTATATATAGTGGGGGAGAGGAGGGACTTGAGGCTATGGCTTTTGGTGCATCCCTCTCTTCCTGTTACGTCTCTCTCTCGCGTAGTATAGGCGAAGCCCTGCTACTGTGATGCCCTGCATCCACCACCACGCCGTCGTGCTGCTGGATCATCATCAACCTCTCCTTCCCCTTGCTGGATCAAGAAGGAGGAGACGTCTCCCATCCCGTACGTGTGTTGAACGCGGAGGTGCCGTCCGTTCGGCACTCGGTCATCGGTGATTTGGATCACGTCGTGTTCGACTACATCATCCCCGTTCGTTGAACGCTTCCGCACGCGATCTACAAAGGTATGTAGATGCATCTCATGACTCGTTGCTAGATGAACCCCTAGTTGGATCTTGGTGAAACGAGTAGGAAATTTTTTTGTTTTCTGCAACGTTCCCCAACAGTGGCATCATGAGCTAGGTCTATGCGTAGTTCTTCTTGCACGAGTCGAACACAATTTGTTGTGGGCGTGGATTTGTCAACTTTCTTGCCACTACTAGCCTTTTCTTGCTTCAGCGGTATTGTGGGATGAAGCGGCCCGGACCAACCTTACACGTACGCTTACGTGAGACCGGTTCCACCGACTAACATGCACTAGTTGCATAAGGTGGCTGGCGGGTGTCTGTCTCTCCTACTTTAGTTGGAGCGGATTCGATGAACAGGGTCCTTATGAAGGGTAAATAGAAGTTGACAAATCACGTTGTGGCTTTCACGTAGGTAAGAAAACGTTCTTGCTAGAACCCTAATTCAGCCACGTAAAACTTGCAACAACAATTAGAGGACGTCTAACTTGTTTTTGCAACAAGTGGTTTGTGATATGATATGGCCAAAGTTGTGATAAATGATGAATGATCTATATGTGATATATGAGATGTTCATGCTATTGTAATAGGAATCACGACTTGCATGTCGATGAGTATGACAACCGGCAGGAGCCATAGGAGTTGTCTTTATTTTTTGTATGACCTGCGTGTCATTGAGAAACGCCATGTAAATTACTTTACTTTATTGCTAAACGCGTTAGCCATAGTAGTAGAAGTAATAGTTGGCGAGCAACTTCATGGAGACACGATGATGGAGATCATGATGATGGAGATCATGGTGTCAAGCCGGTGACAAGATGATCATGGAGCCCCAAGATGGAGATCAAAGGAGCTATGTGATATTGGCCATATCATGTCACGTTTATTTTTTGATTGCATGTGATGTTTATCATGTTTTGCATCTTGTTTACTTAGAACGACGGTAGTAAATAAGATGATCCCTCATAACAATGTCAAGAAGTGTTCTCCCCTAACTGTGCACCGTTGCTAAAGTTCGTCGTTTCGAAGCACCACGTGATGATCGGGTGTGATAGATTCTTACGTTCATATACAACGGGTGTAAGACAGTTTTACACATGCAAAACACTTAGGGTTAACTTGACGAGCCTAGCATGTGCATAGACATGGCCTCGGAACACAGAAGACCGAAAGGTCGAGCATGAGTCGTATAGAAGATGCGATCAACATGAAGATGTTCACCGACGTTGACTAGTCCGTCTCACGTGATGATTGGACACGGCCTAGTTAACTCGGATCATGTAATGCTTAGATGACTAGAGGGATGTCTAATCTAAGTGGGAGTTCATTATATAATTTGATTAGATGAACTTTATTATCATGAACATTAGTCTAAAATATTTTACAATATGTCTTGTAGATCAAATGGCCCACGTAGTCCTCAACTTCAACGCGTTCCTAGAGAAAACCAAGCTGAAAGACGATGGCAGCAACTATACGGACTGGGGCCGGAACCTGAGGATCATCCTCATAGCTGCCAAGAAAGATTACATCCTACAAGCACCGCTAGGTGAAGATCCCGTCCCATAGAACCAAGACGTTATGAACGCTTGGCAGACACGTGTTGACGACTACTCCCTCGTTCAGTGCGGCATGCTTTACAGTTTAGAACCGGGGCTCCAAAAGCGTTTTGAGAGACATGGAGCATATGAGATGTTCGAAGAGCTGAAAATGGTTTTCCAAGCTCATGCCCGGGTCGAGAGATATGAGGTCTCCGACAAGTTCTTCAGCTGTAAGATGGAGGAAAACAGTTCTGTCAGTGAGCACATACTCACTATGTCTGGATTACATAACCGCTTGACTCAGCTGGGAGTTAATCTCCCGGATGATGCGGTCATTGACAGAATCCTCCAGTCGCTTCCACCAAGCTACAAGAGCTTTGTGATGAACTTCAACATGCAGGGGATGCAAAAGACCATTCCTGAGTTGTTTTCAATGCTGAAATCAGCGGAGGTAGAAGTCAGAAAGGAACATCAAGTGTTGATGGTCAATAAAACCACTAAGTTCAAGAAAGGCAAGGGTAAAAAGAACTTCAAGAAGGACGGCAAGGAAGTTGCCGCGCCCGGCAAGCAAGCTGCCGGGTAGAAGCCAAAGAATGGACCCAAGCCCGAGACTGAGTGCTTTTATTGCAAGGGAAGCGGTCACTGGAAGCGGAACTGCCCCAAATACTTAGCAGACAAGAAGGCCGGCAAAACAAAAGGTATATGTGATATACATGTAATTGATGTGTACCTTACCAGTAATCGTAGTAGCTCTTGGGTATTTGATACCGGTGCAGTTGCTCACATTTGTAACTCGCAGCAGGAACTACGGAATAGGCGGAGACTGGCAAAGGACGAGGTGACGATGCGCGTCGAGAATGGTTCCAAAGTCGATGTGATCGCCATCGGCACGCTACCTCTTCATTTACCTACGAGATTAGTTTTAAACCTCAATAATTGTTATTTAGTACCAGCTTTGAGCATGAACATTGTATCGGGATCTCATTTAATTCGAGATGGCTACTCATTTAAATCCGAGAATAATGGTTGTTCTATTTATATGAGAGATATGTTTTATGGTCATGCTCCTATGGTGAATGGTTTATTCTTTATGAATCTCGAACGTAATGCTACACATGTTCATAGTGTGAGTACCAAAAGATGTAAGGTTGATAATGATAGTCCCACATACTTGTGGCACTGCCGCCTTGGTCACATAGGTGTCAAACGCATGAAGAAGCTCCATGCAGATGGACTTTTAGAGTCTCTTGATTATGAATCATTTGACACATGCGAACCATGCCTTATGGGTAAAATGACCAAGACTCCGTTCTCAGGAACAATGGAGCGAGCAACCAACTTATTGGAAATCATACATACTGATGTGTGCGGTCCAATGAGTGTTGAGGCTCACGGTGGCTATCGTTATGTTCTCACCCTCACTGACGATTTGAGTAGATATGGATATATTTATTTAATGAAACACAAGTCTGAAACCTTTAAAAAGTTCAAGGAATTTCAGAGTGAGGTTGAGAATCGACGTGACAGGAAAATCAAGTTTCTACGATCAGATCGTGGAGGAGAATACTTGAGTCACGAATTTGGCACACACTTAAGAAAATGTGGAATAGTTTCACAACTCATGCCGCCTGGAACACCTCAGCGTAACGGTGTGTCCGAACATCGTAATTGCACTCTATTAGATATGGTGCGGTCTATGATGTCTCTTACCGATCTACCGCTATCTTTTTGGGGCTATGCTTTAGAGACTGCTGCATTCACTTTAAATAGGGCTCCGTCAAAATCCGTTGAGACGACACCGTTTGAATTATGGTTTGGAAAGAAACCTAAGTTGTCGTTTCTGAAAGTTTGGGGATGCGATGCTTATGTCAAGAAACTTTAACCTGAAAAGCTCGAACCCAAGTCGGAAAAATGCGTCTTCATAGGATACCCAAAAGAAACTATTGGGTATACCTTCTACCTCAGATCCGAAGGCAAGATCTTTGTTGCCAAGAATGGATCCTTTCTAGAGAAAGAGTTTCTCTCGAAAGAAGTAAGTGGGAGGAAAGTAGAACTTGATGAAGTGTTACCTCTTGAATCGGAAAATGGCGCAACTCAAGAAAATGTTCCTGAGGTGCCTGCACCGACTAGAGAGGAAGTTAATGATGATGATCATGAAACTTCTGATCAAGTTGCTACTGAACTTCGAAGGTCCACAAGGACACGTTCCGCACCAGAGTGGTACGGCAACCCTGTCTTGGAAATCATGTTGTTAGACAACGGTGAACCTTCGAACTATGAAGAAGCGATGGCGGGCCCGGATTCCGACAAATGGCTAGAAGCCATGAAATCCGAGATAGGATCCATGTATGAAAACGAAGTATGGACTTTGACTGACTTGCCCGTTGAAAGGCGAGCCATAGAGAATAAATGGATCTTTAAGAAGAAGACAGACGCGGATGGTAATGTAACCATCTATAAAGCTCGGCTTGTCGCTAAGGGTTATCGACAAGTTCAAGGGGTTGACTACGATGAGACTTTCTCACCGGTAGCGAAGCTAAAGTCCGTCCGAATCATGTTAGCAATTGCCGCATTTTACGATTATGAAATATGGCAAATGGACGTCAAAACGGCATTCCTTAATGGTTTCCTTAAGGAAGAATTGTATATGATGCAGCCGGAAGGTTTTGTCGATCCTAAGAATGCTGACAAGGTGTGCAAGCTCCAACGCTCGATTTATGGGCTGGTGCAAGCATCTCGGAGTTGGAACATTCGCTTTGATGAGATGATCAAAGCGTTTGGGTTTACGCAGACTTATGGAGAAGCCTGCGTTTACAAGAAAGTGAGTGGGAGCTCTGTAGCATTTCTCATATTATATGTAGATGACATACTTTTGATGGGAAATGATATAGAACTCTTGGACAGCATTAAGGCCTACTTGAATAAGAGTTTTTCAATGAAGGACCTTGGAGAAGCTGCTTATATATTAGGCATCAAGATCTATAGGGATAGATCGAGACGCCTCATAGGTCTTTCACAAAGCACATACCTTGATAAGATATTGAAGAAGTTCAATATGGATCAATCTAAGAAGGGGTTCTTGCCTGTGTTACAAGGTATGAAATTGAGCTCGGCTCAAAGTCCGACCACGGCAGAAGAAATAAAAGAGATGAGTGTCATCCCCTATGCCTCAGCCATAGGTTCTATTATGTATGCCATGCTGTGTACCAGACCTGATGTAAACCTTGCCGTAAGTTTGGTAGGAAGATACCAAAGCAATCCCGGCAAGGAACACTGGACAGCGGTCAAGAATATCCTGAAGTACCTGAAAATGACTAAGGAGATGTTTCTCGTTTATGGAGGTGACGAAGAGCTCGTCGTAAAGGGTTACGTCGACGCTAGCTTCGACACAGATCTGGATGACTCAAAGTCACAAACCGGATACGTGTATATTTTGAATGGTGGGGCAGTAAGCTGGTGCAGTTGCAAGCAGAGCGTCGTGGCGGGATCTACGTGTGAAGCGGAGTACATGGCAGCCTCGGAGGCAGCACATGAAGCAATTTGGGTGAAGGAGTTCATCACCGACCTCGGAGTCATACCCAATGCGTCGGGGCCGATCAAACTCTTCTGTGACAACACTGGAGCTATTGCACTTGCCAAGGAGCCCAGGTTTCACAAGAAGACAAGGCACATCAAGCGTCGCTTCAACTCCATTCGTGAAAATGTTCAGGATGGAGACATAGATATTTGTAAAGTACATACGGACCTGAATGTAGCAGATCCATTGACTAAACCTCTCCCTAGGGCAAAACATGATCAACACCAGAATTCCATGGGTGTTCGATTCATCACAATGTAACTAGATTATTGACTCTAGTGCAAGTGGGAGACTGTTGGAAATATGCCCTAGAGGCAATAATAAAAGCATTATTATTATATTTCCTTGTTCATGATAATTGTCTTCATTCATGCTATAATTGTGTTATCCGGAAATCGTAATACATGTGTGAATAACAGACACCAACATGTCCCTAGTAAGCCTCTAGTTGACTAGCTCGTTAATCAACAGATAGTCATGGTTTCCTGGCTATGGACATAAGATGTCATTGATAACGAGATCACATCATTAGGAGAATGATGTGATGGACAAGACCCAATCCAAAACATAGCATAAAGATCGTATAGTTCGTTTGCTAAAGTTTTGCAATGTCAAGTATCTTTTCCTTAGACCATGAGATCGTGTAACTCCCGGATGCCGTAGGAGTGCTTTGGGTGTACCAAACGTCACAACGTAACTGGGTGACTATAAAGGTATACTACGGGTATCTCCGAAAGTGCCTGTTGGGTTGACACGGATCAAGACTGGGATTTGTCACTCCGTATGACGGAGAGGTATCACTGGGCCCACTCGGTAATGCATCATCATAATGAGCTCAAAGTGACCAAGTGTCTGGTCACGGGATCATGCATTACGGTACAAGTAAAGTGACTTGCCGGTAACGAGATTGAACGAGGTATTGGGATACCGACGATCGAATCTCGGGCAAGTAATATATCGATTGACAAAGGGAATTGCATACGGGGTTGATTGAATCCTCGACATCGTGGTTCATCCGATGAGATCATCGTGGAGCATGTGGGAGCCAACATGGGTATCCAGATCCCGCTGTTGGTTATTGACCGGAGAGTCGTCTCGGTCATGTCTACATGTCTCCCGAACCCGTAGGGTCTACACACTTAAGGTTCGGTGATGCTAGGGTTGTGAAGATATGTATATGCAGTAACCCGAATGTTGTTCGGAGTCCCGGATGAGATCCCGGACCTCACGAGGAGTTCCGGAATGGTCTGGAGGTAAAGAATTATATATAGGAAGTGTTGTTTCGGCCATCGGGACAAGTTTCGGGGTTACCAGTATTGTACCGGGACCACCGGAAGGGTCCCGGGGGTCCACCGGGTGGGGCCACCTATCCCTGTTACGTCTCTCTCTCTCGCGTAGTATAGGCGAAGCCCTGCTACTGTGACGCCCTGCATCCACCACCACGCTGTCGTGCTGCTGGATCATCATCAACCTCTCCTTCCCCTTGCTAGATCAAGAAGGAGGAGACGTCTCCCGTCCCGTACGTGTGTTGAACGCGGAGGTGCCGTCCGTTCGGCACTCGGTCATCGGTGATTTGGATCACGTCGTGTTCGACTACATCATCCCCGTTCGTTGAACGCTTCTGCACGCGATCTACAATGGTATGTAGATGCATCTCATGACTCGTTGCTAGATGAACTCCTAGTTGGATCTTGGTGAAACGAGTAGGAAAATTTTTGTTTTCTGCAACGTTCCCCAACACCCTATGCTTCAGCCATAGGCTCTATCATGTATGCAATGTTGTGTACCAGACCTGATGTGTGCCTTGCTATTAGTTTAGCAGGGAGGTACCAAAGTAATCCAGGAGTGGATCACTGGACAGCGGTCAAGAACATCCTGAAATACCTGAAAAGGACTAAGGATATGTTTCTCGTTTATGGAGGTGACAAAGAGCTCATCATAAATGGTTACGTTGATGCAAGCTTTGACACTGATCCAGACGATTCTAAATCGGAAACCGGATACGTGTTTATATTTAACGGTGGAGCTGTCAGTTGGAGCAGTTCTAAACAGAGCATCGTGGTGGGATCTACATGTGAAGTGGAGTACATTGCTGCTTCGGAAGCAGCAAATGAAGGAGTCCGGATGAAGGAGTTCATATCCGATCTAGGTGTCATACCTAGTGCATCGGGTCCAATGAAAATCTTTTGTGACAATACTGGTGCAACTGCCTTGGCAAAGGAATCCAGATTCCACAAGAGAACCAAGCACATCAACAGACGCTTCAACTCCATCCAAGATCAAGGCCAGGTGGGAGATATAGAGATTTGCAAGATACATACGGATCTGAATGTCGCAGACCCGTTGACTAAGCCTCTTCCACGAGCAAAACATGATGAGCACCAAGGCTCCATCGATGTTAGAATCATTACTGTGTAATCTAGATTATTGACTCTAGTGCAAGTGGGAGACTGAAGGAAATATGCCCTATAGGCAATAATAAAGTTATTATTTACTTCCTTATGTCATGATAAATGTTTATTATTCATGCTAGAATTGTATTAACCGGAAACATGATACATGTGTGAATACATAGACAAACAGAGTGTCACTAGCATGCCTCTACTTGACTAGCTCGTTGATCAAAGATGGTTATGTTTCCTAGCCATAGACATGAGTTGTCATTTGATTAACGGGATCACATCATTAGGAGAATGATGTGATTGACTTGACCCATTCCGTTAGCTTAGCACTTGATCGTTTAGTTTGTTGATATTGCTTTCTTCATGACTTATACATGTTCCTATGACTATGAGATTATGCAACTCCCGTTTACCGGAGGAACACTTTGTGTGCTACCAAACGTCCCAACGTAACTGGGTGATTATAAAGGTGCTCTACAGGTGTCTCCTAAGGTACTTGTTGAGTTGGCGTATTTCGAGATTAGGATTTGTCACTCCGATTGTCGGAGAGGTATCTCTGGGCTCACTCGGTAATGCACATCACTATAAGCCTTGAAAGCATTGTAACTAATGAGTTAGTTGTGGGATGATGTATTATGGAACGAGTAAAGAGACTTGCCGGTAACGACATTGAACTAGGTATTTAGATACCGACGATCGAATCTCGGGCAAGTAACATACCGATGACAAAGGGAACAACATATGTTGTTATGCGGTTTGACCGATAATGATCTTCATAGATTATGTGGGAGCCAATATGAGCATCCAGGTTCCGCCATTGGTTATTGACCGAAGACGTGTCTCGGTCATGTCTACATAGTTCTCGAACCCGTAGGGTCCGCATGCTTAAAGTTCGGTGACGATCGGTAGTATGAGTTTTGTGTTTTGATGTACTGAAGGTAGTTCAGAGTCCCGGATATGATCACGGACATGACGAGGAGTCTCGAAATGGTCAAGATGTAAAGATTGATATATTGGATGACTATATTTGGATACCAGAATGGTTCCGGGTGAGATCGGGAATATACCGGAGCACCGGGAGGTTATCGGAACCCCCGGGAGGTATATGGGCCTTATTGGGCTTTAGTGGAAAGGAGGGGAAAGGAGCAAGGGAGGTGGCGCCCCCCCAACCCCAATCCGAATTGGGAGGGGGACCGGCCCCCCCTTTCCTTCCTCCCTCCTTCTTCTTCCTTCCCTCTCCTACTCCATGTTGGAAAGGGGGGAATCCTACTCCTGGTGAGAGTAGGACTCCCCTTGGCGCGCCTCTCCCTGGCCGGACGCCTCCTCCCCCTTGCTCCTTTATATACAGGGGCAGGGGGCACCCCATAGACACAACAATTGATCATTGATCTCTTAGCCGTGTGCGGTGCCCCCTCCACCATAATCCACCTCGATCATATCGTAGCGGTGCTTAGGCGAAGCCCTGCGTTGGTAGCATCATCATCACCGTCACCACACCGTCGGGCTGACGAAAGTCTCCTGTGAAGCTTTGTTGGATCGGAGCTCAAGGGACGTCATCGAGTTGAACGTGTGCAGAACTCGAAGGTGCCGTGCGTTCGGTACTTGGATCGGTCGGATCGTGAAGACGTATGACTACATCAACCGCGTTATGCTAACGCTTCCGCATTCGGTCTACGAGGGTACGTAGACACACTCTCCCCTCTAGTTGCTATGCATCACAATGACCATGTGTGTGCGTAGGATTTTTTTTAAATTACTACGTTCCCCAACAGTTGATATGAGCTGCAATCTTTATACTACTCAATAAGTAGTGTTTCTTTTCTTGTCAAGAAAAAATCTTCGTCAACTGATTCTCCTTTTTCCACCTTACTCATCCACCAATTTTTTTCATCCAGCCGTTTTTTTCAACATGCCTTATTTGATCGCACCTTTCAAATTCACTGCTCAATCACATTGATTTACTTACCTTTTGTAGTTCTACATCAACTCCACATTACTTAACTTACCTTTTTGCAATAACATGGAATTTCATTACTCAATTTTACACCATATTTCACCACATCTTCCCATACACCACTCAATCCCATTAAGTTACTTACCATGCATGATCGAGCTACCAAATTATTGTGCTAGACAAATATTTCGCTTCCATGGCAACACATGGGCACTTACCTATGTATATAAATGAATCAAACAAATGATTAAGGTCTTGTCCAAGATCAAAGCTCATTTCTTACACATAGGTTTAGGCATGTTTGCACATCAAATGGGCACCTAGTGGGCTCCCCAAAACTCAGCCGTCTGGATAGTTCGAGCTTCCTCAAATCCAGCCCATATGTGGGGGAGATTTGCAATTGTTTGGACTATTTGCCCTGTTATTCCGAACACGTGCCCCAACACAAAAACCGACCCCACGATGCACTCTTCCCTTTTCTTGTCGGACCCTCCACTTCTTTCTCGGCTTCCCACCATAGTGGGACATTTGTCTGTGGATCCCTCACCTTTAAAACAAGATGATTCCCACCTCACCTTTGCCATGCCACCATGTCTCCTTCACACCATACTTCCCATAAACCACCAAGGATGAGTCCCCTACCCACCGTCGCACTCTCCGACCTGATCCCTCCCCCATGTTCATGTCAATTTGCCACCGCCATCAAGGGGGAGGAGGTGTGTGCACCCCCCCCCTAGCGAAGAAGCCTGATCTAATGTCTTCTGAGTCATTGCCTCCTTCACACCATACTTCCCCGTAGACCGCCAAAGATGAGTTCCCTACCCACCGTCCCACTCTCTGGCCTGATCCCTCCCTGCTACATCTTGAGCTTGCGCTGGTTTTCCCCAAAGAGGAAGGGATGCTGCAGTAGAGTAGCGTATGTATTTCCCTTAGTTTTTGAGAACCAAGGTATCAATCCAGTAGGAGGCCACGCTCAAGTCCCTCATACCTGCACAAAATGATAGCTACTCGCAACCAACGCGATTAGGGGTTGTCAATCCCTTCACGGTCACTTACGAGAGTGAGATCTGATAGATATAATATTTTTGGTATTTTTGGTATAAAGATGCAAAGTAAAAAGTAAAAGAAAAGTAAAAAGCAAAGCAAGATTAAAGTGATGGAGATTGATATGATAAGAATAGACCCGGGGGCCATAGGTTTCACTAGTGGCTTCTCTCAAGAGCATAAGTATTCTACGGTGGGTGAACAAATTACTGTTGAGCAATTGACAGAATTGAGCATAGTTATGAGAATATCTAGGCATGATCATGTATATAGGCATCACGTCCGTGACAAGTAGACCGAAATGATTCTGCATCTACTACTATTACTCCACTCATCGACCGCTATCCAGCATGCATCTAGAGTATTAAGTTAAAAATAGAGTAACGCCTTAAGCAAGATGACATGATGTAGAGAGATAAATTCATGCAATATGAAATAAACCCCATCTTGTTATCCTCGATGGCAACGGTACAATACGTGCCTTACTGCCCCTTCTGTCACTGGGTAAGGACACCGCAAGATCGAACCCAAAGCTAAGCACTTCTCCCATGGCAAGAACTACCAATCTAGTTGGCCAAACCAAACGAATAATTCGAAGAGACTTGCAAAGATAACCAATCATACATAAAAGAATTCAGAGAAGATTCAAATATTATTGATAGATAGACTTGATCATAAACCCACAATTCATCGTTCTCAACAAACACACCACAAAAAGAAGATTACATCGAATAGATCTCCACAAGAGAGGGGGAGAACTTTGTATTGAGATTCAAAGAGAGAGAAGAAACCATCTAGCTACTAACTATGGACCCGAAGGTCTGAGGTAAACTACTCACACTTCATCGGAGGGGCTAGGATGATGTAGAAGCCCTCCGTGATGACGGCCCTCTTCCGGCGGAGCTCGGGAACAGGCCCCAAGATGGGATCTCGTGGATACAGAAAGTTGCAGCGGTGGAATTAGGTTTTTGGCTCCTGTTTTGATCGTTTGGGGGTACGTAGGTGAAAAAGCTAGTGATCGACTAGAGGAGGGTGAATACGCAATTTTTATGAAAGTCTTCAAAACACGGAAGTTTCGAAGACAAATGATAGAAATAAACCTATTACCATGCAGCGGAAGGTAGACTAAGCAAGCCATAGTCAAGTATTCAATGAAGTGAAAGCACAATGACTAATAGCAGCTAGGTGAAGGGGAACGTAGTAATTTCAAAATTTTCCTACGCACACGCAAGATCATGGTGATGCACAGCAACGAGGGGGAGAGTATTGTCTACGTACCAACGCAGACCGACTGCGGAAGCGATCTCACAACGTAGAGGAAGTAGTCGTACGTTTTCTTCCCGATCCGACCGATCCAAGCACCGTTACTCCGGCACCTCCGAGTTCTTAGCACACGTTCAGCTCGATGACGTTCCTCGGGCTCCGATCCAGCAAAGCGTCGAGGAAGAGTTCCGTTAGCACGACGGCGTGGTGACGATCTTGATGTACTACCGACGCAGGGCTTCGCCTAAGCACTGCAACGGTATGATCGAGGTGGAATTTGGTGGCAGGGGGCACCGCACACGGCTAAGGAACGATCTCAAGGATCAACTTGTGTGTCTTGGGGTGTCCCCTGCCCCTGTATTTATATGTTGGAAGAGGGGGGGCTGGCCGGCCAAGAGGGGGAGGCGCAGGAGAGTCCTACTCCCACCGGGAGTAGGACTCCCCCCCCCCCAATCCTAATCCAATTAGGACTCTCGGGGGGGGGGAAGAGAGAGAAGGGGGGCCGGCCCCTTGTCCTTTTCCTAATAGGACTCTAGGGGGCGCCGGCCAGCTAGAGGGCTGCCTCTTTTCTCTTTTCCACTAAGGCCCAATAGGCCCATTTGTCTCCCGGGGGGTTCCGGTAACCCTCCCGGTATTCCGGTAAAATCCCGATTTCACCCGGAACACTTCCGATGTCCAAACATAGGCTTCCAATATATCAATCTTTACGTCTCGACCATTTCGAGACTCCTCGTCATGTCCGTAATCTCATCCGGGACTCCGAACAACCTTCGGTACATCAAAATGCATAAACTCATAATAACTGTCATCGTAACGTTAAGCGTGCGGACCCTACGGTTCGAGAACAATGTAGACATGACCGAGACACGTCTCCGGTCAATAACCAATAGCGGGACCTGGATGCCCATATTGGCTCCTACATATTCTACGAAGATCTTTTATCGGTCAGACCGCATAACAACATACGTTGTTCCCTTTGTCATCGGTATGTTACTTGCCCGAGATTCGATCGTCGGTATCCAATACCTAGTTCAATCTCGTTACCGGCAAGTCTCTTTACTCGTTCCGTAATCATGTCACAACTAACTATTTAGTTGCAGTGCTTGCAAGGCTTATGTGATGTGTATTACCGAGAGGGCCCAGAGATACCTCTCCGACAATCGGAGTGACAAACCCTAATCTCGAAATACGCCAACCCAACATCTGCCATTGGAGACACCTGTAGTACTCCTTTATAATCACCCAGTTACGTTGTGACGTTTGGTAGTACCCAAAGTGTTCCTCCGGTAAACGGGAGTTGCATAATCTCATAGTTATAGGAACATGTATAAGTCATGAAGATAGCAATAGCAACATACTAAACGATCGGGTGCTAAGCTAATGGAATGGGTCATGTCAATCAGATCATTCAACTAATGATGTGACCTCGTTAATAAAATAACAACTCTTTGTTCATGGTTAGGAAACATAACCATCTTTGATTAACGAGCTAGTCTAGTAGAGGCATACTAGTGACACTCTGTTGGTTTATGTATTCACACATGTATTATGTTTCCGGTTAATACAATTCTAGCATGAATAATAAACATTTATCATGATACAAGGAAATAAATAATAACTTTATTATTGCCTCTAGGGCATATTTCCTTCAGTCTCCCACTTGCACTAGAGTCAATAATCTAGATTACACTGTAATGATTCTAACACCCATGGAGCCTTGGTGCTGATCATGTTTTGCTCGTGGAAGAGGCTTAGTCAACGGGTCTGCAACATTCAGATCCGTATGTATCTTGCAAATTTCTATGTCTCCCACCTGGACTAAATCCCGGATGGAGTTGAAGCGTCTCTTGATGTGTTTGGTTCTTTTGTGAAATCTGGATTCCTTTGCCAAGGCAATTGCACCAGTATTGTCACAGAAGATTTTCATTGGACCCGATGCACTAGTTATGACACCTAGATCGGATATGAACTCCTTCATCCAGACTCCTTCGTTTGCTGCTTCCGAAGCAGCAATGTACTCCGCTTCACATGTAGATCCCGCTACGACGCTTTGTTTAGAACTGCACCAACTGACAGCTCCACCGTTTAAAGTAAACACGTATCCGGTTTGCGATTTAGAATCGTCCGGATCAGTGTCAAAGCTTGCATCAACGTAACCTCTTACGGTGAGCTCTTTGTCACCTCCACATACGAGAAACATATCCTTAGTCCTTTTCAGGTATTTCAGGATGTTCTTGACCGCTGTCCAGTGATCCACTCCTGGATTACTTTGGTACCTCCCTGCTAAACTTATGGCAAGGCACACATCAGGTCTGGTACACAGCATTGCATACATGATAGAGCCTATGGCTGAAGCATAGGGAACATCTTTCATATTCTTTCTATCTTCTGCAGTGGTCGGGCATTGAGTCTGGCTCAATTTCACACCTTGCAATACAGGCAAGAACCCTTTCTTTGCTTGATCCATTTTGAACTTCTTCAAAATCTTGTCAAGGTATGTGCTTTGTGAAAGTCCAATTAAGCGTTTTGATCTATCTCTATAGATTTTTATGCCTAATATGTAAGCAGCTTCCCCAAGGTCTTTCATCGAAAAACTTTTATTCAAGTATCCCTTTATGCTATCCAGAAATTCTATATCATTTCCAATGAGTAATATGTCATCCACATATAATATCAGAAATGCTACAGAGCTCCCACTCACTTTCTTGTAAATACAGGCTTCTCCAAAAGTCTGTATAAATCCAAATGCTTTGATCACACTATCAAAGCGTTTATTCCAACTCCGAGATGCTTGCACCAGTCCATAGATGGATCGCTGGAGTTTGCACACTTTGTTAGCTCCCTTTGGATTAACAAAACCTTCTGGTTGCATCATATACAACTCTTCTTCCAGAAATCCATTCAGGAATGCGGTTTTTACATCCATTTGCCAAATTTCATAATCATAAAATGCGGCAATTGCTAACATAATTCTGACAGATTTAAGCATCGCTACGGGTGAGAAAGTCTCATCGTAGTCAACTCCTTGAACTTGTCGAAAACCTTTTGCGACAAGTCGAGCTTTGTAGATAGTAACATTACCATCAGCGTCAGTCTTTTTCTTAAAGATCCATTTATTCTCAATTGCTTGCCGATCATCGGGCAAGTCAACCAAAGTCCACACTTTGTTCTCATACATGGATCCCATCTCAGATTTCATGGCTTCAAGCCACTTTGCGGAATTTGGGCTCACCATCGCTTCTTCATAGTTCGTAGGTTCATCATGATCTAGTAGCATGACTTCCAGAACAGGATTACCGTACCAATCTGGTGCGGATCTTGCTCTAGTTGATCTACGAGGTACAGTAGTATCTTGATCTAAAGTTTCATGATCATCATCATTAACTTCCTCTCTTATTGGTGTAGTTCTCACAGAAACAGTTTTCTGTGATGTACTATTTCCCAATAATGGATTAGGTATAGTTACCTCGTCAAGTTCTACTTTCCTCCCACTCACTTCTTTCGAGAGAAACTCCTTCTCAAGAAAGTTTCCGAATTTAGCAACAAAAGTCTTGCCTTCGGATCTGTGATAGAAGGTGTATCCAATAGTTTCCTTTGGATATCCTATGAAGACACACTTCTCCGATTTGGGTTCGAGCTTATCAGGTTGAAGTTTTTTCACATAAGCATCGCAGCCCCAAACTTTAAGAAACGACAACTTTGGTTTCTTGCCAAACCATAGTTCAAAAGGCGTCGTCTCAACGGATTTAGATGGTGCCCTATTTAACGTGAATGCGGCCGTCTCTAAAGCATAACCCCAAAATGATAGCGGTAAATCAGTAAGAGACATCATAGATCGCACCATATCTAGTAAAGTACGATTACGACGTTCGGACACACCATTACGTTGTGGTGTTCCGGGTGGCGTGAGTTGCGAAACTATTCCACAATTTTTCAAATGTACACCAAACTCGTAACTCAAATATTCTCCTCCACGATCAGATCGTAGGAACTTTATTTTCTTGTTACGATGATTTTCAACTTCACTCTGAAATTCCTTGAACTTTTCAAATGTTTCAGACTTATGTTTCATTAAGTAGATATACCCATATCTGCTTAAATCATCTGTGAAGGTGAGAAAATAACGATATCCGCCTCGAGCCTCAATATTCATCGGACCACATACATCGGTATGTATGATTTCCAATAAATCTGTTGCTCTCTCCATAGTACCGGAGAACGGTGTTTTAGTCATCTTGCCCATGAGGCACGGTTCGCAAGTACCAAGTGATTCATAATCAAGTGGTTCCAAAAGCCCATCAGTATGGAGTTTCTTCATGCGCTTTACACCGATATGACCTAAACGGCAGTGCCACAAATAAGTTGCACTATCATTATCAACTCTGCATCTTTTGGTTTCAACATTATGAATATGTGTATTACTACTATCGAGATTCAATAAGAATAGACCACTTTTCAAGGGTGCATGACCATAAAAGATATTACTCATATAAATAGAACAACCTTTATTCTCTGATTTAAATGAATAACCGTCTCGCATCAAACAAGATCCAGATATAATGTTCATGCTCAACGCTGGCACCAAATAACAATTATTTAGGTCTAATATTAATCCCGAAGGTAGATGTAGAGGTAGCGTGCCGACTGCGATCACATCGACTTTGGAACCGTTTCCCACGCGCATCGTCACCTCGTCCTTTGCTAGTGTCCGCTTATTCTGTAGTCCCTGTTTCGAGTTGCAAATATTAGCAACAGAACCAGTATCAAATACCCAGGTGCTACTGCGAGCATTAGTAAGGTACACATCAATAATATGTATATCACATATACCTTTGTTCATCTTGCCATCCTTCTTATCTGCCAAATACTTGGGGCAGTTCCGCTTCCAGTGACCAGTCTGCTTGCAGTAGAAGCACTCAGTTTCAGGCTTAGGTCCAGACTTGGGTTTCTTCTCTTGAGCAGCAACTTGCTTGCCGATCTTCTTGGAGTTCCCTTTCTTCTTCCCTTTGCCCTTTTTCTTGAAACTAGTGGTTTTGTTAACCATCAACACTTGATGCTCCTTTTTGATTTCTACCTCCGCAGCTTTCAGCATAGCGAAGAGCTCGGGAATGGTCTTGTTCATCCCTTGCATATTATAGTTCATCACAAAGCTCTTGTAGCTTGGTGGCAGTGATTGGAGAATTCTGTCAATGACGCAATCATCCGGAAGTGTAACTCCCAATTGAATCAAGTGATTATTATACCCAGACATTTTGAGTATATGTTCACTGACAGAACTGTTCTCCTCCATCTTGCAGCTATAGAACTTATTGGAGACTTCATATCTCTCAATCCGGGCATTTGCTTGAAATATTAACTTCAATTCCTGGAACATCTCATATGCTCCATGACGTTCAAAACGTCGTTGAAGTCCCGGTTCTAAGCCGTAAAGCATGGCACACTGAACTATTGAGTAGTCATCAGCTTTGCTCTGCCAGACGTTCATAACTTCTGGTGTTGCTCTTGCAGCAGGCCTGGCACTTAGCGGTGCTTCCAGGACGTAATTCTTCTGTGCAGCAATGAGGATAATCCTCAGGTTACGGACCCAGTCCGTGTAATTGCTACCATCATCTTTCAACTTAGCTTTCTCAAGGAACGCATTAAAATTCAACGGAACAACAGCACGAGCCATCTATCTACAATCAACATAGACAAGCAAGATACTATCAGGTACTAAGTTCATGATAAATTTTAAGTTCAGTTAATTTTCTTAAGAACTCCCACTTAGATAGACATCTCTCTAATCCTCTAAGTGATTACGAGATCCAAATCAACTAAACCATAACCGATCATCACGTGAGATGGAGTAGTTTTCAATGGTGAACATCAATATGTTGATCATATCTACTATATGATTTACGCTCGACCTTTCGGTCTCCGTGTTCCGAGGTCATATCTTATATGCATAGCTCGTCAAGTATAACCTGAGTATTCTGCGTGTGCAACTGTTTTGCACCCGTTGTATTTGAACGTAGAGCCTATCACACCCGATCATCACGTGGTGTCTCAGCACGAAGAACTTTTGCAACGGTGCATACTCAGGGAGAACACTTCTTGATAATTTAATGAGAGATCATCTTATAATGCTACCGTCAATCAAAGCAAGATAAGATGCATAAAAGGATAAACATCACATGCAATCAATATAAGTGATATGATATGGCCATCATCATCTTGTGCTTTGTGATCTCCATCTCCGAAGCATCGTCATGATCACCATCGTCACCGGCGCGCCACCTTGATCTCCATCGTAGCAACGTTGTCGTCTCGCCAATCTTATGCTTCCACGACTATTACTACCGTTTAGTAATCTAGTAAAGCATTACATCGCGATTGCATTGCATACAATAAAGCGACAACTATATGGCTCCTGCCAGTTGCCGATAACTCGGTTACAAAACATGATCATCTCATACAATAAAATCAGCATCATGCCTTAACCATATCACATCACAACATTCCCTGCAAAAACAAGTTAGACGTCTTCTACTTTGTTGTTGCAAGTTTTACGTGGCTGCTACGGGCTTAAGTAAGAACACATCTCACCTACGCATCAAAACCACAACGATAGTTCGTCAAATAGACTCCGTTTTAACCTTCTCAAGGACCGGGCGTAGTCACACTTGGTTCAACTAAAGTTGGAGAGATAGTCTTCCGCAAGCCATCTATGTGCAAAGCACGTCGAGGGAACCGGTCTCGCATAAGAGTATGCGTAAGGTTGGTCCGGATCATCTCAACCAACAATACCGCCGAACCAAAGTATGACATGCTGGTAGGCAGTATGACTTGTATCGCCCACAACTCACTTGTGTTCTACTCGTGCATATAACATCAAACCATAAAACCTAGGCTCGGATGCCACTGAAGGGGAACGTAGTAATTTCAAAATTTTCCTACGCACACGCAAGATCATGCTGATGCACAGCAACGAGGGGGAGAGTATTGTCTACGTACCAACGCAGACCGACTGCGGAAGCGATCTCACAACGTAGAGGAAGTAGTCGTACGTTTTCTTCCCGATCCGACCGATCCAAGCACCGTTACTCCGGCACCTCCGAGTTCTTAGCACACATTCAGCTCGATGACGTTCCTCGGGCTCCGATCCAGCAAAGCGTCGAGGAAGAGTTCCGTCAGCACGACGGCGTGGTGACGATCTTGATGTACTACCGACGCAGGGCTTCGCCTAAGCACTGCAACGGTATGATCGAGGTGGAATTTGGTGGCAGGGGGCACCGCACACGGCTAAGGAACGATCTCAAGGATCAACTTGTGTGTCTTGGGGTGTCCCCTGCCCCTGTATTTATATGTTGGAAGAGGGGGGGCTGGCCGGCCAAGAGGGGGAGGCGCAGGAGAGTCCTACTCCCACCGGGAGTAGGACTCCTCCCCCCCCCCCAATCCTAATCCAATTAGGACTCTCGGGGGGGGGGAGAGAGAGAAGGGGGGCCGGCCCCTTGTCCTATTCCTAATAGGACTCTAGGGGGCGCCGGCCAGCTAGAGGGCTGCCTCTTTTCTCTTTTCCACTAAGGCCCAATAGGCCCATTTGTCTCCCGGGGGGTTCCGGTAACCCTCCCGGTATTCCGGTAAAATCCCGATTTCACCCGGAACACTTCCGATGTCCAAACATAGGCTTCCAATATATCAATCTTTACGTCTCGACCATTTCGAGACTCCTCGTCATGTCCGTAATCTCATCCGGGACTCCGAACAACCTTCGGTACATCAAAATGCATAAACTCATAATAACTGTCATCGTAACGTTAAGCGTGCGGACCCTACGGTTCGAGAACAATGTAGACATGACCGAGACACGTCTCCGGTCAATAACCAATAGCGGGACCTGGATGCCCATATTGGCTCCTACATATTCTACGAAGATCTTTTATCGGTCAGACCGCATAACAACATACGTTGTTCCCTTTGTCATCGGTATGTTACTTGCCCGAGATTCGATCGTCGGTATCCAATACCTAGTTCAATCTCGTTACCGGCAAGTCTCTTTACTCGTTCCGTAATCATGTCACAACTAACTATTTAGTTGCAGTGCTTGCAAGGCTTATGTGATGTGTATTACCGAGAGGGCCCAGAGATACCTCTCCGACAATCGGAGTGACAAACCCTAATCTCGAAATACGCCAACCCAACATCTGCCATTGGAGACACCTGTAGTACTCCTTTATAATCACCCAGTTATGTTGTGACGTTTGGTAGTACCCAAAGTGTTCCTCCGGTAAACGGGAGTTGCATAATCTCATAGTTATAGGAACATGTATAAGTCATGAAGATAGCAATAGCAACATACTAAACGATCGGGTGCTAAGCTAATGGAATGGGTCATGTCAATCAGATCATTCAACTAATGATGTGACCTCGTTAATCAAATAACAACTCTTTGTTCATGGTTAGGAAACATAACCATCTTTGATTAACGAGCTAGTCTAGTAGAGGCATACTAGTGACACTCTGTTGGTTTATGTATTCACACATGTATTATGTTTCCGGTTAATACAATTCTAGCATGAATAATAAACATTTATCATGATACAAGGAAATAAATAATAACTTTATTATTGCCTCTAGGGCATATTTCCTTCACTAGGCAGTATAGATCAGGTAGGAAGATAGTGTGAAGACAATCAGAACAATCAGTTACTCAGTGAAGACAAAAGATAATGCAATCATACAATGACTTCACTAGGGCCAACAGTAAGTAAAGGAATGGGAAGGACAAAACTAGTGACTCGTTGAAGACAATGATTTGTTGGACCAGTTCCAGTTGCTGTGACAACTATACGTCTCGTTAGGGAGGCTGAGATTCAACTCAGAAGACCGCGTCTTCACCTTATTCCCCTTGAGCTAAGGACACCCAGTCCTCGCCCAATCACTCTGGTAAGTCTTCAAGGTAGACTCCCAAGCCTTCACAGACTTCGTTCACCGGCGATCCACAATGACTCTTGGATGCTCAGAACACGACGCCTAACCGGCTGGAGGATTCACAGTCCTCAAGTGTAATAAGTCTTCAGATCACACAGACAGGAAGACTTCAGTGATGCCAAACATTCTTTGGCTCTGGGTGGTTAGGGCTTTATCCTTGCAAGGAATTCTCTCTCAAAGGCTTCGAGGTGGGTTGCTCTCAAACGACAAAATCCGTACACTAACTCTGAGCAACCAACCGTTTATGGTTGTAGGGGGTGGGCTATTTATAGCCACTAGGCAACCCGACCTGATTTTTCCGAAATGACCCTGGATCACTAAGGAACTGACACGTGTTCCAACGGTTGGATTTCAAACGCACGTGGCAACTTTACTTGAGCTACAAGCAAAGCTTACTCATCCAGCTCCGGATAAGATTTGCTCTCATTGTCTTCGCTTGAAGACATAGGATTTTGGTTGAGCATCACTTCAGTCACTCTGACTTTGTTCACTTGGACCCCACTTAACAGTACGGTGGTTCCTATGACTGAAGAAAGAAGAAAAGGAGACAACGAAACAACTAAGTCTTCGTGCCCCATAGTCTTCACGCAATGTCTTCTCTTGTCATAGTCTTCAATGTGAATATCTTCACATAACACCATTGTCTTCAATGTCTTCATACATTTTTAGGACTCATCTCCGGTAGATAAACCGAATCAATGAGGGACTACTACCTGTGTTATCCAGTAATTCTCACAAACACATTAGTCCCTCAACCAGGTTTGTCGTCAATACTCCAAAACCAACTAGGGGTGGCACTAGATGCACTTACTGTAGGTATATATAGGAGGAAGGAGTACGTCGGTGGAGCACCTCGTGGCCCACAAGGTAGGGGGGCGCGCCCTAGGGGGGCACCCCCCACCCTCGTGACCTCTTTGACTCCCTGGAGTAGGGTCCAAGTCTCCTGGATCACGTTCGGTGAGAAAATCATGTTCCCGAAGATTTTATTCCGTTTGGACTCCGTTTCATATTCTGTTTCTCCGAAACACTGAAATAGGCAAAAACAGCAATTTTGGGCTGGGCCTCCGGTTAATAGGTTAGTCCCAAAAATAATATAAAAGTGGAAAATAAAGCCCAATATAGTCCAAAACAGTAGATAACATAGCATGGAGAAATCAAAAATTATAGATACGTTGGAGACGTATCAGGCATCCCCAAGCTTAATTCCTGCTCGTCCTCGAGTAGGTAAATGATACAAAAGAATTTTTGATGCGGAGTGCTACTTGGCATAATTTCAATGCAAATCTTCTTAATTGTGGTATGAATATTCAGATTAGAAAGATTCAAGACAAAAGTTTATATTGACATAAAAATAATAATACTTCAAGCATACTAACAAAGCAATTATGTCTTCTCAAAATAACATGGCCAAAGAAAGTTATCCCTACAAAATCAAATAGTCTGGCTATGCTCCATCTTCACCACACAAAGTATTTAAATCATACACAACCCTGATGACAAGCCAAGCAATTGTTTCATACTCTAACTTTTTCAAAACTTTTTCAATCTTCACGCAATACATGAGCGTGAGCCATGGATATAGCACTATAGGTGGAATAGAATGGTGGTTGTGGAGAAGACAAAAAGGAGAAGATAGTCTCACATCAACTAGGCGTATCAACGGGCTATGGAGATGCCCATCAATAGATATCAATGTGAGTGAGTAGGGATTGCCATGCACCGGATGCACTAGAGCTATAAATGTATGAAAGCTCAACAAAAGAAACTAGTGGGTGTGCATCCAACTTGCTTGCTGACGAAGACCTAGGGCACTTGAGGAGGCCCATCATTGGAATATACAAGCCAAGTTCTATAATGTAAAATTCCCACTAGTATATGAAAGTGACAACATATGAGACTCTCTATATGAAGAAAATGGTGCTACTTTGAAGCACAATATATGACACTCGCTATATCATGGTGCTACTTTGAAGCACAAGTGTGGAAAAAAGGATAGTAGCATTGCCCCTTTTTATTTATTTTCTTTTTTTTGGGCCTTCTTTGTTTTGGGACAATGCTCTATTGAATGATGATCAACACAGTTTTATTTATTTACAACTCAATGATTACAACTCGATTCTAAAAAAAGTATGACTCTATATGGATGCCTCCGATGGTGTACCGGGATATGCAATGAATCAAGAGTGACAACTATGAAGAAATTATGAACGGTAGCTTTGTTGGGTAACGTTGCATAAAACAAAAAAATTCCTACGTTTCACCAAGATCAATCTATGGAGTCAACTAGCAACAAGAGGAGAGTGCATCTACATACCCTTGTAGATCGCGAGCGGAAGCGTTCAAGAGAACGGGGATGATGGAGTCGTACTCGCCATGATCGAAATCACCGATGACCAAGTGCCGAACGGACAGCACCTCTGCGTTCAACACATGTACGGAGCGGATGACGTCTCCTCCTTTCTTCATCCAGCAAGGGGGGAGGAGAGGTTGATGAAGATCCAGCAGCACGACGGCGTGGTGGTAGATGCAGCAGTGAGCGCAGCAGGGCTTCGCCAAGCTTCTGCGAGAGGGAGAGGTGTAGCAGGGGAGAGGGAAGCGCCAAGACATGAGGTGCGGCTGCCCTCCCTCCTCCCCCCTTTATATAGGCCCCCTGGGGGGCGCCGGCCCTAGGAGATGGGATCTCCGAAGGGGGCGGCGGCCAAGGGGGGTGGAGTGCCCCCAAGGCAAGTGGATGCGCCCCCCACCCTAGGGTTTCCAACCCTAGGCGCAGGGGGGCCCAAAGGGGGGTGCACCAGCCCACTATGGGCTGGTTCCCCTCCCCACTTCAGCCCATGGGGCCCTCCGGGATGGGTGGCCCCACCCGGTGGACCCCCGGGACCCATCCGGTGGTCCCGGTACAATACCGATGACCCTGAATCTTTCCCGATGGCCGAAACTACACTTCCTATATATAATTCTTCACCTCCGGACCATTCCGGAACTCCTCGTAACGTCCGGGATCTCAACCGGGACTCCGAACAACTTTCGGATTACTGCATACTAATATCTCTACAACCCTAGCGTCACCGAACCTTAAGTGTGTAGACCCTTTGGGTTTGGGAGACACGTAGACATGACAGAGACGGCTCTCTGGCCAATAACCAACAGCGGGATCTAGATACCCATGTTGGCTCCCACATGCTCCTCGATGATCTCATCGGATGAACTACGATGTCGAGGACTTAATCAATCCCGTACTCAATTCCCTTTGTCAATCGGTACGTTACTTGCCCGAGACTCGATCGTCGGTATCCCAATACCTTCTTCAGTCTCGTTACCGGCAAGTCACTTTACTTGTACCGTAATGCATGATCCCGTGATCAACCACTTGATCACATTGAGCTCATTATGATGATGCATTACCGAGTGGGCCTAGAGATACCTCTCCGTCATACGGAGTGACAAATCCCAGTCTCGATTCGTGCCAACCCAACAGACACTTTCAGAGACACCTGTAATGTACCTTTATAGTCACCTAGTTATGTTGTGACGTTTGGCACACCCAAAGCACTCCTACGGTATCCGGGAGTTGCACAATCTCATGGTCTAAGGAAATGATACTTGACATTCAGAAAAGCTACAGCAAACCAACTACACGATCTTTGAGCTAAGCTTAGGATTGGGTCTTGTCCATCACATCGTTCTCCTAATGATGTGATCCCTTTATCAATGACATCCCCATGTCCATAGCTAGGAAACCATGACTATCTGTTGATCAACGAGCTAGTCAACTAGAGGCTCACTAGGGACACATTGTGGTCTATGTATTCACACATGTATTACGATTTCCGAATAATAAAATTACAGCATGAATAATAGACAATTATCATGAACAAGGAAATATAATAATCATTCTATTATTGCCTCTAGGGCATATTACCAACAGTCTCCCACTTGCACTAGAGTCAATCATCTAGTTACATTGTGATGAATCGAACACCCATGGAATTCTGGTGTTGATCATGTTTTGCTCTAGGGAGAGGTTTAGTCAACGGATCTGCTACATTCAGGTCCGTATGTACTTTACAAATTTCTATGTCTCCATTTTGAACACTTTCACGAATGGAGTTGAAGCGACGCTTGATATGCTTGGTCTTCCTATGAAACCTGGGCTCCTTGGCAAGGGCAATAGCTCTAATGTTGTCACAGAAGAGAATCATCGGCCCCGACGCATTGGGTATGACTCCTAGGTCGGTAATGAACTCCTTAACCTAGACTGCTTCGTGTGCTGCCTCCGAGGCTGCCATGTACTCCGCTTCACATGTAGATCCCGCCACAACGCTTTGCTTGCAACTGCACCAGCTTACTGCTCCCCCATTCAACATATACACGTATCCGGTTTGTGACTTAGAGTCATCCAGATTTGTGTCGAAGCTGGCGTCGACGTAACCCTTTACGACGAGCTCTTCGTCACCTCCATAAACGAGAAACATGTCCTTAGTCCTTTTCAGGTACTTCTGGATATTCTTGACCGCTGTCCAGTGTTCCTTGCCGGGATTGCTTTGGTACCTTCCTACCAAACTTACGGCAAGGTTTACATCAGGTCTGGTACACATCATGGCATACATAATAGACCCTACGGCTGATGCATAGGGGATGACACTCATCTCTTCTATATCTTCTGCCGTGGTCGGACATTGAGCTGAGCTCAATTTCACACCTTGCAACACAGAAAAGAATCCCTTATTAGACTGATCCATATTGAACTTCTTCAATATCTTATCAAGGTATGTGCTTTGTGAAAGACCTATGAGGCGTCTTGATCTATCTCTATAGATCTTGATGCCTAATATATAAGCAGCTTCTCCAAGGTCCTTCATTGAAAAATACTTGTTCAAATAGGCCTTTATACTTTCCAAGAATTCTATATCATTTCCCATCAACAGTATGTCATCCTCATACAATATGAGAAATGCTACAGAGCTCCCACTCACTTTCTTGTAAATGCAGGCTTCTCCATAAGTCTGCATAAACCCAAACGCTTTGATCATCTCATCAAAGCGAATGTTCCAACTCCGAGATGCTTGCACCAGCCCATAAATCGAGCGTTGGAGCTTGCACACCTTGTCAGCATTCTTAGGATCGACAAAACCTTCTGGCTGTATCACATACAATTCTTCCTTAAGGAAACCATTAAGGAATGCAGTTTTGACGTCCATTTGCCATATCTCATAATCATAGAATGCGGCAATTGCTAACATGATTCAGACGGACTTCAGCTTCGCTACGGGTGAGAAAGTCTCATCGTAGTCAACCCCTTGAACTTGTCGATAACCCTTAGCAACAAGCCGAGCTTTATAGATGGTCACATTACCATCCGCGTCTGTCTTCTTCTTAAAGATCCATTTATTTTCTATGGCTCGCCGATCAACGGGCAAGTCAGTCAAAGTCCATACTTCGTTTTCATACATGGATCCTATCTCGGATTTCATGGCTTCCAGCCATTTGTCGGAATCCGGGCCCGCCATCGCTTCTTCATAGTTCGAAGGTTCACCGTTGTCTAACAACATGATTTCCAAGACAGGGTTGCCATACCACTCTAGTGCGGAACGTGTCCTTGTGGACCTACGAAGTTCAGTAGCAACTTGATCTGAAGTTTCATGATCATCATCAACAACTTCCTCTCTAGTCGGTGCAGGCACATCAAGAACATTTTCTTGAGCTGCGCCACTTTCTGCTTCAAGAGGTAGTACTTCATCAAGTTCTACCTTCCTCCCACTTATTTCTTTCGAGAGAAACTCTTTCTCTAGAAAGGACCCATTCTTGGCAACAAAGATTTTTCCTTCGGATCTGAGGTAGAAGGTATACCCAACAGTTTCTTTAGGGTATCCTATGAAGACGCATTTTTCCGACTTGGGTTCGAGCTTTTCAGGTTGAAGTTTCTTGACATAAGCATCGCATCCCCAAACTTTTAGAAACGACAGCTTAGGTTTCTTCCCAAACCATAATTCATACGGTGTCGTCTCAACGGATTTCGACGGAGCCCTATTTAAAGTGAATGCGGTAGTCTCTAAAGCATAGCCCCAAAGTGATAGCGGTAAATCGGTAAGAGACATCATAGATCGCACCATATCTAATAGAGTGCGATTACGATGTTCAGACACACCATTACGCTAAGGTGTTCCAGGCAGCATGAGTTGTGAAACTATTCCACATTTTCTTAAGTGTGTGCCAAATTCATGACTCAAGTATTCTCCCCCACGATCTGATCGCAAGAACTTGATTTTCCTGTCATGTTGATTCTGAACCTCACTCTGAAATTCCCTGAACTTTTCAAAGGTCTCAGACTTGTGTTTCATTAAGTAGACATACCCATATCTACTCAAGTCATCAGTGAGGGTGACAACATAACGATAGCCACCGTGAGCCTTAACACTCATTGGACCACACACATCAGTATGTATGATTTCCAATAAGTTGGTTGCTCGCTCCATTGTTCCTGAGAACGGAGTCTTGGTCATTTTACCCATGAGGCATGGTTCGCACGTGTGAAATGATTCGTAATCAAGAGACTCTAAAAGTCCATCTGCATGGAGCTTCTTCATGTGTTTGACACCTATGTGACCAAGGCGGCAGTGCCACAAGTATGTGGGACTATCATTATCCACCTTACATCTTTTGGTATTTACACTATGAATATGTGTAGCACTATGCTCGAGATTCATTAAGAATAAACCATTCACCATCGGATCATGACCATAAAACATATCTCTCATATAAATAGAACAACCATTATTCTCGGATTTAAATGAGTGGCCATCTCGAATTAAACGAGATCCTGATACAATGTTCGTGCTCAAAGCTAGCACTAAATAACAATTATTGAGGTTTAAAAGTAATCCCGTAGGTAAATGTAGAGGTAGCGTGCCGACGGCGATCACATCGTCCTTGGAACCATTCCCGACGCACATCGTCACCTCGTCCTTCGCCAGTCTCCGCTTATTCCGCAGCTCCTGCTTTGAGTTACAAATGTGAGCAACCGTACCGGTATCAAATACCCAGGAGCTACTATGAGTACTGGTAAGGTACACATCAATTACATGTTTATCACATATACCTTTTGTGATGCCGGCCTTCTTGTCCGCTAAGTATTTGGGGTAGTTCTGCTTCCAGTGACCACTTCCCTTGCAATAAAAACACTCAGTCTCGGGCTTGGGTCCATTCTTTGGCTTCTTCCCGGCAGCTTGCTTACCGGGCACGGCAACTCCCTTGCCATCCTTCTTGAAGTTCTTCTTACCCTTGCCTTTCTTGAACTTAGTGGTTTTATTCACCATCAACACTTGATGTTCCTTTTTGACTTCTACCTCTGCTGATTTCAGCATTGCAAATACTTCAGGAATGGTCTTTTCCATCCCCTGCATATTGAAGTTCATCACAAAGCTCTTGTAGCTCGGTGGAAGCAACTGGAGGATTCTGTCAATGACCGCGTCATCCGGGAGATTAACTCCCAGCTGAGTCAAGCGGTTATGCAACCCAGACATTTTGAGTATGTGCTCACTGACAGAACTATTTTCCTCCGTCTTACAGCTGAAGAACTTGTCGGAGACTTCATATCTCTCGACCCGGGCATGATCTTGGAAAACCATTTTCAGCTCTTCGAACATCTCATATGCTCCGTGTCGCTCAAAACTCTTTTGGAGCCCCGGTTCTAAGCTGTAAAGCATGCCGCACTGAACAAGGGAGTAATCATCAGCACATTTCTGTCAAGCGTTCATAACGTCTTGGTTCTGTGGGACGGGTGCGTCACCTAGCGGTGCTTCTAGAACATAATCTTTCTTGGCAGCTATGAGGATGATCCTCATGTTCCAGACCCAGTCCGTATAGTTGCTGCCATCGTCTTTCAGCTTGGTTTTCTCTAGGAACGCGTTGAAGTTGAGGACAATGGTGGCCATTTGATCTACAGGACATATTGTAAAGATTTTAGACTAACTTCATGATAATTAAGTTCATATAATCAAATTATTCAATGAACTCCCACTTAGATAGACATCCCTCCAGTCATCTAAGTATAACATGATCCGAGTTGACTAGGCCGTGTCTGATCATCACGTGAGACGGACTAGTCAACATAGGTGAACATCTTCATGTTGATCGTATCTTCTATACGACTCATGCTCGACCTTTCGGTCTTCTGTGTTCCGAGGCCATGTATGTACATGCTAGGCTAGTCAAGTCAACCTAAGTGTATTGTGTGTGTAAATCTGTCTTACACCCACTGTATGTGAACGTTGGAATCTATCACACCCGATCATCACGTGGTGCTTCGAAACAACGAACTGTCGCAACGGCGCACAGTTAGGGGGAACACTTTCTTGAAATTATTATGAGGGATCATCTTATTTACTACCGTTGTTCTAATTAAACAAGATGCAAAAAACATGATAAACATCACATGCAATCAAATAATAGTGACATGATATGGCCAATATCATATAGCTCCTTTGATCTCCATATTGGGGCTCCATGATCATCTTGTCACCGGCATGACACCATGATCTCCATCATCATGATCTCCATCATCGTGTCTCCATGAAGTTGCTCGCCAACTATTACTTCTACTACTATGGCTAACATGTTTAGCAATAAAGTAAAGTAATTTACATGGCGTTTCTCAATGACACGCATGTCATACAAAAAAATAAAGACAACTCCTATGGCTCCTGCCGGTTGTCATACTAATCGACATGCAAGTCGTGATTCCTATTACAAGAACATGATCAATCTCATACATCACATATATCATTCATCATTCATCACAACCTTTGGCCATATCACATCACAAAACACTTGCTGCAAAAACAAGTTAGACGTCCTCTAATTGTTGTTGCAAGTTTTTACGTGGCTGCTATAGGTTTCTAGCAAGAACGTTTCTTACCTACGCCAAAACCACAACGTGAATTGCCAATTTCTATTTACCATTCATAAGGACCCTGTTCATCGAATCCGATCCGACTAAAGTGGGAGAGACAGACACCCGCCAGCAACCTTATGCAACTAGTGCATGTCAGTCGGTGGAACCGGTCTCACGTAAGCGTACGTGTAAGGTTGGTCCGGGCCGCTTCATCCCACGATGCCGCCGAATCAAGATAAGACTAGTAACGGCAAGCAAATTGACAATATCGACGCCCACAACTACTTTGTGTTCTACTCGTGCATAGTAACTACGCATAGACATAGCTCATGATGCCACTGTCGGGGAACGTTGCCGAAAACAAAAAATTTCCTATGTTTCACCAAGATCAATCTATGGAGTCAACTAGCAACGAGAGGAGAGTGCATCTACATACCCTTGTAGATCGCGAGCGGAAGCGTTCAAGAGAACGGGGATGATGGAGTCGTACTCGTCGTGATCCAAATCACCGATGACCAAGTGCTGAATGGACGGCACCTCTGCGTTCAACACACGTACGGAGCGGATGACGTCTCCTCCTTTCTTGATCCAGCAAGGGGGAAGGAGAGGTTGATGAAGATCCAGCGGCACGGCGGCGTGGTGGTGGATGCAGCAGTCATCGCAGCAGGGCTTCGCCAAGCTTCTGCGAGAGGGAGAGTTGTAGCAGGGGAGAGGGAGGCGCCAAGACTTGAGGTGCGGCTGCCCTCCCTCCTCCCCCCTTTATATATGCCGCTTGGGGGAGCGCCGGCCCTAGGAGATGGGATCTCCCAAGGGGGCGGCGGCCAAGGGGGGTGGAGTGCCCCCAAGGCAAGTGGAGGCGCCCCCCACCCTAGGGTTTCCAACCCTAGGCGCAGGGGGGGCCAAGGGGGGCGTACCAGCCCACTATGGGCTGGTTCCCCTCCCCACTTCAGCCCATGGGGCCCTCCGGTATGGGTGGCCCCACCTGGTGGACCCCCGGGACCCATCCGGTAGTCCCGGTACAATACCGATGACCCCGAATCTTTCCCGATGGCCGAAACTACACTTCCTATATATAATTCTTCACCTCCGGACCATTCCGGAACTCCTCGTGACGTCCAGGCTCTCATCCGGGACTCCGAACAACTTTCGGATTACTGCATACTCATATCTCTACAACCCTAGCGTCACCGAACCTTAAGTGTGTAGACCCTACGGGTTCGGGAGACACGTAGACATGACCGAGACGGCTCTCCGGCCAATAACCAACAGCGGGATCTGGATGCCCATGTTGGCTCCCACATGCTCCTCGATGATCTCATCGGATGAACCACGATGTCGAGGACTTAATCAATCCCGTATTCAATTCCCTTTGTCAATCGGTACGTTACTTGCCCGAGACTCGATCGTCAGTATCCCAATACCTTCTTCAGTCTCGTTACCGGCAAGTCACTTTACTCATACCGTAATGCATGATCCCGTGATCAACCACTTGATCACATTGAGCTCATTATGATGATGCATTACCGAGTGGGCCCAGAGATACCTCTCCGTCATACGGAGTGACAAATCCCAGTCTCGATTCACGCCAACCCAACAGACACTTTAGGAGACACCTGTAATGTACCTTTATAGTCACCCAGTTACGTTGTGATGTTTGGCACACCCAAAGCACTCCTACGGTATCCGGGAGTTGCACAATCTCATGGTCTAAGGAAATGATACTTGACATTCAGAAAAGCTACAGCAAACGAACTACACGATCTTTGAGCTAAGCTTAGGATTGGGTCTTGTCCATCACATCATTCTCCTAATGATGTGATCCCGTTATCAATGAAATCCCCATGTCCATAGCCAGGAAACCATGACTATCTGTTGATCAACGAGCTAGTCAACTAGAGGCTCACTAGGGACACATTGTGGTCTATGTATTCACACATGTATTACGACTTCCGGATAATACAATTACAGCATGAATAATAGACAATTATCATGAACAAGGAAATATAATAATCATTCTATTATTGCCTCTAGGGCATATTTCCAATAGGCTTTGACACAAATACTATGTCAACTACATGATCATGCTAAGCAATATGACAATGATGAATGTGTCATGATGAACTAGATTGTGGAAAGTTGCATGGAAATATATCTCAGAATGGCTCTGGAAATGCCATAATAGGTAGGTATGGTGGATGTTTTGAGGAAGGTATATGGTAGGTGTATGATACCGGCGAAAGGTGAGAGTGCGTATAATCCATGGACTCAACATTAGTCATAAAGAACTCATATACTTATTGAAAAAATCTAGAAGTTATCAAAGCAACGTATTACGCGTAAGCTCCTAGGGGGATAGATTGGTAGGAAAAGACCATCGCTCGTCCCCAACCGCCACTCATAAGGAAGACAATCAATAAATAAATCATGCTCCGACTTCATCACATAACGGTTCACCATACGTGCATGCTACGGGAATCACAAACTTTAACACAAGTATTCTTTAAATTCACAACTACTCAACTAGCATGGCTTTAATATTATCACCTCCATATCTCAAAACAATTATCATGTTTCAATCTTTTCTTAGTATTCAACACACTCAAAAGAAAGTTTCAAAAATCTTGAATACCAAGCATATTATTATTAAGCAAATTACCATGCTATTAAGAGACTCTCAAAATAATTTAAGTGAAGCATGAGAGATCAATAGTTTCTTTAAAACAAATCCACCACCGTGCTCTAAAAGATCTAAGTGAAGCACATAGAGCAAAATTATAACGCTCAAAAGATATAAGTGAAGCACATAGAGCAAAATTATCTAGCTCAAAAGATATAAGTGAAGCACATAGAGCAAAACTACATAGCTCAAAAGATATAAGTGAAGCACATAGAGTATTCTATCAAATTTTAATTCATGTATGGCTCTCTCAAAAGGTGTGTACAGCAAGGATGATTGTAGCATACTAAGACACAAAGACACAAATAATACAAGACCCTCCAAGCAAAACGCATATCATGTTGGTGAATAAAAATATAGCTCCAAGTAAATTACCGATGGAAGTGGACGAAAGAGGGGATGCCTTCCGGGGCATCCCCAAGCTTTGACTTTTCGGTGTCCTTGTATTATATTGGGGGTTCCATGGGCATCTCCGAGCTTAGGCTCTTGCCACTCCTTGTTCCATGATCCATCAAAGGAATTCACCCAAAACTTGAAAACTTCACAACACAAAACTCACAATAGAAAACTAGTGAGCTCCGTTAGCGAAAGAAAACAAAAGACCACTTCAAGGTACTGTAATGAACTCATTCTTTATTTATATTGGTGTTAAACCTACTGTATTCCAACTTCTCTATGGATTATAAACTATTTTACTAGCCATAAAGTCATCAAAATAAGCAAACAACACACGAAAAACAGAATGTGTCAAAAACAGAACAGTCTGTAGTAATCTGTAGCTAGCGCAAGATCTGGAACCCCAAAAATTCTAAAATAAATTGCTGGACGTGAAGAATTTATATATTAATCATATGAAAAAATAATTAACTAAATATCACTCTTCAAATAAAAAAGACAGCAGTTCTCGTGAGCGCTAAAGTTTCTGTTTTTTACAGCAAGTTCAACAAGACTTTCCCCAAGTCTTCCCAACGGTTCTACTTGGCACAAACACTAATTAAACACAAAAAACACAACCAAAAAAAAGGCTAAATAATTTATTTATTACTAAACAGGAGCAAAAGGCAAGGAATAAAAATAAAATTGGGTTGCCTCCCAACAAGCGCTATCGTTTAACGCCCCTAGCTAGGCATAAAAGCGAGGATAGATCTAAGTATTGACATCTTGATTCTTAATTCTTTTAGCGATGTTATGCTCGAATCCGGGAGGTTCGTTACGTTTCCCTTCATATTCAGAGATCTTGAGATCTAAAGAATCCAACCGTTTATTGCAAAGAGTAATCAACATATTCATGCGGTGAAGATTTACGCTAACGCTCTTAAGAGGTTCAAGAGATTTCTGTAAAATCTTAGTTACTTCGCGAATTTTCTCAAAAACTTGCGTTTTCTCTTGGGTATGATGGGGCCCCTTTTGTTGAGTTAAAGTTCCTACTATACCTTCTATAATTTCATGCGCGATACTGGGATCAATTTCAATAAAATTGCCTTTGGCAACACAATCCAAAAGTTGTCTATGAGACATATTAAGCCCAACATAAAAGTTGCGAAGCAAAATTCTGAAATTTACTTCTAGGGTGCATTTATGATAAGATTCCATCATTCTAAACCAATCATCCTTTAAGTTTTCTCCTTGCTTTTGTTTGAAGTGAAGGACTTCAAACTCGGGAGACATAGGAACAGAAAGAGGACTAGCCATGACAACAAGCAAACAAAGTAGCACGCAAGCAAACAAGAGGCAAATAGAGAGGGAGGATAGAGAGAGAGAGAGGGAGAATAAAACGGCAAGGGTGAAGTGGAGGAGAGGAAAACGAGAGGCAAATGGCAAATAATGTAATGCGAGAGATAGGGATTGCGATGGGCAATTGGTATGTTGACTTTTTGCGTAGACTCCCCAACAACGGCGCCAGAAATCCTTCTTGCTACGTCTTGAGCTTGTGTTGGTTTTCCCCGAAGAGGAAGGGATGATGCAGCAGAGTAGCGTAAGTATTTCCCTCAGTTTTTTAGAACCAAGGTATCAATCCAGTAGGAGGCCACGCTCAAGTCCCTCGTACCTGCACAAAACGATAGCTACTCGCAACCAACGCGATTAGGGGTTGTCAATCCCTTCATGGTCACTTACAAGAGTGAGATCTGATAGATATAATATTTTTGGTATTTTTGGTATAAAGATGCAAAGTAAAAAAGTAAAAGCAAAGTAAAAGGCAAAGCAAGATTAAAGTGATGGAGATTGATATGATAAGAATAGACCCGAGGGCCATAGGTTTCACTAGTGGCTTCTCTCAAGAGCATAAGTAGTCTACGGTGCGTGAACAAATTACTGTTGAGCAATTGACAGAATTGAGCATAGTTATGAGAATATCTAGGCATGATCATGTATATAGGCATCACGTCCGTGACAAGTAGACCGAAACGATTCCGCATCTACTACTATTACTCCACTCATCGACCACTATCCAGCATGCATCTAGAGTATTAAGTTAAAAATAGAGTAACGCCTTAAGCAAGATGACATGATGTAGAGAGATAAATTCATGCAATATGAAATAAACCCCATCTTGTTATCCTCGATGGCAACGATACAATACGTGCCTTACTGCCCCTACTGTCACTGGGTAAGGACACCGCAAGATCAAACCCAAAGCTAAGCACTTCTGCCATGGCAAGAACTACCAATCTAGTTGGCCAAACCAAACGGATAATTCGAACAGACTTGCAAAGATAACCAATCATACATAAAATAATTCAGAGAAGATTCAAATATTATTCATAGATAGACTTGATCATAAACCCACAATTCATCGGTCTCAACAAACACACCGCAAAAAGAAGATTACATCGAATAGGTCTCCACAAAAGAGGGGGAGAACTTTGTATTGAGATTCAAAGAGAGAGAAGAAGCCATCTAGCTACTAACTATGGACCCGAAGGTCTGAGGTAAACTACTCACACTTCATCGGAGGGGCTAGGATGATGTAGAAGCCCTCCGTGATGATGGCCCTCTTCCGGCGGAGCTCCGAAACAGGCCCTAAGATGGGATCTCGTGGATACAGAAAGTTGCGGCGGTGGAATTAGGTTTTTGGCTCCTGTTCTGATCGTTTGGGGGTACGTAGGTATATATAGGAGGAAGGAGTATGTCGGTGGAGCACCGAGGGGCCCACGAGGCAGGGGGGCGCCCCCACCCTCATGACCTCCTCTTTGACTCCCTGGAGTAGGGTCCAAGTCTCCTGGATCACGTTCGGTGAGAAAATCACGTTCCCGAAGATTTTATTCCGTTTGGACTCCGTTTGATATTCTGTTTCTCCGAAACACTGAAATAGGCAAAAAACAACAATTCTGGGTTGGGCCTCCGGTTAATAAGTTAGTCCCATAAATAATATAAAAGTGGAAAATAAAGCCCAATATAGACCAAAACAGTAGATAATATAGCATCGAGCAATCAAAATGTGACGCCCCCGATTTAATCATACACTAATCATACATGCAAACGTGTACGATCAAGATCAGGGACTCACGGGAAGATATCACAACACAACTCTACAAATAAAATAAGTCATACAAGCATCATATTACAAGCCAGGGGCCTCGAAGGCTCGAATACAAGAGCTCGATCATAGACGAGTCAGCGGAAGCAACAATATCTGAGTACAGACATAAGTTAAACAAGTATGCCTTAAGAAGGCTAACACAAACTGGGATACAGATCGAAAGAGGCGCAGGCCTCCTGCCTGGGATCCTCCTAAACTACTCCTGGTCGTCGTCAGCGGGCAGCACGTAGTAGTAGGCACCTCCGGTGTAGTAGGAGTCGTCGTCGACGGTGGCGTCTGGATCCTGGGCTCCAACATCTGGTTGCGACAACCAGGTAGAAGGGATAGGGGGAAAGAGGGAGAAAGCAACCGTGAGTACTCATCCAAAGTACTCGCAAGCAAGGAGCTACACTACATATGCAGGAGTATCCAATGGAATAAGGGTATCATATGTGGACTGAACTGCAGAATGCCAGAATAAGAGGGGGATAACTAATCCTGTCGAAGACTACGCTTCTGGCAGCCTCCGTCTTGCAACATGTAGAAGAGAGTAGACTGAAGTCCTCCAAGTAGCATCGCATAGCATAATCCTACCCGATGATCCTCTCCTTGTCGCCCTGTTAGAGAGCGACCACCGGGTTATATCTGGCACTTGGAAGGGTGTGTTTTATTAAGTATCCGGTTCTAGTTGTCATAAGGTCAAGATACAACTCCGGGTCGTCCTTTTACCGAGGGACACGGCTATTCGAATAGATAAACTTCCCTGCAGGGGTGCACCACATACCCCAACACGCTCGATCCCATTTGGCCGGACACACTTTTTTGGGTCATGCCCGGCCTCGGAAGATCAACACGTCGCAGCCCTACCTAGGCACAATAGAGAGGTCAGCACGCCGGTCTAAATCCTATGGCGCAGGGGTCTGGGCCCATCGCCCTTTGCACACCTGCACGTTGCGTACGCGGCCGGAAGCAGACCTAGCCTAGTGGCTTTCCAGTCCAATCCGGCGCGCGCCACTCAGTCGCTGACGTCACGAAGGCTTCGGCTGATACCACGACGCCGGGATACCCATAACTGCTCCCACGTAGATGGTTAGTGCGTATAGACCAAATGGCCAGACTCAGATCAAATACCCAGATCTCGTTAAGCGTGTTAAGTATCCGCGAACACCGACCAGGGCCAGGCCCACCTCTCTCCTAGGTGGTCGGAACCTGCCCTGTCGCTCCGCCTCAAAGATCCACTCGCGGGTGCTCCTACGAGCCTACCCGTCTTTAGTCACCACATGTATCATGTATAAAGTATATAGTACATACCCGTGATCACCTCCCGAGTGATCACGGCCCGATAGTATAGCATGGCAGACGGACAAGAATGTATGGCCACCGATGATAAACTAGTATCCTATACTAAGCATTAGGTTTGCAGGTAAAGGTAACAACAGTAGTAGCAAGGACAGGCTATGCATCAGTATAGGATTAACGGGAAACAGTAACATGCTACACTACTCTAATGCAAGCAGTATAGAGAAGAGTAGGCGATATCTGGTGATCAAAGGGGGGGGGGCTTGCCTGGTTGCTCTGGCAAGAGAGAGGGGTCGTCAACACCGTAGTAGTACTGGGTAGCGGCGGCGTCGGTCTCGGTGTCTATCGAGAGAAGAGGGGGAGAAACAATAAATATTTAAGCAAGCATATGCATAGTGATGCATGACATGACAAGTAACGGCGTTAGAGGTGCCCTAACGCGGTAATAGGTGATACCGGTGAAGGGGGATGACATCCGGGAAAGTATCCCCTGTGTTTTGCGTTTTCGAGCAGAGGAGCCGGAGGGGGAAAGTTGCGAGTTTGCTATGCTAGGGATGCATGACGGACGAACGGGCTGCGTATCCGGGTTCGTCTCGTTGTTCTGAGCAACTTTCATGTTGAAAATATTTTAATCCGAGTTACGGATTAAAAGATATGATTTTCTAAAGATTTTATTAATTTCTGGAATTTAATTAATTATTTAAATTAATTCAAAAAACAGATTAATGACATCAGCATGATGTCATGCTGACATCAGCAGTCAACGGGGTTGACTTGGTCAACCAGACCAGTGGGTCCAGTGGGACCCACCTGTCATACACTGCTTAGTCTAATCAGTGTTTAACTAATCTAATTTCTATTTAATTAAACTAACTAGTTAATTTGGTTAATCTAATTATGATTAATTAGTTTAATTAATTCTTTAATTAATTAATTTATTATCATTTTAATCAATTTTAATTATTATTTATTAATTCTTAATTCTATTTTTTCAATTAATTTAATTAGTATTATTTTTTCTCGTTTTCATTCACAGGGGGGGTGGGGCCCCAACGTCATAGGCCCAGGGGCCTTAGTGGGCGCCGGACGTTAGCGGGCGAAGGGCGGGCGCTAACGGGCGACCCGAGCACGGCGTTGCCCGAACGCAGGGGCGTGCCGGCGAGGATGGGCGGCTCGGGCGCGGCAGCGATGCTGGGTAGCGGGGCGGCTACGGCAGAGCGGGTAGACGCCGGAGCAGCGCACGGGGGCGGCGGGCGAGGCACACAAGGCCGAGAGGGAGCAGGGGCGGCCACGCGCGAGCTCCGGACGGCGCGAGCGGCCGGTGGGCGAACGGAGGCGGGGCGGCGCGGTGCAGCCGCGGTGGCAGCACAGCAGCGCAGGCGGGTGGTGGCACGGGCAAGCGCGGGCGCGTGTGCGAGTGCGCGCGAGCAAGCAGGGGAGCGAGCGTGCGCGAGCGGAGGGCTGCGGCGACGAACATGAGCGCGCGCAAGTGAGTGAGAGAGGGAGCGAGGCTCACGGCGGTGAGTAGGGCACGGGGCAGCGGGGCTCGTGGGGGAAGATGGGGACGACGGCGACGTGGAGGTGGCGTTCCGGCGAGTCGGCGACGCGGGCTCGTGGAGGCCATTCGGGGAGGAGGACGAGGTCGACCGCACGACGGGAAGACGAGCGACTGCGGCGAGGGACGGCTCCGGCGTCGTCGTCGAGCGGCGGGGGCTTGGCGCGCAACGGCAGCGGGAGGGGTCGGGGGCGTCGGTTGCCCCCGATCCAAATCCGTTCGTGGGGGGGGGGAGGAGCGAGGGGAGTGGGGTTTCGTCCCCGATCCAGATTGGATCGGGACGGGGAGAGGGAGTGGGGCGAGTGGGGGTTTAGGGTTACGGGGGTGGGGAGTTAGTAGGGGAGGTGGACCGGGGTGGGCCAGCCCGTTCGAGCGGCTGAGGCCAGCTGGGCCACTTGGCCCAACGGGGGGGGGGCTGTTTTCTTTTTTTTTGTTAGTTTTCTTTTCTATTTTTGGTGTTTTCTTTTCCTTTTATTTATTCTTCCCCGCTTTATTTTAGTTGCATTCTATCTTAGTAAAATATACACTTAGTATCTAAATTAGTATTACAACTTAGCCCACAGTCACAAAAAGTCTAGACCCCAAATAACTTAGTTTGACATTTTATTAATTATAAAAGTTATTTAAATAATCATTTTTGCTACTGTTTTATTCATCTCATAGTATTTAAACATTTTATAAATGTGTGGTTTTTTCCCCATAATTATCTATGCAATATTTGCTTCACCCCGAACATTTTAGTTTTACTATTTGAAAACTTTTATTCTTTGGTTGATTTTGAATTTGAATTTGAATCAGTTTCGAACTAACACGAGATTAGCGATAGTAATCGAAGTGACGTGGCATCATTAATAGAGAATTACTGTAGCTTGATTATCCGGGCGTCACAATTCTCCTCCACTACAAGAAATCTCGTCCCGAGATTTAACAGGGGGACTAAGGGGGAAAGGTCTGGTTACGAAATGCTAATGAATCTTCTCAGTCTTGGTTGCTCTTCTTGAAGAGGTCGATCCATTACATTGACGTCTTCATTTCTCTGCTTCAGGTCATCATGGTGATGTCGTCCTTTTCTCGGGAACTCCAACGTACTTCGAATAGGTAAGGGGCATTTCGGAAGAACGGGCCACTATAGTGTTGCTTATCTGGTAGATAACATCGGCGAAGGAGGTGGAAAGTAACTCTCGAATTGAAACCTTAGAAAATATCGAGAGCGAAGTAAGAAAGGTATCATGAAAAGTTTCGGACGGATAGGCAATCGTCCATTGCGTTAAATAGAGTGTGAAAGGTTTCAGAGCAATGGGACCAAGTATTGTGTGTGATGCCAGAATTGATGATTCCTCGGAAGGTGGCTCGTGAATCGCAAACGTGGCCTAGTGCGAGGAATTAAATTTGGAAACCAGGGGTGTATAGGAGGGTCAGGTTTCGATCCTGTGTAACTGTGGGTTATGGGCCCACCATGTGGTTAAAAGTAGGAAAAGCGTTGATATCTTGCACGGTCGTGATAGCAAGACATGTCAGAGGGTAGCCTATCATTTATGTTGGCAACAATGTCGGTACCAAGGGTGAGGGACGAAGAGAACCATTTTCCTGCTCGTTGAACGAGGCGAGCCATTAAGCAAAGTTCTCGTCCCTCGGTGGCTACCGGAATGTCATCAACAATAGTAACAGGGTCATGCTAACAGAATTGTACACCACGGTGTTTACATAAATAGGAGAATATTTCTGCTTGGATCATATAGATCACAAGAAAGGTTAGACAAAACAATGGAAAGGAAAAAATGTGATTCTTAGATTAAACAGAAGAATGGAAAGGAAAATGTGATTAAACACATATTTCAGGGGTATATCCTTCCCAAGAACAAGCAGAGTATGATATCCAAGACTGGATAGAAGGTAGAAAACTCTTTTAGGTAGGAGAGACAAATTTCATGACATTACCCATACAACGGTGTTTGGGTAATTTCAACAAGAAACATTTAGCATGGTGCTTCAAATGTTCTTATTGAAAACCGGAGTACCATAGACATGCTTCGAGATAGCGCTGGCATGGTATTCAAGCAAAGGTCAGACTTCGGATACACGAAGGATTCATCAGGAACAACTTGTAGAATAAGTCTTACCATTTCCCATGGAAGAATAGATAACCTTGCTAAAAAGGAAAACTATAACATTAGGTCCTTCGGCCAGGTGTGCTAGGCATGACACCTTATCGGGTTAAGGACCAATGTTATAACTCTTGCGAATATGTTCTAGCCATCATATCTGACCGAATTTCAGATCCGATTGGTGCCAGGATACCTTAGACTCAGGATGTCTAAGAGGAAAAGGTGCAACACAATTGACGAGCTGACAATGTAAGATTCTCGGTAAATGAACTATGGAAGCGAGTTCCGAACAAGGGTTCATCATTAAGCCAAGGAGAGGATGAGGCGGTGGCTGATGGACTCAGCGACCATTCATCGAGAATTCCAAAAGGATGGATTTCCACAATCATGTGAACAAGGAGATAACATTTGTCAGATCAAATGATAAAATGGTGTGCTAGAGGAAAGCATACACAATTAAACATTGATTGAAAAGTGCATCCAAAATATGGACTAAGTAACACGATCAATGTTAGAATGATGAGTCAATAATCAACATATGAAGAAAGAAACTATCATTCGTATCTTACAAGCAATAGGGTTGCTAGAAGTTTTGAATTCACAAATCATAGTTCATTGTTTTTGGCATTCCGGTTATAAATAACACGGGGACCAAGAAGGAATGGTGATGGTGAGAAGCATCACTTGTATCAAGAATTCTCAAGAGGTGGTAAAATTCCCACGACATTCTTGACATAAAAGGTGGTAACATTCCAAGGTAAAGAACAAATGCTGGATAGCAAGGAACTCAAGGTATAGCACAAAACACGAACAAGTTTGTGTTGGAGGGAAGGCAATAAAGTGGCCGATGATAACACAAATCATCAAGGGCAAGGGTGGTATTTCTCATCATGAATTCGATCGATATCCTAGAAGAGCTCATAAGGTTGATGATGATCACGACACATTTGTCGAGAGATTTCATGAAGAAGTAATCAATCAGCGACGACATCAGGATCAAAGGAATGATGAAGCGAAGGGTTATTGGAACCATGGGTACGACACAAGCTCATAATCCAGCTTGTGGTTCGAGGTGAAACAATAAGACGAGGAAATCGACGTAAGCTTAGCTTATTATCGAAAGATGCGCTCCGGTAATAAGGAACGGGTGGCACAGTTACATTTTAGCACGATAATGATATGGCCAATCAGGCTAGGAATGACTTGAAGGATTATTAAACTCATAAGCCACGAAAATTACTTAGAGTTATTGAATCAGAGTGCTGAATTGATTCACTTTTCGGTGTTCTCGGTTGACGACAACCCAGAACCCGTGGAGTCACTATGACATGGAAGGTACTACTTCATCAGAAATTCATTAGACTTAGTGCAATAGCATGATATCCTCGAGATAGTAGGGGGCAATACTCGAGGTAGTTCGGTATAGAGGTTGGACAAGCATATTGATTTGCAGAAGACAAGTGCTTTAACTTGTCCGCGAAATGGGATCAAAGAAGAACAATCATGGTCAGAACCACGGTTGCAAAGGATCAATTCATAGATATAAGATGGTATCAAATCAAGGAAATAGTTATTATTACAAGAAGCTTCTATGATAAGTTCCACATCGGGTCCATGGGCATGAACACAAAGTTCAAGGTCGACTCCCACTTCTCCAATGCATAACTTTTCATTCACTTCTCGTCTTCGAAGAAGTTGCAGTGTTGAAATTTATCTGGCGAAGCACCAGAAGAGTATGACTCATGAAAACTTTCGGGTTCACACGGTCTTAGAGAAGGTATAGGTTCAACCCACCGGGGCATCTTAGAAACATATACCATAAGCTTTAAGAGTAAATATCACTAGCTCAAAAGCAGAGCAAGGTTGAGAAAGTAGATGATACAATTTACCAAAGGCATTATGTATCCGAGGGAAGGCTCACAAGGTTATTGAATATGAAGGAGGCTGTCGAATAAAATCCATTTAAAGATCTGCCGGTCCATAACAGAGCTAATGTGAGCATCGGCACACAACCAGAGGAAGTAACAATGCAAAGGCATTGGATTATAGAAACAACTGACTAATCCAGAGCTCAAACGCAAAGGATTATGATTTTCAAATCAAGGGATCGGAAACGATGTTCTGATTAGGGATGGATAAGTTGAATAGCCTTAGGGGTACAATCGACGGCAATTGGATTGGTTGAGAACCAGCTCATGATTAAAATGACGTCTGAGCCGGAAAGATAATATAAAAGGATCAACTGATGATTGTGTGCATTCGCACACATGTTGAATCAATAGGGTCAAAATGACGGTGTCAAAAGATACTAGTGAATATTGCCAGATATATGGGAAGCATCCATAATGGAAGTAGACAAGTATTTGCAGAGCAATAAAGCTGCTAAGGATTTTCGGAGGATTGAATAGTATTTCAAAGACTTTTGTGAAACACATGAACAACTGGGGGATGAGCGGATACTCGATAAGTGTGAGAATTATCCGTAGGGGTATTCAGGTGACAAAGAACAGCAAGGCAGTAGGCCCAAAGGATTACCGAAACAACAACGAGTATTTCGGGGTATCTTGTAATAACAAGACCAACCGGGAAGCATTGTATGAATGGCGAGTATACGTGGTTATCCATAGGGGTTTATCGATGGAGGGGAATTGCAAAAGCGACGCCATAAAGTCTCTAGAGGACATCAGAGAGTATCTTCGGATTCTCCTAGTGCAGCAGGCGATCATCTGAGGTGAGGGGCTCTCCGGGAGAAAGTACTTTCGAGAACCTAAAGTTAGTTTTGTTTTTAGTAAAATCATTTAACCCGAATAGAAGAGAGCTCAGAGTCCCAGAGTAAGGATCGAGGAGTAAAAGATCCTAATACCACCCGATGGCGACGTGTGCCCGTAAGACACACAGCCATGTTAGTAAAAGTTTTGTAATGTCTAGACTCGACTTCAGCCAAGGAGTTGGAAAGGGGAATTCCTACAGGCAGTCGGCTCTGATACCAACTTGTGACGCCCCCGATTTAATCGTACAATAATCATACACGCAAACGTGTACGATCAAGATCAGGGACTCACGGGAAGATATCACAACACAACTCTACAAATAAAATAAGTCATACAAGCATCATATTACAAGCCAGGGGCCTCGAAGGCTCGAATACAAGAGCTCGATCATAGACGAGTCAGCGGAAGCAACAATATCTGAGTACAGACATAAGTTAAACAAGTATGCCTTAAGAAGGCTAACACAAACTGGGATACAGATCGAAAGAGGCGCAGGCCTCCTGCCTGGGATCCTCCTAAACTACTCCTGGTCATCGTCAGCGGGCAGCACGTAGTAGTAGGCACCTCCGGTGTAGTAGGAGTCGTCGTCGACGGTGGCGTCTGGATCCTGGGCTCCAACATCTGGTTGCGACAACCAGGTAGAAGGGATAGGGGAAAAGAGGGAGAAAGCAACCATGAGTACTCATCCAAAGTACTCGCAAGCAAGGAGCTACACTACATATGCAGGAGTATCCAATGGAATAAGGGTATCATATGTGGACTGAACTGCAGAATGCCAGAATAAGAGGGGGATAACTAATCCTGTCGAAGACTACGCTTCTGGCAGCCTCCGTCTTGCAGCATGTAGAAGAGAGTAGACTGAAGTCCTCCAAGTAGCATCGCATAGCATAATCCTACCCAATGATCCTCTCCTCGTCGCCCTGTTAGAGAGCGACCACCGGGTTATATCTGGCACTTGGAAGGGTGTGTTTTATTAAGTATCCGGTTCTAGTTGTCATAAGGTCAAGATACAACTCCGGGTCGTCCTTTTACCGAGGGACACGACTATTCGAATAGATAAACTTCCCTGCAGGGGTGCACCACATACCCCAACACACTCGATCCCATTTGGCCGGACATACTTTTCTGGGTCATGCCCGGCCTCGGAAGATCAACACGTCGCAGCCCTACCTAGGCACAACAGAGAGGTCAGCACGCCGGTCTAAATCCTATGGCGCAGGGGTCTGGGCCCATCGCCCTTTGCACACCTGCACGTTGCGTACATGGCCGGAAGCAGACCTAGCCTAGTGGCTTTCCAGTCCAATCCGGCGCGCGCCACTCAGTCGCTGACGTCACGAAGGCTTCGGCTGATACCACGACGCCAGGATACCCATAACTGCTCCCACGTAGATGGTTAGTGCGTATAGACCAAATGGCCAGACTCAGATCAAATACCCAGATCTCGTTAAGCGTGTTAAGTATCCGCGAACACCGACCAGGGCCAGGCCCACCTCTCTCCTAGGTGGTCGGAACCTGCCCTGTCGCTCCGCCTCAAAGATCCACTCGCGGGTGCTCCTACGAGCCTACCCGTCTTTAGTCACCACATGTATCATGTATAAAGTATATAGTACATACCCGTGATCACCTCCCGAGTGATCACGGCCCGATAGTATAGCATGGCAGACGGACAAGAATGTAGGGCCACCGATGATAAACTAGCATCCTATACTAAGCATTAGGTTTGCAGGTAAAGGTAACAACAGTAGTAGCAAGGACAGGCTATGCATCAGTATAGGATTAACGGGAAACAGTAACATGCTTCACTAATCTAATGCAAGCAGCATAGAGAAGAGTAGGCGATATCTGGTGATCAAAGGGGGGGCTTGCCTGGTTGCTCTGGCAAGAGAGAGGGGTCATCAACACCGTAGTCGTACTGGGTAGCAGCAGCGTCGGTCTCAGTGTCTATCGAGAGAAGAGGGGGGAGAAACAATAAATATCTAAGCAAGCATATGCATAGTGATGCATGACATGACAAGTAACGGCGTTAGAGGTGCCCTAACGCGGTAATAGGTGATACCGGTGAAGGGGGATGACATCCGGGAAAGTATCCCCGATGTTTTGCGTTTTCGAGCAGAGGAGCCGGAGGGGGAAAGTTGCGAGTTTGCTATGCTAGGGATGCGTGACGGACGAACGGGTTGCGTATCCGGGTTCGTCTTGTTGTTCTGAGCAACTTTCATGTTGAAAATATTTTAATCCGAGTAACGGATTAAAAGATATGATTTTCTAAAGATTTTATTAATTTCTGGAATTTAATTAATTATTTAAATTAATTCGAAAAATAGATTAATGACATCAGCATGATGTCATGCTGACATCAGCAGTCAACAGGGTTGACTTGGTCAACCAGACCCGTGGGTCGTGTGGGACCCACCTGTCATACACTACTTAGTCTAATCAGTGTTTAACTAATCTAATTTCTGTTTAATTAAACTAACTAGTTAATTTGGTTAATCTAATTATGATTAATTAATTTAATTAATTCTTTAATTAATTAATTGATTATCATTTTAATCAATTTTAATTATTATTTATTAATTCTTAATTCTTTTTTTAAATTAATTTAATTAATATTATTTTTTTCGTTTTCATTCACAGGGGGGTGGGGCCCCAACGTCATAGGCCCAGGGGCCTTAGTGGGCGCCGGACGTTAGCGGGCGAAGGGCGGGCGCTAACGGGCGACCCGAGCACGGCGTCGCCCGAACGCAGGGGCGCGCCGGCGAGGATGGGCGGCTCGGGCGCGGCAGCGATGCTGGGTAGCGGGGCGGCTACGGCAGAGCGGGTAGACGCGGGAGCAGCGCACGGGGGCGGCGGGCGAGGCACACAAGGCCGAGCGGGAGCAGGGGCGGCCACGCGCGAGCTCCGGACGGCGCGAGTGGCCAGTGGGCGAACAGAGGCGGGGCAGTGGTTCACGTGCGGGGCGGCGCGGTGCAGCCGCGGTGGCAGCACAGCAGCGCAGGCGGGTGGTGTGGTGGCACGGACAAGCGCGGGCACGTGTGCGAGTGCGCGCGAGCAAGCAGGGGAGCGAGCGTGCGCGAGCGGAGTGCTGCGGCGACGAACATGAGCGCGCGCAAGTGAGTGAGAGAGGGAGCGAGGCTCACGGCGGTGAGTAGGGCACGGGGCAGCGGGGCTCGTGGGGGAAGATGGGGACGACGGCGACGTGGAGGTGGCGTTCCGGCGAGTCGGTGACGCGGGCTTGTGGAGGCCGTTCAGGGAGGAGGACGAGGTCGACCGCGCGACGGGGAGACGAGCGGCTGCGGCGAGGGACGGCTCCGGCGTCGTCGTCGAGCGGCGGGGCCATGGCGCGCAACGGCAGCGGGACGGGTCGGGGGCGTCGGTTGCCCCCGATCCAAATCCGTTCGTGGGGGGGGGGAGCGAGGGGAGTGGGGTTTCGTCCCCGATCCAGATTGGATCGGGACGGGGAGAGGGAGTGGGGCGAGTGGGGGTTTAGGGTTACGGGGGTGGGGAGTTAGTAGGGGAGGTGGACCGGGGTGGGCCGGCCCGTTTGAGCGGCTGAGGCCAGCTGGGCCACTTGGCCCAGCGGGGGGGGGGGCTGTTTTCTTTTTTTTTGTTAGTTTTCTTTTCTGTTTTTGGTGTTTTCTTTTCCTTTTATTTATTCTTCCCCGCTTTATTTTAGTTGCATTCTATCTTAGTAAAATATACACTTAGTATCTAAATTAGTATTACAACTTAGCCCACAGTCACAAAAAGTCTAGACCCCAAATAACTTAGTTTGACATTTTATTAATTATAAAAGTTATTTAAATAATCATTTTTGCTACTGTTTTATTCATCTCATAGTATTTAAACATTTTATAAATGTGTGGTTTTTCCCCCATAATTATCTATGCAATATTTGCTTCACCCCGAACATTTTAGTTTTACTATTTGAAAACTTTTATTCTTTGGTTGATTTTGAATTTGAATTTGAATCAGTTTCGAACTAACACGAGATTAGCGATAGTAATCGAAGTGACGTGGCATCATTAATAGAGAATTACTATAGCTTGATTATCCGGGCGTCACACAAAAATTATAGATACGTTGGAGACGTATCACTCCCTGGTGTTCATGTCAATTTGTCACTGCCATCAAGGGGAGGAGGTCGGTGCCCGCACCCTGAGCGAAGAAGCCAGATCTGATGTATTCTGAGCCATTGCCATGTTGTGACATACATTTGAATGTCGTGCATTACCACGGAAACAAAAATATGATGCCTTTGTCGGGCATCCAACTGATATGCCACCATGTGCCCAAAATTGGTGTTTCGACCCTTTTGCCAAACTTTCAGAGGATCTGACCCTGGTTGCAAAAAAAAATTAGGATTTGACTCTTCCCTACCGCCACCCACCCGGCGGTAGGGTATCACATCCTACCTCCACCCCCAGGTGATACCAATTTATGAAGCCCCAACTCAATCATGCACTAATTATACACACAAATGTGCACGATCAAGCCTAGGGACTCACAGAAAGATATCACAACACAACTCTAGACACAAAATAAAATAATACAAGCTTTATATTACAAGCCAGGGGCCTGGAGGGCTCGAATAAATAAGCTCGAGTTACACAAGAGTCATCGAAGAATTAGTGTCTGAGTACAGACATAAATAAACAAGTTTGCCTTAAGAAGGCTAGCAAATCAATGACAACTAGAACGAAAAGGCACATGCCTCCTGCCTGGGAGCCTCCTAAACTACTCCTGGTCGTCGGTGGTCTCCACGTAGTAGTAGGCTCCGTCAGGGTAGTAGTAGTCATTGATGGGGTCAGCTGGCTGCCTGGCTCCGGGGCTTTGTCATCTGATCGCAGCAATCGGGTATGGGGGAAAAGGTAGCAAAGCAACTGTGAGTACTCACCCAAAGTACTCACACTACATCAGATTTATGTTAAGTATGCATCGGTATCAAAGGGAAGGGGTTGTATCTGTGGACTAAACTTTAGAAATGCCATAATAGAGGGGTAGGCCTAGCCTGTCGAAGACTAGCATCTTGCAGCGTCTTGCAGCAACAGAAGAGAGTAGAAATAACATAACATATAGTAAAATATATATTGGTAATGCCCAGAGATCCTTCCTTGACTCCCTGCGAGAAAGTGATCCCGGAGCCATCATATCAGTTTAGTATCACAAGTATCTAGTTCTAGTTGTAGTAGACCGGGATACAACTCCAAGCGTCTGTCACCGTGGACACGACTACTCGAATAGATAACTTCCCTACAGGGTGCACTAACTTACCCAACACACTAGATTAACTCTGGTCGGACACACTTTTCTTGGTCATGCCCGGCCTCAGCTGATCGACACACCGCAGTCCTACCTAGACTCCACAGAGAGATCCCCATCGGTCTACATCCTAAGCGTTATGGGGTCTTATGCACATTGCCCTTTGCACTCCGGGTCATTGTGAGCATGATGGATACCAGCGCCACCTCTCTACTTGATGGCGCGATCCGACCATGCCACAATGCTGAACTGGACGTCTGACAAAGCTATTGAAGAAACATACGACGCAGAGTGCCTAAAACTTATACCGCGTGGTGGTTAGTGTGAAAAGGCCAAAGGCCTACGCAGATCTCATATCCAAACCATTAGTGTATTGGGAGCTCGCGGTGATGATGAGTGGTCATGTCACCCGGTCTCGTGGACTTACGGCAAGTGGCATCTCTTGAGGGTACCCCTTGGCGGTCGACCCGTCTTCAACAAGGGACTAGGGTAAAACACATGGTAACCATGTGTCCATAACATCAAGGGGGAATCCGAGGAATCACCCTCGTTGGATTTCCACTCGATGTAACCGTCAAGGTGAACTTGGAGGAATCACTCTCGATGGGCTCACACTTGAGGGGTTGCACGACAGAGGCATCATCGGAGGTGGTGAAAGAGGAATCACTCTCAGTAACCCACAACCGACTAGCTACACTACAGAGATATCATTGGGAGTGAGGTAGGAGGTATCACCCTCAGCACTCGATAGTAGCTATACAGAGTCGTACAACTAAGGGGCTGTGAGGTGATGTGTCAGTCTCAGCACGTCGATCACATTGAACGAGTCATCGGTAACAAAGCGGGGCAAAAGGACAAGGGTTAGGGGTCACTGATGGATCACTAACCATCCTATACTAAGCATATAGGATAACAGGTAAAGTAATAATAGCAGGTTACAAAAGTAGGCTACACATCAGAATAGGAGCTATCGAACAACAGTAGCAAAATCGATTGCAAACATGTGAGATAAAGAATGGGCGATATAGGAATGATCAAGGGGGGTTTGCTTGCCTGGAAGCTCTGCTGAGAGGGGGTGGACGTCAGGGGCGTCGTCATACTAGGGAGCAGCGTCAACATCGGTATCGGGGTCTACCGGAGAAGAAGTGGGGGAAGAAACAATAAATACAAAGCACACATATGCAGCACAATGCATGACATAGTTATAAGATGTTCTAGGGGTGACCTAATGCAGTGCTACGCTTTATAGATGGAGCGGGAAAATTTTCCCGGCTCCACGCATATTTTCTCCCGAAGCACCCTTCTCTTGGACAGGATCTCTGATACGTCTCGAACGTATCTATAATTTTTTATTGTTCTATGCTGTTATATTATCAATCTTGGATGTTTTACATTCATTTACTAGCAACTTTATATCATTTTTGGGACTAACCTATTGACATAGTGCCGAGTGTCAGTTGTTGTTTTTTGCTTGTTTTTACTTCGCAGAATATCCATATCAAACGAAGTCCAAATGGAGCAAAACTATTTAGAGATTTTTTTTCTGCCTAGAAGAGACCCAGGGAGCCGAGGAGGTGTACCAGATGAGGCCCATGGGGCCCACAAGACACCAGGGCGTGCCAGAGCCCCCAGGCGCGCCGTAGTGCCTTGTGGGGCCCATGTTGATCTTTTCCACTGCCTCTCAGCTCTATAAATACTCAGATATTCCAGAAACCCTATGGGAGTCGACGAAACACAATTCCAGTCGCCGCAAATTCTAGAACCATAAGATCCAATCTAGAGCCCTTTTCCGGCACCTTGTCGGAGGGGGAAACAATCACCAGAGAGGTTCATCATCCTCATTGGTGCTCCTCCGATGATGCGTGAGTAGTTTACCATAGACCTGCGGGTCCGTAGGCAGTAGCTAGGTGGCTTCTTCTCTCATTGTGATCCTCAATACAATGTTATCCTCGATATTTTTGGAGATCTATTTGATATAATGACTTTTTGCAGTGTGTTTGTTGGGATCCGATGAATTGCGAGTTTATGATCAGTTATATCTATGAATATTATTTGAGTCTTCTTTGAACTCTTTTATGCAAGATCTTTATAGCCTCATATTTCTTCTCCAAAACTTTGGTTTGGCTTGGTCAACTAAATTGATTTTTCTTGCAATGGGAAGATGTGCTCTGTGATGGGATCGATCTTATGGTGCTTATTTTCGATGACAGAAGGAGACATGACATGCATGTATCGTTTTCATTAAGGAGAAAAAGATGGGGTCTATTCCTACATTAATAGATCTTGTCTACATCATGTCATCGTTCTTATTGCATTACTTCGTTTTTCCATGAACTTAATACGCTAGATGCACGTTTGAAAGATCATGGATGTCGCCTAGAGGGGGGTGAATAGGCGTTTTAAAATAATTACGGTTTAGGCTTGAACAAATGCGGAATAAACCTAGCGGTTAATTTGTCAAGCACAAAACCTAAAACAACTAGGCTCACCTATGTGCACCAACAACTTATGCTAAGCAAGATACGCAACTATGTGATAGCAAGATATATGACAAGAAACAATATGGCTATCACAAAGTAAAGTGCATAAGTAAAGGGGCTCGGGTAAGAGATAACCGAGGCACGCGGAGACGATGATGTATCCCGAAGTTCACACCCTTGCGGATGCTAATCTCCGTTTGGAGCGGTGTGGAGGCACAATGCTCCCCAAGAAGCCACTAGGGCCACCGTAATCTCCTCACGCTCTCGCACAATGCAAGATGCCGTGATTCCACTAAGGGACCCTTGAGGGCGGTCACCGAACCCGTACAAATGGCAACCCTTAGGGGCGGTCACCGAACCCGTACACTTTGGCAACCCTTGGGGGTGGTCACCCGTACCCGTCAAATTGCTCGGGGCGATCTCCACAACCTAATTGGAGACCCTGACGCTTGCCCGGAGCTTTGCACCACGATGATTGAGCTCCGAACACCAACAACCGTCTAGGGCGCCCAAGCACCCAAGAGGAACAAGCTCAAGGGTACCAAGCACCCAAGAGTAATAAGCTACTCAACTTGTAACTTCCACGTATCACGTGGAGAACTCAAACCGATGCACCAAATGCAATGGCAAGGGCACACGGAGTGCCCAAGTCCTTCTCTCTCAAATCCCACCGAAGCAACTAATGCTAGGGAGGAAAATGAGAGGAAGAACAAGAAGGAGAACACCAAGAACTCCAAGATCTAGATCCAAGGGGTTCCCCTCACATAGAGGAGGAAGTGATTGGTGGAAATGTGGATCTAGATCTCCTCTCTCTTTTCCCTCAAAAACTAGCAAGAATCCATGGAGGGATTGAGAGTTAGCAAGCTCGAAGAAGGTCAACAATGGGGGAAGAACACGAGCTCAAGTGATTAAGGTTCAACGGGGAAGATGACCCCCTTTTATAGGAGGGGGAACATCCAACCGTTAACCCCCACTCAGCCCCGCAGAGAGCGGTACTACCGCGGAGGCAGGGCGGTACTACCGCTCGTAAGCGGTACTACCGCTCCCCCTCAGCGGTACTGCCGCGCCAGAAGAAAAGGGCTGGGGCTGGGACCCAGAGCGGTACTACCGCGGAGGTAGGGCGGTACTACCGCTCACAAGCAGCACTACCACCACTACTACCGCAGCTAGTACCGCAAAACCTGACACGAGAAAAAGCGCACTCGAATCGAAGCGGAAGGAGCACGAAGCCACAGCGGTACTGCGGCTGAGCCCAGCAAGCGGCACTACCGCTCCGAGGAGCGGTACTACCGCTTAGTGGACTGCAGCCGTACTACCGCTCCAACCACTGTGTCGAGGCGGTAGGAGCACGGATCCGCAGAGGCACTGCTGCTGAGGCCATCAAGAGGTACTACCGCTCCGAGGAGCGGTACTGCCGCTTAGTGAGCCTCAGTGGTACTACCGCTATGGCCCGCGGTACTACCGCTGGGTCCAGGAGAAAAACCACACTCCAGAAAACCAGAACTGCCATAACTTCTGCATATGAGCTCCGAATTGAGAAAACTCAAGCTTGTTGAAAACAAGACGACGAGTAGCATCAAAACAGCGACTCTCAAAGAAGAGGCAGGGGAGGTATGCCAACAAATAGAGGAGAGAAACCTCCAACCGAGAAGAACCGGCAAAACCTCCAACATCGAAAACATCATAGAAGATGCATGGGAACTCCGTTTTCGATGAACTCAAGCTTGTCATCAAGATGACCATAAGCTCTAAGACTCTCAAAGAGAACCAAACAAGAACCAAGAAAGATGATGCAAGGATGCAATGGTTTGAGCTCTCAACGAACGATACGATCAAGCTACTCATCGAGGCCCCCCCCCCTTGATAGTACGGCAATCGGTCCTATAACCCGGTCTCCCAACTACCATCATGAGACCGGTAAAATAGAAAACCTATCAAGGGCAAACCTTTGCGTTGCACATGGTCCACTTGAGCTAGATGATGACGATCTTGACTCCCTCAAGTTGGACCACCTTTCTTGATTGGGTTGACTCGATGAAGACTAGTTGATTGCTTCCCCATACTCCACTATGGGTGAGCCACTCTTCCGCACATCTTCACAAGTCCATTGTCACCACAAAGGATGGCAAGCTTCAAGCATTTGATCTCTTCGTGATGCTCCACTTGAACTTGCACACCGCAACCTAACCCCACAAAGAACTCTCACGAAGACCATGGGTTAGTACATAAAGCGTAATTGACAATGCTTACCATACCATGGGATCACTTGATCCCTCTCGGTACATCTTCTACGCTGTGTGGGTTGATCAACTTGATTCACTCTTTAACTTAGTCTTGATCAACCTCTCACAAGACCAATCTTTAGGTAATTCCTTGAATAGCACGTTGGTCGACACAAACTCTCCTTGAAACCAACACATGTACTCCAAGAAAAGCCTATGGACAAAACCTTCAAATATAACTCAAGGCAACCATTAGTCCATAGAGATTGTCATCAATTACCAAAACCAAACATGGGGGCACCGCATGTTCTTTCAACGTTGTATAGCGATCGATGTGTTGAGTAATAGTAGTAGATGCAGGAAGGAGTCGGTCTACTAATCTTGGACGTGATGTCTATATACATGATCATTGCCTTGGATATCATCATAATTATTTGCTATTCTATCAATTGCCTAACAGTAATTTATTTAACCCCCGTATGCTATTTTTTCGAGAGATGCCACTAGTGAAATCTACGGCCCCCGGGTCTATTTTCTATCATATTATTTTCAGGTCTATTATTTCAAAAAAGCCAAAAATACCTTACTGCACTTTTTATTTATTTATTTATTTTTTGTTTTTGTCAAATCTATTTATCAAATCTCATACAATTTTATCTATCTCAATACCGAGGAGGGATTGACAATCCCTCTCATGCGTTGGGTTGCAAGTATTTTTTATTTGTGTGCAGGTGCTTTTTATATAGTATTACTTGGTTCTCCTACTGCATTGATAATCTTGGTTTCATAACTGAGCGAAATACTTATCGTTGTTGTGCTGCATCGTCCTCTCCTCTTCAGGGAAATACCAACGCAGATACAAGCAATCAATCCCGCTTCTCTACCCAAACATACTTTCCCTAACATCCGATCCTACATGACACACGGGGCATCACCATGAGGCTATGCATTGGCATGCCCTCACCAAAAAAGAAAAGAAAATCATATGCTGGCAGTAGTGGCGCCTTTTTGGTGTTGGTCTTTGGAATGTTGTATGTCAACTTGATCATGAGGGTTTTAGATGTCGGGAGGATGACATTTTTCTTATATCTTCTAGACATGAACCTTGCCATTTGGTTTCGTACTTCAATGAAAAATGGTAACCCTTTAGTTTTTCTCAAGATCATGTTTTAACAAGAATTCATATGATAATGTGGTACATTAATTTTCTAGAGATTTGTTAATCATCTGCCTTTCTTTCCCAAGGACATAATGTTGGTGAACATGAACATGCTATATCACTGCAAGGTTAAGTACTGACCTGTGAATCGCGCCACGCTCACTCGTAGGCTAGGTTCATGAGGCTTCCTATTGGTCACTCCATGCAGCAGTATTTCGACCAAATGCACAAGGTCGTGTCTTTATGGGCCTGCCTAGTCTGCATCTTTGTTATCGGGCGCACCTTTCCTCCAATTTTGTAGCATTTTTTCCAGGTTTCTTTGATTTTTCAACCATTTTCTTTCTTTTCTCAATAAAAATATGAACATTTTGTAAACTAAATTAATATCTTATTAAATTAATATTTTTAAAACAGAACATATCTAAATATACGGAAATACTTATAAAATTATAGGGACACTTTTTAATTACACGAATATGATCACTTCCTAATTATATGAGTACTTTATTTAATTAGATGAACATATTTCAAAAAACATGAATGTTTTTTCATAGTATATAAACACTTTTATTATTTGCATGAACATTTTTTAAAGAATGTGTGGACATTGATCAAAAAGTTTGTCGTGTAGTGAAAAAAATATGCACCATGTATAAGAAAATGTCAGCCGTGTATTTAAGAAAAAAATGGCTTGTATATACACAAAATAAAAATAATATTTGTAGTCAAATAAACAAAAAGGAAAAGCTGAAAACATGGAGGAAACCCTGAAAGAGCAGGGACAGAAAAGGCAAAAAAAAACAGGAATACAAAATTGGCAAAATGTGCCCATCTATTGGGTGCCCTATGTCTTGCTTACAATTAGACAAAGGGAGCCCGCGCGTGAAGGGAAGCGCGACTTGCACCGGCACAGGTGCGCCGGAGGCCAGAGTCTCATTTTTTTAACTTTTTTTGTACTTCCAAATATTTAAATAAAATGTATTACGAAAAACGCTTTACATAAAATATTTTGAAAAAGCGCTAACCAAGTGTTTAAAAAATGTGAAATATGTGTAGCGAAAATGTATCTCATGTATGTAAAAATATATACAATGTCTGTAAAAAATGTTGATCATGTATTTAATATTTTTTAAATCAAACATTTGAAAAAAACACTAAACATGTGTTTGAAAAATATTAGTCAACCACTTGAAAATTATTAAATGTGTATATAAAAAATGTTGAACATGTATTCAGCAAGCATTTAATCTTGGATTTGAAAAAATGTTTATAAAGAATTTGAAAATGTTTTTTTGTGTATCAAAAAAATGTTGACCATGTATTCCAAAATATTAATCTCATATTTTAAAATGTTAATAAGCAATTGAAAAATTATCAAATGTGTATAGAAAACATGTTGACTATGCATTAAAAAAATATTAATCTTGTATCTCAAAAATGTTAATCAAGCATTTCGAAAATGTTTAAAATGTGTATAGAAACATGTTTTCCGTTATTCTAAAAAAATTAAACTTATATTTGAATAGTGTTAAATGTGTAATAGAAAAATATATTTGATATATACCAATAATGTACACTGTGTATGGGAAAAAGTAGGCATAAAAAATATTTTCTCCAAAAATGTTAATCTGGTATTTCAAAAATGTATACCATGTATATAAAAAATGTTCCAGACGTATAATAAAATGTTGAATGCGTTCATAAAAAAGTTAACATGCGTTGAACCAAAAAGAGGGCGATGAAAAAGACAAAAAAACAAAAACTGAAGAAGACCCAATAAAAGCAAAATAGAAAACCAAAGAAAAACAAGACAAAGAAAATAAAAAACCCAAAGAAACCAATTGAAAAGAATGGAAACAGAGGAAAAAAACTAAAGAAATAAAGAAACAAAATCATAAAAAAGCAATAAATACCTTGAAATAAAGAAATAGAAATGAAGAAACTGGAAAACTGGTGAAAACAGCTGAATGAAACGAAGAAAAACAATGAAAACATAGAAAAACAAAAAAAACAAAGAAAAAACCGGCGAAGGAAAAAAAAGATGAAATCGGGTCAGCCCAGTAGCTATAGCGTGGTGGTAAAACCTTCGGCAAGAGCTATGGTAGGGGGAGCCCCTGTTTGATGCAATGTGTCAAATTGGCGGTGCTGCAACGCACAGGAGATAGGCCGACTGCGTCGGCCAATCGAGTTGTACCGCTCACAAAAAAGATAGCAAAAAAAGAGGGGCCGAAGCGATGAGAGGTTTCGAACCGCGGGGGGGGGGGGGGGAGGGGTCTACTGCTTGCATTTGCGTGCTCATTGCCATCCCAGTACGGTAGTATTGTCATCTGTATCCTCTCAAAAAAACTGCCGCCGTTTGTAAAGCGGCCAACATCTTAAAGAACTAGACCCGACTGGAGTATTGTAGCGAACTAGAACCAGACCCGAATTATTGAGCATAGTGAACGTAAGTGTACTTTTTTATGTGTATCGACCAGACCCGAATTATTCCAACTCCGAGATGCTTGCACCAGTCCATATATGGATCGCTGGAGCTTGCTCACTTTGTAGCACCTTAGGATCGACAAAACCTTCTGGTTGCATCATATACAACTCTTTTTTAAGAAATCCATTAAGGAATGCAGTTTTGACATCCATTTGCCAGATTTCATAAAATGCGGCAACTGCTAACATGATTCGGACAGACTTTTAAGCATCGATACGAGTGAGACAATCTCATCGTAGTCAACACCTTGAACTTGTCAAAAACATTTTTGTGACAATTCGAGCTTTCTAGATAGTAACACTACTATCAGCGTCCGTCTTCCTCTTGAAGATCCATTTATTCCCAATGACTCATCGATCATCGGGCAAGTCAATCAAAGTCCGTACTTTGTTCTCATACATGGATCCCATCTCAGATTTCATGGTCTCAAGCCATTTTGCAAAATATGGGCTCATCATCGCTTCCTCATAGTTTGTAGGTTCGTCATGGTCTAGTAACATGACTTCCAGAATAGGATTACCGTACCACTCTGGTGCGGACCATACTCTAGTTGACCAACGAGGTTCGTTAGTAACTTGATTTGAAGTTTCAGGATCATCATCATTAGCTTCCTCACTAATTTGTGTAGGAATCACTAGAACCAATTTATTTGATGAACTACTTTCTAATTTGGGAGAAGGTATAGTTACCTCATCAAGTTCTACTTTCCTCCCACTCACTTCTTTCGAGAGAAACTCCTTCTCTAGAAAGGATTCATTCTTAGCAACAAAATATCTTGCCTTCGGATCTGTGATAGGAGGTGTACCCAATAGTTTCTTTTGGGTATCCTATGAAGACGCACTACTCCGATTTGGGTTTGAGCTTATCAGGTTGAATCTTTTTCACATAAGCATCACAACCCCAAACTTTAAGAAACGACAGCTTAGGTTTCTTGCTAAACCATAGTTCATATGGTGTCGTCTCAACGGATTTATATGGTGCCCTATTTAACGTGAATGCAGCTGTCTCTAATGCATAACCCCAAAATGATAGCGATAAATCAGTAAGAGACATTATAAATCACACCATATCTAATAACGTACGGTTATGACATTCGGACACACCATTACGCTGTGGTGTTCTAGGTGGCGTGAGTTGCAAAACTATTCCGCATTGTTTCAAATGAAGACCAAACTCGTAACTCAAATATTCTCCTCCAAGATCAGATCACAGAAACTTTATTTTCTTGTTACGATGATTTTCCACTTCACTTTGAAATTCTTTGAACTTTTCAAATGTTTCAGACTTATGTTTCATCAAGTAGATATACCCATATATGCTCAAATCATCTGTGAAGGTCAGAAAATAACGATACCCGCCGCGAGCCTCAACACTTATCGGATCGCATACATCAATATATATTATTTCTAATAAGTCAGTTGCTCGCTCCATTGTTCCGAAGAACGGAGTCTTAGTCATCTTGCCCATGAGGCATGGTTCGCAAGCATCAAGTGATTCATAATCAAGTGATTCCAAAAGCCCACCTGCATGGTGTTTCTTCATGCACTTTACACCAATATGACCTAAACGGTAGTGCCACAAATAAGTTGCACTATCATTATTAACTTTGCATCTTTTGGCATCAATATTATGTGTATCATTGTGATCAAGATTCAGTAAACCATTTACATTGGATGTAAGACCATAGAAGGTTTTATTCACGTAAACAGAACAACAATTATTCTCTGACTTAAATGAATAACCGTATCACAATAAACATGATCCAATCATATTTATGCTCAACGCAAACACCAAATAACATTTATTTAGTTCCAATATTAATCCCAAAGGTAGAGGGAGTATGCGATGGTGATCTTATCAACCTTGGAATCACTTCCAACACACATCGTCACCTCGCCCTCAACTAGTCTCTGTTCATTTTGTAACTCCTGTTTCAAGTTACTAATCATAGCAACTGAACCAGTATCATATACCCAGGGGATACTATGAACACTAGTAAAGTACACTTTAATAACATGTATATCAAATATACCTTTGTTCACTTTGCCATCCTTCTTATCCGCCAAGTATCTAGGGCAGTTCCACTTCCAGTAACCATTTCCTTTGCAGTAGAAGCACTCAATTTCAGGCTTGGGTATAGCTTTGGGCTTCTTCATGGGAGTGGCAACTTGCTTGCCATTCTTCTTGAAGTTCCCTTTCTTTCCCTTGCCCTTTTACTTGAAACTAGTGGTCTTGTCAACCATCAACACTTGATGCTTTTCTTGATTTCCACCTTTGCCGACTTCAGCATCGCGAAGAGCTCGGGAATTGTTTTACGACATCCCTTGCATATTATAGTTCATCACTAAGTTCCAGTAACTTGGTGATAGTGACTAGAGAACTATGTCAATCACTATCTTATCAGGAAGATTAACTCCCACTTGATTCAAGCAATTGTAGTACCCAGACAATCTGAGCACATGCTCACTGGTTGAGCTATTCTCCTCCGTCTTGTAGGCAAAGTACTGTTAGAGGTCCCATACCTCTCGACACGGGCATGAGTCTGAAATACTAATTTCAACTCTTGGAACATCTTATATGCTCCGTGGAGTTCAAAATGTTTTTGAAGTCCTGGTTCTAAGCGGTAAAGCATGGTGCACTAAACTATCAAGTAGTCATCATACCGAGCTTTGTCGAACGTTCATAGCGTCTGTATTTGCTCCTGCAATAGTTATGTCACCTAGCGGTGCATCAAGGAGATATTTCTTTTATGCAGCAACGAGGATAATCCTCAGACCACGGATCCAATCCGCATCTTTGCTACTATCATCTTTCAACATAGTTTTCTCTAGGAACATATCATAAATAAAATGGGGAAGCTATACACGAGCAATTGATCTACAACATAGAAATGCAAATACTATTAGGACTAAGTTCATGATAAATTTAAGTTCAATTAATCATATTACTTAAGAACTCCCACTTAGATAGACATCCCTCTAATCATCTAAGTGATCACGTGATCCATATCAACTAAACCATGTCCGATCATCACGTGAGATGGAGTAGTTTTCAATGGTGAACATCACTATGTTAATCATTGCTACCTCTTGAGCATGTGTTGGTTTTCCCTTGAAGAGGAAAGCGTGATGCAGCAAAGCAGCGTAAGTATTTCCCTCAGTTTTTGAGAACCAAGGTATCAATCAAGTAGGAGACCACGCGCGAGTCACCTTGTACCTACACAAACAAATAAGAACCTCGCAACCAACGCGATAAAAGGGGTTGCCAATCCCTTCACGGCCACTTGCAAGAGTGAGATCTGATAGAGATAATAATAATAAGATAAATATTTTTGGTATTTTTATGATATAAATTGAAAGTAAAGATTGCAAAATAAAGTAGATGGAAACTTATATGATGGAGAATAGACCCGGGGACCATAGGTTTCACTAGTGGCTCATCTCAAGATAGCATAAGTATTACGGTGGTTGAACAAATTACTGTCGAGCAATTGAAACTCTTTTGCGAACTAGTAAATTCTTTAATACTAGATTCAAAATCAGAGGGCATCTTATTATAATTTCCATAAGAATTGTTGTAGGAATTACCATAATTATTAGAGGAATTACTAGGAAACGACCTAGAATTAAAATTACCTCTATACGCGTTGTTACCAAAATTAATCCTACCAACAAAATTCACATCCATAGATTCGTTATTATTCTCAATCAAACTAGACAAATTAATATCATTAGGATCAGTAGGAGCACTCTTATTAGCAAACAATTTCATAAGTTCATCAATCTTTCCACTCAAAACATTAATCTCTTCAATTGCATGCACCTTTTTACTAGTAGATCTTTCAGTGTGCCATTGAGAATAATTAACCATAATATTATCTAGGAGTTCGGTAGCTTCTCTTAAAGTGATTTCCATAAAAGTGCCTCCCGCGGCCGAATCTAAAAGATTTCTAGAAGCAAAATTCAATCCGGCATAAATTTTTTGTATAACCATCAATAAATTCAAACCATGTGTACGGCAATTACGTATCATTAATTTCATCCTCTCCCAAGATTGTGCAACATGCTCATGATCAAGTTGCTTAAAATTCATAATATCGTTTCTAAGAGTGATGATCTTAGCGGGAGGAAAATACTTAGAGATAAAAGCATCTTTGCACTTATTTCATGAATCAATAATATTTTTAGGCAAAGATGAAAACCAGGCTTTCGCACGATCTCTAAGCGAAAACAAAAATAGCTTAAGTTTAACAATATCATTATCCACATCTTTCTTCTTTTGCATATCACACAAATCAACAAAGTTGTTTAGGTGGGTCGTGGCATCTTCGCTAGGAAGGCCAGAAAACGGATCTTTCATGACAAGATTCAGCAAAGCAGTATTAATTTCACAAGATTCAGCATCGGTAAGAGGAGCAATTGGAGTGCTAATAAAATCATTATTGTTGGTATTGGAAAAGTCACACAATTTAGTATTATCTTGAGCCATCATGACAAGCAAGCAATCCAACACACAAGCAAACAAGCGAAGAAAAAGCGAACGGAAAGAGAGGGCGAAAGGAAAAGAGGACGAATAAAACGGCAAGGGTGAAGTGGGGGAGAGGAAAACGAGAGGCAAATGGAAAATAATGTAATGCGAAGGGTAAGAGTTGTGATGGGTACTTGGTATGTCTTGACTTGGCGTAGATCTCCCCGGCAACGGCGCCAGAAATCCTTCTTGCTACCTCTTGAGCATGCGTTGGTTTTCCTTTGAAGAGGAAAGCGTGATGCAACAAAGCAGCATAAGTATTTCCCTCGGTTTTTGAGAAACAAGGTATCAATTGAGTAGGAGACCACGCGCGAGTCACCTCGTACCTACACAAACAAATAAGAACCTCGCAACCAACACGATAAAAGGGGTTGTCAATCCCTTCACGGCCACTTGCAAGAGTGAGATCTGATAGAGATAATAATAATAAGATAAATATTTTTGGTATTTTTATGATATAAATTGAAAGTAAAGATTACAAAATAAAATAGATTGGAAACTTGTATGATGGAAAGTAGACCCGGGGGCCATAGGTTTCACTAGTGGCTTCTCTCAAGATAGCATAAGTATTACGATGGGTGAACAAATTGAAGGAAATATGCCCTAGAGGCAATAATAAAGTTATTATTTATTTCCTTACATCATGATAAATGTTTATTATTCATGCTATAATTGTATTAACCGGAAACATAATACATGTGTGAATACATAGACAAACAGAGTGTCACTAGTATGCCTCTACTTGACTAGCTCGTTAATCAAAGATGGTTGTGTTTCCTAACCATGAACAAAGAGTTGTTATTTGATTAAATGAGGTCACATCATTAGTTGAATGATCTGATTGACATGACCCATTCCATTAGCTTAGCACCCAATCGTTTAGTATGTTGCTATTGCTTTCTTCATGACTTATACATGTTCCTATAACTATGAGATTATGCAACTCCCGTTTTCCGGAGGAACACTTTGTGTGCTACCAAATGTCACAACGTAACTGGGTGATTATAAAGGTGCTCTACAGGTGTCTCCAAAGGTAGATGTTGGGTTGGCGTATTTCGAGATTAGGATTTGTCACTCCGATTGTCGGAGAGGTATCTGTGGGCCCTCTCGGTAATGCACATCATATAAGCCTTGCAAGCATTACAACTAATGAGTTAGTTGAGAGATGATGTATTATGGAACGAGTAAAGAGACTTGTCGGTAACGAGATTGAACTAGGTATTGGATACCGACGATCGAGTCTCGGGCAAGTAACATACCGATGACAAAGGGAACAACGTATGTTGTTATGCGGTTTGACCGATAAAGATCTCCGTAGAATATGTAGAAGCCAATATGGGCATCCAGGTCCCGCTGTTGGTTATTGACCGGAGATTTGTCTCAGTCATGTCTACATTGTTCTCGAACCGTAGGGTCCGCACGCTTAATGTTACGATGACAGTTATTATGAGTTTATGCATTTTGATGTACCGAAGTTAGTTCGGAATCCCGGATGTGATCACGTACATGACGAGGAGTCTCGAAATGGTCGAGACATAAAGATTGATATATTGGACGGCTATATTCAGACACCGGAAGTGTTCCGGGTGATTTCGGATAAAACCGGAGTGCCGGAGGGGTTACCGGAACCCCCCGGGGAAGTAATGGGCCTTATTGGGCCTGAGGGGAGAGAGAGGGAAGCAGCCCAAGAGGTGGCGCCCCCCCCCCCCTCATGGGGAGTCCGAATTGGACTAGGAGGGGGGGGCGCGGCCCCCCTTTCCCTCTCCCTCTCCCTCTCTTTCCTTCCCCCTCAAGTCTCCTAGTTGGACTAGGAAAGGGGAGTCCTACTCCCACTAGGAGGAGGACTCCCCCTCCCTTTGGCGCGCCCCATAGGGCCGGCCGGCCTCCCCCTTGCTCCTTTATATACGGGGGTAGGGGCACCCTAGAACACACAAGTTGATCCACGTGATCGTTCCTTAGCCGTGTGCGGTGCCCCCTGACACCATATTCCACCTCGATCATATCGTTGTAGTGCTTAGGCGAAGCCCTGCGTCAGTAGAACATCATCATCGTCACCACGCCGTTGTGCTGACGGAACTCATCCCCGAAGCTTTGCTGGATCGGAGCCCGTGGAGCGTCATCGAGCTGTACGTGTGCTAAGAACTCGGAGGTGCCGGAGTAACGGTGCTTGGATCGGTCGGATCGGGAAGACGTACGACTACTTCCTCTACGTTGCGTCAACGCTTCCGCTTCGGTCTACGAGGGTACGTAGACAAAACTCTCCCCTCTCGTTGCTATGCATCACCATGATCTTGCGTGTGCGTAGGAAATTTTTTGAAATTACTACGTTCCCCAACAGTGGCATCCGAGCCTAGGTTTTATGGTTTGATGTTACATGCACGAGTAGAACACAAGTGAGTTGTGGGCAATATAAGTCATACTTCCTACCAGCATGTCATACTTTGGTTCGGCGGTATTGTTGGATGAAACGGCCCGGACCGACATTACGCGTACGCTTACGCGAGACTGGTTCTACCGCCGTGCTTTGCACACAGGTGGCTGGCGGGTGTCAGTTTCTCCAACTTTAGTTGAACCGAGTGTGGCTACGCCCGGTCCTTGCGAAGGTTAAAATGGCATCAACTTGACAAACTATCGTTGTGGTTTCTGATGCGTAGGTAAGATTGGTTCTTGCTTAAAGCCCGTAGCAGCCACGTAAAACTTGCAACAACAATGTAGAGGACGTCTAACTTGGTTTTGCAGGGCATGTTGTGATGTGATATGGTCAAGACATGATGCTAAATTTTATTGTATGAGATGATCATGTTTTGTAACCGAGTTATCGGCAATTGGCAGGAGCCATATGGTTGTCGCTTTATTGTATGCAATGCAATCGCGATGTAATGCTTTACTTTATCACTAAGCGGTAGCGATAGTCGTGGAAGCATAAGATTGGCGAGACGACAACGATGCTATGATGGAGATCAAGGTGTCGCGCCGGTGACGATGGTGATCATGACGGTGCTTCGGAGATGGAGATCACAAGCACAAGATGATGATGGCCATATCATATCACTTATATTGATTGCATGTGATGTTTATCTTTTATGCATCTTATCTTGCTTTGATTGACGGTAGCATTGTAAGATGATCTCTCACTAAATTATCAAGAAGTGTTCTCCCTGAGTATGCACCGTTGCCAAAGTTCGTCGTGCCAGACACCACATGATGATCGGGTGTGATAAGCTCTACGTCCATCTACAACGGGTGCAAGCCAGTTTTTGCACACGCAGAATACTCAGGTTAAACTTGACGAGCCTAGCATATATAGATATGGCCTCGGAACACGGAGACCGAAAGGTCGAGTGTGAATCATATAGTAGATATGATCAACACAACGATGTTCACCATTGAAAACTAATCCATCTCACGTGATGATCGGTTATGGTTTAGTTGATTTGGATCACGTGATCACTTAGAAGATTAGAGGGATGTCTATCTAAGTGGGAGTTCTTTAAGTAATTTGATTAATTGAACTTAAATTTATCATGAACTTAGTACCTGATAGTATCTTGCTTATGTATGTTTGATTGTAGATAGATGGCCCGTGCTGTTGTTCCGTTGAATTTTAATGCGTTCCTTGAGAAAGCAAAGTTGAAAGATGATGGTAGCAATTACACGGACTGGGTCCGTAACTTGAGGATTATCCTCATTGCTGCACAGAAGAATTACGTCCTGGAAGCACCGCTGGGTGCCAGGCCTGCTGCTGGAGCAACACCAGATGTTATGAACGTCTGGCAGAGCAAAGCTGATGACTACTCGATAGTTCAGTGTGCCATGCTTTACGGCTTAGAATCGGGACTTCAACGACGTTTTGAACGTCATGGAGCATATGAGATGTTCCAGGAGTTGAAGTTAATATTTCAAGCAAATGCCCGGATTGAGAGATATGAAGTCTCCAATAAGTTCTGTAGCTGCAAGATGGAGGAGAACAGTTCAGTCAGTGAGCATATACTCAAAATGTCTGGGTATAATAATCACTTGATTCAGATGGGAGTTAATCTTCCAGATGATTGCGTCATTGAAAGAATTCTCCAATCACTGCCACCAAGCTACAAGAGCTTCGTGATGAACTATAATATGCAAGGGATGAACAAACTATTCCCGAGCTCTTCGCAATGCTGAAAGCTGCGGAGGTAGAAATCAAGAAGGAGCATCAAGTGTTGATGGTCAGCAAGACCACTAGTTTCAAGAAAAAGGGCAAAGGGAAGAAGAAGGGGAACTTCAAAAAGAACGGCAAGCAAGTTGCTGCTCAGGAGAAGAAACCCAAGTCTGGACCTAAGCCTGAAACTGAGTGCTTCTACTACAAGCAGTCTGGTCACTGGAAGCGGAACTGCCCCAAGTATTTGGCGGATAAGAAGGATGGCAAGGTGAACAAAGGTATATGTGATATACATGTTATTGATGTGTACCTTACTAGAGCTCGCAGTAGCACCTGGGTATTTGATACTGGTTCTGTTGCTAATATTTGCAACTCGAAACAGGGACTACGGATTAGGAGAACACTGGCAAAGGACGAGGTGATGATGCGCGTGGGAAAAGGTTCCAAAGTCGATGTGATCGCGGTCGGCACGCTACCTCTACATCTACCTTCGGGATTAGTATTAGACCTAAATAATTGTTATTTGGTGCCAGCGTTAAGCATGAACATTATATCTGGATCTTGTTTGATGCGAGACGGTTATTCTTTTAAATCAGAGAATAATGGTTGTTCGATTTATATGAGTAATATCTTTTATGGTCATGCACCCTTGAAGAGTGGTCTATTTCTGATGAATCTCGATAGTAGTGATACACATATTCATAATGTTGAAACCAAAAGATGCAGAGTTGATAATGATAGTGCAACTTATTTGTGGCACTGCCGTTTAGGTCATATCGATGTAAAGCGCATGAAGAAACTCCATACTGATGGACTTTTGGAACCACTTGATTATGAATCACTTGGTACTTGCGAACCGTGCCTCATGGGCAAGATGACTAAAACACCGTTCTCCGGTACTATGGAGAGAGCAACAGATTTGTTGGAAATCATACATACCGATGTATGTGGTCCGATGAATATTGAGGCTCGTGGCGGATATCGTTATTTTCTCACCTTCACAGATGATTTAAGCATATATGGGTATATCTACTTAATGAAACACAAGTCTGAAACATTTGAAAAGTTCAAAGAATTTCAGAGTGAAGTTGATAATCATCGTAACAAGAAAATAAAGTTTCTACGATCTGATCGTGGAGGAGAATATTTGAGTTACGAGTTTGGTGTACATTTGAAACAATGCGGAATAGTTTCGCAACTCACGCCACCCGGAACACCACAGCGTAATGGTGTGTCCGGACGTCGTAATCGTACTTTACTAGATATGGTGCGATCCATGATGTCTCTTACTAATTTACCGCTATCGTTTTGGGGTTATGCTTTAGAGACGGCCGCATTCATGTTAAATAGGGCACCATCAAAATCCGTTGAGACGACGCCTTATGAACTATGGTTTGGCAAGAAACCAAAGTTGTCGTTTCTTAAAGTTTGGGGCTGCGATGCTTATGTGAAAAAGCTTCAACCTGATAAGCTCGAACCCAAATCGGAGAAATGTGTCTTCATAGGTTACCCAAAGGAGACTGTTGGGTACACCTTCTATCACAGATCCGAAGGCAAAACATTTGTTGCTAAGAATGGATCCTTTCTAGAGAAGGAGTTTCTCTCGAAAGAAGTGAGTGGGAGGAAAGTAGAACTTGACGAGGTAATTGTACCTGCTCCCTTATTGGAAAGTAGTACATCACAGAAAACTGTTTCTGCGACACCTACACCAGCAAGTGAGGAAGCTAATGATAATGATCATGAAACTTCAGGAAAAGATACTACTGAACCTCGTAGATCAACCAGAGTGAGATCCGCACCAGAGTGGTACGGTAATCCTGTTCTGGAAATCATGCTACTAGATCATGATGAACCTACGAACTATGAAGAAGCGATGGTGAGCCCAGATTCCACAAAGTGGCTTGAAGCCATGAAATCTGAGATGGGATCCATGTATGAGAACAAAGTATGGACTTTGGTTGACTTGCCCGATGGTCGGCAAGCAATTGAGAATAAATGGATCTTCAAGAAGAAGACTGACGCTGACGGTAATGTTACTGTCTACAAAGCTCGACTTGTTGCAAAAGGTTTTCGACAAGTTCAAGGGGTTGACTACGATGAGACCTTCTCACCCGTAGCGATGCTTAAGTCCGTCTGAATCATGTTAGCAATTGCCGCATTTTATGATTATGAAATTTGGCAGATGGATGTCAAAACTGCATTCCTGAATGGATTTCTGGAAGAAGAGTTGTATGATGCAACCGGAAGGTTTTGTCAATCCAAAGGGAGCTAACAAAGTGTGCAAGCTCTAGCGATCCATTTATGGACTGGTGCAAGCCTCTCGGAGTTGGAATAAACGCTTTGATAGTGTGATCAAAGCATTTGGTTTTGTACAGACTTTCGGAGAAGCCTGTATTTACAAGAAAGTGAGTGGGAGCTCTGTAGCATTTCTGATATTATATGTGGATGACATATTACTGATTGGAAATGATATAGAATTTCTGGATAGCATAAAGGGATACTTGAATAAGAGTTTTTCAATGAAATACCTCGGTGAAGCTGCTTACATATTAGGCATAAAGATCTATAGAGATAGATCAAGACGCTTAATTGGACTTTCACAAAGCACATACATTGACAAGATTTTGAAGAAGTTCAAAATGGATCAAGCAAAGAAAGGGTTCTTGCCTGTGTTACAAGGTGTGAAGTTGAGTCAGACTCAATGCCCGACCACTGCAGAAGATAGAGAGAAAATGAAAGATGTTCCCTATGCTCTAGCCATAGGCTCTATCATGTATGCAATGCTGTGTACCAGACCTGATGTGTGCCTTGCTATAAGTTTAGCAGGGAGGTACCAAAGTAATCCAGGAGTGGATCACTGGACAACGGTCAAGAACATCCTGAAATACCTGAAAAGGACTAAGGATATGTTTCTCGTATATGGAGGTGACAAAGAGCTCATCGTAAACGGTTACGTTGATGCAAGCTTTGACACTGATCCGGACGATTCTAAATCGCAAACCGGATACGTGTTTACATTAAACGGTGGAGCTGTCAGTTGGTGCAGTTCTAAACAAAGCATTGTGGCGGGATCTACATGTGAAGCGGAATACATAGCTGCTTCGGAAGAAGCAAATGAAGGAGTCTGGATGAAGGAGTTCATATCCGATCTAGGTGTCATACCTAGTGCATCGAGTCCAATGAAAATCTTTTGTGACAATACTGGTGCAATTGCCTTGGCAAAGGAATCCAGATTTCACAAGAGAACCAAGCACATCAAGAGACGCTTCAATTCCATCCGGGATCTAGTCCAGGTGGGAGACATAGAGATTTGCAAGATACATACGGATCTGAATGTTGCAGACCCGTTGACTAAGCCTCTTCCACGAGCAAAACATGATCAGCACCAAGGCTCCATGGGTGTTAGAATCATTACTGTGTAATCTAGATTATTGACTCTAGTGCAAGTGGAAGACTGAAGGAAATATGCCCTAGAGGCAATAATAAAGTTATTATTTATTTCCTTACATCATGATAAATGTTTATTATTCACGCTAGAATTGTATTAACCGGAAACATAATACATGTGTGAATACATAGACAAACAGAGTGTCACTAGTATGCCTCTACTTGACTAGCTCGTTAATCAAAGATGGTTGTGTTTCCTAACCATGAACAAAGAGTTGTTATTTGATTAAACGAAGTCACATCATTAGTTGAATGATCTGATTGACATGACCCATTCCATTAGCTTAGCACCCGATCGTTTAGTATGTTGCTATTGCTTTCTTCATGACTTATACATGTTCCTATAACTATGAGATTATGCAACTCCCGTTTTCTGGAGGAACACTTTGTGTGCTACCAAACGTCACAACGTAACTAGGTGATTATAAAGGTGCTCTACAGGTGTCTCCAAAGGTAGATGTTGGGTTGGCGTATTTCGAGATTAGGATTTGTCACTCCGATTGTCGGAGAGGTATCTGTGGGCCCTCTCGGTAATGCACATCATATAAGCCTTGCAAGCATTACAACTAATGAGTTAGTTGAGAGATGATGTATTACGGAACGAGTAAAGAGACTTGCCGGTAACGAGATTGAACTAGGTATTGGATACCGACGATCGAATCTCGGGCAAGTAACATACCGATGACAAAGGGAACAACGCATGTTGTTATGCGGTCTGACCGATAAAGATCTTCGTAGAATATGTAGGAGCCAATATGGGCATCCAGGTCCCACTGTTGGTTATTGACCGGAGATTTGTCTCAGTCAAGTCTACATTGTTCTCGAACCGTAGGGTCCGCACGCTTAACGTTATGATGACAGTTATTATGAGTTTATGCATTTTGATGTACCTACGTTAGTTCAGAATCCCGGATGTGATCACGGACATGACGAGGAGTCTCGAAATGGTCGATACATAAAGATTGATATATTGGATGGATATATTCGGACACCGGAAGTGTTCCGGGTGATTTCGGATAAAACCGGAGTGCCGGAGGGGTTACCGGAACCCCGCGGGGAAGTAATCGGCCTTATTGGGCCTGAGGGGAGAGAGAGGGCAGCAGCCCAAGAGGTGGCGTGCCCCCCCTCATGGGGAGTCCAAATTGGACTAGGGGGGGGGCGCAGCCCCCCTTTCCCTCTCCCTCTCCCTCTCTTTCCTTCCCCCTCAAGTCTCCTAGTTGGACTAGGAAAGGGGAGTCCTACTCCCACTAGGAGGAGGACTCCCCCTCCCCTTGGCGCACCCCATAGGGCCAGCCGGCCTCCCCCTTGCTCCTTTATATATGGGGGCAGGGGGCACCCTAGAACACACAAGTTGATCCACGTGATCGTTCCTTAGCCGTGTGCGGTGCCCCCTGCCACAATATTCCACCTCGATCATATCGTTGTAGTGCTTAGGCGAAGCCCTGCGTCGGTAGAACATCATCATCGTCACCACGCCGTTGTGCTGACGGAACTCATCCCCGACGCTTTGCTAGATCGGAGCCCGGGGAGCGTCATCGAGCTGTACGTGTGCTAAGAACTCGGAGGTGCCGGAGTAACGGTGCTTGGATCGGTCAGATATGGAAGACGTACGACTACTTCATCTACGTTGCGTCAACGCTTCCGCTTCGGTCTACGAGGGTACATAGACAAAACTCTCCCCTCTCGTTGCTATGCATCACCATGATCTTGCGTGTGCGTAGGAAATTTTTTGAAATTACTACGTTCCCCAACACAAATTACTGTCGAGCAATTGATAGAAAAGCGAATAATTATGAGAATATCTAGGTATGATCATGTATATAGGCATCACGTCCGTGACAAGTGGACCGACTCCTGCCTGCATCTACTACTATTACTCCACACATCGACCGCTATCCAACATTCATCTAGAGTATTAGGTTCATAAGAACGGAGTAACACTTTAAGTAAGATGACATGATGTAGAGGGATAAACTCATGCAATATGATATAAACCCCATCTTTTTATCCTCGATGGCAACAATACAATACGTGTCGTTTCCCCTACTGTCACTGGGATCGAGCACCGCAAGATTGAACCCAAAGCTAAGAACTTCTTCCATTGCAAGAAAGATCAATCTAGTAGGCCAAACCAAACTGGTAATTCGAAGAGCCTTCCAAAGATAACCAATCATACATAAAAGAATTCAGAGAAGATTCATATATTGTTCATAGATAATCTTGATCATAAACCCACAGTTCATCGGATCTCGACAAACACACTGCAAAAGAAGATTACATCGAATAGATCTCCAAAGGAATCAAGGAGAACTTTGTATTGAGATCCAAAGAGAGAGAAGAAGCCATCTAGCTAATAACTATGGACCCGAAGGTCTGAGGTAAACTACTCACACATCATCGGAGAGGCTATGGTGTTGATTTAGAAGCCCTCCATGATCAATGCCCCCTCCGGCGGAGCGTCGGTAAAGGCCCCAAGATGGGATCTCATGGGTACAGAAGGTTGCGTCGGTTGAATTAGGTTTTCGTGGTGCCCTCTGATGTTTTTAGGGTACGTAGGTATATATAGGAGGAAGAAGTAGGTCGGTGGAGCCACGAGGGGCCCATGAGGGTGGAGGGCGCGCCCCCTGCCTCGTGGCCTCCTTGTTGATTGATTGACGTCCACTCCAAGTCCTCTGGATCACGTTTGTTCCAAAAATCACGCTCTCGAAGGTTTCATTCCGTTTGGACTCCGTTTGATATTATTTTTCTGCGAAACACTGAAATAGGCAAAAAAAAACAACAATTTGGGCTGGGCCTCCGGTTAATAGGTTAGTACCAAAAAAATATAAAAGTGTATAAATAAGCCCATTAAACATCCAAAACAGAATATATAATAGCATGGAACAATAAAAAATTATAGATATGTTGGAGACGTATCAAGCATCCCCGAGCTTAATTCCTGCTCGTCCTCGAGTAGGTAAATGATAAAAACAGAATTTTTTGATGTGGAATGCTTCCTAACATATTTCTCAATGTAATTTTTCTTTATTGTGGCACGAATGTTCAGATCCGAAAAATTCAAGATAAAAGTTTAATATTGACATAAAAATAATAATACTTCAATCATAATAACTGAGCAATACATGAGCGTGATCCATGGACATAGCACTATAGGTGGAATAGAATGGTGGTTGTGGAGAAGACAAAAAGGAGAAGATAGTCTCACATCAACTAGGCGTATCAATGGGCTATGGAGATGCCCATCAATAGATATCAATGCGAGTGAGTAGGGATTGCCATGCAACGGATGCACTAGAGCTATAAGTGTATGAAAGCTCAACAAAAGAAACTAAGTGGGTGTGCATCCAACTTGCTTGCTCACGAAGACCTAGGGCAATTTGAAGAAGCCCATCATTGGAATATATATGCCAAGTTCTATAATGTAGAATTCCCACTAGTTTATGAAAGTGACAACATAGGAGACTCTCTATTATGAAGATCATGGTGCTACTTTGAAGCACAAGTGTGGAAAAAGGATAGTAACATTGGCCCTTCTCTCTTTTTCTCTCATTTTTTTCTCAATTTTTTTTATTTTTTGGGCCTTTTTTTTCTTTTGGCCTCTTTTCTCTTTTTTTATTTTTCGTCTGGAGTCTCATCCAGACTTGCGGGGGAATCATAGTCTCAATCATCCTTTCCTCACTAGGACAATGCTCTAATAATGATGATCATCACACTTCTTTTTACATACAACTCAAGAATTACAACTCAATACTTAGAAAAAATATGACTCTATGTGAATGCCTCCGGTGGTGTACCGGGATATGCAATGAATTAAGAGTGAGACATGTATGAAAAAATTATGAATGGTCGATTTGCCACAAATACGATGTCAACTACATGATCATGCATGGCAATATATTTCGGAATGGCTATGGAAATGCCATAATAGGTAGGTATGGTGGCTGTTTTGAGGAAGGTATATGGTGGGTGTATGATACCGGCGAAAAGTGTGCGGTAATAGAGAGGCTAGAAAATGTGGAAGGGTGAGGGTGCGTATAATCCATGGACTCAGCATTAGTCATAAAGAACTCACATGCTTATTGCAAAAATCTATTAGTTATTGAAACAAAGTACTACGTGCATGCTCCTAGGGGGGTAGATTGGTAGGAAAAGACCATCGCTCGTCCCCGGCCGCCACTCATAAGGAAGACAATCAATAAATAAATCATGCTTCAACTTCATCACATAACGGTTCACCATACGTGCATGCTACGGGAATCACAAACTTCAACACAAGTATTTCTCAAATTCACAACTACTGAACTAGCATGACTCTAATATCACCATCTCCGTATCACAAAACAATTATCAAGTATCAAACTTCTCATAGTATTCAATGCACTATATGAAAGTTTTTATTATTCCTAAAAGCAAATTACCATGTTGTTCTAAAGGACTCCCAAAATAATATAAGTGAAGTATTATAGATCAATTATTTCTATAAAATAAAACCACCACCGTGCTCTAAAAGATATAAGTGAAACACTAGAGCAAAAACTATATAGCTCAAAAGATATAAGTGAAGCACATAGAGTATTCTAATAAATTACCATTCATGTGTGTCTCTCTCAAAAGGTGTGTACAGAAAGGATGATTGTGGTAAACTAAAAATCAAAGACTCAAATCATACAAGACGCTCCAAGCAAAACACATATCATGTGGTGAATAAAAATATAGCTCCAAGTAAAGTTACCGATGAACGAAGACAAAAGAGGGGATGCCTTCCGGGGCATCCCCAAGCTTAGGCTTTTTGGTGTCCTTGGATTTACCTTGGGGTGCCTTTGGAATCCCCAAGCTTAGGATCTTGCCACTCCATGTTCCATAATCCATCAAATCTTTACCCAAAACTTGAAAACTTCACAACACAAAACTTAACAGAAAATCTCGTGAGCTCCGTTAGCGAAAGAAAACAAAACACCAGTTCAAGGTACTGTAATGAACTAATTCTTTATTTATAGGGACATTTACATCTATGCCCCTAACTTGATCCCACTACTCAGATTTGCCCCTAATTTCGAAGGGTGCTCAAATTTGCCCCTCCGCCGTTAGTTGCCCTTATAGAAATGCCCTTCTGCGCCGTTACCGTCCGGTCAAAGGGCGTCAAAGGGCTTTGACCGTCTCGAAAAAAATAGCAAAAAAAATCAAAAAAATCTGAAATTTTGTGGGATCGAGGATACTCAAGTGCGCAATGTGCGTGCAAATTTTCATACTGTTTGGATACTCTAGGAGCTCATGGCAAAGGAAAAACAGTAACTATGTATGCCCGTGAATAGTAAATTCAAAAAAATAGCAAAAAAATTCAAAAAAATATGAATTTTTTTGGCATCCAAGCTGATCGGTTGCGCAAGGTGTGTGCAAAATTTTGTTGTGTTTGGACATTGTAGGAGCTCGTGAAAAAAAAACAAAATATGGCTCAGAAAAAACTTTGAAAAATACACTATTTTGCATTTTTTTGCTAGAGCTCCTCGCATGCCATTTGATAACAAAATTTTGCACACACCTTGCGCAACCGATCAGCTTGGATGCCAAAATTTTCATATTTTTTTGAATTTGTTTGCTATTTTATTTGAATTTACTATTCATAGGCATATAGATTTATTGTTTTCTTTTGCCCTGAGCTCCTGGTATGTCTAAACATCGCGAAAATTGGCACGCACCTTGCACACCTAACTATCTTTGATCCCACAAAATTTTAGATTTTTTTGAATTTTTTTGCTATTTTTTTCGAGACGGTCAAAGCCCTTTGACCGGACGGTAACGGCGCAGAAGGGCATTTCTATAAGGACACCTAACGGCAGAGGGGCAAATTTGAGCACCCTTCAAAATTAAGGGCAAATCTGAGTAGTGGGATCAAGTTAGGGGCACAAATGTAAATGGCCCTTATTTATATTGGTGTTAAACCTACTGTATTCCAACTTTTATGTGGTTTATAAACTCCATTACTAGCCATAGATTCATCAAAATAAGCAAACAACACACGAAAAACAGAATCTGTCAAAAATAGAACAGACTGTAGTAATCTGTATCAAACGCATACTTATGGAACCCCAAAAATTCTAAAATAAATTTCTGGTCGTGAGGAATTTATCTATTAATCATCTTCAAAAATAATTAACTAAATAGCACTCTCCAATAAAAAATGGCAGCAATTCTCGTGAGCGCTAAAGTTTCTGTTTTTTACAGCAAGATCAAAAAGACTTTCCCCAAGTCTTCCCAACGGTTCTACTTGGCACAAACACTAATTAAACACAAAAAACACAACCAAAACAGAGGCTAGATAAATTATTTATTACTAAACAGGAACAAAAAGCAAGGAATAGAAATAAAATTGGGTTGCCTCCCATCAAGCGCTATCGTTTAACGCCCCTAGCTAGGCATAAAAGCAAGGATAGATCTTGGTATTGCCATCTTTGGTAGACAATCCATAAGTGCCTCTCATAATAGATTCATATGGTAATTTAATTTTCTTTCTAGGGAAGTGTTTCATGCCTTTCCTTAATGGAAATTGGAATCTAATATTCCCTTCCTTCATATTAATAATTGCACCAATCGTTCTAAGGAAAGGTCTACCAAGAATAATATGACATTAAGGATTGCAATCTATATCAAGAACAATGAAATCTACGGCCACATAATTCATATTTGCAACAATAAGAACATCCTTAATTTTTCCCATAGGTTTCTTAATAGTGGAATCCGCAAGGTGCAAGTTTAAAGAGCAATCATCAAATTCACGGAAACCTAGCAAATCACACAAAGTTTTTGGGATCGTGGAAACACTAGCACCCAAATCACACAAAGCACATCATTCATGGTCTTTAATTTTAATTTTAATTGTAGGTTCCCACTCATCATAAAGTTTTCTAGGGATAGAAACTTCCAACTCAAGTTTTTCTTCATAAGATTGCATCAAAGCATCAACGATATGTTTAGTAAAAGCTTTATTTTGACTATAAGCATGAGGAGAATTTGGCACGGATTGCAACAAGGAAATACAATCTATCAAAGAGCAATTATCATAATTAAATTCCTTGAAATCCAAGATAGTGGATTCATTGCTATTTAAAGTTTTAACCTCTTCAATCCCACTTTTAACAATTTTTGCATCAAGATCTAAAAACTCCGAATTTTTGGGACGCCTTCTAACTAAAGTTGATTCATCTCCAGTCCCACCATTATCAAGATTCATATTGCAAGATAAGGATTTAATAGGGGACACATCAATTACTTTTAGATCTTCATCTTTATTATCATGAAAACTAGAAGAACACGCTTTTATGAAGCAATCGTTTTTTTCACGCATCCTAGCGGTTCTTTCTTTGCACTCACCAATGGAAATTCTCATGGCTTAGAGAGACTCATTAATAAAAGGGGTTTTCAATCCCTTCACGGCCACTTGCAAGAGTGAGATCTGATAGAGATAATAATAATAAGATAAGTATTTTTTGGTATTTTTATGATATAAATTGAAAGTAAAGATTGCAAAATAAAGTAGATGGAAACTTACATCATGGAGAATAGACCCGGGGACCATATGTTTCACTAGTGGCTTCTCTCAAGATAGCATAAGTATTACGGTGGTTGAACAAATTACTGTCGAGCAATTAAAACTCTTTTGCGAACTAATAAATTCTTTAATACTAGATTCAAAATCAGAGGGCATCTTATTATAATTTCCATAAGAATTGTTGTAGGAATTACCATAATTATTAGAGGAATTACTAGGAAACGGCCTAGAATTAAAATTACCTCTATACGCGTTGTTACCAAAATTGTTCCTACCAAGAAAATTCATATGCATAGATTCGTTATTATTCTCAATCAAAGTAGACAAAGGCATATAATTAGGATCAGCAGGAGCACTATTATTAGAAATAATTTCATAAGTTCATCAATCTTTCCACGCAAAACATTAATCTCTTCAATTGCATGCAGCTTTTTACTAGTAGATCTTTCAGTGTGCCATTGAGAATAATTAACCATAATATTATCTAGGAGTTTGCTAGCTTCTCCTAAAGTGATTTCCATAAAAGTGCCTCCCGCGGCCGAATCTAAAAGATTTCTAGAAGCAAAATTCAATCCGGCATAAAATTTTTGTATTATCATCCATAAATTCAAACCATGTGTAGGGCTATTACATATCATTAATTTCATCCTCTCCCAAGATTGTGCAACATGCTCATGATCAAGTTGCTTAAAATTCATAATATCGTTTCTAAGAGAGATGATCTTAGCGGGAGGAAAATACTTAGAGATAAAAGCATCTTTGCACTTATTCCATGAATCAATACTATTTTTAGGCAAAGACGAAAACTAGGCTTTAGCACGATCTCTAAGCGAAAATGAAAATAGCGTAAGTTTAACAATATCATTATCCACATCTTTCTTCTTTTGCATATCACACAAATCAACAAAGTTGTTTAGATGGGTCGCGGCATCTTCACTAGGAAGGCCAGAAAACGGATCTTTCATGACAAGATTCAGCAAAGCAATATTAATTTCACAAGATTCGGCATCGATAAGAGGAGCAATCGGAGTGCTAATAAAATCATTATTGTTGGTATTGTCAAAGTCACATAATTTAGTATTATCTTGAGCCATCGTGACAAGCAAGCAATCCAACACACAAGCAAACAAGCAAAGAAAAAGCGACCGAAAAGAGAGGGCGAAAGGAAAAGAGGACGAATAAAACGGCAAGGGTGAAGTAGGGGAGAGGAAAACGAGAGGCAAATGGCAAATAATGTAATGCGAAGGGTAAGAGTTGTGATGGGTACTTGGTATGTCTTGACTTGGCGTAGATCTCCCCGGCAACGGCGCCAGAAATCCTTCTTGCTACCTCTTGAGCATGCGTTGGTTTTCCCTTGAAGAGAAAAGGGTGATGCAGCAAAGCAGCGTAAGTATTTCCCTCGGTTTTTGAGAACCAAGGTATCAATCCTGTAGGAGACCACGCGCAAGTCACCTCGTACCTACACAAACAAATAAGAACCTCGCAACCAACGCGATAAAAGGGGTTGTCAATCCCTTCACGGCCACTTGCAAAAGTGATATCTGATAGAGATAATAATAATATAAATATTTTTGGTATTTTTATGATATAAATTGAAAGTAAAGATTGCAAAATAAAATAGATTGGAAATTTGTATGATGGAAAGTAGACCCGGGGGCCATAGGTTTCACTAGTGGCTTCTCTCAAAATAGCATAAGTATTACGGTGGGTGAACAAATTACTGTCGAGCAATTGATAGAAAAGCGAATAATTATGGGAATATCTAGGTATGATCATGTATATAGGCATCACATCCATGACAAGTAGACCGACTCCTGCCTGCATCTACTACTATTACTCCACACATCGACCGCTATCCAGCATGCATCTAGAGTATTAAGTTCATAAGAACGGACTAACGCTTTAAGCAAGATGACATGATGTAGAGGGATAAACTCATGCAATATGATATAAACCCCATCTTTTTATCCTCGATGGCAACAATACAATACGTGTCATTTCCCCTACTGTCACTGGGATTGAGCACCAGAAGATTGAACCCAAAGCTAAGCACTTCTCCCATTGCAAGAAGGATCAATCTAGTAGGCCAAGCCAAACTGATAATTCAGAGAGACTTGCAAAGATAACCAATCATACATAAAAGAATTCAGAGAAGATTCAAATATTGTTCATAGATAATCTTGATCATAAACCCACAATTCATCGGATCTCGACAAACACACCCCAAAAGAAGATTACATCGAATAGATCTCCAAGGGAATTGAGAAGAACTTTGTATTGAGATCTAAAGAGAGAGAAGAAGCCATCTACCTAATAACTATGGACCCGAATGTCTGAGGTAAACTACTCACACATCATCGGAGAGGCTATGGTGTTGATGTAGAAGCCCTCTGTGATCAGTGCCCCCTCCGGTGGAGCGCCGGAAAAGGCCCCAAGATGGGATCTCACGGGTACAGAAGGTTGCGGCGGTTGAATTAGGTTTTTGTGGTGCCCTCTGATGTTTTCAGGGTATGTAGGTATATATAGGAGGAAGAAGTAGGTCGGTGGAGCCACGAGGGGCCCATGAGGGTGGAGGGCGCGCCCCCTGCCTCGTGGCCTCCTCGTTGATTGCTTGACATCCACTCCAAGTCCTCTGGATCACGTTTGTTCCAAAAATCACGCTCCCGAAGGTTTCATTCCGTTTGGACTCCGTTTGATATTCTTTTTCCACGAAACACTGAAATAGGCAAAAAACAACAATTTGGGCTGGGCCTCCGGTTAATAGGTTAATCCCAAAAATAATATAAAAGTGTATAAATAAGCCCATTAAACATCCAAAACAGAATATATAATAGCATGGAACAATAAAAAAATTATAGATACGTTGGAGATGTATCAATCATATCTACTATATGATTCACGCTCGACCTTTTGGTCTTAGTGTTCCGAGGCCATATCTGCATATGCTAGGCTCGTCAAGTTTAACCCGAGTATTCTGCATGTGCAAAACTGGATTGCACCCGTTGTATGTGAACATAGAGCTTATCACACCCGATCATCACATGGTGTCTCAGCACGAAGAACTGTCGCAATGGTGCATACTCAGGGAGAACACTTGTACCTTGAAATTTAGTGAGAGATCATCTTATAATGCTACCGCCGAACTAAGCAAAATAAGATGAATAAAGGATAAACATCACATGCAATCAAATATAAGTGATATGATGTGGCCATCATCATCTTGTGCCTTTGATCTCCATCTCCAAAGCACCGTCATGATCACCATCGTCACCGGCTTGACACCATGATATGCATCATCTTGATCTTTATCAACGTGTCGTCACATGGTTGTCTCGCCAACTATTGCTATCGCATAGCGACAAAGTAAAGCAATTGTATGGCGGTTGCATCTTATGCAATAAAGAGACAACCATAAGGCTTCTGCCAGTTGCCGATAACTTAAACAAAACATGATCATCTCATACAACAATTTATATCTCATCACATATTGACCATATCACATCACAACATGCCCTGCAAAAACAAGTTAGACGTCCTCTACTTTGTTGTTGCAAGTTTTATATGGCTGCTATGGGCTGAGCAAGAATCGTTCTTACCTACGCATCAAAAACCACAACGCGGTATAGTGATTGCTTTTTGATCTTCAGAAAGAATCTTGTTCATTGAATCCGATTCAACTAAAGTTTGAGAAATTGACACCTACCAGCCACCTGTGTGCAAAGCACATCGGTAGAACCAGTCTCGCGTAAGCATACGTGTAATGTCGGTCTGAGCCGCTTCATCTAACAATACCACTGAATCAAGAATCAACTAGTGACGGCAAGCAATATGTATATACACACACCCACAACTCCTTTGTGTTCTACTCGTGCATATAACATCTACGCATAGACCTGGCTCTGATGCCACTGTTGGGGAACGCAGTAATTTCAAAAAAATTCTACGCATATGCAAGATCATGGTGATGCATAGCAACAAGAGGGGAGAGTGTTGTCCATGTACCCTCGTAGACCGTAAGCATTATGACAACGCGGTTGATATAGTCGTACGTCTTCATGATCGACCGATCCTAGTACTGAGAGTATGGAACCTCCGTGATCTGCACACATTCGGCTCAGTGACGTCCCATGAACTCTCGATCCAGCTCAGTGTCGAGAGAGAGCTTCGTCAGCACAACGGTGTGATAACGGTGATGATGATGCTACCATCGCAGGTCTTCACCTAAGCACTACGATGATATGACCTAGGTGGAATATGATGGAGGGGGACACCGCACACGGCTAAGGGATCAATGATCAACTTGTGTGTCTATGGGGTGCCCCCCTCCCCGTATATAAAGGAGTGGAGGAGGGGAGGGCCGGCCCTCTACTATGGCGCGCCTTGAGGAGTCATACTCCCACCGGGAGTAGGATTCCCCCTTTTCCATGTAGTAGTAGGAGAGTAGGAAAAGGAAGAGAGAAGAGAAGGAAGGAGGGGGCGCCGCCCCTTCCCCTAGTCCAATTCGGACTAGGCCTTGGGGGGGGGGGGCGGCCTGCCCTAGGCAGCCCCTCCCTCTCTCCCCTAAAGCCCATTAGGGCCGATATACTCCCCAGGGGGTTCCGGTAACCCCCGATACTCCGGTTAATGTCCAAACTCACTTGGAACCATTATGATGTCCAAACTCACTTGGAACCATTATGATGTCCAAACATAGTCATCTAATATATCGATCTTTATGTCTTGACCATTTCGAGACTCCTCGTCATGCCCGTGATCACATCCGGGACTCTGAACAACCTTCGGTTCATCAAAACACATAAACTCATAACACCGATCGTCACCGAACGTTAAGCGTGCGGACCCTACGGGTTCGAGAACTATGTAGACATGACCGAGACATGTCTCTGGTCAATAACCAATAGCAGAACCTGGATGCTCATATTGGCTCTCACATATTCTACCAAGATCTTTATCGGTCAAACCGCATAATGATATACGTTGTTCCCTTTGTCAGCGGTATGTTACTGTCCCGAGATTCGATCGTCGGTATCTCAATACCTAGTTCAATCTCGTTACCGACAAGTCTCTTTACTCGTTCCATAATGCATCATCCCGCAACTAACTCATTAGTCACACTGCTTGCAAGGCTTATATTGATGTGCATTACCTAGAGGGCCCAGAGATACCTCTCCGACAATCGGAGTGACAAATCCTAATCTCGATCTGTGGCAACTCAACAAACACCATCGGAGACACCTGTAGAGCACCTTTATAATCACCCAGTTATGTTGTGACGTTTGGTAGCACACAAAGTGTTCCTCCGATATTTGGGAGTTGCATGATCTCATAGTCATAGGAACATGTATAAGTTATGGAGAAAGCAATAGCAACAAACTAAACGATCATTGTGCTAAGCTAACGGATGGGTCTTGTCCATCACATCATTCTCTAATGATGTGATCCCGTTCATCAAATGATAACACATGTCCATGGCTAGGAAACTTAACCATCTTTGATTAATGAGCTAGTCAAGTAGAGGCATACTAGGGACACTCTGTTTTTCTATGTATTCACACATGTACTAAGTTTCCGGTTAATAAAATTCTAGCATGAATAATAAAAATTTATCATGATATAAGGAAATATAAATAACAACTTTATTATTGCCTCTAGGGCATATTTCCTTCATTTACAAGTGCAATATCAGGTCCATTGGAAAGCCCACCGTCATTCTTGAGACAATTGTATCACAATACCTTTTAATTTGACACTCTTTCTTTGCGATCTCTGGGTCTCACAATGATATTGACGTATTGTAATAGTCTCTATTGTTTGCAAAGTTGTATACGAGAGAAGCTCCTTCGTGCAACTATACCGTCAATGGCTATGACTACAACATGGGCTATTATCATTGTGATGATATCTATCCTTGGTGGACGACCTTCTTCAACGCCTTCTCTGATCCAAGGGGTAAGAAAAGATCTCACTTTGACCAAGGACAAGAAGGATCTGGAAAGGATGCCGAGACGGCATTTGGAGTGCTCCATGACCATTATGCAGTTGTTCGAGAACCTGCAAAAATATGGGATCTATAGACATTGTGGGAGGTGATAACAACTTGTGTGGATCATCCAGAGTATGATTAGATTGTGAAGGATGAGAGTGGCGGAGTTCACCATTGTCTAAAATTTGAGCGTATGGGTGATCCTATCCAACTGCCAGAGCATAATCCGATGACATTTAATGATTTTATCCAAATGCATCAACAGATTCACCATCGAGCATATTTAGTTCCTCTCGTTTTCCTCCCCTAACCCTAAACAGCAAGGGAAAACTTTTCCCTCCAGACTTCACCGGCAAGCCCCTGGATTCGCCTCCCCTCTGCCTGCCGCTCCCTCGGCCGGTGGCGAGGAGGGGCATCCCGGTGCCTCCACTCCGTTCAGTAGTTGAGGTTAGAGTTTTTAGTCCTCGCAGGTGCGGCACTAGGGTGGATAACGACAATTCTTCTTCGAGTTTGTCTTCCAGGCTCCGATCCTCCTTGAGTTCGTCTGTATAGACGTAGTTGATGGAGGTAGGGCATAGATTCCTGTCGTCTCCTTGGTGCGGTGAGGTTAGCGTTTCTCGTCATGTGGTGAGATTTGGTGTTAGGTGTTTCAGATCTATGCAAGGTTTCAATGGCAATGACTACAGCTCTAGGGCGCTGGTCCCTAGGGGCACAAGTACGAAGACTTTCCGGCTGTCATCGACAAAGTCAAGCCGCCTCCGGTAGGGGAGCGCCAACAACAGCGCGTCGGCGGCTCGTTTCTAGCGGCAGTAGTGGTTGTTCGGTGGTCTTTTAATCTCCATGTAATTTCTAGAGCTCTTTTATGGTACCCTTAAGTAAATATGAGCCATCCATTTACTCTGATCTGATGGGTAGAATTGTTTGATACTCCAATATAGATACCTGGGAGTACCGCAACCAATAGTTCGGGAGTACCTTCATTGCAAGGGTAAATTGGTAATTGTCACGGCCCGCGATCGATCTAGGTGGGGGAAGGAGGAGATCAAGGCAAGGGGAGGATCAAGGGAAAGGGTATCTGGTAGAGGTGCGAGGAAGAACAGCTTCGCTCGGCGTTCGATTTGTCTTAATACATCATAATCCCCACTCTCGTGGTCGCAGCCGCACTTAACCCCCACGGCACGCAGGCCGCACCCACTCACCCACTCCCCGGGCCCACTTGCAGCGACCCACTCGCATTGGTCGCGTGTTTGTCGTGTGCCTTTGCTTCGCCCATCGCCTCTTCCATCGCAGCGTCAGCTGGGGCCTTGGTGTCATACGTGACAGTCGCCCCCTCTTGCGTGCCGACTTGTCCCCAAGGCGGCGAAGCAGGGAACTGGTGTTGCAGAGCAGCCGGGTCTTCCCAGGTGGACAAGGAAACTGGCAGTTGACTCCACTGTACGCGAATCCGATGCCGCGGCGCCCCGCGCACTTGCACTAGTCTGCTTTCCAGGACCGCGATGGGTGTGTGCTCCACCTGCAAGATAGAATTCTCAGGAGGAAGGTCAGAATTGATAGGTACCGAAGCTCCTTCCGCCTTCTTGAGTTGCGACACATGTACCACCGGATGTATTTTGCTGCCCACCGGCAACTGGAGTTTGTAGGCGACAGCCCCCACTCGAGCGAGCACTCGGTAAGGACCATAGTAGCGGAATGCCAGCTTTTGATGCGGTCGTTGTGCAACAGATGTTTGGATGAACGGTTGCAGCTTAAGTAACACCGCATCACCCACTTCAAATTCCCTGTCTATGCGTTTCCGGTCAGCTTGCGTCTTCATTCTGTCCTGCGCTCTCTTGAGCTGTTGCTGGAGTAATTCCATCATGATCTGCCGTTCCTGAAGCCAAGCCGCGAGGTCTGGGACCGTGCACGTATCCACTCGAGCAACTCCAAACTCCCTCGGAAGGTGTCCGTATATCACTTCGAACGGAGTCCTGCCCAGCGACGAATGAAATGAGGTGTTGTACCAATACTCCGCGAGCGCCAGCCACTTGGACCAATTCCCAGGACATGAATGCACAGCACACCTCAAGTAAGCTTCGAGGCATTGGTTCACACGTTCGGTCTGCCCATCTGTTTGCGGGTGGTAAGCTGAGCTCAGTTTCAATTCAGTCCGACAGAGCTTGAAGAGTTCTTGCCATATGTTGCTTGTGAATATGCGGTCTCTGTCCGAGATGATGGCTAGTGGTAGTCCATGGAGTCGATAGATCTCTTTCATGAACGTCTTAGCTATCTGAAGGGCGGTGATGGGGTGAGCCAAGGGGATAAAATGGGTGTACTTGGAGAATTTATCCACCACCACCAGCACTGTGTCATACCCGCCCGAGCGAGGCAACCTTTCGATGAAGTCCAAAGACACCACGGCCCATGATTTCTGAGGAATAGGCAGTGGTTGCAGGAGTCCTGCCGGAGATGTGCGCTCCGTCTTGGCTTGTTGACAGATCATACAATCCCTAATCAGAGTTTTTACTTGCTGCTTCATGTTCTTCCAAGCAAAGAGCTGCTTCAGCCGATGATAAGTGGCGTGGAACCCCGAATGTCCTCCTGCTGCACTTGCATGGAGTGCTCGAATCAAGTGATGTTGCGTATTCTGATCATCCCCGATCCAAATGCGCCCTTTGAAGCGAAGCACTCCGTCCTGCACCACATAGTCAGGTTCGCTGTTAGGATCGAGAGCCAACTTGGCCATGCGCTGTTTAATTCCTTCATCAGAGTGGTAACTACGTCGTATGGCCTCCAGCCAAGCCGGTTTGCAGACCAAAATCACTGCGAGCTCGACTTTGGTGGTATGCGTTTTCCTCGACACTGCATCTGCTGCAAGGTTAGAGAGCCCCGCCTTGTATTGGATCACGAACTGCAGACCTATGAGCTTGGTGAAGGCCCGTTGCCGAATTGGGGTGTTGAGCCTTTGGTCCGTGAGGTGCAACAAGCTCTTCTGGTCCGTACGCACGATGAATTCTGCATGTTGCACGTAAGGCCGCCAATGATCGACCGCGAGGAGCAAAGCCAGGCATTCCTTCTCATAGGCTGATAATCCCAGGTTCTTGGGTGCCAGGGCTTTACTTAGATACGCCACCGGATGTCCTTGTTGCATTAGCACAGCGCCAATTCCTGAGGCACTAGCGTCCGTCTCGACCACAAATTGTTTCTGAAAATCGGGCAGCATGAGAACAGGGGCTTCGACCAGAGCACGTTTGAGGGCCAAGAATGTTGTATTTGCTGCCGGGGTCCACACAAAAATGGTGTTCTTCTTGAGGAGTTCGGTAAGTGGTTTGCTGATCACCCAAAAAACCTGACGAATTTCCTGTAATAGCCTGCGAGCCCAAGAAATCCACGGAGCTCTTTGACATTGGCCGGCACTTCCCAGTCCTGTACTGCACGAATCTTAGTCTGATCTGTAGCTACCCTGCGCTCGCTGATCACATGCCCCAAATAACTGATCTGTTGTTGCGCAGACATGCACTTCGACCGCTTCGCCTTGAGGCCATGATCTGATAACAGCTACAGTACTTGCGACAGTCGTGCTTGGTGCGTTGCCAGATCCTTCGTATGGACCAAGATATCGTCCATGAAGACCAGAACGCCTTTTCGATTTACCGGAGCCAGCACAGTGTCCATGTTTCCTTGGAAAGTTGCATGCGCATACGCCAATCCATATGGCATGACTCAGAACTGAAAGTGTCCCATATGAGTACGAAATGCTGTTTTGTGTTCGTCCTCCGGCGACAAACGGATCTGGTGGTATCCTGCGCGAAGATCAAGCTTGGAAAACCATTTGGAGCCCGCGATCTCGTCCAACAGCTCCTCAATGATGGGCATGGGATAGCTTTTCTTGAGAGTAATTGCATTGAGGTGTTGGAAATCTATGCAAGATCGCCATGTCTGGTCCTTCTTCTTGACCAACAGCACTGGTGACGAGAAGGCACTCGAACTGGCAGTAATTAGTCCGTCTCGCAGCATCTGTTTGACTTGAGCCTTGATCTCATTTTTTTGCTCAGGTGTGTAACGGTATGGTCGGATGTTGATTGGTTGAGCACCTGCCACCAGCGGAATAGTGTGATCTCCAGCTCGATGTGGAGGTAGAGAGGTAGGCTCCTCGAAAACTAACTGAAACTTGTCGAGGATGTGTTCGATCTCCACTGGTATCTCAGTGGTTTCCTCAGTCTATTCGGACACACACACCCATAACACATGAGCAATGGAGTTGGACTGTTCGAGGGACAACAACTGGTCCATGGAAATCGGAAGCACTGCCTGTGTGTTTGCTTGCAATCCTGTCAACATAATCTGATCTCCTTGGTGCTGAAACTTCATTGTTTTGGCCGTCCAGTCGATAAGCATCGGGCCACAACTTTCCAGCCAATCCATTCCCACCACCATGTCATAACATCTAAGGGGCAGCACCCGCACATCTGAGGTGAATGTATGTCGCTGTGTCTCCCATTTACATGCTGGAATATACCCTGAGCAAGTAAGTGTTCCTCCATCAGCGATCTTGACTGTCACTGGCTGCATAGGTTGAACTTGATTCAGTAATTGGGCGGCAACATTTTCACTGACGAAGCTATGAGAGCTGCCTGAATCCACAAGCACCAACACTTCCAGATCACCAATCTTCCCTAGGAGCCGCACTGTGCGCGGTCTTGTTTCGCCCGTGGTCGCCATTTTTGAGATTGACATCAGCTGATCCTCGGCTGGATCGAGCTCAGCTATTGGATCTTCTGGCACTTCGGCTTGAAGGAGTTCCCATAGCTCCTCGACGACATGGAGTTGCACTATGGCGGCGCACTGGTGCCCATGAGCCCAGCGCTCCCCGCACTTGAAGCACAGTCCTCGCGCACGCCTGTAGTTGCGCAGGACCGCTACCCGATCGTCACCGCGGGCTGATTCTTGACGTTGTTCGCCCGCCCGAGCCGCGTCCAAGGCACGCCTGTCCTCCGCAGCCGCGGCGGGAGCGGGCGGATCAGGTCGCGGTAACGGTGCCCCCAGAGCCACCACCGGTCTTGGTACATGTCGAGCTTGCCCAGGGTCGCGTCGTGGCAGCTGACCCACCATTTCTTCCTGCAACAGAGCAAGCGAAAAGGCAGTATCGAGGTCTTGCGGACGATGCAAAACTACCCCTGATTTGATTTCTGCTTTTAAACCATCTAGAAACTGAGTGGTAAAGAAAAGCGGATCAAATGATGGATTGTGCGAAAGCAAATGATGCATCAATTCCTCAAACTGCTCCATGTACTCTACTACTGATCTGGTTTGGCGCAACGTGTTAAATTGACGAAATTGATTCTGGTACTGTTCCCTGCCAAATTTGGCACACAGGGCAGAGCACAGCGTCTCCCAAGTGAACGGGGTGTTGTGCGCTTCCTGGACCTGCAGCCAACGCGCTGCTGTCCCTGAGAAGTGAAGGGTTGCCACCCGGACCCAGAGATCCGGCTGCACACCATAAACTGCAAAGTATTTCTCGCAACGTGTCTTCCAGAACTGGGGATTTTCTCCCTCGAACTGAGGGAAATCCAATTTGGGCAGGGCCCAATTGGAGTGCGTGGTGTGGTATGAACCCTGATCCGAATTTTGGTGCACACTAATGAGAGGTAAAGGCGGAGAGGTGGAATCAGATAACGCACCCTTGCCCGGAGGCAGCGTCAGGGTGGTAACCACCCCGTGAGCCAAGCCCCCGGAATCGATGACCTCGCCGTGGCCACTTGGCCCATGGTGCCCCGGGGTGTCGACGGAGGAGACGCCCGCTGGCCGCACCACCGCGCCCTCCTGGGTCCCCGGAGACGACGCGAGAGCTAGATGGAGCGCGATTCGGCCGACTTGCGTCCGCAGCTCGTCCAACTGCTGCTGCAGATTTGTCACTGCCGGCCGCCACAACTCGAGCGACTGCTGAATCGCGTCGAGGCGCTCGTTGTTGGCGAGGCGGCTGTCGTTGACCGCCTTGGCGAGCGCCGCGATCTGTTCTTCCATGGCCGCCGCTTGCGTCGCCGCCTTGGTCTGATAACGCGGTTTCTGATACAGCGGATCCAGATCGGTGACCTCTGATACCACTTGTCACGGCCCGCGATCGATCTAGGTGGGGGAAGGAGGAGATCAAGGCAAGGGAAGGATCAAGGGAAAGGGGATCTGGTAGAGGTGCGAGGAAGAACAGCTTCGCTCGGCGTTCGATTTGTCTTAATACATCATAATCCCCACTCTCGCGGGCGCAGCCGCACTTAACCCCCACGGCACGCAGGCCGCACCCACTCACCCACTCCCCGGGCCCACTTGCAGCGACCCACTCGCACTGGTCGCACATTTGTCGTGTGCCTTTGCTTCACCCGTCGCCTTTTCCATCGCAGCGTCAGCTGGGGCCTTGGTGTCATACGTGACAGTAATCTAGACCAGCTGTTAATTTGGTATTATGTGAGGGGGTCATTTTATTCCCCGCTAATTACGGGATGTGATTAGCGAACCAGCCGGATATCTTGGCCAGGATTTGCACGTACAATGCGCCGATGCATCGGGAGGATTTGTTAGCATCTTCGAACTAAGAACCAGAGATGCGCAATAATTAATAATTAAATTGCAAGATCAGAACTCCGGAGATGCAATTGCCGATGGTTTAGGGCATGTACAATGATGGATAAGATAATTTTATCTTAAGTTTTGCATGTAATTTAGAGATGACAAAAAAAAAGAATTTATAATGGGTCATCTCTTAGCCTTATTTTCAATAACTAGCAATTTCTAAAAACATGGTGAGACATATTGTCCTAAAAGATCATCTCTTGTCTTCTCTTAAATAAAAGAAAATAAGCCTTTTCTTACGAGTTCTCTCTCCTCCATTCCATCATTGATTCTACATGGCACTCCTAAAATAGCATCATTGTACATGTCTTTAGCCGAATACTCAGATAAGGCACACGTCCGGGAGGCCTCGCCGCCGATCATGGTTGTAATTAAGTTTCCATGAAGCGCAGCCGATGACAGATGCATACAAGGGCCTGCATAAATGATTTAGCCATGGCCGTGCATGGTCACTCGATCAAGAGCGGCAGCGAGTGATTGTGAAGACACCGGGAGGGAATTAGATCTCGGAAAATAATATAAACATTACCCTTATGTTAGGAAAAAAAAAGGTCTGAACTACCCTGTCAAATCAATGGTTGGATTCAACTGGTACTCCCACCCCTGTCAAAAGAGTACCAGGGTACCGTAAAAAAGCTCAGTTTTTATTACCGTTGAGATGTTTTGTACTTTCGATGAATTTTTATAATAGATTTGATGTTTTTCGAAAAAACAATTTTGCCATCAGGCAACTCACAAGCAGTTTCCAGAAAATCTTGTTGAGCATTTGTGGGCGATTTAAGAGGAAAACTAAAAAATGTGTCCCAACAAGTTGAATTCAAATTTAAATTGTTTTTATTGAAAAAATTCATGTTTAGATTGTAATGTTAATTTTGAATTATTGTTGCATTGGAATATTTACATAACATTTTTATGGACAAATGATGATATTTATTTTTAATCATTTAAGCCCCCCTCTATTCCTTGTCCGTGAAAGTTTGGGGTGTCTATTTTGATGGACAATGTTGAAATGCTCTAACGACCCCGGAAGAAACGGATGCCTAGAGGTATAGAGGTATAGTATTGGCCTATTGGCTAGCAGCCGGAAGTGCCCAGGAAGTTTCACCACATTACATTATTTATCCCTGCCCCTACGTCAACGCGGTGCGGTACGTATACACGTATAATGTATGTACATATATCATTCCCGGCGAGTATATATACATGTATGTATGTACACTTGTCACTTACGGTCCACGGTAAACCAACTCATCAACAGTTAGTAGCTAGTGATACTTCAGCCGCGCGCATGGAGTGGCCAACAAGGCCCCTGCTCGTAGTCCTCTACCTCCTCTTGCTTTGGACCAGCGCCGTCGCCGTTGGGTCGTCCGCAGCGTCGGCGCCGGAGCCGGTGCGGGTGGGCGTGGTGCTGGACCTGACGAGCGACGTGGGGAGGAAGACCCTCGCCTGCATTTCCAAGGCGCTGGACGACTTCAACGCTGGCCCGTACGCCAGCTACGGTGCAGCGCCGGTGATCAAGCTGCGCGTCATGGACTCGAGCGGGGATCTCGCCACTGCGGCACATGCTGGTAATATAATTCAACGTTAATTGACCTTTATCATTTATCAACTGTTACGGTGATTGGTGATTTTACGGGCCGTCCATCCACTGCGATCAAACGATGGAGAAACTAGAGTTACGAAGAGTTACAAGACTAAAATTACATGAAATTACAAATAGTGGTGGGACCATTACAAAACTAGGGTGGGGCTAGTCATTTTCTAAAAGGATAGTTCCGTCCAATTTTAGTCAAGGCCAAATCCTGTTCACACCCTCGCTGTGTGGCCCGACACATCTGGGTCGTTCCTGATTATAAAAAAATTTGGGTCGCTCCTCCACTCTTCCTGTAGAAAACTTGTTCGAGCCCTATCAGTTCGAAGCAGCAGGGTAGGATACGGAGCTGTCCATCCACTGTGATCAAACGATGGAGAAACTAGAGTTATGAGGAGTTACAAGACTAAAATTATATGAAATTACAAATAGTGGTGGGACCATTACAAAACTAGGGTGGGGCTAGTCATTTTCTAAAAGGGTAGTTCCGTCCAATTTTAGTCAAGGCCAAATCCTGTTCACACCCTCGCTATGTGGCCCGACACATCTGGGTCGTTCCTGATTCTAAAAAAATCTGGGTCGCTCCTCCACTCTTCCTGTAGAAAACTTGTTCGAGCCCTATCAGTTCGAAGCAGCAGGGTAGGATACGGAGCCGCCGGTGACCCTGGCGGTGGCGGTGGCAGCAGCAGAGGGGGGTCGGCGAGGATGGCCGCTGGGCGAGGAGGCGGAGCCGATGACCCCGGCGGTGGCGGCGGCAGAGGGGGTCGGCGATGATGGCCGATGGGACGAGGAGGCGGAGCCGATGACCCCAGCGGCGGCGGCGGAGGGTTCCCAGGGGCTCTAGGATCGATGTCTGATGCAGCCGTGGTTCCTCGCTGTCAAGAGCTAGATCGAGCGCACGGCCTTTTGGAAAATTGGACGGATGGGCGTCCAAGAGGCACTCCTTGCCGGATCACGCTGCTGCTGGCGTAATCCAGGCCGGATCTGTGGAGAGCCCGGCGCAGCACCGTCTACAGGTCCATATCTCTTACAGTCTTACTCTACCTTATTCCTTGTAAGTTCACGGCTTCCATTGCTCTTCAGTTCTGGTTAGTAGTTGGAAACTGTAAAAATATTGCAATTGGTTAGTAGATGGTTGTTGTTCTGCGACTAGACTGACCATCCAGCTTTAAATTTTAGTGTAATCTCATGATATTGCAATTGAACTCTTCTTAAGGTAATTCTCTGTTTTATCTGAACTCACTAAGATTATTTGCTTTTTCTTTGGTCTTTTGCGCATTTAAAATGCCAGAGAAAATTTTGCCAATCTCTTTAATTTTCACACAAACCTAAGGTGTTCCCCATTTATAATTTAGAGACAAGCATCTTGTCAAAGCTTAGGCTTACAATGGAGACACCATCAATGGCAATTCCAATGTTCCGTGCCTGATCTATCAGTAGCTTTCTAATCTCCCACCTCATGTGCTGAAACTAAAGGGGAAAGGAGCAAACAATGAGCACCCACAAGTAATATATTATGCCAAATATATAAAAGCATGCCTACACAATGCTAGTAATCATCGTTGTGTAGAATGGCGCCATACATTGTGGAGCAAGGCCAGAACTATGTTTCTTCACCTACATTTGCACAGATGAGCAATTATTGTCTTCTTGCCTTTTTCAGGTATTTGGCAATGTTGGCTCTTGGGCTGCCCAATTGATAACTGAAGCTGGTGGCAAGGTGGTCTCCATCAGAGATGTCACAGGGGCTGTCAAGAACTCCAATGGCATTGACATAGCCAAGCTGATGAAGCACTCGGCAAAGAACCGCGGGATCAAGGGCTCCGACAAAAGGCGACGCCGTCGACCCGACCTCGCTGCTCACGGAAGAGTGCGACGTGCTCATCCCGGCAGCTCTGGCAGGAGTCATAAACAAGTAATCTTCTTCTTCCTCGTCCCAGCTCACTTCATCCTATCTTCTATCAGATTAATGCTCTGAAGCTCAGTTAGAGTATCCTCCTGGCTGTTATTTTTTCTTCTATATCTTAAAACATTTTTGTTAATAAATATTCCTTTCGATTTTCTTCTTCTCCTAGGGACAATGTTGATGCCATCAAAGCAAAGTACATCATCCAAGCTGCTAACCACCCAACAGACCCCGAGGCCGAAGAGGCAAGAACACCAATGTTTTGGCACAAAACTAAGCTGCATTTGTTGGCACATTTCACACATTGAATGACAGTAGAGAAGTGTACATGTTCGCGCTGCAGATTCTGGCAAAGAAGGGCGTGCTGATCCTACCGGACATACTGTCCAACTCCGGTGGAGTGATGGTGAGCTACTTCGAGTGGATGCAGAATCTCCAGGGGTTCATGTGGGACGAGGAGAAGGTGAATCGGGAGCTCAAGACATACATGACCCGCGCCTCAAACATAGTTCTGATTATATATGCAGTGTATGGTGCCGTATAAAATGGACAGTAATTATGTATAGTATATCTTTGAAAACCATAATTGGCTCAATTTGGAACAATGCCTACTTTATATGAATTTCTTACCCGCTTTGCACGCGTTGCTATAAGTGCATAACCATGCCTCACCCATAATCATCCTTGACAAATATGGCAATCACCTTTAGTATGGTACAGAAGAAGCATGCAACCTATTTTGTCAATGAGCAAGTTTAGCATATGTTTGTACATTGCTGATCTAGTTAGTAAGCAGAACTCTGCTATAGTAAAACTAGCTAGAGGATCACCGCGCCACACGTTGTCACAACTTCACTTTCTGGAATGGTATGGTTGATGGCAACAGCCCCTCCTCAAGATGGAGGTCATGGGTTTGCAGGGGGCATACTGGAGATTTTCAGATTTGATTGTTTGAATGTATCTTTATTTCATTTCAGATTGTGTCAAGTCTTGTGTACTACTCCCTCTGCTCCATCGGTTCACAATTATAAGATGTTTCTAACTTATATTTGTGTCTGCTCCATCCGTTTATAAGATGTTTCTAACTTATTTCTATCTGCTCCATCCGTTTATAAGATGTTTCAAACTTATATTTGTGTCTGCTCCATCCGTTTATAAGATGTTTCTAACTTATATTTGTGTCTGCTCCATCCGTTTATAAGATGTTTCTAACTTCTATTTGTGAACGGAGGGGTACTAAATATGAGCTTCTATCTACAAACTTTTGTCCGCGATCTATTTGTGACGACTTCTCCCAAGGTAGGAGCCACTTTTGTCTGTGTACTTCTCTTGATTCATTCTATGTTGTCAAGTTCTCATTCATTTGGTGATCTTCTGTAATATTTGTGTTCGTTGATCATGGCCAAGTAAATCAAATTGAGTTTCCTGTTAAGGCCTGATGCTTACATCGAAACTGAACAAAATATATAGTGAAATAATCAACTGATAACAAAGCTTTGCACGATCCTCTGCACTTTTTATGCTAATCTGAATAATCTCACTTGGATCTAATAAAAATGCATCATCTTGTCTACAGCTTCTAACAGCCGCCAGTAAAAACTGATAATCTTATCTACAGCGATCTGGAGCTCCTTTATCTTCTCTTGTTGTGCAACATCCTTCTTATCATGTTCTTGCGCCTTTCCTTCCATCTCTTCTAACCACCCATCCTGAAATTGCACAGTTTTTTAAATAAAAAAATGCACTGTGGTATGGATGTAAGCATATATGTTTCCTACTGCTGCCTTGTGTATGGATCATTCTGAACATTAAAGACGATACCTGAGCTACTCAAAGCAGATGACACTGCCAGATTATTCTTTTGAACTTTTCGAGTGAGTCAAAAGCTGAGTATCTAGAGTTCCATTCACTGCCTCTGTAGATTAATATCTGATCATTGTCAAATGACAAAAGAACACAAGGAACAAGATCATACATATAGAGAACCACATAATTTAGGTCTATATTGGAATCTCTAAAAAGACTTATATTTAGGAACGAAGGGAGTACACGGTAACATAACGGATATTGGGGGTGGGGGTGGGGGGTGAGAACCTTGACTTTTGCTCCAATTGTTTTGTAGTTACTTGGTTCCAAACCCTCGCAATCAATATTTCACCAAATCACTTCCCTGAAAAGCATCCCAAACATCCTTTACAAGATTGATGTATATTCTACTTTTTGCTGTAAAACCGAGTAATAACACAAATTACCTACATGATACAGTGGAGAGGCAGGATACAAATCATAGAAATAGCAAATTCTATGATCTAATACCCTTGGCATACAACCTCACAAATAAATTTGGAACCAATCGTGAGGCCAGTAGGGTCAAAATTAGCATTCATTTGGAATAATCAGCTCATGGTTATCCAGATTTAGCAGGCAGGATTGCGCATTTTCAAGCATGATATGAATCATCCTGTGAACACACCTCGAGTTGGCAGCGACATCCTTGCATAATGAATTTCCAGCAGACCCATCGCCGGCATCACACCACCGTCGGCGTAGCGGTTCTGGAATTTCCACCCACAGCTTCTTCGAAACACCGCAAGGATTTTTCAGTCAAGCGAAGCAGGTGATGGACCACCGGTGGTCGGTGATGGGTCGGTGTAGAAGAGTAGTGGCATCCGATCTTTTAGGCGAGGTGGGCTGTGGCCGGCGGCTCCTATCCCGCGGGTGAGGCTGGCGGCTCCGATCCCGCGGGTGAGGAGGGCGGCGCTGTTCGAGCGGACTGGGCCGCGGAGGAGAGGGTGGTGCGTGAGGCGGCAGCCGGGATCCCGTCGATGAGAAGGGGGCGGGTGGATCGGAGGAACTCCGACCTGGTGGTGGCGAGAATTGTGGAGGGTATGGGAGAAAGAGAAACAGAAAGAGAATACGGGGGTGGAGCGGTTGCTGGGTGCGGGATAAGATCGTGGGGGCTGGATTTTTTTGCCGATAATTTGGAAAAGTTGCGGGATTATTATTTTTAGTGAAGGGGAAAGGTAAACGTTTAGATACGGCGCACCGACCGAAACTTCTGCCGGCTCCTGCCTCGTCACGCACAACACACGCGCATACAGCCACGTCTTCCCGATGTGGGGCCCGTTCATCTTATCCATCCCTCCATGCGTCGTTCCTAGGCAGCCCGCATGCGCCTGCGAGCCGTGCCCCCACACGAGCCCCATCGCAGGCCATTCCAACCTATAACTACCACTACGAGTCATCTTGGTCCACAAGTACCGCTACGACCCATCCAGACTCACAACCAGCATGGAGCTAACGTGCACCTGAACCTGATCAACATTATTGGTTATTTTTGCATGGAACATGTTGTTACAATGCTAAGATCTATAGTGAAGTTTAACTAACATCTCATAAATTGGTACTCGTGGAATTATTTTTGGAACTTTTATTTTTCCAATTTTTTCTGCATTTGAGCCAAAGAATGCTCCTGGATTTGAATTTGCTTTTAGTTTTTTTCATGTTTGAGAAAACTTCTTCAAATCAGAAATCTTGTTTTCTGGGCAAATTTTGAGCCAAAATGGTCGTGAATTTGAATTTTGCTTCTATCTTTTTTTATTCGCCAAAACTTCTAAAAACTTTCCCAGATTGAATAGAGGGTAGTGTGAATTTTTTAGAACTTTTATGGGAACTTATTTTTTTCAACAATTTTTGACCGAAAGTGCTTCTGAATTTTAATTTGCGTCTAGTTTTAGTTATTTTTGGCATAAACTTCTTCAGTGCAACGCCCAACCCGCTAGTAGTCTGCTCTTACACCATGACCATTAGGGAAAAGCAAATAAAAATATTCGAAAATATATACCAAAAAATGAAATAAATCATGGAAGCGCCATGAAAAATAAAATGAAAATGAAAATCACTAAAAAGATTACATATTCAGAAAACAAGATCATGGATACATGGTAGAGTTAGAATAACCTAACAAGTTCTCCGGAGGAATTGCTAGCACACAATTAACTATGAGGCAGCGGTAGACGGCGGTGGCTGCCCGGTGAGAAAGGGTTTGATGACCGTGCTGTCCGGCGAGGCGTGAGGTAGATGACAGCAGCTGTCCAGCGATCCAACGAGACAGGAGGTAGACCTTGGTGGCTGGCCGGCGAGTTGGAAGTAAACAACGGTGGCTTAAGGTTGTCCAGTACAAACACTACTGCTACAATGACCACCCAAGACAGACAATAAACCTGCAGCCACAAAATCAAGTTTACATGGACAATCACTAAATTTTATTGCTACTAAACATTGATTATAGTGCCCTAATGACGAACTAAACTAAATCATCAATTGCATTGAATAGAAAGAAAAATAGAGCTGGCTACTGCATGATATACCAGGTGCAGAACTATTGCAACTGCACTAAATCAATCCTAAGTACACTTAATTTTATTTGATGTGCAGGAAAGCATGGTCGAATAAGAGCGGGTGCTAAGGAAATGATAAAATCAGTATTATGAAAATCCTTTCCTCTGTCGGGTTGTACAATTGTCTAAAATTTCCTTGATGACTACTGCCATGTATGCAAAGATAGAACAAAACGTCAATACTAAATCAGGTAGACTCCACGGAAAAAGGATCTGCTAGACTAAACACAACGAGTTTAAACTACATCTGATAAAATAGACTGCTGAAATAGAGTACCTGATGCTCACTGTTTGAATCGGTGGCTACCTTAATTGACGCCGTTTTTGCTGTCGTAGGGAATACACGAACTCTAATAACAATCGAGGATTATGAATAGTAATTGCAGAATCTCTGTAGTTTATCGTATATCTGAATTTTGATATGCTTAGTGGGATTTATTATCAGTGTTCTCTGTAGTTTATAAGCAGCAACTGCCACTGGGGAATGCTACAAGTTGTAAGACATTTGTGAACTCTGAATCTGTGTCTGTTCTGAACTTCAAAACAAACACATGCAACTGAAGTATGAAACTGTTATTAGCACTAGTTAAGTTGTTCCAAGACATAGTTTACATGTATGACCTGAACTTGTATGTGTATGCTGCAGCAAGATTTCAGTTGTTTGAACATGCTGTTACAAGTAATAAAAAATTCAAGATTTCATCACTGAATAAAGGCTAGACAGTTAACAGAACTTTATACATATATGGCCTGAACTTGTGTATGTGTATGATACATGAGTATGACCATAAGCATACACAGTTAACAGTTCATTCGGGAAACTTTAAGGCTGCAGTTTCTACTTGTGGGTTTGTGTGACAAACCAAATGATGTTCTCTGCTGAAAAAAAATCATATCATATCCCTCTTCCCTTGAGAGTTTTGTGTTGATGATGCCTACATGTCAAATACGTAGCAGCAGCAGCAGCGTCATTGCAGGCATCGAGGACAACTCAAGTGCAGGACGCGGGCAGCCGCTAATCATGCGATTAGTGATTGCGGAAGTTGCGCAATGTAGCGAACGCACTGGTGGCATATCCACTAGAAATCTGAACCCTAGCTGCTAACTGAATTTTAGTTCAAGGCGCTGCAATGTGTGAGGAGGGAAGGGCGGGAGGAAGAGATGAGGGCAGGGGAAGATATACCTCTGTTCGTCCATCATTACGACCAAGCGCAGCCGGGACCTCCAAGACCTCGCACCAGCGTCGTCCCCTCCAGAACCTCACGGCGGCGCCGGCGGGGACGTACGTGGGCGAGCGGCCACTACGACCACGACCAGCCTGGGCTTCGCCTCCTGGACCTCGCGTCGGCGTCTTCGCCTGCAGGTCCTCGCGCCGACGTCATGGCCAAGGTCCTCACTCCTGCGCCGCCGTCTCGCAGGTCCTCGCGCCGGCTCCCCCTCTCGCGAGATGGGTTAGCCAGATGCGGGGGTTTGACCAGCGGAGTACTAAAAAAACACACATGACCATAATACCCTTATTGAGTAAACTCAAAATTTTTAATTAACAGGTTAAAATCAACGGTGAAAAAAAACGGTGGGGGAGTTACACGAAATTACAATTTGTAACTCCCCAATCACCGTAAAAGAGCTCTTATCATTTACCTCTTTACGTTTATTTTATTATTCCTTTAAAGTCAATTTGACATGACATGCGAACTTCAAGCATTGTAAATGAATACGTACCATCCACAAGAGCATGGGTGTGGGGTCAATATACTCAGAGCCTCGCTACTATATAAGTCACTTATGGCTATGAAGATTATAAGAGTCCATTTGTAAAAATTGGCCGGTTTATGCGTAAGCACTCCTGCTTATCGCTACTGCAAAAAGGAAGTTTGTTGATTTCGCTTTCATCGTTTCCGCCTTGCCCGTTGATACATGACCCCTCCCACCGCTTTATCTTTCCGAACCACACGATAATCCTTTTTTTTCTCAAACCGACCTCAACTCCTCATTTCTGGGGAAGGAAATCCCTTGCAAAGCAAGCAACAAGAATCAAATAAATCACAATGGCAAGAATCCCTTGCAAAACAACAAAATCAACTCACGTAGTTGTACGTACACAATCTCAATCACACATCATATCCTTCCTTACCTTTGCCTATGGATTTTCTCCCCACAACATATCTCAATCTCAACCTAATAAAAAACATTCTATGTTGAACCACAAGAGCTTCAAAATAACATCTCCATTTGCTATTTTTGGACCCTTTTTTGTCATAAACATCTAACAGGTTATAAGAACACGACTACCATGTTAGCACTGAACTCTTACAACCCTAATAGTTTGCGGCTACTTGGTAGTAATAATTTAGCAATCTACAAGTATTACAAATTCCAGAATGTAATTATTGAAGTGTTACTAATAAACTAGACAATACCCCGCGTTGTTGTGGGAATTGGCTGCAATAATACCTCAATGAGAATTAGTTGTATGCAACATGAATATTTGAATTAACAATATGATGACTGAAACTGCAAATATATATATGATTTATTGTATTTGATTATTGTATAGTTATAAATTAGTTATTGAATATAAGTAGCATAATAGAGTGGAAAGCCTTTTTCCATGCATAATTGCATGTTGAGGTGGGCCTTTTCCTATGTAGTTTGTATGTCGATGTGGCATATTCACATAAGTAGGTTAGTAGATCATCTATTTAATTATACCATATAGGATAAGAGACCGTATGAGACTATAGAAATATACTATCAGGCAATTTTTACATAGGGGTGTGGGGTTGACATATTACTACTTGTAACCAAGTGACTATGGTAACAAAGTGGATGTGTTTATCTATATCCTTCTAAGCAAGTAACAATAACCTAGCAGCTACTGACAAAAAAATTACTGAAATGTATCAACATGAGATTTAATTTGAAATATTTTCTTTAAAGGCAAGGGCGAAAAAGGATCATCAACCAGACAGAATTTGTTGATATCATCCATGTGAGTCTTGCTTTTGCTCATGGGAGAGTGCATGAATGTGCTTATGTGAGTCTTGCTTCTGAATAGAGGACAATGGTGACTCGGACTATGGTGGATAGATGGCCACAAAAGAGCAGGACGAGATCCTGTTGGGACATCATTTCTAAAATTTGATTTGTAGTCGTCACAATAGTTTCAATCGAATATGTTATTGAATGTCTTTGCCAATTTAATAGTGTCAACCAAATGAGATACTAACTTTTGCATACAAATACAAAACTAAATAATTGTATCCCTGTTAAAAAACAGACAAGTTGGACCAAAAGCCAATCGAGTTGCTAGGCTACAAGACACCACATTCTCGAATGTCCTGGTGCTTTCTCATTCACAATTTTCTTTCCCAACATTTTCCATGTGCCAAAATGCCAAATCCATCATAGTGAGTTGGCGGAATAGTCTAAATTGATGAAGAAGGGTTGTTAATATATTAAAAAAACCATATGCTGAGGCTCCACTAATTAATTGCATGTTGGTTGGGTCTTGGCTCTTCTACCATACTTAATTTGTGATAACCCAGTTCATCCAGAAATTTGAATTGATGGACAATGGAGGGCATTACATTTCTGCCTAACATCTAGGCACCACTATTCATCCATCATATGACCCGCTACCCAGCGGCTAAGGCCTCGGGAAACAATATCCCCATTGACCCAACATTCGTGTCCATGGCACCATCTTTGTGGCAACTATATCCTAGGACACATCTAGTTTTGCTCACAATGTACCATTTCTTGTGGGCTTGTGGATCCTCCCCCTCACAACATCTATGGGCATGACCCCACCTCCACTGGTTTGGTACATAACAACATGCCAAAAAAATATCAATTTTTTTTCTAATATGCGGAAGTTAGGAGGTCATGGAGGATATATGAAGTTATTGCACACCATATGGCACTTCTAATCCCTAATTTTGATGTGAAGTTTCATGGATCAATGCGATGATTGCACCTATTTTCATGGCTAATTGTTGTGAGATTACTACCAATTGCTTGGCTAATTTTGTCATGTCTATGAGTTTTGTAGTCGTGGACCTGATCAAGAATGCCCGAGTGCAAACCATCATCTGGGGTCCTCTGACACTGACTAAAGTAGATCACATCACTCATCTATGCCACAAGAACCACCTTCCAGTTCTCTCCTTCTCCGGTATTTCCCCAACAATGTGCGCCTTCTGGCTAGAAGATCACGTTGTGGCTTCCAGAGACCATGACAATATTGGATTTACACTTGGAAGTGATAATATAACCTTTCTTAGTCCAAAAACCAATACAAGAAATGCCAGGAAACTAGATACAAGAAAAACAAAGAAGATATGCAAAGGTCAGATGGAGCTCAAGATCGTCGTGCCACAAAAAGAAGGTTTTCAAGTTTTTGTGAATGTTATTGATCCTATTTCCAAGAAACAAAACATCACTGGCTATAGCATTGATATCTTCAAGGCTGCCATGAGGAAATTACATCCTCTCCCATGCTATAAATTTATTGTTTTCAATGGTACCTACGATGAGCTAGTAGGCAACGTGTCTTTGGGGGTGAGGCTTACTCTTGCTCACCCGCATCCCAATTTTTTATGAGTATTCATTTTTTTCTATTTCAGTTTCTTAAACCTAGATAAAATTTTGATCTCAACTAAATTTTTGGGTGATGAATAGGTCTATGATGGTGCAATGGGAGATGTGACGATAACCGCGCAACGAGTCACTAGCACGGACTTTACAATGTCATACACACAATCAGGCATGTCTATGCTTGTGCTCTCCGAGGATGATCCTGAAACAATCCGTTGGACATTTGTAAAGCCACTAAGTGGAAAGCTTTGGTTAGCAACCTTGGTATTCTTCCTATATACCGGCTTTGTTGTGTGGATGATTGAATTGCCCAGAAATCAAGAGTACCAAGGATCAAGTTTGAGACAGTGTAGCACTGCCCTCTACTTCGCTTTCTCCACTTTGACGTTTTCTCATGGTCAACACCTCAAGCTTAAACTTCGTGATCACATTCGATGCCTATCCTAATTAGTTTCTTACCATATACTAGTAGAATGCCCGTGCGTTGCAACGGGCTGCATCGACAACTACTTTTTTTTACCCTTAAAGCTCTCTTCTTTTCTTTCTTTCGTGATTTTCCCAACTAAAAATTATTTATCAAAGTGATATATGAATTGATAAATTTACGACCATACTAAAATATTAAGAGCTAAAAACATATTTATCGAAGAACATTTCCAGACCACATTCGACATGAAAGTTGTCGTGTCTGAGAGATTATGAAAAAACACAATGATGACTTATCACCAAATCCCATTTATATTTTAGAACGTGATTGAAATTATAGCCTTATAGAAGAAAAACTTATCAGAAATGTGCTACACAAATAACATCTTATGATTAAAGCCATAGAAGCGAAGATCTTTAATAAGGCCATAAGACATGTAGAAAGCAACATAGTACTCCCTTCGGTACTTTTTACTCGCATATAAAATTTGTCTAAAATCAAACTTTGTAAAGTTTACCAACTTTATAGAAAATACAAATAATCACAATATGGAATCAATATCATTAGATGCATCATGAGTTCAACTTTTATAATGTATAACTTTAGTATTGCATAAGTTGATATTTTTTCCATATAAATATGGTCAAAATATTCTAAATGTCTCAATATTAAGGGTGACGCTACATGTCAGACTAAGAAATTTGATGCAAAGTTGATTTTTCTGGGCTGTTGGATCTTCATCAGATGGTTGTTGTTTATCCTCTACCTCCGGCCTCTTCCTCTTACTGAACCGCCAACTACCACTGGCCGATCCACCCGTCGCCGCCACTCCCGACCACCTTGCTTCCTTGCACTCCCCTCTCGCCACCCTCGACCATCCCTCTGGACCACTCCGGCGACCAGATTTTTTCGGCGAGCCATCGCACCCCCACCTACACCTATCAACCCTCTTCCCGCCTTCGACTATGATGCCACTCCTCGAGCAACGTTGGATCTTCATCGAATGGTTGTTGTTTGTCTTCTACCTCCGGCTTCTTCCTCCTTAACAGCCAACCACCACTCGCTGGTCTGCTAGCCGCGGCCGCCACCCCCGACCATCCCTCTGAACCAGCCTAGCGACCAGACTTTTCATCGGATGGTTGTTGTTTATCCTCTACCTCCGGCCTCATCCTCTTACTGAACCGCCAACTACCACCGGCTGATCCACCCGTCGCCGCCACCCCGACCGCCTTGCTTCCTTGCCCTCCCCTCTCGCCACCCTCGACCATCCCTCTGGACCACTCCGGCGACCAGATTTTTTCGGCGAGCCATCGCACCCCCACCTACACCTGTCAACCCTCTTCCCGCCTTCGACTATGACGCCACTCCTCGAGCAATGTTGGATCTTCATCGAATGGTTGTTGTTTGTCTTCTACCTCCGACTTCTTCCTCCTTAACAGCCAACCACCACCCGTCGATCCGCTAGTCGCGGCCGCCACCCCCAACCATCCCTCTGAACCAGCCTAGCGACCAGACTTTTCCGATGAACCACCACACCCTTAAAAACCTTCTTCCTTGCCTCCAACCATGACACCATGTCAGGACCCCGATTCCAAGCCACATCGATCTAGCTGGTAACACCTCATATCACTTTGCGGCCTCACGCACGGTATCCCACAGGTGTTGCCTTACCATGGCCCGGGACCATTTGCGCCTTTTGGCTCACGTATATGATAGTGTCGCTAGCATCCATATGACAGAGAACCAGGGCCGACATGGCTAGTCGTGAACCCAAAGCGGCACAGACCTATGGAGACAGGCATACATGAATCACATCGAGCATGTCGGTCATCAGCGAGTGATTCCGGGCTGTAGCACTGGGCTAATAGGACTCCGGGGAACCCAGGCTGTAGCAGGCTAGGCAGGACTCCGGAAGTCACCGCGTGACATTTCCCCGAAGGGACAAATATAGGAATGAAGTGAATCACATGCCGGCCAGTCAAGTGTCCTGAGCAGTAGTGCTGGGCTAGCAGGACTCCGGTGAACCGGGCTGTAGCGGACTACTATGGCTCGAGGAACACTAGACTACATTTCCCCATAAGAAAGGATGCCAAGGATAAACAACTAGATTATCGGATCCCACTCATACCAAGCATTTCAATCATACACACAATATGCCCAATATGAGTACATACAACCTGGCATCACAACAAAACTCTACAACTCAAGTACTTTATTTAAAGGCTCCAGAGAGCCATACATAACATGTTCATACAGATAGGGGTCACATGACCCGACACTCAAGTCATACAATCATACAAGCACATGCGGAAGCAACTAGTCTGAGTACAGACTCTAGAAAGAAAGAAGGCTTCTCAAAGCCTGACTATCTACATAGGGCCCTCCATGGCCAGGATCACCACCTGGGTGGCTAGTCACTCGTCGACGTC